>JAPQWN010000002.1:18497500-19192500 GCA_028538565.1 Umbellularia californica
CATTGCCATATGATCAAAGTGGTTCCTTTGTCACAATTTTTAGGGTAGCTGAGCTGCGCACATACTTGTGGGAGCAGTTTCTTTCGATAGAAGCTTTCCTTTGAAGCACTAAACAAGCCTTGGTGTTTTGAACCACATGATAGATTTTCTTATTCTTGAAACTGAAATCATTGTCATTTCATTTATTTATTTTTTTATTATGCAGCTTGAAGGTCTTTGGGTTTCATATCGTACAACTTCATTTTTTGAAAAGGATATATACGTGACTATTCCTAGATTTTCAGTGTTGGATATTCGTCCCAATACAAAACCTGAAATGCGGCTGATGCTGGGCTCTGATGTTTCCAGACAGGGTTTATGTGGAATTTCTGGTTCCAATGGAAACTTTCTGACACCCTTTTCTGACGATGTTTCTGTCAGAAAAAATCTAGAATCTGCTGCACCTGATGCAGATGCTCCAAATTTGACTATGCTTTTGATGGATTATAGAGTAGGAGCATCCTCTCAATCATTTGCTATCCGCATTCAGCAACCTCGTGTTCTTGTTGTTCTAGATTTTCTGCTTGCCGTGTGTGAGTTTTTTGTTCCTTCTCTGGGGACTGTAACAGGGAGGGAGGAAACTTTGGATCCTAAGAATGATCCAATATCAAGGAATAATAATATAGTGCTCTCTTCACGAATCTATAGACAGAAAGATGATCTGGTTCACCTGTCTCCAAAGAGTCAATTGATAGCAGATGCATTTGATGTTGATGAGTTCACATATGATGGTTGTGGAGGGACTATTTGTTTAAGTGAGGACATTGATTTGGAAGATGTTTTATCTTCCAAAACTCATCATATTATCATAATTGGGCGCGGTAAGAAGTTGCAGTTCAAGAATGTTAAAATTGAGGTACTTGAACTTCCATTATTTATTGAATGCCCCAAAATAAATTTTTTTTTTTTTTTGCTTATTCTTTATTTATTTAAATATCTGTTCTTGATCAGTTTCCATATTAACTGTCTTGTTTTGTTGTGCATGTGTGCATGCATTAGAGTGTCTTGCCCCATGTTCAACTTCACACTAACTAAACCATTAGCTGGAAGTTTGCCTTCTGGTTGGGAACTGTCTGTCTAATGCACTTCTGATTACTCTTTTTGTTCACTTTTTCGAACCTTTTCTAGTGCCAACTAATTCTTTCGGTTATGGCATTTTACATTGTCATGACACGCCCATTCCTATGTCCATTCCATCAAGTCTTCTGGCTCTCAGAAGTCAGGAATCACTTTGTAGGATACTTGGCCAAAGTGTGACTGGTTAGCCCGTGAGTCAATGCTGTGGAGAATGGTTGTTGCTCACCGAACACAATCGTTCACATTTTACCCAACAAGATCATCCGAGGTGAGGATTGGGCAAAATTTCCACCAAGGGCTGAGATGTTCAGTCGATTCGCTATCTTATTAATATTGTAAGAACAGAAATAATAATAAAAGAAAATAAGAGAGAGAGAGAGAGAGAGAGAGAGAGAGAGAGAGAGAGTCCAAAAAAAAAAATAATCTAAAGAAAATGATTAAAAAAAATCTGCTAGCCTATACTGTCACGCCCCGAGACCCGGATTTCTGTAGAAGTCCAAATTTCATGAAATGTAAATTTGCAAACAAACATAAGTTAAATCTTATATGCAGTGGAAATATATATTTTTTAATCAACTTTGACGTGATAAGACGATAACCATCTAATGATAACCAAAGCATAATAAATGTCTAATTTAATTTAATTCAACTATCCAAAATCCATGAAACATAAGTCCATCAAACCAAACTAAATAGACTAGTAATAGGTATTTAGTATCCTGACATGTTCAAAATTAATTTCAAACTAAAACTAAGACTAAATATCCATTTGGAGTTCTCTCTATAACACTTTCAACATCCTCCAATGCATATATTGAATCCTACAACTCCATCCCCATCCGAATCATCATCATGAGTTATTTCAGTTTCTATCCCATTACCTGAAAAAGATCCCATGCAAGGATGAGTACAAGAAGCTTAGTGATTAGACAATCTTACATTTTTTTCAACATACAATCTTGCAAAAGAGAATAAAGAGATGTGGTTGATTGTAGGAGGTGAGGGTCTACATAAACAATGCATATTATGTGCAGGGATAAAATTAATATTTGTTTGGAATATAACATACAAGGCCATACCCTAATGAACTACCTGAAAAAAGGTCTCATGCAAGGGTAAGTACAAGGAGCTTAGTGAATAGACAAGCTTACATTTATTTCCATATACATTCATGCTAAAGAGAATAAAGACATGTAGTTGATTGTAGGAGATCGGGGCCTACATAAACATTGCATATTAAGTGCAAGGATAAAATTATTCGTTTGGAATATGACATATGAGGCCATATCATAATTAACATAGGATTGAAAGATCATCAATACTAAGTTTACTGGTGACTAGTTCATCGACATCAAGTTCATCAATAACAAGTTCATAAATAAATAACAATAAGATAACAAGTTGGCAACCACATATGTTAAACTTGCTTGTTAGTGCTTTGCTCGAAGGTTCTTCAGTGCTGTACCCAAATTTTCTTGGTTAATGTAAATTCCTATTAGGGAAAAAGGTCATCCAGGGGGCACCAAGTCTGACAGATCTCCAACGGGACTAGACTGCAACTAGTAAAAATAACAAGTTCCAAGTTCCCTACACGGAGTCATCCCAATCATGCAAGGCCAAAACAGCTTAGTGGTATCGAATATATGTAAAGGATCATCTATTAGGGATTCAGCAAGCTCTTATACGAGTTCTAGTTCAATATCCAGTACCAATTTTTTAAAATTTTATAAGAGATTAGTGGATCACGTGAACTACAAGAGGTCTCATCCACATAACGTATAAAGGATGGTAGTCATTTTAAGTAATTTTAATTTTAAATATGGGCTACAATGATGGACTTATAACTTGTAAGGAGAGACCTAGAGTTTAAATTCTAAAACTTAAAAGAAATTAACAGATAAAGATAATAACAACAATACGGGACGTTATGTCTGAGGGAGACCGATATTTTTATTTATAGTTTTTACTAAAGAAAAAAATCATTATGCTCTAGCATTTTACAATATTTTGAGTTTTTTGGGTATTTTTCTTAAAGAATTAGGGTAAAAAATAAATTCACATTGCGAAGGCTGCAAACCGCAACCGTATTGATTTTTTATGTCTACCAATACTGCGATTTTAAACCATGCCAATCTTATTCTTTTAAAAAAAAAAAAAAAACTTTTAAACCTCAAGGAAAAAGAGAGGAAGAGGGGGGGCGGCATGTGAGTGGGAGGACAGAGAGTGTGTGGCGTATGGAATGGAGCAAAGGGACGTCCAGTCCTATGTGGGGCTTTTTATATATTTTTTTTAAAACTTGATTTGCAAGTTTGGGATGGCTTAGGAAGTTTGAGTTAGCTTGGGTTCCTAGTTAGAAAGGTTTGGGGAAGGTTTAGGAGGGAAACAATAGATTTTTGAAAAAGTTGCTAAGTTGGATTCCTTGTGTGTAAGAGCTTCTAATTTTGCCCCACCTCTTGCTTTTTTAAAAATCTCTAGCATTAGGCCCCATCTCAATTTGAATTCTCTTAAAAAAAAAAAAAAACCCTAACTTGGACTTGAATTTTGCAACATTGGAGGGCCCCACATTGGCGTGCAACAAGTGGAATAGACCACACCCCCCCCCCCCCCGGGCATCCCACAGTGCTTACAATTTCTTTCTTTCTTTCCTCCTTTCCTTCCTTTACTTGCTTTCTTGCTCCCAAACTCTCTTGATTCCCTTCCTTTCTTGGACTTTTGATTTCAAAATTTTAATTTTAATTTTAACTTTTCTTAAAAACTTAGAAAGTGTTTAAAGCTTTTGCAACAGTTGGGAGTGGGACCCACCTGGCCATACACATGGGGATGTATGCTCATTGTGTGCGGGTCCCATAGGGGCCTTCATCATTCAACTTTCTTTCTCTTTCAATTCCCCAATTTTTCCTCCTGAAATTTCCTTCTCGCAAGCCCTGAAATTCTTAATTTCCTACAAAAAATAAATAACAATAGTTAAAAAGAATAATTTTCATGCATTAAACTATGATGCCTTGCATGGGGCCCAATTCACCACGTATGAGCTCAAATGAATATACCACATTGCTCAAAATTTCATGTAGAATGCAATGGTGCAAAGAAATTACGTGAGTTTACGTGTGAATTGAAAGTTATTTGAAAGGAAAATCCTATAGTCTAAACGAATAATTTCAAGAAAAACATGCAATTTTTAAGATTGACACCAATATTCACATACATGAAATGTACTTTGATCATCATGATGCATGATTTGATGAGATTCGATGATTTTATCCTAAATAAGTCCATAATTATACATGAAATGATGAAATTAATGTGCAATTTTATGGACTTATCAAAATCCACTAGGAAAAAGGTCCACAATATCCTCTGAGAAACAAGTTGATGATGAGGTCAATGCAGTAAAAAATAATTCCCTCCGCTAGGTCAATACAGTGACATGCGGAAAGCATCCCATCATATCACTTACGGCCTCCACTATAATCGATCGGGCATCTGCACTTTGTTCGGCTGTGGATTGCTTGATGCTATTGATACAATTTAAAGCCAATGAATTTGTATTGCATGTATAAGAACAAAAGAGAGATACAAACTTGTACCAACTATCGTGGGATTAAACTTATGAGTCATTCTATGATGCTATGGTGAGAGTAATAGAGCAAATACATATAGAAAAGATCAAGATATCTGAAAATCAATTTGATTTCATGCTAGGGTGGTCAACTCTGGAAGTTATCATCTCACTTAGACAGTTAATGTAAAAATATCAAGTGAAGAGGAAAATTTTTCGTATTGTCTTCATTTATCTAAAAAAAATGTATGACAGGTCACCTACAGATTTAATTTAGTGCTTTTCAAATAGAAGGAATGTTCTAAGATGTATTAAAATTATTAAAGACATGTATGAAGGACAGTTAACGAGTCTGAGAAATACCTGTGGAGAGACAGGTGAGTTCCCAGTGACCATAGATTTGCATTCGCGGTCTGCCCTAGGCCCTTATCTCTTTGTATTGATTATGGATGAATTAACTCCTCATATTCAAGACGAGGTACCTTGGTGCACGTTGTTTGTAGATGATACGGTGTTGGTTGATGAATCAAGAGATGGTGTGAATGCAAAATTCGAGAGATGGCCGGAGGCTTTGGAATCAAAAAGCTTTAAAATAAGTCATATATAGACAGAATAAATGGATTGCAACTTAAGTGGGCATGTATAAAGAGATGAAACTACTGAGAAAATTGAAGACCATGAGATACCACGAAGAGATTCATTCCGTTACATCGACTCAATAATTAGTAAGGATGGAGAGATTGATGAAGATGTCGAACATAGGATAAAAGTGGGATAGTTGAAGTGGAGACTGACTTCTAGCATGCTTCGTGATTAGCGCATGCGGGCAAAATTGAAGGGTGGATTTTATAGGATACCGATTAGAGGAGCTATGGCCTATGCAGCAGAGTATTGGCCAATCAGGAATCAACATTTGCACAAAATGGATGTAACAGAGATGAGAATGGAATGTTGAGGTGGGCATGTGGTAAGATTAGGAAGGATAAAAGTAGACATGAGCACTTTCGAGAGCATTTAGGGGTAGCGTTAATAGTTAATAAAAGTAGAGCCAAGTGTAGATAATGAGGCTCATCAACAAATGAGGAAAAGATTTAAACTAATGGAAATCAGTTGGGATTACACTTAGAGTAAAACCTAGAAAAAATCGTGTGAAGCCATCATAGATTCAATTGAAAATCTTGAACTTCATAGTGTATTAAATTTAAAATGATAAAATCAGATATTATTGAGAGGAAGCTATGCCATTTAACTAGATTTGAGCCCCAGCCCATTGTAGGAGAGAGTTTGGTGAAAATGAGATGGGAAAAATGGGGAAAACCCAAATCGAAATCCCCAAATCCCAGCCCAAGATCCCCTTCTTTTCCCTTGTTCTCTTCCTCTCTCCCATTCTCTCTTCCTCCTTTATTTTCTTTATTCCTTTGTCCTTCTGCTTTTGCGCCCTTTGCCTTTCCATCTCTCTTTTTCGGTCAAATGAAGAGAGAGGGCCGGGAGATGGGGCTTTTGTTGCTCAGGCTCCCTTTTTTTTCTTTTTTTTTTTTAATTTTTTCTCCCTCTTTTTAATTTACTGTTGCTTAATGCAAATGGGACCTAATACTTAGGCATGGAATCCAAGGTTGGGCCTTGACCAACGGTTAATTTCATTTAGTCAGGGAAAATTAATGTTAATTTAAGGAACTTTAATTTATTTTTTTTATTTATTTCTAATGGGACCTAGTCAGTGTTGTATCCCAAGTGGAGATCTCGAGTGGGTTCCACCTAGCCCTGCTTGACCCTTATTAATTTTATTAAAATATATTCTAGCCAGACTTAAAGGCTTAAACCAAACCAAACCAAACCAAACCAAGCCTTTTCCCACTAGGTGGGGTCGGCTATATGGATTTGACGACGCCAATCAAATCTGTTTAGGGCCATGTCCTCCGTTAGATCCATGTAGGCAAGGTCATGTTTAATAGTTTCTTTCCAACTTCTCTTGGGTCTCCCTCTCCCTCTCCTACTCCTGGCAATCTCTATGCCTTCACACCTTTTAACAGGTGCCTCCATTGGACGCCTTCTAACATGGCCAAACCATCTTAATCGATTTTCTCTCATTTTATCTCCAATCGGTGCAATTCCTACTTTGCCCCTAATCTCCTCATTCCTAATCCTATCTCTCCTTGTGATCCCGCACATCCATCTTAGCATTCTCATCTCCGCAACTTCCATCTTCTTAACATGATTATGCTTTACTGCCCAACACTCTGATCCATATAACAATGCTGGTCTTACCGCCACCTTATAATACTTTCCTTTAACCCTGAGGGGGACTTTCCGATCACACAAGACCCCCGAAGCACTCCTCCATTTGGTCCACCCGGCCTGAATCCTGTGACTTACATCAGTATCAATCCCTCCATCCTGTTGCACCATCGATCCAAGGTACCTAAAGTTTTCTTTCTCTACAATCTTTTGTGTGCCTAAACTTACTTCTATGTTACCAAGTGTCCTACTTTGGCTAAACTTGCACTCCATATATTCCGTCTTGCATCGACTTAGCCTAAACCCTTTTGTCTCTAACGTTTTCCGCCATACTTCTAGCTTAGCATTCACTCCTTCTCTCGTCTCATCTACTAAAACAATGTCATCTGCAAATAGCATACACCACGGCACCTCATCCTGAATATGTCTTGTAATCTCATCGATAACTAGGGCAAACAAGTACGGGCTTAACGCTGAGCCTTGGTGTAGACCAATCGTGATAGGAAACTCCTTAGTCTCTCCGCCAGTCGTCCTTATAGATGTCACGGCTCTATCATACATATCCTTTATCGCCTCAATATATGCGACACACACTCTTTTCTTTTCCAGTACTCCCCATAGAATCTCCCTAGGCACCCGGTCATAGGCCTTCTCCAAGTCAATGAACACCATATGTAAATCTCTCTGACCTTCTCTATACTGTTCCATTAACCTCCTCAGGAGAAAGATAGCCTCCATGGTTGATCTCCCAGGCATGAAACCAAATTGATTCTCTGAAACGTTTGTTGTTCTTCTTAGTCTTCTCTCAATAACTCTCTCCCATAATTTCATCGTATGGCTCATCAATTTAATCCCGCGGTAGTTCGCACAGTTCTGAATATCTCCTTTGTTCTTGTATATGGGTATAAGAATACTTTTCCTCCATGCATCAGGCATCTTCTTGCTCTTTAGCACTACATTAAAAAGTTTTGTCAACCAACTTATGCCATTCTCCCCCAAGCACCTCCAGACCTCAATAGGGATACCATCTGGCCCAACCGCTTTCCCATTCTTCATCCTTTTCAATACTTCTTTAACTTCTTCCCTACTGATTCTCCTATAGAACATATGATTCGATTCTTCCCTAGAAATGGTAAGCTGTCCCAATTGTATGTCACTACTACTGCTTTCGTTAAATAACTTGTAGAAGTAGCTCTTCCAACGCTCCTTTACCTCATCATCCTTTACTAATACCTTTTCATCCTCATCCTTAATGCATTTAACTTGGTTTAAGTCCTTGGTCCGCCTATCTCTGGCTTTCGCAAGCTTGAATATCTCTCTTTCGCCTTCCTTAGTGTCAAGTCGCCTATATAGCTCCTCAAATGCCTTTGCCTTGGCCTCACTAACTGCCTTTTTGGTTTCTCTCTTTGCTTCTTTATACTTTTCCAAGTTTGCTGCATTTCGATCCTTTTGCCAAGTTTTAAAGCTCTCTCTTTTAACTCTTAAAGGCTTAACAAAAAGTTAAATTTTTTCTTTATTTAGTTTTATTGACTGATTGGGTCTTGATGATATGTCTGTACCAGGCATTTTTAATCACTAAATAATTTATTTTAACTGATCAATTAACTTGAGTTGACATTTATTATAAATTATTATCATCAATGAAATGCTCGACACTAATATCATATGAATTTGTTAAATTCGGGGTTGGGTCTTTACAAGATCTCCAATGGGGCTAGTGACAATCAAAACACAATCCAACTGATGCTTATGAAGGAGTGGGTTGATCATTTCTAAACTGACGATTTTAGTTTTTTGTGCTTCTAAATTTTTACCAATATCATTCTATATTTCTTTTTGGTCTTCTATACCATTCAAAAATAATTTCTAACATAAAACATAGTGTTTCATTGTTCGTTCTCTAGAATGCCGCCCTTTTGAGTAGGTGTACCTACTTAAGTAATGACAGCTGCTACTCTGTTGCCGCGGAGGATGGTGTTGACATTTATTCATCTGAGGTTTCTTCTACTGAGATAGATCTAGAGAGTCATGACTCTCTAGAAGGATGTGCAAGTCCTTTGGCTTCTCCTAGTGACACATGTAGTGATGTGAATCCCATGCAAAGTTTTACTTTCGAAGCCCAGGTAAATTAATTTTCCTTTTTTCCATCAATATTAAGAAAGTTTTGTTTTTTTTTCTTTTGGGTATGTATTCTATTATTCCTTGATTAAATTATATTCTTGATGTTTGATTTGTTTTCTATTACTTTTATGTTTTGATGGTTCATTTACATTTGTAGTAATTTGAGTACTTCTTGTTTACCACTTTATTGGGACTTGGGTGAGTGTGTGGGTTGTGTGTGTGAGTACTAACCACTTTATTAGTAGCTTTATTAGTTTAATTAGTAGAAGATCTCCTGTAATGAGATCATAGGTATAGGTATTTTGATGCTTGGAAGAGGAAAAAAAGAAAGTGAACGAGAGAGTAGGAGAAGAAAACAATTAAGAGAAATAATTATTTGAAGCAACTAAAACAATCATGACTATATAACCAATATAGAAATGCCTATCCTCTGCCCACAACTGAAGTTGGAGCATGAATATCAATCATGCAACTTACTATGATTTAATTAGGAAGGAAAGGTTGATGAGGAATAGAAATAAGTAAAAAGAAGAAAGAAAAAAGGTCAGAGAGGAAAACCTGTGACTAGGCTGTTATAAGGATGAAAAGAGGTTCATTCGTTGAATCCTTTATATCTGTGCAACTCATAATCTTATATTATTAAATTGGGATAAAGTTTCAGAAATTACAAAATAAAATGTATGGATAATGGTAACCATTTGGATGGGTATAAAAAAAATAATTAAAAATAAATAAATAAAAAAAAAGAACCAGTGTAATTCGGGGGTATCTTCTTTGTGTAATCCATTTGGATGGACCATCAGGCGGGCCCCACTATGAGGTGTGCACTGGATAATTTCTACACACACAAAGCATGTTTTACTTTATCTACAGCAATTAATATCCCTTTAATTTGGGTAATTTATAGCAGAGAAAATATCTTGGAAATATCTTGGTTGATCTTTATCCTTAATATGGCTTGACCCAATCTTTGACAGACGACCTAGAAGACGTGTAGGAAGTCAGCCAATCTTATATGCAGCTATTAAATAGTGAGTCCTATAAATATTTTGTTGTCATATCTAACAAGAGAGCTCAGGGACCTTAAGGAGATATCTGTTCTTTCTTACAACTCTTCCATTCTACTGAGTTGTATAAGAGCAAGTAGTTTGAAAGTCAATTGCCTCCTCATACTTACATTTTCTGTGAATTGGTTGCTGTTTTTGCCTAGTTTCATGAAGTCTAGATGTTATGAATTTTGTTATTTTTATTTACTTCATCATCATTATCCATCTGGGGCGGCTTGAAAGTTTTATTAGCTGTAATATTGAAACATGCTACATATTCTTTATTTTTTTAATAGTACTTACATGACGTTTTGTTACTGAGCTTATTTCAGGTTGTTTCTCCAGAGTTTACCTTCTACGACAGCACAAAGCAGTCCTTAGATCATTCTTTACATGGTGAAAAGCTACTCCGTGCAAAACTTGATCTGACCATCATGTGAGTACTTTGTTCTTTCATTTATGGTTTCTTGTATCTGCTTCTTATTTGTAGTCTTTTTCTTTTATAGCAGTCATTATGATGAGTAAAGAGAGAAGATGAGGTGGAATGGTATGAGACGAATTATCGATGCGTATTGCCTCTAGCCAACACACACTTATCTATCAATATTAATGTAGGTACGTAGAAGAAGAACAAAACAGATAAAGAGAGGTAGATAGCTAGATCATTAGAGAGAGAGAGAGAGACAGAGGAAAAAGAAGGTGGTCGATGTCAAACACAATCCCACCATCCTTACGAACCACAAGAATAATACTGAGTAACTCTTAATTTCTTCTGTTGATTCTTGTCATTCATAAAGCTCTGCATCTTGGTAATGAGAAACCATTAAATTGTAACATTTTCCAATATTCTAAGATTTTTTTATTTTATTTTTTGGATTTTTTTTTATCTCATTTTCAATTCACACGGCTAAACAGATACTTATTTCTGCAACCATTACTTATCACGCATTGCATATCGTCCTCTGCATCTCATTTTATCTTTTTTTAAAGAAAACTAAAGAGCAAGGGTCTTTTTGTATTTGTTTTACAAAATACATACAAAGCCCTTCAACTGTATGCAAACTACAAAATAGTTGCATATTGTGAGTTGAGATATGAGAATGAATGTCTAATTTCACATTGTCACATACAAATGGCTTGTAAATTATTCACTTGCCGTGTAGAAATAACATATTGAATTATTGATTTAGTAGAATAAATTAAATGTATGTAATTTATATGGTATTTTTAAATTTTAATACATATGTTTCGACATATACGTATCATCATCTGTCATCATCATCAAAGCCTTGTCCTAGCTACATTGGGGTCAGCCAACATGAATATATTACATTCTCTAACAATAAGAAAATCTCTCGTACAGAAGCAATCTATTTATCGCATCTACTTCCATTTTCTGTTTTTCCTTATGACAGAAGGAATGACCGGTAGTCCTTCAATCCATCAAATTAAGGCTAAAGATGCATCAGAATTCTCACAGAATATGGATGAAACAAATGAAGCAATCATTCCCTTTCAAGTGTCCTCATTTTTCACTACAACTGATCTAAAACATCTGAACTTTATAGGAATTTTTAAAAGATTATTATGTAGATCTGCTCTGATGTCCACAAAGCATCTCCGTTTGTATTGGAAAATTCACAAAAGAATATTCTAAATTCATCCTCTCCTAGGCAGTACTTGCTCGTAAGTTCTGACCTGATTGTACAATTGTTGGTGTCAGCCATATAGTCACAAGGGATAGGTGGGTCTAACCGAGCGTTGAATCAAAATGAAGAGAAGAGGGAGAAGTAGGGGAAGGAGGTCAAAACCCTATATCTAGGCTTCCAATACCATGAAAATGTTTAAAGAGAGAGATTGAGGCGAATTTATGCTACCAAGAACTAGGTTGCACTAGCATTTTTTACTGTCATAAATATAATGCATGACGCAGCCTTGGATCTGCAAGCAGTGATGGAACGATGATGGGATGGGTGTAGACAAATTCTACAAAAGAGTTTGTTGAATCCTAGACAGATTCCAATGAGACCATTTCCGCATATGGGAATTTGCCGAATTCCTCTCGGAACTCAACACATACGAGTGTTCTTCCATTGAAAAGAAACACTCACAGCCATAAGCAAACCAAACATACCAATCTTTATTGAATAATGATGAACTACTCTCCTAGTGGAGGGATTACATATTTATAGGAAAGGTTGGTGACACGACCCGAGCCCGAGATTATAATTAATCCGAGTTAACCTCGAGTCTCGTAGCATACTTACTTCCGTGAACTTCAATCAAATAAAATTCACAAGGGATATCAATAATACATTATGTGGAATGTAATAAATATACATTACTCATGTATAAAACAAAACTCATTTGCACCATGTACAAACATTCTCTTGCATATTTAAATACAATGCAAGGATGTAAAGTATAAAATGCTTCCAACACAAATTTCCATCCCAAAAAGTTTCTTTACTAATTTCATTCTCCAAAGTTCACATCAATTGTTATCGCATCATTTCCATTAGCTAACCCTCCTGGAGGAACTGAAGCGGTCTCCTCCGCTGGCGCTGAGGCCTAAGCAGGATCGGTATGGGTAACTGGGCCTGTAATGCCATCAATAACACTATGAATTTAATAATTCAGCAATGTATAAACAATTACATGATTGAACATGCTAATTACACATTTAATCCGTCTAACTCATTGTTAGACTAATACAAATACAATTCAAAATCGATAAGATTCTTTATTACTTGGCAAAACTACAAGAGCATTTCATTTCAAATCACATCTTCCTAAAAAGGAAGGAATCACATCTTCCATACGGAAGTAATTATATACTGTGGGATTTATCAGTGTCTGGGCCAAGGACAACTAACATCACTACGAAGCTCAGGAACACTCCCAAATAATCTGCTACGGCAGAAACAGCTGTAATGAGCATTATTGAAATCACTATGTAGTGCCAGACTCAAAAGAAACAATACAATTAACATATTAATTCCGTTCAATTACAATAAACGGATTCAATTCAGTACAATCAAATTCAATGCACAAGCCTTTATGGATTCAATTCAATTTACAATCCAATTTGGACACAATTCAATGTACAATTCAATTAAGTATTACCAAGCATTTAGGTGTAATCCTCAGTTGTTTAATGTACGTGTTATTCTCAATGGACATCACAATTTATGTGAAGTTGTACATTAAAGTCCCCTTTTAACACCCATGGAGGTAAAACAACATTAATAGCCTTAACATAATCAACAAGCTCTTTTCCTTAAAACTCAGAAATTAATTCTGAAATTTTGTTAGTTTCGACTAACTAATCAATGTCTAATCGGCTAGCTTTAGAAGGTAATATTATTATTGGATTACAATTACCCAACTTTGACTAACCTTTTGGTTAACACTCAAACTCTCTTGGATCCAAATCCAAATATATTATTTTATGGAAAGGGTAATTAACTTACTAGTCCTTAATAGTTTTCAAACTAATTTTTTATAGACCATTTATGATCCTAAAACCAACATTTGGTTCAAATAAAACCAATTCCTGAAAATAGGTCCCAGTTAGGACCTGTTCAATCGATCGGCTTGTTTGCCCGATCAATCGGACCTGGGACGAATCCCAGTTCCATTTCAGCTCTAAAGCTGCTTCTTTCTCCCTCTTTCTCTACTTCAATTCATTCACAACCTGCAAATCAAATGAAATAGGACCTCATGTCCTCTCCTTACTTATCATTTCATTCATATACACCCTCTTCCAAACATTCATTCATTCAATCAACCCATTCACATAAATCAATTTTAACATAATAGGGCTGAATTCATAACTATAACAAATCAAATGAAATCTATATAATTTAGCATCTAGTCATAATAAACTGTTTACACTTGCCTCTAATTCAAGTTTAATACAAAAAACCCCTTGTTAGCTTTGAGTTTTGAGATCAAAATCTCAATTGAAATCCTCTTTGGTAACCTAACATCAAGAACAATTCCAAAAACAGAAATTCTTGAGTTGATTATGCCAAACAACAATCTCAAATTCCTAATAGAATCCGAATTTCTGCAACTCTCATAGCTTACTTGTAACTTACAGAAAGGAAAATCTGAGATTTCCTTCTAACTCTTGCTCCGAAAAGATTGAAGAAAATGATGAGGAAGATATAGAAATCAATTTCCCTCTCTTAATTCTAACTCTTTGATGAAGAAAACTTGAGAAAAGAATGAAAGAAGAAGAACCTAGGTTAAGCTTTGAGATGTTGCTGCTGGAACATTTGTATGAATGTTATTTGGGTTTCTTTTGACACTTATAAAACAGAAATTGGCAACTTAACCCCCACTTTTAAGCTTATTTCAAGTTTGAGTCAAATCAAGACTCACTTGATTCATTTGAAATCAAATGAACATGTATATATTATGAAAATTATTGTACTCATCAAGATACACATGTTGACATCAAGTTTTACCGTATTCGACAAAATACACATAAATCTGTATTTACAACAAAGTCCTTAATTCACTAATTTGGGTCTAAAATCAACTCTATTAAGTCAATCTCTTCCAAATTCATTCCATTATGCGTAATTCATTTATTTGAGACTAATTGGATCCATACTAATCGTTTATCACCAATAAGTTGATTAATCATGCTTAAATCATGTTAATCTAGATTAACCAAAGTTAATCTTGATTCACTCGGGATGGGGTGTAACAGTTGGACATCCCCTTTCCTAGTAGGACTCTATTTTCCTAAATAATAAAGGAAACTAAACTTGTTTACAATTCAAATAAAATAAAACTCCTAATTTCAATGACTTCTAAATAAATCACAACTCTCTAAATAAGACTCCTAAGTAAGTAAAACTTCTTCCTAAATGGATATCCTGTTAGGCCTGTGGACTGGACCCAATTAGTTGGCAGACCATGGGTATGGCCTGCATCAATGCACACTTAATAACAGTACTAACACTTTGAACTGATAATCTCATATAACCTAATAAAACAATAATTAATATCCCGCTATCCTCTAACTGACTATATAATTCTTAGAAGTATAGAGTATGATTTGGCTTTGTTTTCTCTCTTTCTCTAGAAGTGTTATTCCCTAATGTGAAACTGATGCAAGCCCTAGGATTAGGGCCTGCATGAAGGCACTAAAGCACGATAAGAGTTCTCTACTGAAACTTTCACAATGAGGACGCACCTCGGAGGGAAAAATCCCAACAAAATTCTATTAATCTTTCAAACTCTGATTCCTTCTTTACAATACACATATAAATAAGTCACCTCATCAAACTAGGAAACTAACTATTAACCAACTTGTGAAATAAAATAAGAAATCTTAATGAATTTGGAAAGCTAATCCTAATTATTACAACTCAATAATTAAATAAAAAAACCAAATTGAATTTTCATCATTTGGGCCCCACATGTGAGTTATGGGCTTGCCCTGCACCATTCTCCCAGGCTTTGAGAGAACTCACCTCGAGTTGTGTAAATGTCCTCCTAGGTCAAGAATCCATCATACGAACTTCTGATTTGTTGGTTGAGCTTCAGCTTTCGTGTACAGCTTGAAAACTGCAAGCTCTAAATTCCATCTCTACAATATTCATGTAAATAAGAAAAGAAAAACTTAAGGGATAAGTCACTTGATCAAACTAGGAAACTATTAACCAACTTAGGAAATAAAATAAGAAATCCTAATGAATTTGCAAAGCTATGTGTAAGTACACCTCAATAATAAAATAAGAAACTAACTTGGATTTGCATCATTTGGGTCCCACACTTGAGTAATGGGCCTGCCGGCCCTGCCCTGCAACGGTCTCCTAGGTTGGCTCTGATTGATAAGCTATAACAATGAACGAAGTACATGTTTTTTTTTTTTTTTTGTTTCCCACAGGTATGCATCAAAAGAAAGTGATACATGGATAAGAGCTCTAGTGAAGGATCTTACTATTGAGGCTGGTTCAGGTCATGTTATTCTTGATCCTGTGGATATATCAGGCGGATACACTTCTGTTAAAGAAAAAACTAGCATCTCTATTACATCAACTGATATTTGTATTCATCTTTCTTTGAGTGTTATTTCCCTTGCACTTCACTTACAAAATCAAGCAACTGTGGCATTGCAATTTGGAAATGCCAGCCCACTGGCTTCTTGCACCGACTTTGATCGAGTTTGGGCATCACAGAAAGGTCTATCTCAATCCTGTTACTGAAATTAATGTTTTTTTTCTTTAAAACCCTGTGTGGGTCATACTAATCTTCTGATTGTCACATATTCTTAATAAATGTAACCAAGTCGGAGTTCATTTGGGTTGGCTTCTAACCTTGTGGCAGGAAATATGGCTGGAGACAACCTCACCTTTTGGAGGCCTCAAGCTCCTTCAAACTATGCTATATTAGGTGATTGTGTGACTTCAAGGTAAGCGCTGCTAAAACCTCAGACAAAAATTGTGGTGGTGCAATATTTTCCTTTGTTCCTTTGATACTAAATCTTGATTGAGTTTTCTTCTTTTTGAGTGTGCTATTTATTATTCTTTGAATAAGAATCCTTAGAAGGCACTTCAATCTATCTCATGTTTACTACTAAATTTATAATTCCTGATACTGAAAATATCTATTAATTAAATCATCATGATTTCTTTATCATCATAAAAGAATTAGCATGATTTTTTGAACTAATCTTGTGACAGACAACATGATTAACTAGATAAGTATAAAAGAAAGTAGGTATCTGATAATTTAGAAGCATCAACAATAGCTTTCAAGTCCCAATAGTTTGAAAATCAGTATAATCATCATGATCAAAGCCTTGCCCCAACTATGTTAGGGTCGGTGATGGCTACCCCAAGTGCAGGGACGTGATGTAGTAATACAACTCGGTGAGTCTGAGGTCGATCCATAGGGAATGGTAGTAGCTTTGCACTTGACCTAGCCTAACTAGAATATAAAATTAACCTAAACAAAAGCTATACAACCTGCAAAAAATAATCTGAAAATTAATTTCAACTTTACATCCAATTAAAAAGATCCTAGTCTAAAAACCCTAATCTAAAAAAGTATGTTTCAACCAAAATAAACTAAATTAAAACTACCAATTGCTGAAAAATAAAAATAAAAATCAGAACTAAAAAATGCAAATAACAATGAAATAAAAGCTTCCAAGGATCGGAGATCCTCTTTCCTCCTAATGATTAGAGGTACCAATAGATCTATATCACTTCCCCAAGAATAGGTTCTCAGTCTATTCCCAAGAAAGAACAAAAGTAATGTATTTAACCAAATAATTTCAGAAATAGTTATTAAAGCATTCGATGGCACCGATCATTCTTTTCCACATATTTGCATTGACTCTAAGCATGCTATATATCACGGAGAAAATAAAGCATCGAAGAGTGTACCGAATAAGGCAATTAATGTCCAAACCATTCCTATATGTTAATTGAAAAATACCTTGAATTCTAACCATTGTCTATGCGCAAAACAAATAAAAGTACATGGATGATTCACCCTTTTTCCCCAAAAAAGTAAAATTAGCTTGTCATGGTGTTCACTTCAACATCTCTTGAATTTTTGCATTACTGATCTCCTTGGACCGTGAAGAAGAAGCCTTGCACAAGGACTAGAAAGTGGTTAAGTGATGGTGGAACAGACCCAAGGTGGTGGTTGGCCAAGAGAATGGCCCCTTGGATGAGCTATAATGGAAGAGAAAAAGGCGGACAAGGGTGGAAGATGGTGAAGAATGGACAGAGAAGCGGCTGGGATGGAATGTCCAAGGGAGAGGGGGCTAGACAGTTGGACGCCCCACCCTTGGGATCCTTTTATGCTTGTTGCAAACTTGGTTTGCAAGTCATGGTAGGACTAGGAAACTTCTTTGGCTTGCGTTCCAAGTTTGAGGAAGTTAACGACGGTGGGGGAGAGAAACAAGGAATTTTGAAAAAATTGCTAAGTCGGATTCCTTGTAGTGCAAGAACTTCTAATTTGGTCCAACTGTTGCTTGCTTTGAAATTTACCACCATTGGGCCCCATCTTAACTTGGGTTCTCTTCAAAGGGCGAGAATTTTGAATTTTTGCAACCAAAGGGGGACCCACCTTCGGCGTGCAAGGTTGGTGGGACCCCCTTGGAAAAGGGGTATTTTGGCCCTTTTCATGATGCATCTAATAGAAAAACAATGGTTAGGGTAGGTCTACATAGAAGTCATATTTGGGGCCCTTTTATTGAAAATCTAAACCACTTAGAATAAATAGCCTCCCCCTTTACTAACCCTTGAGAAATTTCACTCTAATATGAGACTGACCCACAATTTGATTAATGAAGCATAAATTACATGGTCTTTTGCAATATTTCTATTCAAATATATTATATGTGATAAATCTTACGATAAGGCAAATGCCTTTTTAGATGAAATTTTACCACATCTCATGCATGGGAAAGATATTTGTCCTGACTGATTCGGATGTTAAAATAGATGGGCTACATATCTAGTCTCATGAATTTGTGTAAAATGAAACTCTTATGGAATGAATCAAGGAACAGACTTGAAACTGGATTAACAAAAAACAGGAACAAATGAAGAACCAGCAACGTGATATGGGCTTTGCTCTCCAAAGATACCCCTCGCTTTCATATTAAACCCATTACATCTCCTTGTCACATTAAATGTGATGAGCTGAATTGTGCTTCTATTGGACTGAAAAAATGGGTATTTCTGTTTTTCAAAATGCCCGGGCATTTTGTAATGCTCCTCAATATATTTATGGGAGCCCCTCAGTTGAGCACCGGTGCTCACATTATGGTGAGTGCTAGCCCTTGTGTATGGTGGCGGAGGCTCGGATCATCATCAGCCCCACTTGATCCACAGCCCACCAGTTTTCACCATCCAAAACGAGTGCACAGTCAATCCAACAATCCGCTGCATTCAGATGGGCGCTAAACCCTAGGACCCGTTTCTATCAAGGGGGTCCTTATGGTCAACTCGGATGGATCATAAAGTGGGCCTCACCATTTGCTTGGAGCACCAATGCTCACCACAATGTGAGCGATGGTGCTCAGCTGAGGGCCTCCCTATATACATATAAAGTCATGCTTCATGGAGCCTGGGCATTTTAAAAAGTGTTTTTGCCCCTCCTTTATGACCAACGAATACATGCAGAGGTGAAGTTGCAATAAATGATAGGAATCGATTTGTCTCCTCTCTTTCTTAAAACCTAATTAATGAGAAAGGAATGCAAATGAGTGGCTTGGATCCTCTATTTTCTCTTTCTTAAATGTAAACTAATGGCCCCTATTTTCTCTATTCCTAATTTCTCTTCCTCTCAACAGCTCCTCCTACTTTATCTCTCTTCAAATATTTTCCTTCTCAACGTCCTATTTATTCCTGCCCATCTTCGCCAACAATATTTATTCTGTCCCTATTTTTCTCCCCTTTTCAATGATATTATTCTTTGAAACCGATCACATTAATCCAAAGATGTGTCCCCACTATACACTCCAATCATATACACGTCCAAAGAATATCTCTCTCTCTCTCTCTCTCTCTCTCTCTCTCTCTCTCTCTCTCTCTCTCTCTCTCTCGCATATTCAAATCTCCTACTTTCTCTCTTATACTCTCTCCTATAATTTCCTATAAAGTTGAGTAATAAATAAAATATAAGACTTACGGGCAAAAGAAATAAATAGAAATAGGTGGAATGAATCGCTGCTCGTGTTTCTCGTGTTTTTATTGGCTATTATATAGGGGGCAAAAAGGCCCCTTTTTGAAGAGGGTGTTTTGTAGAATTCCTCATTTGTGTGTTATACAAAGGCTATACCCTTAATTGTCTAGTGATCAATATCCACCAAACCTTAATGTCCTATTTTAAGAGAATGAAAGCAAGAGGATGCTCTTTTATTTTTGTATGTATGTGTAATTGATGGAAGTATTATTCATGTCTCTTTTTTACGTGGAATATGAATCCTTTTTGTTATTTGGATTGGACTGTACAAGCCTACAAGGTGTCAAGTAATCATATTGAAAATTCTTTATAATCCCATCATCATCATCAAAGCCTTGTCCCAATTATGTTGGGGTTGGGGGTCGGCTATGAATTCTGTTTCTCCATTACAATTTGTTCTGAGCCAAATCCTCGGATAGTTTGCACAAAATAATTAGTTTTGGGTTCACAGAATGTACTATGGATTTACATAAAAACTTCTCGTTGCAGGGGAAAAGTAACTTATTTTCTTATGGTCATCTTCCAACAGTTTTTTGGCCAGTACCTAATATGAAAATTAATTTTTTAACAGGCAAGTGTTTCTTTTTTTTATTTTTTATTTTTTTACCTTTAACATCCTAGCAGAATATGCTGCACTCTGTTACAATGATAAAATTCCATGATTTGTGTTTCTAATATCTTAAGGAACATGCAAGATTTTGTTATGGTTGTCCTCAAGTTGAAATGTCATAATTTGCATGTGCAGGCATGTCCCTCCTTCACAGGCTGTAATGGCAGTCAGTAATGCATATGGGCGTGTACGCAAACCTCTTGGTTTCCAACTCATTGGTTTTTTCTCTAGCTTTCAAGACTTGGAAGAGGATGGAATCGAATGTGGCATAAATGATGATTGCTCTCTCTGGATGCCGATTGCACCACCAGGCTACTCAACTTTAGGTTGTGTTGCAAACATCGGAAGAAATCCCCCTCCAAATCACATTGTTTATTGCATCCGTTCTGATCTTTTAACATCTACAAAATTCTCAGATTGCATTTTCAGTGTTACACCAAATGCAAGGTATTGCTCATATATGAAAACTAAATTTATTATCTTAAGCTTCCATCTAATGGGTATGTTTGTCTCATATATTGTGTTTTGAGATATTGCACAAGTCTGGTAGCTTTCGTGGGGCCCAGTTGTGCCGGTCCCAATTTATGGCAGTGGGAGGGTTGTGTAGGGGATGGCATGGTTAAGGGTTGGATGAAGTTAATACCCATTTGAATCACCCTAGGGGTGAAACTTATATCACACCTATTTGCAATGGTTGAAGTTGGTTGGGCCCAAATTATAAGGCTAGGTGTCTCTAGTGAGGCTATTTTTTTCGCCTCAAGCAAATAAGGGAATTTATCATCCACCACCTTTATATGATGCCCTACACATTCCTTTCACCTAGGTGGGCCATTAAGGCCTTCACATGTCATCTCATGTTCTTCTCATCAAAAAATTCCACGTCATATGGCTATGTACGAGGTTCAGTTGCTGAAATAGAGAGAGAGAGAGGAATATTCCAAAGGTGAAAGTGTATGAAGCAAAGAGAAGAATATGATGTTGTATGTCGATGTGACAATACAAGCATGTACTTGTAATAGAGATTTAATACAAACATTGCGTGTACAATTATAAGAATTCTCTGAAAAAATAAAAAACAAAAAACCTCATTAAAGGGTTATAAATTTACATGTCTTTTAAAAGATTAAATAAGGTGCAATGTTCAGTGGGAACATCTAAAAGAGTGCTCTCTAGGATAGTCGTACAGACTAAGGGAACAGAGTGTACCTTCTTCTTTTCACCCTCTTCTCCTCCTAAGTTCACAATGTGTTGAAAGAAAGATCAAGAGATCATGAAGTAAAGTGTCGAAAATGATTTACTTGATGAGAGACTTTGTAAGAAGTCAACCAATTGAAAATTTTAAGAAATTAAATGAAAAGCGACTCTCCCTTCACCGAAGATGGTGACAAACAAAATGGTATTCAATCTCAATGTGTTAGGTACATTTGTGACCTCATTATTAGATATATGTTGCAATGGAGTGGGGCCGGCTGAGAAGTATGAATGCCCATGTCAACAAGTAACCAATGAAGCCATACAGGTTCTGCAATAGTGAAAGCAAGGGCACATATCCAGCTTCACTGAAGGAGCAAGAAACCAAAGATTGTTTCTTACTCTTGCAGGAGATAAGAAAATATTCTAGAAATACACTTAAGTTTGTAGCATATGTAAGATCATTGATGTCTTCAACCCAGTTCGAGTATGAGTATGCAGAAAAAGTAGGTAAACTGGTAGTGTACATCAGACCCTGGGATATAGTTCCATGAAGATAGCATATAATATTTAAGACGGCAACCCATGATTGGTAGTTGAACCAAAGCAGAGTGAGTTACAATATGAACTATAAATTTGATATCAACTCCGGTGATAGTGAGACTGACAAAGCTACCAACACCTGATGGTAGTAGGTTGGAACGGGAAGGCGTTCCCATTGAAGACTCCCAACATATCATTAAGTTCAAGTGGGGTGTTTGATGTCTTTTCTTCGGTAATACCAGCCCGGGTGACAATACTATGGATATACTTTTCTTGGGAGAGAAATACCTTTTAGAGAAGACTCAACATGTGTTCCAAGGAAGTCCTAGGTCCTTAATATCAAGCTGAGCATGGACGTATTGTTTTATTGCAACAATAATTTTGATCATTGTTGATAATGAATATGATCACATCATCCACATATAATAACAGCAATATGAGTCCTCGTGATGAATGATGGAAGAAGGAAGAATCATGACTACTCTGCTGGTATCTTAGGCTACCAACAGCCTCACTGAAGAAAGCATACCAGTCACAAGGGGCTTGTTTAAGTCCATAAACGGCACAGTGGAGATAGCAAAATTGATTTAGAAGATGAGGAAGTCCTAAAGGTGGTTTTATATATGTTTATTATGAGATAAAACCATTCGTAAGGCATTTTTAATATCCACATGGTACAAGGGCCATCCTTGGATAGTAGAGGCTACAGTCAAGCTTTGGCCTGAACTTATTAGCTATAAGGGAAAATGTCTTGTCATAATAAATCCCATACTCTTGATTGTAACCATTGGTAACTAGATGACCTTTGTATGCTCAATCATGCCGTCAATTTTGCTTTCGACTTTGTAGATCCATCTATAGTCAATGGTAATCACTTTGATTTTTTTTTAGGAGGATACAAAATCATACAAAGCAATTCAAGAACCACCAAAGAAAAACAACACCAAATTAGGGTACAAGAGCAATATACCCAAAAAAGTTTACAAAACAGAAGCTGCAAATCCTCAGGGATTAAAAAACCCTCTCTCATACCCTTTTTTTCTTCTTCTCCACAAACCCTATCTCAAACCCTATCCCCACTAAACCTCTTTCAATTTCTCTTTCAAACCCTAACTCAACAAATCTTAATCCAACAAAGTACAAACCCTAATCCAACAAAACTCAATAAACCCTCTCTCTCAAATCCTAGCCAAGCAAACTCTCTCAAATCTAAATACGCTCTCTTGAAGCCAATCTCTCTTCTTCTTCCGGAATCAGACTTGGAGGATTGGTCTAGGCCGAGTCCAATTCCATCTTTTTAAACATTAGCTATCCTATCCGCCCCTTGTTTAGCTAATGCATCTACAATCCCATTGGTCAAACCCCACATGGCGAAATACCATCTGAATGCAAGAAGACAGCTAATCCTATTGAGAAGAAATTGTATCCTCCAACACCATGAATTCCTATGGGTAACCCGAACACAACATCAGCCGAATTACTTTCCATAATAAGCCTATCTGGAAAAATCTAAATACAGTCGAAGGTCTTCCAAAATAGCTAAAACTTTTGCTTCATTGGAGTCTTTGGTCACAACTTTCTCAAAGTTCCCCTTCACTATTAAAAAACAACCCACCAAACCCTACCAAACTGGCTTTCCTCTTTCAGACCCATTTGCATTAAACTTTGAAACGTCGTACGGAGTGGAAGACCTAGTAGTAAACTTCCCAAGCTTGGGCAGTCCACAACCCATGCATGCTTCCCAATTGTACAATATTACATTAATCGTAACATTGATAAATTCCTTATTAGAGCCCACTCAGAAAGAAACCGCATTTGAAAAAGCATCACTAGAAGATGAACCCCTGAAATTACTGTCGTTCCTCTCTATCTGTAAAAACCATTGTCCCCAAAAGCAAGGATGAAACGCTATGATGCGGGCGCTACGTGGTGGCGTAGCGGTGCATTTTGAAAAAATATGCAAAAAATTATGAAGATATTTTAGAAAATTCAGAATATTGGGAAATGATGAAAAATGTTTTTTTTTTTTTTTTTTTTTTTTTTTTGCAGAAGTAACTAAGATAAGGGGGTCCTGTATCGCTGTATGCCTGTATGAATAGAAAATGCTTGTATTAATGAATTTTTTCACAGGTATTCAAGGTGATTACTTGCACTAATTTGAATAGGACCTTATTTTCCATTGTCGTAAAATTTGATCATGGCCCATTCCTTATTACTATGAGATTAAATTTGGTTTGGGTCCTATTTCCTATTAGGGCAAGGCCCATATTCCCTATTATAGCAAAATTTGGTTAGGTCCTTATTTTTTCTATTAGAGTGAAATATGGTTATAACCCATTTCCTATTAAATTGAAATTTGTCTATAGGTCCTATTTTCTTCTTCAATTAAAATTTGGCTAGGGTTCTATTTAGTATTAGATTGAAATTTGGGTAGGGCCCTATTTCACATTTAAGTGCAATCTAATTAGAGCCCAATTTCCTATTAACTTAAATTAATTTGGGCTCATTCTCTATTAGAATGAAATTTACCTAAGGTCCTATTTCATGACCGAGTGAAATGTAGCTAGGGCCTATTATTCATATTAGAGTGGAATTTGGATAGGCCCTTTGCCCATTTCTATTTTTCAAGTGAAATTTGGTTAGGGTTAGATGGGCCTCATATCTTTGAGATTGAATTTGGCAAGGGTTAGATGGGCCTCATATCTTTGAGATTGAATTTGGCAAGGGTTGGATGGGCCCATATCTATTAGAGTGAAATTTGTTTATATATATATGGGATATATGATTAATGGGTACATCTTCAATTTAAGTGGGCCTCATGCTGGGTCCATGAATCACACCTCAATATGATTTATTAATAAGAAATGGGTCCCGGCAAATTTGATCAATGGCCCTTTTTTCTAAGTTAGATAGGCCCTAGATCAGGGCCAAGAATCATATTAAACCCTAATTTAACAAAAGCGCAATGCATTTGTATCGTATGAATAAAACAATCGAGAAGAAGAGAGGAGGGAAAGGAAAATATGGAAAAGGAGGAGTAGGGAAAGGAGGAGGAGAAGAAGAAGGACGACACAATCGGACGGACGGAGGAGGAAGAAGGAAAAAAAATAAACAGAAACAGAAAAAAGGGAAGAAGAAGAACGGGAGGAGCAACCAGCCACAAGAGCAATCAGCCATGACTGCTTACCTTCTTCTTCTCTGCTGCCAGGTACACTAGGTACATTTTCTCTGCATCTTTTTTTTTTTTTACCCTAATACTCTAAGGGTGTTAGGGCATGTTGCCTTTATAGTTGCATGTTGCTTTTGCTGCTGATTTTTCTTCTCTGCATTTGTTGTTTTTTTTTTTTAATATTTTGAACTTTTGTAGCGGCCGATACATAAAATAGCGGTGCGTATCGGCCGCTATGGGAATGTACTGACCGCTACAAGCCGATACAGTTGTGATCATTGATAAGTTCAAACAAGCGTAGCGGCCAAGTAGCGTATCGGCTGCTTTTTTCATCCTTGCCCGAAAGGCTATAGCAAGTTATATAAAATTATTAAGATCTCCATGTCTTTGGGTCTAGTTGCTTAATCTTACTACCTCCACATGAGAGAAAAACTCTCCCAAGTAAAATTTTGGTTGTCTTGGATACGATGGTGTTTTCTTTTCACTGCTATATCTAATTCAAGTGAATATGGAATAAAGAGCTTCAGTTGAGTGATTGAGTTCCTTGCTAGGAGAGAAAAGTTCTAAATCTATATAAAAGATATCCGCCCCTTGAGTCAAATTAGAAATTTTTATTTTAATAAAAAACTCTGTTTCAACCATGATGGCAAATAAAACATTAAGGTTGAAAATTTTTTTAGAGGATTTTACCAAGAAAAACACATTAGATGGACCCTAGACCAAAAAATGTCACTTTAGTTACCCTTACACCAAACAGGTCTTCTCGCCAAAAAATCTTTTTTTACCTATTTTTTTTAGGGTCAATATTGACCCTCCTCTAAACAAATGAGATCGATATTGACCCTCCGCAGGCCAAAAACAATAGTTTCTATCATCTTCTTTCTCCTCTCGTCCCCAAACCCAGCCGGTTGGAGGATAATATGACGATTTACCCTGAGGAAGAAGAGGGATATCTCCCCTGAGGAAGATGGATTTTTGTGGATAAAACCAAAAACAATAGTTTCCATTGTCTTCTTTCTTCTCGTCCCCAAACCCAACTGGTTGGAGGATAATATGAGGATTGACCCTAAGGAAGAAGAGGAGATCTCCCCTGAGGAAGATGGATTTTTGTGGATAAACTCTATCAAAGACAGTACCATCAACTATTAATAGTGTTGGCAATCTAGTCAAAGATGGTGATTATGAGATGTTGACCATAATCCACTTCATCGCCTTGAATGACATAATATGGCTAGGGATAGTTGTTAAAAGAGTATTGCAAAGCAAGGATCGCATCTCTCTCTAATTGACCTTTACCCAGAGCAAAAAATGGCACCTTGAGCATTCAAATTAGATCATAACAAATCATCATCCGATGAAAATAAAACAAAATAAAAACGGATAACAGTGAAACTATGCTTAGAGTTGAGACTAATTGTTGTCCACTCTCTCCTAATTAGCTTTAATGCTTTTCTTACCTTCTAGTCTTTACTGTAACCGTCAGGTTTCCAATCTAAGGAAAAAATATTCTTTTCTAGGGCATTTGGGTAAATCCGGTTGTTATTTTCACCGATCTAGTTTGCAAAAATCTTCCTTGAATTGGCCCTTAACCCAATTCTAAAGGCCCAACCTTTCCACTAGTTGTCCATGTCCCTCAGGGGAGATCTCATATTCTTCGTCAAGGTGAATCCTTATATTATCCTCCAAACTGATATGACATTTTCTCTTCATTTGGTCTTCCCCATTGGGTTGGGTTTGGGGAAAAAAGGAGGAAGAAGACGACAGAAAACTGTTGTTTTTGGCCTCCGGAGGGTCGATATCAACCCTCACTTGTTTAGAGGAG
The DNA here is from genome assembly GCA_028538565.1 of Umbellularia californica. Classification (NCBI taxonomy): domain Eukaryota; kingdom Viridiplantae; phylum Streptophyta; class Magnoliopsida; order Laurales; family Lauraceae; genus Umbellularia; species Umbellularia californica. Next base: position 18,524,639 of record JAPQWN010000002.1, read on the forward strand.
GGTCGATATTGACCCTCGAAAAAATAGGTAAAAAAAAAGAGTTTTTTTGCGGTAAGGTGAGGGAAACTGAAGTGACCTTTTTGGTCAAGGAACCTAATGTGTTTTTTTTTTTTTTTTTTTGGGTAAAATCCTCTCTTTTTGCATTTTTCGTTAAATATAAATATCGTCAAGGAACCGAACATAATATGATGATCCACCTTTGGTGAATTGGAATGTTGGACCCCATTTGTCAAAATGGATCATCTCAAATGTCATAGTAAAAACTGAAGTAGTCATTAAAAATCAAAGTAGTATGTTTACATAATGCCACGCCTGTGGCTCTGCTGTAAAAGGCGTTAGGTCCGACGAGGACTGGGTATGCAGTGGTGCATAAGTCCCATATCAAAAACACGCTAGTCCTAATCTCGGGTGTATATATGTGTGTGACCTGGCCCTTAAATCCACATGAGACCTTTTAAAATCATGCGGCAAGATTGGGTTGAAATCCCATGAGCCAAAGCGGACAATATCATGTGGACAGCGGGCTCGGGCCGTTACAGATGGTATCAGAACCGAGGACGGCTCTGTTTTCCGGTGGGGGAGTATGTCTTGCCTGTGGCTCCCCTGTACGAGGGTGTTGGGTTCGACAAGGACTAGGTATGCAGTGGTGCATAAGTCCCACATTGGAAACACGCTAGTCCTAACCTTGGGTATATCTATATGTGTGTGACCTGGCCCTTAACTCCACGAGTCTGGATCCCCTATTTCAACGAAACAGGGGAGTACTGTTTCGGCCTGTCCTAGAATGCCACGTGTAAAGAAAGCCACGTCGGTGATGCCCCTCTTAGCTGCTTCCTTAAAATGAAACAAAAAAAATAAATAAAGGGTCTCTTTTGCAAATTCAAAGAATTGTGTGAAACCCTCCTCCATCCCTTTTCTCCATCTTTGAGAATTAGGCAAGGTGTAAAACATCCTCTGTACGAACACGGCGACGACGATATTCTCCGGTGACGGTGAGACATAAGCACCCTGTCCCGCTTCTTCTTGATTGGTTCTGCAACAGCCTAGATCACTGGATCTCCTATGCTCTACAAATCAAGAAATTTTAGGACTTGAAAATAGGGGATAGCATCATCACACCAATGATCCATATCATGAAGCCATGGTTGTCACGCCAAAGGAATAAAGAAATGGAAGGAGCAGTAAGCTAGGCATACAATTCCTCTTTCTATTCTAACATGGTAGGATTATTGCCCACGTACTAAACTAAATGGTTAATAAGTAATCTTCCAGGTCACAATCCTCAAGGCCAAAATGTAGAAATAAAAAGGCCCATGTACACTAATCTGGGCTGGGCCCATCTGGGCCCAAGAAAGAAATCCCACGTGTAAAGATATACTTCCATGTATAGAGATTAGGATTGATTAGGATTCTTTCATTCTTGATTCTAATTATAATTAGATTGATTTTTATTGTGATTGATAGCATGTAATTAGGAAACTCTACATTATAAAAGTATGAGTCGATCCTCCATTGAGGCATCCACTTTCTTCCAAATCTCTTCTCTCCATTGTCTCTCTTCATGCTTCTGTATATCGTAATATGGTATCAGAGCTTGGTTATGATCAATTATCATCGATCTTCTTCTTCTCTCATTGATCCAATCATTATTCCTGGCTTGGATCTCCTTCCTGGAGTGAAAATCTTCTCTCTAATAGTGCCTGATCATCTCAGATCAGAAGTGGCCCACCAGCGATCATCATCATCATAGCAGCGGAAGCAGCCCATGTTGATCGACTGGTTCTCCTCTTATTTATGAATATTTTTTCAAGATTTTTGGGTAATCAGAGGTAGGATATCCACCTGATTTTGTGATATTTCAGTTTTGTGCAACAATTTTCATCACAGCCGTTCAAATTTGTGGATTTTGATCCATTTTGAGTAAGACTTTGGCCTGGAGTTGCGAAAATACTTTGTCCTTCCATCCCCAACCTCAGATCTGGTCACTGATCCTCTAATGGACCCCACGTGGAGATTGATCCACTGACGACATGTCGTCTGACGTCGCTGCTTCACGGTTTGCGACTGTGGCCTACTGACGATCATCAAGAAGCCTCCATCTCTACATACAGGAATGGTCGACTGGGTTTTCTGGGAATTATGGTGATTTTTCTGGATTTTTTCCATCACCTTTGAGGTAGTTTCCAACCTCTTCATCATCTGACGGTTTTCTCAAAAGGATTTCATCACCACCGTCCAGATTTGTGGATCTTTTTCCAAATCTCATCAAATTCGGACTGAAGCAAGACAATTTGATCCACTTTACAAAGATCAAACCTGATCTGTGATTAGACAACCCTGTGGGGCCCACGCACAGATCCAGGTCCAAATTTCCAGTTCGTCTGGCTCTGTTTGGAACAAAATTGCACTGTTGTGCTGTCCACTGTTGTCTTCTTCTATTTTCTTCTTCTATTGATCATTCTGATTGCTGGTATATGCTGTGGAAGCTACTTGTTACGGATTAATGACTGATCAGTGCTGGATCAAAGGCACATCTGAGGCTGTTCTCTTCTTTACCCACTGCTGATTGGGCATGCTGCTGCTCTCTGTTGACCCTCTTCCACTTTCTTCTGCAATGGACAAGTATGATGTTACGAGCACGGTTACTTCTGCATATGCGTCTATGGGCATCTCTGGTGGTCGGTATCAAACTCATTCTCATATAGCATCTCCTGCTTTTCATTCATCTGCGTCTCTTTCTTCTCCTATTACCTCTTCTACATGGTTTTTAGATTCAGGAGCCTCCAATCACATGACATCTTTAGAACATAGCTTTACAGATTCTCACCCTTACCTTGGCAAAGAGAAAATAATCACTGCTAATGGTAATCAACTACTCATTTTAGGAGTTGGTACCATTACTTTATCTAGTGTTTCTAGCCAGTCCATCACTCTTCCCAATGTATATTTTGTTCCCAAATTATCAGCCAATCTTCTTTCTGTAGGACAACTTATCGATGATGGTTATCTTGTTCACTTTTCTTCCTCTGGTTGTGTAATACAGGAGCGACACACTGGGAAGGTGATCGCGACGGGGAGTAAACATGGGCGCCTGTTCTTGCTAGACATTGGACATCATTCCTTCTTTGCTTCTTCTTCTACTTTCAATAAATTGTGGACTGTTTGGCATAAACGTCTTGGTCATGTGAACAATGCATCTTTGCTTTCCTTGTTTAAATTTGGTTATTTGGATTCTACTATTAATCATACGATGATGTCTTCTTTATCTCAATCTAAGTGTGAAACTTGTTGCTTAAGTAAAAGTCACATCTTGCCTTTTCCTGTTCATAATGCTCATGCTTTGGCATCATTTGACATCATTCATTCAGATGTTTGGGGAATTGCTCCTACCTTGAGTAGGACGGGATTCAAATACCATGTGACTTTTATTGATGACCATTCTCGTTATACTTGGATTTACTTTATGCGTATGAAATTTGAAGTCTTCTCCATCTTTCAAAAATTTTATAACATGGTCCAAACCCAATTTCAGAAAGCAATCAAAATTCTAAGATCAGATTCTGGTGGAGAATACATGTCGCATGACTTCTCCGCATTCCTTTCTGATAAAGGAATTCTTCACCAAAAATCTTGTCCGCATACTCCTCAGCAAAATGGTATTGCGGAGAGAAAGAACAGACATATTCTCGAAACTGTTCGTACTCTCCTCCTTGCATCCTTAGTTCCTCCCACCTTTTGGTGTGTTGCTGCACAAACAGCTGTGTATCTCCTTAATCGTCATCCTAGCTCCGTTCTAGGAAAGACGACTCCTTATGAAACTCTCTTTGGTCATGCCCCTTCATATTCTCACTTACGAGTTTTTGGTTGTCTATGCTTTGTTCATCTTCCTTCTACAGAACGCACTAAGCTATCACCGCAGGCTGCCAAATGTGTCTTTCTGGGGTACAATACTGAACACAAGGGATTTCTCTATTATGATCACTCCGAAAAACGCATGCGAATATCTCGTAATGTGATTTTCTTGGAACACATTCCCTTCTTTTCTTTGCGGTTGGACAATCACCCTGTTGCTATGTCTTATATGCCAAATTTCCCTGAAACTACTTCTCCCCCACCTATTACCAATGTCTATGTCCGGCGTAACACGGTTCCTCCTGTGGGGACTCCTTCTCCTGATCCTCTTCCAGTGCCACCTACTGCACCCCCAGGTATTAATGCTTCTTCTGATAGTATCATACCCCTGCGACGCTCTAGTCGTCCTTCAGTTGCTCCTGACCGTTATGGCTTTCCTGCTCTTTTCACTTCTTTGAATAGTGCTCCTCTACCCACCTCCTATTCACAGGCCTCCAAGATTGCTTACTGGCAGGATGCTATGACCGAGGAGTTGCTTGCTCTTGAAGCAAACAAAACATGGGATTTGGTACCGGCCCCTGTTGGCGCATCTATTATCGGCAGTAAATGGATCTATTCCATAAAAGTTCACTCTGATGGGAGTCTTGACCGCTACAAAGCCCGATTGGTTGCACAGGGTTACAAGCATGAATATGGAATTGACTATGAAGAGACCTTCGCACCAGTGGCTAAAATGACCACTGTTCGCACTCTTCTTTGTGTAGCTGCAGCTCGCAATTGGCCCCTATGGCAAATGGATGTCAAAAATGCCTTTCTACATGGCAACTTGCGTGAGACTGTGTATTTAAAACCACCTCCGGGATATGCTTGTCCTCCACAACATGTTTGTAAATTGAGAAAAGCTCTTTATGGACTTAAGCAGGCTCCCAGGGCTGGGTTTGATAAATTTCGGACAGCAATCCTTCAAGCTGGATTTCGCCAAAGTCATTCTGATAGTTCCCTCTTCCTTAGATGGACACCAAAAGGCTACACATTTCTCCTAGTCTATGTTGATGATATGATTATTAGTGGCAATGATGTTACTGGCATTACGGATCTCAAACTTCATCTTACTCGCCACTTCCGAATGAAGGATCTTGGTCCCCTCACCTACTTTCTGGGGCTTGAGTTTGTGCGTAACAAATCTGGCATAAGGGTCCATCAGCGTAAATATGCTACCGATTTGCTCACTTCAGCCAGGCTTGATGATGCTCACACTGTTGATACTCCTATGGAATTAAACAGCGAACTCAGTTCAGATGATGGCCCTCCCCTGGAAGATCCCTCAGTTTTCCGGCGAATAGTTGGTAGTTTGCTCTACTTAACTATGACTCGGCCAGATATTTCTCACGCAGTTCATACGGTTAGCCAGTTTGTTAGCGCTCCACACAAACCTCACATTGCTGCTGCTTTACGCATACTCCGCTATGTTAAAGGCACTCTTCATCATGGTCTCTTCTACCCTTCTGGTACTTCTCTGTGCCTATCCGCTTATGCTGATGCCGATTGGGCTGGTTGTCCAGATTTTTTACGCTCTACTACTGGCTGGTGTATGTTTCTTGGGGACTCTCTGATTTCATGGAAGTGCAAGAAACAAACCACCGTTTCGAGGTCTTCTGCTGAGGCAGAATATCGGGCAATGTCATCCGCTAGTGCTGAGATCATCTAGCTACGCCATCTTCTCTGTGAATTCGGTGTTCGTATTAGTCGCTCTACCCCTCTTCATGGAGACAACACCAGTGCTACCCGAATTGCCAACAATCCGGTCTTTCATGAACGAACGAAGCACATTGAGATTGATTGTCACTTCATCCGTCAGCATGTTATTACTGAGAAGATATCTTTGCCTCATGTCTCTACTTTTAACCAGTTGGCGGATATATTCAACAAAGCACTACCCAAAACGCGTCATCATGATCTTACTTGCAAATTGATGTTTTCTGCCTTACCACATCAATTTGAGGGGGAGTGTAGAAATAAAAAGGCCCATGTACACTAATCTGGGCTGGGCCCATCTAGGCCCAAGAAGGAAATCCCACGTGTAAAGATATACTTCCATGTATAGAGATTAGGATTGATTAGGATTCTTTCATTCTTGATTCTAATTGTAATTAGATTGATTTTTATTGTGATTGATAGCATGTAATTAGGAAACTCTACATTATAAAAGTATGAGTCGATCCTCCATTGAGGCATCCACTTTCTTCCAAGTCTCTTCTCTCCATTGTCTCTCTTCATGCTTCTGTATATCGTAATACAAAACACCGATCACATTCTTTCTTTCTTTCGTTTTCTTTTCTTTCTTTCTTTTTTATTTTTATTTATTTTTAGTGAAGTTCATCCATTGAAAAGATAATGGACTTACGGATCTTTAACTTGAATCTAATAAGGTATTGCGTAGAAATCCTCAGAATTCAATTCTGTTTAAACAGACAGGCCCTTGAGGGTGTGGATTTCTTTCTGTGATTAGAATTTGAGGGGGTTTTATTGAATGCTTCTGTTTCGGAATCGTTGGTTGTTGTCTCTTTCGTTCTCTCTCATCGCACTTTGATGAAGACGCTTTTCTATGCTACTTTTTTTCAAATCAAAGGAATTTTCGTTAGTGGGTTGGTTCAGCAAAATCTGTTTGTTGGTCTCGGGTGCTTGCATCATTTGAGTTTGATGGAATCCATGGTCCTCTGCTCCATATCCATGAGAACCACCCGCGGTTGTTGCCGTAGAAATCCGTTCGTACTCATCGCAGATCACCTCCTAGAACTTGACTCCGATCCGTTGCTGCATTAGTAACCCTGGATGTGGAGGATCTCTCTCATTTTTGGGGTATTGGATGGTGGAGATTTGGGGGTTTAGGGTTTTAACGGTTAAGATTGAAGAGTGAATGGAGGATGAAGAGAGGAGATTTTGGAAGTTGAGATGGTTTTCAAATGAGAAAAGGAAATGTTTGGTGGAGATGGCGGAGGATTTCACATTGGGGGATGGGAGGGTGTTAGGGTTTTTGTTGTTTCACGGGAGATTTGAGAGCAACGACCTCGTCAGAGTCGCAAAAGATGCCAGAGAAGCTGCAGGGATTGGAGGTGAAGTTCCAGTGGAGGATTAGGCATGTCCGAGAGGGATCCCTCTGACTGCAAAATCACGAAGAGGAAGAAGATGGGATAGTTTTCTTTATTTGCGAAAATGACCCTTTTCTTTTTTTTCTCATTGTAAGAAAACACTTGATAGTGATCTGGCATTTTACACAGGTGGCATTTGGAGATTGGCTGAAACAGCCCCGGACTCTTAACTCCACATGAGGCCTTTTAAAACCATGCGGTAAGATTGGGTTTAAATCCCATGAGCCAAAGCGGACAATATCGTGTGGACAGTGGGCTCAGGTCGTTACAAATAATTTACATCGAAAACAACGAGAAATATCATATAGATTAACATTACCTACACACCAGAAGAAACTAACTGTTTGAGATGATCAAATGAAAAATGCTTCTAGGATTTCACGAATTAAATTCTTTTTTTTTAAATAAAGTAGAAGCTGCTTTGGCGTAGGGACAGGTAACTGCTGTATTTCCTTATAGTACAAGCCCCAGATCAACACCCTGTCCTAGTTTTCCTCCAAGTATGCAGGCCTGGACAACATAGTGGGTAGTATTAATATTTCAAACCCACCCTCAGTTAATTGACTTGTGGACACATTCAAGGAAAGTTTGGAACATGCAATACAGAAAGAAGACAAAGCAAAACAGATGAAGTGGAAAGAGCAATTGATCCAAAAAAAATTTAACATTAAAGAACCATCTGCCATTACAATCATAGTGGGTGCACATGGTTTGTAACAGCCAAATAATTGTTAACAATATTCATAGGAGAAGTGGCAATGGATGAAATAACAGACCCAGATGATGTAAAACGTTTTCATCATGTGTGCAAATATCAGCAGCAAGATCTAATGTAGATTGTCAGTGTGGAACATCAGTTGTAAGGATTGCATCTCAGATACACCAGCATTATTGCGACAGAAGTGATTGGGATCTGACATGCACAATATACAGTACACACACAATACTTGAGTTTCCACCATCCTGAGTGAATTATTCAAAAGATGTGCCCATCCATACATAGTTGTATGTGCACGAGTTTAAGGTTAATCATAACTTCCGAATTGGACTCAGATCTTAACAAAGGGATCTTTTGATAAATCTGAATTTTTCATACGGTGGGACCCACCTTAGACACATCTAGACCATCTATTTGTATCCATGATTTGGTGGACATTCCAAACATTTCGCTCAAATAAATATTAACATTGGATTGGATGGCTTTAAAATGGGTCAAACTGTGGTTTTCCTGTCAAATGGTGAATATCACTTAAGAGTGGAGTGAAACTCTAATCAGTCATGGAATAATTGATATTTGATAATGCATCACATGGGCGGTTCAGATTCAGGATAGGAGCCCATGCTTTATGATATTGTGATTTATTTACAAATTCTATATGTTGTTATTATTTTTCCAACCTGATGTTAGTATCACTCTGATGAAACTGGAGCTTGGGTTCAGTTAGGCTAAAACATGCTTGAAGGCTTTTGACTGGAATTAGCATCTGGCCTCTTGGTAAATGTGAGTGTGACTGACATTTTTCTGTTGATGTCCCTATGCTTGAAGGCTTTTGACTGGATTTAGCATCTGGCGCCTTGATAATGCTGTTGGGTCTTTTTATGCACATGCTACAGTAGAATGTCCTTCCAACATCAGTAGTTGTGACTTGCACCAGATTCTCTTTAGGAGTCCAGGCCTTAATATTTCTTCCATGTACAATGCAACCTCTAATCCCTCTGTCAGTACTGACTGTGAAAGTCAGGAACAAAGTAACCACATCAGCAGCTCCCCTGCATCAGACGTTGTCAGAACAAGTTCAAGAGCCAGTGATTGCATATCAACCCCACATTTCGAAAGGATATGGTGGGATAAGGGTTCTGATCTCCGAAGACCTGTTTCAATATGGCGACCACTACCACGTTCTGGGTTCTCCATACTTGGTGATTGCATTATAGAAGGGTTAGATGATTTTTTTTTTAACTTGTTTTCTTGTTAAGAGGTATTTTTTATCTTATCTTCTTTATGGAATCATGTGATGATCATTCTGCCTCTCAGCTTAGAACCACCTTCTCTTGGCCTATTGTTCAAGTGTGATGGTTCTGGGATTTCTGCAAAGCCTCTCCAATTCACAAATGTTGCTCATATTGTGGGAAAAGGACATGAGGAAGCTTTCTTCTGGTACCCAATCGCCTCACCCGGTTACGCTTCTTTGGGATGCATAGTATCAGGGACAGCTGAACCACCAAGCTTGGATTCATTTTGCTGCCCAAGGATTGATCTTGTCAGTCAAGCAAATATTTCAGAACTTCCCATTTCTAGGTCATCTACTTCTAGGGGTTCTCCCTGCTGGAGCATCTGGAAAGTTGAAAATCAGGTCTGCAAAAGTATTGGCTTAAGTTTTTATTAGTTGCTTTGTTTCAGATGCAGTAATTAGATTTTTGGAAAATGTTGTGCCCTTTAACAAGTATAATCTAGTGTCGTATTTGACTATCTCATTGATAATTGGTCGCCTTTTCCATTTGTCTGTTCTATCTTCTCTAACTTTTGATCGTGTAATTATTATCTTTATTGATGTATTTACATGGAGCATCTGGAAAGTTGAATATCAGATCTGTAAAAGTATTGGCTGAAGTTTTTATTAGTTGCTTTGTTTCAGATTTACTATCTCATTGATAATCGGTCACCTTTTCCATGTGTCTGTTCTATCTTTTCTAACTTTAATTATAAGAACAGTAATCATACTAGTTCCTATAATTGATAATTTAAATATTATCTTTATTGATGCATGTGTTGATAATGATTAATTCTGTTGGGCGTCCTTTTCTTTCTGTAGGCAGGTACTTTCCTTGCAAGATCTGACCTGAAAAAACCATCAAACCGTTTGGCATATAGCATAGGTGATTATGTAAAGCCTAAGGCACGTCAAAATGTAAGTGCTGAGATGAAGTTAAAATGTTTTTCCCTGAGTATACTTGACAGTTTGAGTGGAATGGTAAGTGTCCTGGTAAATAAAGCCTCAGCCGTTAGATTTTGTTTCCTCTATTTTTTTGATGCAATTTATTTTTTCTTGGACTCCAGATGACACCACTATTTAACACAACAATTACAAACATTAACCTTGCCACTCATGGTCAACTGGAATCAATGAATGCTGTATTGATTTCTTCAGTTGCTGCATCCACATTCAACCCACAGCTAGAAGCATGGGAGCCTCTTCTGGAGCCTTTCAATGGGATATTCAAGTAATGCATTTACAGTGTGTAATTTATTATAGTCCCATTGTTCTTGTTTTTGTCATTCTTTCTTGAAGTGCTTCATAACTATGTTACATAGATACATGTGGGTATTGGTCCAGCTATCAAGCTCAAACCCCTAATCTTAAGATAAAATGGCATCACTACTAGTTGACTTTTAATAGTTCAGAAGCAAAATATTTCCAACATACCTTGTCTTTTTTTTTTAAGTTTTGTTATAAATATGTTTAAATTATTTATCTAGGGCTACTCAGATTCCTATAAAGAACCCAAACGAAATCTTGAAGTGCTTCATAACTATGTTACTTGGATACATGTGGGTATTGGTCCAGGTATCAGGATCAACCCCCTAATCTTAGGATATAATGGCATCACTACTAGTTGACTTTTAATAGTTTAGAAGCAAAATATTTCCAATGCACCTTTTCTTTTCTTTTTTTAAGTTTCTTTATAAATTTGTTTAAATTAATTTTCTGGGGCTGCTCAGATTCCTATAAACAACCCAAACCAGTGTTGTGTCAAATCCAACATGGAGATCCTGATAGAATTGATGAGTTCCTGATATAATAGCTTCATTGAAACAGTATTGCCCATTTGCTTCCCCTCTTGAGATGCTAGAGACCTTTAAATGACCTATTTTTCTGATTTCAAGGTTTCTTGTTTTGCTTTCTGGAGGTTTGAAACATATGATAGCGATGAACCTCTCAGGACAAGAGTTGGAAAACGCATTCGTGTTGCTGCAACAAGTACCGTAAATCTCAATATCAGTGCCGCAAATCTTGAGACTTTTGCAGAGTCTATTATTTCTTGGAGAAGGCAGGAAGAAATTGATCAGAAATCAGTAAAAGCCAATGAGGTCATTTTAGCATTATAACTTTAATGTTTACTTTTTAGTTTGAAGGGCATGCAGCATTTTACCATGGTATCTGACTTGTCTCCAATCTTCAGGAACCTAGTAATCATTTGAAAAACAACAATGATACAGCTTTATCTGCACTAGAAGAAGATGATTTTCAGAAAGTAATTGTAGAGAATAAACTTGGGTGTGACATTTATCTGAAGAAGTTTGAGAAAGATCTAGAAACAGTCGAGCTATTACAGCCTGAAGGCCATGTTTCTGCATGGATACCACCTCCCCTGTTTTCAGACAGGCTGAATGTTGGGAATGGATCTAGGGAGTCACGCTTCTATGTTGCTGTGCAGATATTTGAGTCCAGGGTATATTTGAATCCAGGGTTTTATTCTGAATTTTATTCTCTCTCCCTCTCTCTCCGTATGTATTTGAGTCCAGGCCTCCAGGGTTCCTGACTTCATTTTTCTTATTTCCAGGGACTACCAATTCTGGATGATGGCAATAACCATGACTTCTTTTGTGCTTTACGACTGGCAATTGATGGTCAGCCATCATATCAGCAAAAGCTTTTACCACAGAGTGCAAGGACTAGATGTGTCAAACCATTGGTATCCAAGGCCAATGGGTCGAGTGAGGGCACTGTAAAGTGGAATGAACTTTTCATATTTGAAATTCCTAGAAAGGTAGTTCCATATTAATTGATTTTTAATGTCATCGTCTTAGGTTTCCTTTTTTTTTTTTTAAACGGGTCTTGGGTTTCCTTTACTCGGTAGTACTATTTGCAATGAACAAATCTTATTATAATGTATTGAATTTCTTTCCCTCCTCGGTGCAGAAGTGATTTCTTTCATTAATTACTAAGAACGCATTCATGAATTAATGAAAGTATATCAGTGAACTATATCCTGCTGTTTGCAAGTAGCTGTATTCTATGTTAGGTCATTCTAGAGTCAGCTTTGTTCTTAAAGATAAAATCATAAATCATTAACGCTCCCAACACTCCGATGTTTCTTCGGTAGAACTTTGAGTTGGTGAAAAATTGGATAGAGCCCTGAGTCCCTTCATCTTTAATGTTTCCATGGTTCAGGACTCACTCAAGAAATATGATTCATGTAACTTGGGACTTTGAAAAGCATCATGATACTTCATCAGTGATGCTGATTAAAGCTTTCAGCCATCGGTCTCTTAAATACATTCTTTTTGTGTTTCTTTGTAGGAATCGGTAAACTTGGAAGTTGAGGTTACAAATCTTGCATTAAAGGTTGGAAAAGGTATGCATGTTTATTAGAATCACATTTTAAAGCTATATATTATTTAAGTAGAATTGTTGTCTTGAATGTTATGGAGGTTCTGATGTGTGTACTCACTTTTTCTTTATGAGACCTCATTGGCGTTGTCACCACACCACAACCATCAACAATGACAACAAAGCGTTATCCAATCAACTAGGGTCGGCCAAATAAATTCTCTAAAATTCAAAACACTTGCAAACTCTATCCAAGCTAGGGACACAAAACCTACCTATATACGATGAACTAGAGAATGAGCTCTCTCTTTCTCGGTGTGTGCATGTGTAAAAGAGATATGTCCTCTTCACCAAATATGAAATGTATTAAGGGGTTGTTTGTTTGCATTCATTTAAGGGGTCGTCTATTTGCAATCATTTACTTAAGTAAATGATTTACATGCGACATGGTAAATGATTTGCATGCAACATGGTTATGAATCATCACATTGGTTTGTGCTCATCTAGTCTTCTCATTTATGCATGTGATGCATGTCACAGACCGAAACCCGGATTTCTTATAAGTTAGTATTCTGTGTTGTGAATGTAATTTCCATAATTGTGAGAATAAGTCAAATTGAATTGCAGTGGGATCATCATCATCATCATCAAAGCCTTGTCCCAACTATGTCGGGGTCAGCTGCATGAATTTTGTTTCTCCATTCTGATCTAACCTCAGATAAGTTACACTTAAGATGTTTTACTACCTCTATACACGTCTTCTTTAGCCTACCCCTTCTCCTTGGTGGATTATCAACCTGCATAGCCAAACTTTTCCTTACCTGTGGCAGCGCCATTGTAACACCCCGAATCCCGGAGCTCATCAGGACCCGAGGCCTTACTATAAGGAAATTATAATCGCCACATAAATCAAGTAATGCCAAGGAACTGAGCAATGCATTTAATTTCAATTTATTTAAAAGATCAATTAAACAGAAGTGAAGTAATCACAAGTTCAACATCATTAAAGAAGTAAACAGTCACTAAAATTCTAAGTAATATTCTTCCATCACAATTATACGCTCTCTCATCAGCCACGCATATTGAAGTCCAATGGCTGATTCCCATCGTTGCCAAGCTCCCCCAAACATTGCGCACCTGAGGTGGGGCAAACCACTCATCAAATAACTGGTGAATAATATTCCAAATACACATGTCGTTACTAATATATTTCATTAACAGAAGCGCAGAAGAATTTACGAGGTGACAGATTCATATAGAGTTTTCTTATTATTTAATGAGGTTCCATATTCAGTCCTTAGTCTTGGTAAGTTCGGTGATCCCAATTACGGGTTCTTATCATACAATGGAACTCTACCGTAAGAGTTTTCAGAGTTTCAATCCCTTCCAAAAGGAAGTCCTTTCTATAATTCTTTCAAAACTCCCCGTAAGGAGATTAATTTCAAAAACAGAATTTCAGTCCCTGTCCAACCTTATTCCTCCTGGCCCACATGGGGTTCACTAATCAATCCAATATTCAAAAGTAGGGATCCTTACTGACATTTCATATGATGTTCATATCAAGAACTCTCGTTACAAAGTTGTTTAGTCCTTTATATCCATTATGCATTTAGTAGCACTATTATAGAATTGTACACACTAATTATATTGTTATAAGACTAGTTCCACATAATCGGGTTTATGTACGCCCCACTTGTATTCAACATTTGGTTCCCATCTCTGTGATACTACTCTTACAACGTTGGGTCCCATGATCTCACCATAAGTCCCATCATATATATATATATATATATATCTGAGTTATGTAATTCAGCCAGGTCTCACACTAAGATGCAAATCCATAATAAAATCAGTAAAGACACTAATTAGTTATATCTTCTATTGTAATATATGATTCGGGTAAACATTTCTATACATAATCCATTCAAAAGAAGCCTCTGGAAGGTCCAAGGAGAAACTGTTTCATATCAACAGTGGTTGTCAGTGTAATTTATAATCAAAAGAACAGTCCATCACCGTCATCCCATAAAATGGGTCTCACGCCCAATACTTTGGATGACAGGAGATTGTGGGTCTCTAGTGGTTTAAACGACGTGGGTCCAGAGCATCTTGGTCGCCCAACAGGGACCAAAATGATGGCTGGTTCTGATCCTTGATCAGATCCATAGGTGGGCCCCACATGTTTCTCAAACAATTTGAAATGTATCCCGTCGTCTGCAACTATTCTTCTCTGTTATATCATCCTTCCACATTCTGTTATAGGAGATGGAGTCTACAGCTACATGGATCTCTTCATTTCCTCGTATTATATCACACATTGTAGTATTCTAATAAATTTAAACCACAACCGTTCTGTATCCAGCAACAGTACTGTGATTTCATAATCAGAACGGTGAAGATCCCGATGCTGGGCCCCCATGGTCCAAATTGTCTGGGACCAGGCCCACCCTGGTCGCCCATCAGGGCTGACCAAATGGCTGGTCCCGATCATCCATCAGATCAACAGGTTCCATTTATACTTTGTGCAGTCATGTATTGTTATGCCTAAACATAATGTTATAAAATCCAGTGGGTCCCACTAATCTGATCTAAGATCAGCCCTAACATACAAGGTCGCCTAGGGCCAAGCTGTCATACTAGTGGTTTGGATTCACCGTCAAACATCCTTATTGGGTCCCACAGTCTCAACAAATTTCATGTATAACCATTACGGTTAACAAAATTGAAGCTTCTGGATATCTAGGCAAATGTGGCCCAGGTCTCATGGGACCACCACCATCCAGATCGTCACTGGGCCCTCTTCAAAATGTAGGGTCTCAATCTATGATTGGCTTAGTTAGTAGGCCCCACTGTAGATGTCGACCAAACTGCCATTTGACGTGTCTGGACAGTGTCTGTTACAAATAAGTAAATAGATAGGGCCAGATGGGACCCATTTTCTCATGGGTCCACCTACACCATGGTCGCCCAAGGGTCTGCTTCCAGATCCCTGGGGGTGATCCCTGATCAGGTGGGTCCCATGGCCATGCTATCCCAATCGACAGATCTGGTATCTGTCGATTTGGCTGAAAACCAAGCTACTGTCTTGGTTTCATCTGTTATATACTACCATGATTGAAAAAAAAATAAAATTCCAATTATCATGTCTAAAATACTCATTAGCAATTATTATTCTGATATGGAGATCACAGATCTTGGTCAAACCAAGATCCTCATATAGGGAAGAAAATTTTTAAGATCCGTCAGTAACTAGATCTTTATCCCTTGGTTTACCTTTTAGGTTAACTCCATGATCAATGAAAACACAATAATGCAGATTACTCATATTTCTCTGTCTATTTGAAAATATTACTCACCTCCTTGTATAGCAGATTGTGGCGCGGTTGATATGGGATCTCAAGTACTGCATCCACTGGCTTCTTCCTCCCTGAAATCCTTCTCTGTTGCTTCCAAGGAAAGTGCTTCTGTACTTTTTCTTCTCCTCTCCTCTTTAACCCAAAATGGAACGGAAACCATGAAGAAGGCAACGAGAGTTCTTAAATATTTTTGGGGATAAGATTCAATCTCTACTGCTCCCTGGGTATCAGAACAGAAACCTCCCCTTAAGGAGATATCGTTCTAACAATATAACCATAATGGGCTTTAATAGGTTGGGAGTGTTAATGTTGGCCCAAGCTTGCAGGCCCATTAGGCCCATTCTTTGTATCATAGGCCCAGTCTTTGTAATTTAGTCAAAGATCTGTATATATTTATTTGCTAATCTTTAGGATCTTGATTTGATTAGTTATTGCTAATTGCTGTAATTAGGGATTTGATTAGATACTGCTAATTGCTTGTAATTAGGGCATTCAGCCCCTATATATATGAAATACAAACGTCCCTCAAAGGACAGGTCATTCAGCATATTTGTATGTTCGTCTCTCACACTGTCATGGTATCAGAGCTGAGTAAAATTTTTTCTCTTCAGTCAATCAAACATCTGTGATTGTCTCAGTCATCTTCCAAGCATTGGAAGCCTATCAGTGATCATCTGTGATCATTTTCTTCAGTCGGATCCTCCTTGATCTTCCCTGATCATCTCAGATCAGGTGTGGCCCACCTGTGATCAGACGTGACCCATCTCAGTGGACTCCTCCATATTGGTCGTCTGCATATTCTCTGATTTATGAAGATTTTTGCAACAATTATTGGTCATCCGAGGTAGGCCTTCTACCCACTTTTGTGGAAATTCAATTTTTTGGGTCTGTTTTCATCTCGGCCGTACAAAATCCTGGATCTGGATTTGATTTGTTAGCAACCACTTCCATTAGTTGCGTATTTATCCTGCTCAGCCATCCCCACTCTCTGATCTCTCTAGAGATCATCAGGTGGGGCCCAGCTCATGTTCTCCTCCCTGACGACATGAACGACTCCTACTGCTGGGAGCACCTTTCCTGAAGTTTTTGCTGACGGCCTCTTCTGCTAGTGTATGCAGTGGTTCTTTATTCTTCTTGTTTCTTCAGCTGGTTTATTCTGCATGTTCTGTTGTTCTTTGTGGATCTCTGCTGTGTTTTTGCTGTGACGACTGTTGCTGTCTGGATTTTTCTTCTGCTAGTTCATCTGTTGTTCTAATGGAGAAATCTGAAATCACCTTAATCAAGTTTAATGGAAAAAATTATCCCTCTTGGGCTTTTCAATTTGAACTTTATCTAGAGGGTAAAGAGTTATGGGGCCATATCTCTGGCACTGATCCAAAACCAACAGAAGATGAGAAAAAAATTCTGTCATGGAACACAAAAGATGCTAAGGTCAAAACTTGGATTCTAGGTTCCATGGAACCACAATTCTTCATGAATTTGAGACCTTACAAATCTGCCAAAGATATGTGGGAATATCTAAAAACAGTATATCATCAGGGAAATTCTGCTCGACAGTATCAGTTAGAATTTGAAATTGCGAATTATATGCAAGGGACTTCTTCCATTCAGGAATATTATTCTGGTTTTCAGACTTTGTGGACAGAATTAAGTGACATCAAATATGCCAATATTTCTGCACAAGCTCTTCCCGAATTGCAAGTAATTTTAGCAACTACTCATCGGGACCAATTTCTTATGAAATTAAGGCCTCAGTATGAATCAGTCAGATCTAATCTCATGAGTAGGGTCCCCTCTCCTTCACTGGATGTTTGTCTCAATGAATTACTGCGAGAGGAACAGAGACAATTGACGCAATCTGGTATGCTCCACCAAGCTAGTCCGGGTGCTATGGATGTTGCCTATACTGTACCCACTGCCTTTCACTCACCGAACTCGTCAGAAAATGTTGCTTATTCTTCCAAGGGGAAGCAACCACCCAGAGATATGAGTAAAGTGCAGTGCTTCAAGTGTCAAACTTTCGGCCATTATGCAAATCAGTGCAAGCAGAGGATCTGCAATTATTGCAAAGCTTCTGGACATTCAATCAATGAATGCCGCAAACGTCCTCAAAACAGAAATCCGAAAGTTTACCAGGCGATTACTGCTACAGGCACTATTGATTCTTCTTCCACATCTTCTTCGGCACCTGCTACTGCTGCTCCAGTCTCCCCTGAAATGATCCAACAGATGATTCTCCAGGCTTTTTCCACTCTTGGTATATCTGGTAAAATTAAATCTCCCTCTCACTGGTATTTTGATTCTGGTGCTTCCAATCATATGACATCATCCTCCAAAAATTTCTCCAAAATTAAACCATATGATGGGCAGATTCAGGTCCATGCTGCTAATGGTACCACCATACCAATTACCTCTGTTGGTGATATTGCTCATTCTCTACCTTTACATGATGTGTTTTGTTCCAACAATCTTTCTACCAATTTAATCTCCGTTGGTCAATTGGTTGATAATAACTACAATGTTTCTTTTTCCTCCTCTGGTTGTGTGGTGCAGGATCAGGAGACGGGGAAGGTAATAGTGAAGGGGCCTAAGTGTGGGCGTTTGTTTCCTCTTCACATAGTAACACCAACTCCAGATATGTCTTTGTTTGCTTTATCAGTTGTCTCTAGGAATAATGTGCAGTTGTGGCACAATAGATTAGGCCATCCCAATTCAACTATTTTGTTATCCTTGTTAAATTCTGGTCATATTAATAAAATGAAGTTTTTATCATCTGATGTTGCTCTTGATTGCACCACTTGTAAGCTAGGAAAGAGTAAAACTTTGCCTTTTCCATTACATGTTTCTTCTGCTACCAAAAGTTTTGATTTAATACATAGTGATGTTTGGGGTGTTGCACCAATTATTTCTCATTCACAGTATAAGTATTTCGTAACTTTCATTGATGACTATAGCCGTTTTACATGGATTTATTTTCTACATGCCAAATCTGAAGTCTTTGATGTGTTTCAAAAATTTTTGAATTATGTTCAAAATCAATTTTCCACATGTATTAAGGTTCTTCGAACCGACTCAGGGGGGGAATATGTGTCCAACCAATTTCAGGAATTTTTACAAAACAAAGGGATTATATCCCAACGGACTTGTCCCTATACTCCCCAACAGAATGGTGTTGCAGAACGGAAAAATCGTCATCTTCTAGACATGGTCAGGTGTCTATTATTAGAATCCTCTGTTCCACCTAGATTTTGGCCAGAAGCTTTAACCACTGCTACTCATATCATCAACCGCCTTCCTTCTCCAAAACTTCAAAACACATCTCCACATTTTCGTCTTTTCAAAACTGACCCACAATACACAAATTTCCACACTTTTGGTTGTGTTTGTTTTGTTCATCTACCCACACATGAACGTTCCAAGTTATCCGCACAATCTGTAAAATGTGCCTTCCTTGGTTATGCTTCCCACCAAAAAGGTTTTGTTTGTTATGACCCCACCTCCAAGCGTATTCGTATTTCTCGGAATGTTGTTTTTTTTTAACATCAGTACCTTTTTCAGTCTCCTTCTGATTCTTCTCCAAAAATCTCCTTTTCTAAAGTACCATCCTTTGATGATGAATGTCTTCCTTCACCTTTGCGATTTCATCCGGACAAGGTGTATATTCGTCGACAAGGAACAAATGCCACTACTTTGCCTCTTTTGCAAGAACCGGTCCCGAATCCTGCTCCAGCATCAACTTCCCCTCAACTTGCTATTCGCCGTTCTGCTCGTATATCTCGTCCACCGGATAGATACGGTTTCTCTCATTCTTCATATTTTGCTACTTTATCCTCTGTATCCATTCCTACTTCTTATTCACAAGCAGCAAAACATGAGTGCTGGAGACAGGCTATGGAAGAAGAACTTAGTGCTCTACAGCAGAACCAAACCTGGGTTACTGTTCCTTGCCCAGCTTCGGTTAAACCTATTGGGAGTAAATGGGTTTACTCTATCAAATTAAAGGCCGATGGTACTTTGGATCGATACAAGGCTAGGCTTGTGGCCCTTGGCAACCGACAGGAATATGGCATTGACTACGATGAAACTTTTGCGCCTGTTGCAAAGATGACCACTGTTCGCACTATCCTTGCCATAGCTGCATCTCAATCCTGGCCTCTTTTTCAATTTGATGTGAAAAACGCCTTTCTTCATGGTGATCTTAAAGAGGAAGTTTACATGCGATTGCCTCAAGGTTTCCCGAAACCATCGGCAGATCAAGTTGCTCTTCTGAAACGATCATTATATGGGCTAAAACAAGCACCACGTGCATGGTTCGACAAATTCAAAGATGCTTTACTCAAGCTACAGTTTCAGCAGAGTCCTTATGATCCATCTTTGTTTTTGCACCACACATCAAAAGGAATCACCATTCTTCTCGTCTATGTCGATGATATCATCATCACTGGCACAGATACAGCCACGATTCAAGATCTCCAATTTTCTCTACATCAATATTTTCATCTGAAGGATCTGGGCCCTCTGCAATATTTTTTAGGATTGGAAGTTCATCACTCTGAGAAGGGGTTGATTTTACATCAACATAAGTATACTATGGATTAAATTGAATCGGCGGGTTTGTCAAAATCCACACCAGTGGATACTCCACTTGAACTGAATCTTAAACTCCATAGTGACAGTGGTGATCTCCTTTCTGATCCAACATATTATCGTCAACTTGTTGGTAGTCTTATATATTTGACTACTACTCGGCCTGACATCAGTTATGCAGTCAACTTGATGAGTCAGTATATGACCAAGCCTCATCATCTTCATTTAGCCGCTGTTCGACGTATTATTCGTTATCTTCTTGGCACTTCTCACAGAGGCTTGTTTTTCCCTGTTGGCTCGCAGATGCATTTGTCTGCCTATTCTGATGCTGATTGGGCAGGTTGTCCTGATACTCGCCGGTCTACTACGGGCTGGTGCATGTTCCTAGGTGATGCTCTTATTTCATGGAAAGTGAAGAAACAGGACAAAGTTTCAAAATCATCCACTGAGGCAGAATACCGGGCTATGTCTGCCGCCTGCTCCGAAATTATATGGCTTCGTGGACTTCTTGAGGAACTTGGCTTCTCCCAGAAATCTCCCACACCATTACATGCGGATAACACCAGTGCCATTCGGATTACTGAGAATCCAGTATTTCATGAGAGAACTAAACACATTGAAGTGGCTTGTCATTTTATCAGGGATGAATATCTACGCAATGTTATTTCCCTTCCGTTCATCTCCTCAAGCCTCCAGACTGCTGATATTTTTACCAAAGCACTTCCTCGCCCACGTCATCAATTCTTGACTGACAAATTGATGCTTGTTGATTCCTCGGCATCAATTTGAGGGGGGGTGTTAATGTTGGCCCAAGCTTGCAGGCCCATTAGGCCCATTCTTTGTATCATAGGCCCAGTCTTTGTAATTTAGTCAAAGATCTGTATATATTTATTTGCTAATCTTTAGGATCTTGATTTGATTAGTTATTGCTAATTGCTGTAATTAGGGATTTGATTAGATACTGCTAATTGCTTGTAATTAGGGCATTCAGCCCCTATATATATGAAATACAAACGTCCCTCAAAGGACAGGTCATTCAGCATATTTGTATGTTCGTCTCTCACACTGTCAGGGAGCAGGTTAAGGAAACCAATTAATACAACCCAACCCAACCTGGTACCTTATGGACCAGGCTAATCTGGGCCTAATCTGGCCCAGGTATTACAGCCATTGTCGGCCTATGTTGGACATGCCCAAACCATCTCAAACGGGTTTCTCTAATTTTATCCCCTATTAATGCTAACCTTAAATGCTCTCGAAAGTACTCATTTCTAATTTTATCTTTCCTAGTGACATCCACCTCAACAATTATCATTTTTGCTACATTCATTTTATGCATATGTTGCTTCTTAATGGGCCACATTCTACTCCATAGGTCATAGCTGATCTAATCACTATTCTTTAAAATTTTCTCTCCAATCTTGTTGGCATTCGTCAGCAAGGTTTAAAAAGCCAGACTTAGCACCCAACTCGCCAAGGCCGAGTCTATGTCAACTCGGTCGAGTCTGGTCAAGTCTATCCAGTGCTTAAAAAACAAAAACAAGAAAAGGTGAAGCAACAGTAGCTACAAGGCACTACTGAATTAGAAAAACGAAAAAAAAAAAAAAAGGTGTACCAAGGGACAAGATGAAAACGGAAAAAGAAAAAGAAGAGGTGTACCAGGACCAGCTGAGCAGCAACCTAGGAAGCACGGACACCTCTAGACACGTCTAACCCGCCAAAAATAGCGTCCTGCTTATTTTTTATATTTTATTACCTGGACATGCTGGGAACACAGTGTATGTTTGAGTTGGAGAAAAGTATTAAGATTATAATAAAGAAAAGAGAAAGGGTCGTTTATAAAAAAATCTCCGGAAATTGATGATCCTCCCTTTTCTTTGTATGGATTTTATGGAACTGTGGCTATTTCATGTTTAATGATTATGAATTATGTTTCAGTTTTGTATTGCTATTTAATAATTTGATATGTTTGTTAGTTGGTACAATTAGAATTTTTAATTATTTGATTGATAAATTGATTACAAAGTTAATATGATATTTTCTTTTTAGTATATGATTAGATATATTATTATTATTATTATTATTATTATTATTATTATTATTATTAAATATTTACGTGTCCCTGATGCGTCCGTGTCCTACTTTTTTGAGAAATGCCGTGTCGGCGTGCCCGTATCATGTCCATGTCCGTGCTTCTTAGGAAGTAACCATAATAGCACAGCAGCAACACAATAGACATTACAGCAAGCAGCACGGCTGGTAGCAGGCAGCACAACAATTATCAGGCAACAAGTCAGATTGCTTCAGGTAGCACAGCAAGCAGTAAGAAGCACAGCAGACATCAGGTAACAGGTCAAATTGCTTTTTATTCTTTTTCAATGGTGCTCTCTTTCTCTCTTCCTTTGTCCACCTTTTTCTTTATCTTTTTCTTTTTTTTTTTTTTTTTTGTCTTTTTCCTCCTGTCCTCCCTCCCTTTTCCCTTTTTTTCTCAATGATGCAGGCCGAGTCCGAGTCCAATGGGACCCAACTCGGCCAATTTTTAAAACCATGTTTGTTAGTCACGAGCACTCCAGATGCAAGTGTCCACTTCAGCCATCCCACTTTTATCCAATATTCGACATCTTCATCAATCTCCACATCCTTGCTAATTATTAAGCCAAGGTAACGGAAAGAATCTGTGTGGTATCTCGTGCTTTAATTCTCATGGTAGTTTCAGCTCTTTGTATATGCCCATTAAAGTTGCTATCCATATATTCTTCCTTTGTATGACTTACTTTAAAGCCTTGGGATTCTAAAGCCTCACACAATCTCTCAACTTTTGCATTTACACCATCT
This sequence comes from Umbellularia californica, assembly GCA_028538565.1. Classification (NCBI taxonomy): domain Eukaryota; kingdom Viridiplantae; phylum Streptophyta; class Magnoliopsida; order Laurales; family Lauraceae; genus Umbellularia; species Umbellularia californica. The sequence goes on from JAPQWN010000002.1 coordinate 18,547,751, forward strand.
CTTGACTCACCCACCAACACCATATCATCTGCAAACAACGTACATCAAGGTACGGTACCTCCTCTTGAATATAAGTGATTAGCTCATTCATAATCAATGCAAAGAGATAAGGGCTTAGGGCTAACCCCTAATGCAAATTTACGGCCATTAGAAACTCGCCTATCCCGAATTACAGTTGGATATTTTCTTTTAAAAAACATTATCAAACATTGCAGAACATAGCACAACGTATTCATCAATCTTAATTTATTAAATAAATCCAAATTTCTAATGAAATATGAAACTTAATCGAACCAATATAAATCCTTGACCAATTCAAGGGTCTTATTATAATAATCCAATTCAAGAAACTAAATCAAAACTAAAGCTTCTGAAGCATCTCTCATAGGTCTCTAAATAGTGTGATCCGCACTCCACTCTTTAACATCCTGAGTTTCACCCTCATAAGTATCACTCTCATGTTCTGGTACTACTTCACCTGAAAAAGTGCCCATCGATTGGATTAGTTTCAGGGAAACTTTGTAAGTAAGCAAGCCTGCAAAATATAGCATGCAATCCCGCAAGTAAGAGTATAGACAAGTAATGATTGTATGAGGTCTGTTATAAAAAATAAAAAATAAAAAAAATTTGATTGTATGAGGTCAAATGAAAGAATAACAATGCAAGATTAGTGCAAGAGTAGAGTTAAAATATTACAAGAACCAATATAACAAGATAAAATAAATTACAAATTATGCAAAATGGAAAATCCACATGAGCTAAAAGGATGTGTTCTAGCCCCACTACATGGCAGTAAAAGTGCTAGGGTATTGTAGGCTCCACATGGCGGACAGTCAAAGGCGGTAGGTACCCCAAGAATTCCTCATGGGACTGTGTGGCCATCAAATATGTCAAATCAAGATGGTACCAAGTGATCGTTATCATTTTACGAGGTAAGACTGCAGCTAGTGATGGTGCCAAGTGATCGTAATCATTTTAAAAAGTAAGACTGCAGCTAGCAAATAATAATTTCAAGACTTATACATGGACGGCACCCCCTCCATGCTAAGTTATAACTGCTAATGGTACAAATTCATCCAGAATTAAGGTACGATAAATCATAGAAAATATACAAATTCTCAAAAAAAAAAAAAAAATAGGGAACTGCTCCAAAGAAAATAACAATTATCCATGATTATCATGTTTAATTGAGTAAACCCACAAATACCAATTACAACTAATCTTGCCAAAATCCCTCAACAAACTAAATAGATATCTAGATTCGGTCCATTCTGATTCAGTTAGTATTTTGGAAACAATTAAAAATACTAATTTTATAATATGAACCCTTTATATCAGATGTGTTGGTTCGAGTGTAAAGGGTTCATATTTCTTAAATATACAATTAGTGACCAATAATAGAATTTGCTGCATTAGGTGATTTTTATTAGAAACCATGCGCAGCTTGTAACATTTTCGTCTGATGTCCGAATTTGATGATCTATCATCTATATATTGATTTTTGTGGTAACAAAACCAATGAGCTAAAGATCATCAATTTCTGACATCATTTGGCCATCGAAAATTGGACGACATGCTTGATGCCTCATGCAGGAAATTCCAGTTTTGACCCATTCAAGAATCCAATTATTATAATTATCCCCAAACTACATCTAAAAATCACAATCCGACCAAAAACTAGGTTTATTAGTCATTTCTAGGGTTACACAAATCACTTCACTCAAGGATGGAATTAGATTTCAAATTATTGAATTAGGACTCAATTACAAGTAGTAAAACAGGGGCTCCTAAACAAATACACTAGGGCAATAGGTAAACTTGATTTAAGTTGATTGCGACAAGCAAATTAAACCACAAATCATCATATAGAAAACAAGTTCACTACACTAGGTTTGGATCATCAATCACATGTAAGGAACATTGTGAACGCAAAAGGATGCCATAACACAAACACATGGTAAACCATGTTGCAGGACCACGTGCCCTCCAATTAGGTCTTGGTCAATCCTAAATTGGCACTTTGTTATGGTATTTGGTGTCTTGATGAATGTTGGCAATTGGCATCATCCCTTTGGGTCTACATTATCATACGCACGTGAATTAACAAATCACGGCTAGAGTCAAACTCAATTTGATACCTACTGTTATAATCACTTCAAACCTAATTAATGGAATCCCAATTTCAACATACGGAATTGAATACTTCAAATTCTAAAAAATTTTAATCAAAATCTAACAAACTCCGAGGCAGATCACTTGTGAAAACCCTAGAAACCACATAATATGGTGGAGGGTCCAAACCACTATGGAATACCATCCCAAAGTAGTCGGCCATGGGGAGCCAACAGGAGTATGGGACCCTGTCTCACTACAATTATAATTTCCTCATATGAAGAATTGGTCAAGATGAGTTGCAGCAGAATATTTTAAAAAATACATTTCATTCCATGGTAGGCAGAGCATAAACTACTTTGCTTAACTTTAAAATTAAATAAACTACATTTAACGTTAAATAGTGAATCTGGCCCTAATGGTCTTATTACAAATTCTCAAATAATGATTTCTAGGATCTAAATAAACAAACTAATTCAAAATGGCTATTTGATACTCCTTCACTTGACTCATTTCTAATTCACTTAGTCAGCCACTCGATCCTTGTTTGCCACGTCATCATTTACGAGTTTTTCCTCATCTCTCCGCCAAAACAGATTGGGTAAGTCCTAACGTAGTGAGTAGATAAGTTACACTAACTTACATGTATTTCTTTCTCAAACAATAAGGTACAATGAAACAATATCCACCAATAAGTATAGGATTTGAAAACAAAAGCAATACATTAGTTCAAAGATCACCCAAATAGGGCAAGTAGGTCAATTTGTTCTAATACCAATATCAAGTACATGGTTTACTACCAATTATAAGGCAAATCAATGCAAGGTCAAACAATATCAATTGTTATACAATCATGATCTATCAAGATTAAAGAATTCTATTCACAAGTTCTGAAATTACGTCCAACAAGTTTGGAATTACAAATCCATGCATCTAAGGATTTAGGCACAACTCATATTCATGTTCTTTTTATGTAAGTTCATGAGGTACAGTTATACCCATACCGCAAGTTTTGTTTCTATCTCTTTCACTTATTGGGTGACCCAAGCATGAGTGCGTGGCTACTCCATAGGTGGGCCACAGTCAAGTCTATGGTTCATGCTAGCTGCAGACTAGAATGGCTGAGCAATTGGTAGTACTAGTACCAACTCCACAATGCCCGCTCAAATTTCGGCGCAACTGCTACTACCAATTTCATAGTGTCCAATCAATTTTTGGTGCAACTGATATAGTACCAATTTCACAGTGCCCGATTGAATTTTGGCGCGATGATAGTACCAACTTCTCAATGCCGGATTCCTTTTCAGCACAATTGATAATACCAGCTTCTCAATTGCATAACTGAATTGTGTAGCACAGTTGATGGTACCAACTTCCCAACTACCTATTGAATATGCTTGGTTTTAAACTTTGAATACAATTTCATCATTTCTATTTGATTTGGAAACTCATTCAATTCAAAAATTAATCATAGATCTAACATTCAATACGAAATGGCCATTGTCGACTAAGTGTAGGAATATGGTTTATATAGGTGAAGTCATTGGTGCATTTTCTATTACAATTGGAAATCGTTCCGGTCCACTGAAGAGGGCAGCTTCAGCAAGCATGTTATACCAACCAGTTGATGTTCACAGTCTTTTCTCATATCCTCTTAGAGGAAGGGTGAGTTCACTTTTACACAAGATATGAGACTCTGGAACATGTGCCATTACCTATGATGTTATTCATGTGTTGACTTAAATGTAATCATTTTGTTATTTCAGGGTCAGTCGACTGCTGATGATGTCAAGCAAGATTGCGGGAGTTTATTGCTTTCTACCTTCTATTTTGAGAAGAAATCAATTGTCAACTATAAAAAGGAGATCGAAAATCTGAAAGCCATTGATAAAGATGTGGGTTTCTGGGTAGGTCTTCGCCCTGAAGGTCCATGGGAGAGCTTCAGGTCATTATTACCGCTATCAGTTGTTCCTAGAACATTAAATAATAACTTCTTTGCCTTAGAAGTTCTTATGAAGAATGGAAAGAAGCATGCAATCTTCAGGACCCTTGCAGCGGTTGTAAATGATTCTGATGTTCCACTGGAGGTGTCTGTATGTCCTCTATGTATGCTTGACATCCTTACCAACCCTGCATCTGAGACAAAAGGTCATACTACAGTGACAGAAGAAATATTTGAGAACCAGCGGTATCAACCGATCTCCGGTTGGGGAAATAAGTGGCCTGGTTTACTTGGTAATGATCCAGGCCATTGGTGTACTAGGGACTTCTCATACTCATCTAAGGTGAGTAATTAATCTCTAGCAGTTTTCATGATCATCGATTTGATTTTATTTTTGGATTCGAAATTAGGTTCTTAAATTTATCTCCCATTTTCTCTATTTCCAAGGATTTCTTTGAGCCTCCTCTTCCTCCTGGTTGGAAATGGACATCTGCATGGACCATAGAAAAATTTCAGTTTGTGGACTCTGATGGTTGGGCATATGGAACTGATTTTCAGAGCCTAAAATGGCCTCCAAATTCTACAAAAGTACGCACAAAATCAGCTCTAGATTTTGTGAGGAGAAGGCGTTGGATACGTACAAGGCAAAAGGCACCTGAAGAAAGCAGTAATAGCATGAGGAATGTTTTCGCTATCATCAAGCCAAGTGAATCTGCTATCTTACCCTGGAAGAGTATGGCTACAGATGCAGATTTGTGCCTTCAAGTTCGTCCCTATATTGAAAATGCCGAGGGCTTATACACATGGAGTTGTATGGCCACAGTGGGATCTGGGTATATCAGTGGGAATGATCAACCCTTCTCAGAGCAGGGTTCTCTTTCTCGACAGAATACCATAAAAACTGGGAATCACACACAGCCAAGTTCTATGCTTAAATTGAATCAACTTGAGAAGAAGGACTTGCTTCTTTACTGTAATCCTAGTAATGGTACCAGGCAATATTTCTGGCTCAGTGTTGAGACTGATGTTTCAGTTTATCATACAGAACAAAATTCACCTGTTTATGATTGGAAAATATCTATAAGTTCACCACTTAAAATAGAAAACAGGCTCCCATGTCAAGCAGAATATACCATCTGGGAGAAAACTAAAGGACAGAGAATTGCGCGACAACATGGTATTATGTCATCTTGTGGCAGTGCTTTCATTTACTCAGTGGATGTGCAAAATCCTCTCTATCTTACACTGTTTGTTCAAGGGGGCTGGATTTTGGAGAAGGTAACCAAGTATTTATTAATACAAAAATATCTCTCTTTAGTAGATATGATAGAAAGTATCTTCGTTTTATGTAACTAATCTCTTTATTCTGGAAGGATGCTGCTCCAATTTTAGATCTCTCTTCTTTTGATAATATCTCGTCATTCTGGATGGTTCATCAACAAAGTTATAGGTTTGTGATTCCCTTCAGTCACTCTGGAAACTGCATTATGCCTATTTTCCTTTCTTTTTTTTATTTTCTTTTCGTTTTTTTAGAAGCAATGGTAAAGACTTATATTAAAGTAAATAAAAAGGAAGTTTACATCATGCAGCCCTTTAAAGAATATACTGTCACAAACAAAAGCCAAAATTGAAAAGGAAAAGCATGCTCATCTCTAATTCAACTTCAACACCCAGGCTTTTGTAGTGTCTGCCTGTGAGCAAAGGTGACATCTTTTTTTTTTTTTTCTTTTAATTGGTAAAGTGACTCGCACCTGCTACTCGTGTGTGCAACAGTGAGCACCCTTTTAATTGTGCTACAGGCTGTTGTCAATCAAACACATTAGCCAAACTATATGGAAGGGGATGAGTGACCTTGAGCCCACGTTAAATATAAGATCCCAACCATATCCCGATAAACATCTTAAGCCCTTCCTTTAATGCCATATAATGTGTGAATGTGATAAGAAGAAGGAGATAACTAGATCATATGAAAAAGGAGAATTCTCCACTCGTTGTTATGTTTTATTGAGAAAGACGGCTACTATACGTATACACTTGCTTGTCATATGAATGGCTACAGTCAGGGCCTACTTGAGGCCATCACAGATCTAATAAAAGCTACAGTCAGGGCCTAATTGAGGCCATTACAGATCTAATGAAATCATCTAGCTAAATAAGGAGAATACAATCTAGCCAAGAAAGGAAGAAATTAATATACAATGTTGACCTAATCTAACTAGATCCCACGTGAGATATTTATGTTCATGGGCCTAGTTTGGGTGGGGCCCGCTTCTGATGGATCTTATTGGACTGGTCCTTATCCATTCTACATAATGTATTGTTCCAAATGAGTTAATTATCACTATAATTTAAATTATGATAATCATTAGTTGTGAGACAGGAGAATAACAGATTTGTACTTCTCTAATCTCTAGTTTTGAGAAATAAGAATAACAGGTCTGTGCTTTTGCAATACATCAAATCAGAAAATTGTGCAGACGTTTGGCCTGTAAATGGAAATAAAAGTTCTTGTTTCCTTATTGATGGGATTTTTTGTTATGTGCATTCTTAAATTTCCTATTCAGCTGTTTATCTGTACAATTGACATCTTGTTATCTGTTACACATATAAAGCATATTTTATATGAAATCATTGTTCGGGTTTGTTTACTTTTGATTTCAATAACTCTGCTTCTCCTGTACCCAACTCTATGCAGGAGGCTGCGTGTGAGCATCGAACGCGACTTGGGTGGAACCAGGGTTGCTTCCAAAACAATTAGGTTGTTTGTACCATATTGGATTGTTAATGATACTGCATTACGATTGGCTTATCAAGTCGTTGAGATTGAACCTGGGGGGAATGCCGACATTGATTTTCTCTTACCCTCTAGAACAGTTAAATCTTCAAAACTAGCCTTGAAACGTCCATCAAATTCAACTGATGAAAGAAATCATGGCTTAAGAAAAACTATTCAAATACTAGAAGTGATAGAGGACTTGTATTTAACTCCATGCATGCTATCTCCCCAAGACTATATAAGCCGCAATGGGAATTTGCCATTCCAATCTCAAAATGGTGCATTTCTTTCCCCGCGTGTGGGTATTGCGGTAGCTATTCGTCATTCCGATCACTATAGCCCTGGAATATCTCTTTTTGAGCTGGAAAATAAGGTAGCAAGACCCTTAAAATTGTGATCAACTTCATTTACTTTACCTTCTGAATTCAATCATTGTCCATTTTCATTTAAATATATGTGCCCTTCTTGTCAGGAGAGAATATACGTCAAGGCATTCAATTCAAACGGAACTTATTACAAGCTTTCAGCTTTACTTAGTATGCCCTCAAACAGAACTAAGGTGAAGTCTTATTTAACATCTCTTTTATTAGATTTACAGTATCATGTGTTGTGGGCAAACTAGTTGATCAGGGTAGAATTCAGTATATTCTCCCCAACATTAACAGAATACTATATTATTTCTTGATGCGTACATAAAAAATAAATTAAAAAATTTTTAAAAAAAAATCCTTCACAGAATTTCTCGGAGGTTTTATCAGCCCAAACAGCTAGCTGATTTGATGAGATTTGGGCCAATTGATCACTTTCCAGAAGCTACTTCAACGATTCTGAAGAATTCAGCCTACTATATGTGCTTTTCTGGTTTGACAGAACTCCTTTGTGATTTCTTTTTTTAGTGCATGGGTATATCACTCTTATACCTGCGCCTTTGCATTTTAAGTTGGATCTATTTGAATGGACCTAATATTTGCATGGGGCTTTGGATCACCATATCTGTAATAGTATTGTTATATTCTCTTGTTAGAAATAACATGTTTTTTTCTGTCATTAGGATCAGATCCCAAATAAAGGAAATCACACACCCCCTCCCCTGCTAACATTTAAGTGTATACGTTTGTTGGATACCTACTGTAATAACATGCAAACTGTGAGGTCTTACCTGCCTGGGTTTGCCTGTCTTGTTTGTTAGCTTGCTTGTCTCGCAGGGGGCTCAGACTACACTAAGTCTCACATTGGAAATATCCATGCCCTAACCCTGGGCATATAAGAGCAACCTAGCCGTAACTCCACGTGAGGCCTTTTAAAACCGTGCGGCAAGAATGGCTTGAAATCCCATGAGCCAAAGCGGACAATACCATGTGGATAGTGGACACAAATCGTCACACAAACAATACTATAATAAAGAGTGATTGATCTGTTAAGAACCAGTAACACCAAAAGCTCGAGCTGTTAGTGAATGGCATAACAATTTATATCCATTTGAATTCGAAACCCAACAGACAGATGGACGTAACATGCCTCCCAAGGTTTTCGAACTTGTGATCTTTGGCTCTGATGCCATGTTAATAACCAGTAACACCAAAAGCTCGAGATTTTGGTGTTACTTATTATTCACATGATCACACCGAAAGGCACTTGATTTGAATGTAAATCACTTTCTTCTTCAATTCTACTCCTATTATCACGGTGTCAAAGCCCATACACCAATAAAGGTTCGTGAGAGACCAATCTAGCGAAGAGACTCTGTATTTCATACTTAGAGGTCTTAAAATACTCTTTCTCAACATCTGTTGATCTAAATGACACTATTCCAATAGTGTCCCATCATCTATAGCCTCTTATCTTTTTCTTCTGTGCATCACTCACCAATAATTCGGTGATCATCTTTGATCAAAAAGTTATTCTTGGAGATTTTGTGGGCATATCTCTTCATAGGAGACTTCGTTGAAGTTTTTTAGGCTTTTCAACGGCACAATAGATTGACTATGACTAATTGCTAGAACCAATCTACAGTGGGTCCCACCTGAACTATCATATCCACTCGAGGGTCTTAGAAAAGGCTTGCATGGTTCAGTTAGGGTATTCTAGAATTTTTTGGAATTTATCTTCAACAAGAGGTATGGATTTTTGTTGTTCTTCAATTTTGACAGTTTGCAATATAAGATTTCTTTGAGACCATTAAGATTCCTCATTTGGATTCCGAATCAAGTGATTTCAGTTGCATCAGGAAGTGATATATATACATCCGTGAAGTCTGATCTGAAATTAAACGAAGAAACAGACCTCAATTAGAAGAACATTTATAAAAATTCAGGTTGTCGAGGATTGGTTATTTCTGTTTCCTTCTGATTTTTTGGAAAAATCTGGTTTGAGGCATGTTGTTTATATATTTCCATGATAACTGAAAAATCTGAGTTGTTGCTCATTAGGTTTACTGGAAATAACTATTTTTCTTGGGAATTTCAATTTTGCATGTTTGTAAGAGGGAAGGAGCTATGGGTTCATTTTGATGGTACAACTACAAAACCCACAAACATCACTAAATTGGCCCAATGGGAGACTAAGGATGCCAGGATTATCAATTGGATCTTAAAATCTGTGAATTTACTAATTATACTCAATCAGTGACCCTATGAGACTGCAAAGGGGATGTGGCCATACTTAAATATGGTATATAATCAAGACAATGCTGCTAGAAGATTCCAATAAGTTCTTGAAATATCAGAGTGCTCCCAAGGGAATAAGTCGATCCATGAATATTATTTTGGATTTGTAAACCTATGGGCTGAAATTCATAGGATTAGTTTATGCCCTAATGAAGCCATGTCAACCCTTCAAAAGGTTCATGAAGTTGATCAACGAGATCAGTTTCTTTATTGGTTTAAAAAACCGGCCGAGTTGGGTCGGCCCGACTCGGTATCGGGGAAGTGGGACTCAGGCGGGGGGGCATCCCTTATATATAAATATAAATATAAATATATATATATATATATATAAAAATACCTGGTCAGTCTGCCAAAAGTGTTGTGTTTGCCAAAAAGTTGCTGTAGGCTGTAGCTGTGTCTTCCAAAAGTCTGCCCAAAGGTGTCTTAGCTTCCAAAAGCATACCTGTAGCTGTGCTGTTACTATAGCTGTGCTGCTGTAGCTGTGCTATTGCTCTAGCTGTGCCGTGTAGCTGTTGTTGCTATTGCTATTGCTGTTGCTTGTTGCTGTGGACAGTTGCTGAGCTGGGCTGGCTGTGTAGTGTGTACCCTCTTCTTCTTCTTCTTCTTCTTGGACTCACCCATCATCTCCCCCTCGCTCTTCTAATCTTCTTCTCTTTGTGTTGTTTTTTTTTTTTTTCCCTTTTTTATTTCCTAAATTTGCTGGGGCTTGGAAGTGAATTATAAGAGAATACTTATATTTTTTTTCTTTAGATTTTAATTTAAAAAAATGGACCAAACCTGACTTGGCCGAGTCCCACCCAACTCGCCCTAGTCAGCCGAGTCGACTCGGACTCGGCCCTAGACATGTCGGGTCCCGAGTCCGGATTTAAACCACTTTCTTATGAAACTGCATCGAGAATTTGAATTGGTTTGTTGAAATTTGATGGGTCGAGTTCCTTATCCATCATTCCATGAATATCCTGGAAGTCGCTTCGAGAAGAGCAATGTTGGTTTACTCAAGCAACAATTTAGCAAAAGGGCCTTCTGGCATTTTGATGTCACCTGTGCTACTAAGACTAGAGATAAAAGCAAAACTCAGTTCTATAGTTGCACAGAGTACGGTCACATTGCTAATCAGTGTAAGTGGAAAGGGTCAATTATTATAAGAAGCTAGGTATTATAATCTCAATATGTAGAGGTCAACAAAGAACCAGAACAATAGTTCTTATCATGTAACAACAAATGGTCCATCCAGCACTGCAATAGTCATGCATGTCCTGCCCTCTCCAACCACAACAATGACTCCAAAAACGGTCCGATAGATGATCCAATCTGCCTTCTCTGCACTGGGTCTTTCAGGTAAGTCATCCAAAACCTCTATGTTGGAAACAATACTATAAGAAAGGGGGACCAATCACTTTGAAAGGCACTCAATCTGAATGCAAATCACTTTCTTCTTCAATTCTCCTTCTATTGTCACTTTATTCTCCCTTTTTCAATATTATTCTATCATTTCAATGGTACCAATGAAAACAAGGAAAGAAAAGAAAAGGTCTAATACGATACTCCTCATCCCCACTGTAAATTTATACCGTCACATATGAACTCATATAGTAATAGTCTCTTCTACATTGAGTAGTAGTAGTAGTAATCTCTTGTACATTGTAGTAGTAATAGTAGTCTCTTGTACATTGTAGTAGTAGTAGTGGTCTCTTGTACATTGTTGTTCTTTGTAGAGGAAAAGGTGTACCCTTGTGATACACCCATGAGATTTTTGTAAGTTTTTTATGTTAATTTATGCTGAAGCGAGGAATCTGTTCTTGTTATTTGCTTTGAACTCCTTTTTTTCTCATAATTATTCTCATTCCATTTTACACGTAAATTTATGGACTAGATAATCGATGGAGAATAGAGGCTTGTTGATGTGTAGTCCTGACTATGTCTTCATAGTGTTTGTTGAAATCTCCTGCTCAGAAACATTAAAGTGCTAAAATTGATCCATGGGCAGGTAGTACATTTTCAACCCCAGACTGTATTTATCAATAAAGTTGGCTGCAGTCTATCTTTGCAGCAATGTGACACTCAGACAGTGGAAGTATTTCATCCCACTGATCCTCCTAAAATGTTTCTATGGCAATCAACTTCCAAAAGTGAACTGTTAAAGGTCAGCTAAGACTGCCACTGTATCAGCTGAGTTAGTAGTACCTTTCATTTTAAATGCATCGTCTTGGTTTATGTGTGTATTCTCTCTTATTTACAGTTGCAACTAGATGGATTCCGATGGAGTACACCTTTTAGTATTGAAAATGAAGGGATGATGTGTGTTTCTTTGAAGAAGGATGTGGGAATTGAACAGATGAATATAAGAGTAGAAGTTAGGAGTGCAGTAAAAAACTCATGCTATGAAGTCATTTTTCGCTTGGCATCATTTTCAAGCCCTTACAGGTTTTCATACTCTCTTGCTCATTGCATATTTGTTTCTAGCACTGGTTCATTTTGCCACTGATGTTCAACTGTTTATTAACAGGATTGAAAACCTTTCTGTGTTCTTCTCTATACGTTTTCGGCAAGTGGATGGTACCGATGATTCCTGGCAATATCTTCAACCTAATGCAGCTGCTTCATTTTTCTGGGAAGACCTTGGTAGACAACGACTACTGGAAGTAATTGTGGATGGAACTGATCCCTCAAAGTCACAGAAGTACAACATTGAAGGGGTTTTTGATCACCATCCCTTGTATGTCTCTGGTGAACCTGTTAAGGCTCTACATGTTACTGTTCTAAAAGAAGGGAAGATGCATGTCGTAAAAATTAGTGACTGGATGCCAGCCAGAGAATCTGCAGCAATTGCGTCTAGAAGAAGTTCCTTCACTTCGTCTCAGTCATCAGAAAATGATCTTAGATTGTCGGCTTCAGCATCAGATGGTGAATTTCATGCCATTATTGAGTTCTCTGAACTGGGGATATCTATCATTGATCATACTCCAGAGGAAATTCTATATCTGTCCATTTCAAATCTTCTACTCTCATATTCAACTGGCTTGGGCGCTGGAATCAGTAGGTAGGCTTTCTTCATATAGGCATATTGCTTCTGAAACAAATGTCTCTTGGTTTCTGAGGTACTCAGTATTTACGGATGTGACCCGACCCAGTCAACATTGTTGCACATGGAGGTCTCTCTTGAGCTGCTGGTGTTCAATTTGGATTAATAATTGGATCATACAATAGTTCTTGAAAGATTGGATTAACTTTCAACTTTTTTATTTGTGCCAGAGTCAAGATGCGGATGCTTGGGATACAACTGGATAATCAGTTGCCATTGACTCCTATGCCTGTTCTGTTTAGGCCACAGAGACTCTCTGGCCAGCTTGATTACATCTTAAAGCTATCTGTGACAATGCAATCAAATGGATCATTGGACGTATGTGTTTACCCATATGTTGGTTTCATGGTATGCAAAACATTTTGTTTTCCCTTGTAACTTTATTAACTTTAATTTTCTGGTGATCAAAGCCTGCAATTATTAAGTTTCTCTATCCTCGTATTCTTGTTGTTGTTGAAATTTTCCGTTATGATGAATTTTTCTACTCCAGGGTCCTGAAAACTCTGCATTCTTGATTAATATTCATGAACCAATTATATGGCGCTTTCATGAGATGATCCAGCAAGTTAACTCCACTAGGTTGTTTGGTGCTACTGCTCAAACAACTGCTGCTTCTGTCGATCCAATAATACAAATAGGGTAATGAAAAAACGTTCTGGGATTTATTTCTGATATTTCACAATCTTCATCACTTATTTTTCATTGCATATTCTGAAAAAAATGTTGGAAAACAGACTTCTTAACATCTCAGAAATCCGATTCAAAGTGTCACTGGCTATGTCTCCAACACAACGACCAATAGGCGTTCTTGGGTTCTGGTTGTCACTTATGACTGCATTGGGAAACACTGAGCATATGGCTGTAAGACTTCGAGATTACTATTGCTTGTCATTTTGCCGTTCGGGGGTTATTCTATTTCCTTTTTGAAAAGATTCTTTAGAGAAGTGATAATCAATTTTTGCTCGTTTGTACTATCATTTACTAACACCTCACGAGTTCAATTTGATTATTTGCACCCAAGATGCTAGTACTTTTACCAAGCATTTACCTTTTCCATCCTTAAGATGATTGATGCAATGATATTGATGACTTCTCTTAGGTTCGGATTAATCAAAGATATCATGAAGACATATGCATGCGTCAAAGTACTCTTATCACAACTGCTATAGAAAACATTCGGAAAGATCTTCTCAGTCATCCTCTTCAACTGCTGTCTGGTGTAGATATACTTAGTAATGCAAGCAGTGCCCTTGGGCACATCAGCAAAGGTGTTGCAGCATTATCAATGGATAAAAAATTCATTAAAAACCGCCATAGACAGGTTACATCCATCATGAAACATTTCTCATCTTTGCTGCCACTTCAGAAGTTGCAAACTGGCCCAGTTTTCAATTGATCATGCTTGCAAGTTGGATCTTGTTTTGACATTGTATCTTTGCAATATTTTTGTGTCCAGGGAAGTAAGAGTGTAGAGGACATCAGTGATGTAATCAGAGAGGGAGGTGGAGCTCTTGCAAAGGGCCTGTTTAGAGGAGTAACTGGTATCTTGACAAAGCCTCTTGAAGGTGCAAAATCTTCTGGAGTTGAAGGCTTTGTTCAGGGCGTTGGTAAAGGAATAATAGGTGCAGCAGCACAACCTGTAAGCGGTGTCCTTGATCTCCTGTCAAAAACTACTGAAGGTGCTAATGCTGTCAGAATGAAAATTGCTTCAGCCCTTATGTCAGAAGAACAATTACTTCGCAGACGTCTGCCTCGAGTAATTAGTGGGGATAATTTGCTCCACCCTTATAATGAGTACAAAGCACAAGGACAGGTAGTAGATATTCAATTTCTATTAGTCCTTCGTGGCAACTGTACTAAAGCACTCCCTGTCCCTTTTTCCCTCTGTTACTATATGTGATAGTAGATGTAGATAATTGTCCTCTTATCATTCTTGGTTAGATTGTTTACTATTGCTAATGAGATGCTTAAGATCCATTGCCACATATCAGTGCGGAATTATGTAAGACATAACATTTACATCCATTATCCTCCACAAAAATTATAAAATATCCAAAACATCCATTAACTCACCAACTTCCACAATCAAATTGTTTGGGCCCCACTGGTAATACATCAAGCTGTGTGGGGGCCAATGGCATACATCAAGTGCCAGAGAGTGTCAAAATAAGTCTTGCCAATGTTTTGTAATTGTCATTATTGCAACCTTGAGGTTGTGGGTTCAAGTCATGTTACCAATCAAAAAACTGTTTGGTAATTGAATTATCAAGCACTAGGTAAGGATTAGTAAACGAGTATATTTTCTGAGAATCTCCAGTGTTCATTAGCACCAGAGACAATGTCTTAGCCTCTGCTACAGGACAAAATAATCTTAGTAGTCGCAGGAACTGGGTGCCAACAAATTAATGACCTGGTAGAATACTTGCCTCGTATTGCACGAAATTTTCACCTACAATACTCCTGGACAGTGTGGGGTTTTCAATTCACACTGTCAATAAAAGGGGGGCCCCCTTGCATCAAAGGCTTAGACCAAAATTCCTGCACGACATCCATGCGAGAGTCACAGAGGTAAAAATCACCCTTAGTATGGCAATGTGTCTTTTGTCTGCTGCTTCTGTTTTTCTTCAGCTTGATTAATTAAGTCATCACTTAAAATAAAATTTAAAAAATTGCTATTTTGTTGGATGATATCAGCATGGATCAATTTTAGTTGAACCACTCAGCCCCATGAATGAGGTGCAAGACCTTCCTTCTACCATTACTTGGCTTGCACACCATTAATCCCGGAAATAATAATGATGAATAATATCATTATAGAACAAGTTCACATTTTTCCACTCTGCTGTAAGACAGAAATTATGGTTAGATTGTATGCTTTACTGTGCCAGACCTGATAATCGTATATTGTGGTCAATGCTGCAACTTTTGTTGATAATGTTGATGCCTGCCTTGTTGCAGTCACATTTAAAATGGCAGCAATTCTTAATCTGCATGCTATTATTCTGCATTGTAGGTAATGTTGCAGCTGGCTGAGTCTGGTACATTTTTTGGCCAAGTAGATCTCTTCAAGGTCCGCGGGAAGTTTGCTTTGACTGATGCCTATGAGAACCACTTCTTACTTTCAAAAGGAAAAATCATCATAGTGACTCATCGGAGAGTCCTCATGTTGCAAGTACGTCAATATTCAGTTTGCTTGGACATTTTATTTCTGGCACAGGATTTTTGTCTGGCCTCACTAGAAATCTTTTGCAATTTACTGAATGATTTCAGCAACCTTTAAGCGTAATGGCCCAGAGAAAGTTCAATCCAGCAAGAGACAGATGCTCAGTAATGTGGGATGTGTTATGGGGTAACCTCGTCAAGATGGAAATGACACGTGGAAAGAAAGACCAACCAGGATCATCCCCTTCACAGCTTATCTTGTATGTGCAGAATCGACCAATGGAGTCTAAAGAAAGTACCCGAGTTATAAAATGCATCCATGAGTCTCCACAGGCTTTTGAGATCTATTCTTCAATTGAGCAAGCAATGATTGCTTACGGACCAAAACATTTAAAGGTCTAAATTTTTGTCATCTCAAATCAGCTTTCATTTGTGAGTTTCCATGAGTTAATCCAATTCATTGCATTGCACAGGAAGTACAGGAAAATAAGATGCCAAAACCATATTTGCCCAGGGGTACGTATTCTCAAGTGGCTCCAAAAGAGAGCAACATTTGGGGCAGCCAAGAAGTTCCAGTGGCAGTTCCTCTGTATAAAATTTTTGGCACAGTATCCTCTCAACCACAGCAAGAGGTCCCACATTGAAAATATTATCAAAGATTTGCAGGGACAAGATATGCCGTTTGTCAGAAGGTTGTTGCTTATCAAAGCTTTGCAGGGACAAGATATGCCCCTTGTCAGAAGGTTGTTGCTCTAGATAATTTTGTTAGTGTTCAATCATGTGAAAGGTAACCCACTTTCATGGTGAACTTTCATATCTGTTTCTTTCCATTGTTATATCCTAAGATGGTTTTATCAAGCGGATGGGACAAGTTCAGTAGTTGATTTTTTACAAATATATTTGTGGTTTTTGGTTTTATTAGAGATGGAGAATGGAAGAAGTGAAGGACGAGGAGAAGAAAAGAAGAGAAGACTGTGCTATACCACCACCATGTTTTTTAAGCATTATTTAGTGGTAACTCGGTGCAAGTCATTAGCATCATCTTAGCTTTATCCCAATGATATGGAGTCAAGATAATTATAGCTTTCTTTTTCAGATGATATGTATTGTAGGTGCTAGCAATACCCTTCAACAAATTGGCTTCATTGTAAAGAATGACACTGTAAATGATTGTCCTCCACTGTTGTTGTAAACAGTATCTTCCTCTTCTCATGGGGTTGTGTACGTATTCAATCAATGTATAACCAGGTCACCTTCATGTAAATATTTCTTCCATCAACTAACCAAACTACGAATTGTTTGTAACTAACAGTTCACAATTTGAATGCCTTATAAGCGAGAAGTTGGTTCTATGTACTAAAATGAACTTAATTTGGTCTTCGATTTGAGGACGACAACATAAGCTACATTAGAGGCTGTCTGTCATACGACCAGAGCTAGCTTAACCAATAGTTCAACTAAGGCGGGTCGGGCCAGGTCGAGTCTTGACCAAACCTAAGTTGGGCCCGAATGACGTGTGTAGGCTTAGCCAGAGCACAGAGATGATGCATGAATTGCCAAGCCCAAGCCCAAACTCAAAATGGTACATGGCCTCCGCAAATGAGGACTTTACCCATCAAAACGATCAGTATTTTGTTGGTTTCCACAGGGACTAAACTGTGTAAATGCTGATGATCATTCAAATGGGTTTTGTACTGCAGAAATCAAAGATTTTTTTTTTTTTTTTCCTTTCAGATTGCTAGTACATAGCAGTGTCAGATTTTTATTTTTTTTTTCTTTTTTCTCAATTTGAAAGCAGCCCAATAATGTGATGACATTATTGTCAAATGATATTTTCTTGAATATATCATGCTATTTTCAAAATACCAGGATTCTATGTTCCTCTGTGACAGGGGCCAGACTGGCTCATCCTATGAAACGAGGGCTTTTCTTTTTATCCTAAAGCCCGAGAGTTGGGTAGGGCCCAATTTTGAAAAGCCTGCAACCTTGAGGACCAACCTAGGGCTTGACCTAGCCAGCCCTAGGGGACTAGCCCAACCCTTTGTCTATTAATATAAGATATAAATAATTTGTATAATATAACATAACATAATATAGGACTTTCTAACAAAAATTAATAAATAACTACTCTAATTAGCAACTAATGATAGGGACTTAATATTTTGTCAAACAATAATGATAAAATCTCCTATATTTGCCCAATATGGACATTTTCTTTAATGAAGAGGAAACTCAAGTTGCCAATTGATTAGATTAATTTTCACCATTATTGTAAACTACTAAAGACTAAAAGTTTAGATGGATGGCCATTAACATCATCATTGAGTGTGGTTGGGCTGGGAACTCTCCACCCGTGCTTTCGTAGGTTTTTTTAATGAAAGATTGTTTTATAGAGCATATCTTATAATAATTTCATATGAAAGTTTTTATAAAAAGGTAAGGTATTTTAGAATACATTTAATTGATCTATACACTTATTTTATAGGTATATGAATTATATTCTAAATTAATTGATAATATAGTAAAATCTTTAGAAATAGGTTGTTTTTAAATACCCCTTAGTTCTTGAGATTGAGGTTCTATATTCAATTGTTTGTATACTTTGTTGGTGCATACTTCAGTCAAAGAAGAAATTAGTATTTGTATTGTTTCTTTTCTTTTTCGTTGTAAGGCTTACTTCCTTAATTGACTTTTACAAATTGGCAAGAAAGTGTAGAGAACTTCTTGTTGTATTAACGGCAACATTCGAGGATATCATGAAATGTACGTCTCAATGATATCTGGGAATAGAGTTACTTATTAGTTAGTGATGTAAATGGATATTCGATTCTCCAATTATGCGGAAGTTCCGACCCATAAATAACCAGGTTTGAAACCTATTTTAGGTTCGAAACCATAAACACAACTGGGTCTGGAACTCAATTCATGTTTTGGTTGATAAACGGGTCTTGTTTCGAATCCATATACAAGCCTTTAATGTGTAAATTGTAGCTGAAAACCAACTTTGGTTGGTCATTTTTATATTTAATTTTGAAGGTAGTAGAGTTGGTACACTCTTATAAGTTGAATGATATTCTTATTTTAAGCAAAAAGATGATAATAATAAATAAAAGAGCTTTTTACATATACCCCCCTAAGATTTCTATAATTTGTAAATAGACCCCTATGGTTTTAGTATTTGTAAATAAGCCCTTGCCTTTAAATTTTAATATCTTTCATGTACTACCCTTCCAACCACCAAAAGTCTTTAGAGTGATGACACTCTTGCCCATCTCTTTATGCCCATGTGCATAAATTCAAAAGCTTGGACTTATTTTTTTAAAGCTTGTAATATTAATAATTATATTTAGTGGGAGAGAATAACCATATGTAAATCTTCTTTTTATCAATACATGGTCAATTTCATTAAACTCAAATAGATCATAATAATAATCAACGCCTATGCTTATAATTGGTTATAATCGATTCAATTCATGCACGACCCACCGTTAGATTGATGAAAGTTTCAAAATATATAATCGGGCTTCATGTGCATTAAAGAGTTATTGAGAGAGACCGTTAGGACTTGGGATAAATAATGATATTTTTGTTTAATGGATATTAAGGCAAATGTGTCATTTTTATAAAAGTTTAATACAAATCTCATGGTAGGTACCCATTTTCAATATAAATACTGATTTTGGGGACATGAAACGTATTAAAATTAAAAAGTATGGGCTATTTAAAAATACTAAAACCACAGAGGCATATTTACAAATCATTGAAATCTTAGGGGGTTATATACAAAAAAACTCTAAATAAAGAGAAGTCAAAACCGATTTGGAACTGGATTGCAGGCCTTTAGTCGAAACAAAATCTGGATCCTTTCATTGGAATGAGGTCTGGAACTAACAAAATAGGTTCCAAATCAGAACCAAATTTAGAACCATCATTTGGAAACAGTTTCAATTTCTAGTACATGGTTTTGGCCCGGAACCTACCTATTTACATCTCTGGTATTTATTTAGTCATTAGTTAGGGAGATCTACTTGACGGTGGGCCAACTTTTCTTAAATACTTAATTCCATATTCCATGACATTTGGATTTTTTTCTAAAAAAAGAGAATAAAAAATTGAGATTTCTTTGCACATGTGTTGAGAATAAAGGGATAATTTGGTTTTGGTGTCATGAAAGATGAATTTCATTTATTTGCCATGAACGGTGAATTTGGGCGCCATGGAAAGCAATTTAGGTGTTACATCTCGTCGTAAAACGACAAGATTTGTGATTTCTTGTCTTTCACAACACAAATACAAAAATCGTGAAAAGTACATCAAGACGATTGTGGGGACATATTTGGATTGGCAGACACAAGTCATTTATTGTTCTTGATAATGATAAGGGAAAAACCATATTCATCTTGACTTGAGTATGTTAATCATAACCATAATAGATACTAGCCTGATCACCCATGCTTAAAGCACAAACATGTAAATGCATGAAAATTTGACATGGTAATATTGAATTGGGGGGTCAATTTTACACATATTAAAAAATTATATGAATTAATTATAATTAAAACTTATTAGTGTTAGTGTTCAAAAATTAGAAAATAAAAGGTAATGATGCTATAAAATTTTATAAGAAGTAAGAAATTGATACAATTTTTATATCAGATTGAATATTATTTACTTTGAATCAAGTATTTTGGTTTTTGTTTTACTTTATTTCAAAAAATTTAAGAATGATCAATCTCATAGATGTGTCTAATTTATAGTGGAGTGATATAACAGGAATTATTGGGTATGAGTCTAAAAGTCTCCCATTTACAAATAAAAATATAAAATATAAAAGTTCATAATGCTTATGACTATTTTTTTCCAAATTAATATAATTATATAATCATAGATAGTATACTAATCATAATTTTAAATTGTTAAGTGATATAGACATGGGCTTTTTTTATTAAAAAAAAAAGTAGAATTTCTTGTTTACATCCATTTTCATCAATGAGATTCAAAAACAAATAAGACAGCCATCTTATCCATGTTTAATAAATAAAAATGGCTAAACTTACCCATAAAAAACTAAACAATTGGATAAAAAATAGAGTATTAATATAAATTACAATTTAGAAGTCAATTCTGAAATTGGTTCGGTCAAAATCAATAATTTTAATATTAACATAATGGTGGTTGAGAAAGAAATGACCAAAATCATTCAAGTTTATAAATAAATCATAAAAACCGCACAAACTTCATATATATATATATATATGGGGCCAGTTCTCCTAAGCTGAAGCTTAGGATAAAGTAAGCTCAATTATGTGGTGGAGCCCACTTGGAGACCCATATGGAGATGGGGGTGGGGGGATTTCAAGGACTCCCTAAGACCCTCCTTCCGATAAAAAATCAGCCACAACCGTAGTTTCTATCATCTCCATCTAAGCACTAAAAGTGTAATGGTCAATGGTCCATTCGGATCGGTGCATAGTCGATCCAACGGTCTAGTAAATTTGGATCTGACCAAAAGTTGGTAGGCATGTGCAATTTAGGGGGGTCGTGTGTTTGGTTCATTTGGATGGACCAAGGATGGAATCCAGAAGCATTAGCTTACGGAATCTTATCCTAAGCTTAAGCTTAGGAGAGCTTTGCCCTATATATATATATATATATATATATATATATATATATATATATATATAACTTACTCATTAAACTCCAAATTTTCTCTTCTTCCTCCTCATTTTCTTTTCCTCCCCACCTGCACCCCTGCCACCACCTACACACACCCATCTGCTACACTTCCCTCACTGCCTCCCCTTCATAGCCACTGCCTCCTCCTCTTCTTTATTGGATTGAAAAACATTTGCATGAACTATACCTTCTATTCACCATAAACTTCTCATACATCAAAATCCAAACCGACCCATTTCACATTGTTGTTCCTAAAAACCACCAAACGCATCAATACCAAGCGAAGAGCACATTTCCATCCATTTCCAATCAAACCCAGATATGAAATCTCTCAATAGACTAACCCAACTTGAAATCTCAGATGAAAATGGACTCTACTATTGTTTCCAATAAAACTCAATAATCAAAACTTGCTCTTTACCCTTCTCAAACTCCTCTTTGAAATCGACCAATCTCTGAATTCGATTGTATTCAGGTAGAATCGAGTGGAAAAAGTGACGAGGCTTATCGATTTGAGAAGAAAAGGTGGGATTTTTGGAGGTTTTTCATCTCCCTCTTTCTACTCTCTTTGGAAACTCAACCATTTGAAATAAATTTTAAAAAAAAGGAAGAAACGCATGGAGCCTCAAGGACTCCATGCATTTCATGGCACCTGCAACTGCTGCTATAAAAGAAAAGGAGGAGGAAGAAGAAGGTGAGTGTGACGACTAGCGTTGCCCATGGTGATGCTATCGTCGCTCAGAAAAAAATATAAAATTAATAATAAAATTGGCGAGAGGACCTCATTAGTGCTATAAAATTTACGAAGACCTTTCGGGATAAATAACTATATTTTAAGATTTTTCCAGTAAAATTCTCAAGATTTTACATATGTAATTTGAACAGTTTGATATTTACTCGTGAAATTTCTCAAGATTTTACATATGTAATTTGAACAGTTTGATATTTACTTGTGAAATAGAGCTTTCAAACAAACATGGTATAGCATTCCACATACCTTACATTCGTAAAAATCACACATGCAAAACTTGACACGTGAATCTCATTTTCATATCGCATGTTTAAAAGAAAAACCACCTTTGAGCTTGCACTCTAACTTTTGGATTGTTTGGTTATATAGGCTTTTCTCAACCTAAATTAGGTTTCGGATTTAAAATCATTTATGAATCAAAATTTAAAGTAAATTACTTTAAATTTAATTTTTTAATCAAAATTTTAGAATAATTAAAAAACCGAATACCAGTCTGCAACCCTACCTACCTACCATATCCATTTTTGAAAGAGTAAAAAGTGCATGTGTGGCAAGTAGATCGGGTTTGTAAATTGTGGAGGACTAACACAGGAGAGTGTGGTCTTAAACCCATTCTCCATTTAAAGATCCTCTGACAAGAAGTTATCAGAGAGCATAGAGACCTTTACCTGTCCCTTTCCCATCTCAATCTCATTTTTCTCTGCCTCTTCCTTCTCTTCTCTTTGCATTTCATCGTATCTTGGATTAAATCTGCTTTCAGAGTTTTCATTCCCTCTCTTTTTCTCATATTGTGGATTGGATCCGCTCTTGATTTTTTCATTTTCCTCTGTTTGGGTTATCTGTTTCAAAGAATCTCTCTGTGTTTTTGTTTCTGCATTCCTGGAAAGTGCTGGGCTCTGGCGCCCTGTGGCTACTGAAATCCATGATCATCTGCATTCCATGGATCCATATTCAGTTCAAGCCACTCCCTCAATTGAAGAAGATGATGAGTGGGGTAATTGTTTTTTCTTATTTTATCTTTATGTTGTTGGAGCCATTAATGATGTTGGGTATTGCTTAGAATTTGAATTCATGTAAAGGAGAAAAGGAAATGTGATTTGGGATTGGAATTAGAAGTTTTGATTTGGGTTTTTGTCAAGTTTCCTGATTGTCTTTGTCAAGCCTTTTATTTTTTAGAATGGAAATTGAGCTTCTTTGGTGAACTTCTGATTTGGGTCATTGTAGAATATCGTGATATGTGTTTTAAGGGACACGTCTAGATGTTTCCCACGTCGCAGTTGGTGAGAGTGATAAAAAAAAAATTTTGATTTGGGATTGGAAATAGATGGTTTTCTTTTTGGGGCATTTTGGGCTCTGAAAACTGGAAATCGTATTAGGCTGAACTGTTTTTTGTTTTTCTAATTGAAATCCTGATGGTTGGTTGATTCTCCAAATGATTTTGGAGCATGAAAGGAAAACATTATTTATTTAATGGGAATTCGCAATATGGGTGCATCATCCTTACCCTTGCGTTTAGTTTT
This sequence comes from Umbellularia californica, assembly GCA_028538565.1. Taxonomy (NCBI): domain Eukaryota; kingdom Viridiplantae; phylum Streptophyta; class Magnoliopsida; order Laurales; family Lauraceae; genus Umbellularia; species Umbellularia californica. Next base: position 18,571,438 of record JAPQWN010000002.1, read on the forward strand.
TGTGATGATTCTCATATTTTATTTATTTATTATTTGAAGTTAGTAAAAATTCATAGTATTTGGTAAAGAAATCCTGATTTGGGATTTTAAGAAGAATCTTTATTTAGAATCTTTTTCAATCTTTGCCTGAAGTGGATCATTTTCATAATTTTGTAATCCTTGTGTAAATGTATATATATATTCTGGTTTTACTAATTCTTTATATTTATTTCTTTTTAGGATAAGTAGCAACATCTTTTGCATGCTGATTTTATTTTTGGTTTTCCTAATGATTTTGGTGTCCCATTGTGTGTTGTCCTAAGATGGATTTGTATGGTGTCATCCTAATAGGGATGTATACCATTATCCTTTGCATTGGTAAATCGACTTTAGTATGCAAGAGAGGAGAGGTTTGTGGGCAACAACTCTCATAAGCTCCTCTGGTGGATGTACATGGGCAACCTTGCTTTCATCTTATAAACAGGAGAAAAGGTTGCATTTGAGTTGGTCAGTGAAAACCTAATTCCAACAACTAGAACTCATGCTAAAGTATAGCAAGTCCTTCATGGCTAACTGCCCATTTGATGCAATCCTCATTTACCTTGCTTGGTATCCGGGTTTTAAAACTCGGATTTGGACATGGTCGGGTGGTGTCTCCTTTTATTCTTATTAATATTATTATTTTTAAAAAATAATGTTTTGACTTGAGGGGTTTGGTATGTGAATTGGGAGATGAGTTTTTAATAAGATAGAGAAGAAGGATAAGGAGAAATGAGTCAGAGACATCAAACTCGTAGAATAGATCCTAACATGCCATAGAAAAACCACCAAACATTTCTCTTTTAGCAATTGGGAACCCTAATCCATAGATTCAATGTAATTTTTTGAGGGATTGGATGACGATAGTAATGAAAGAGAATGGGATTGTAAGGAGAGAGGTATGAATCGTAGAGGAGAAGCCATGAGACGACATGACGGAAGAAAACACTTATACTTGGGCAAGCGATTTTTTGGGGTTAGGGTTCTTGGGTTTGTAGATGTTATAGTGTTAGTGGATGAATCAAGAGATAGCATGAATGTGAAACTTGAGAGCTTATTGGGGTTTTAAAATAAGTTATACATAGATAGAATAGATGAATTGCAACTTTTTTTTTTTTTGGGGTGGGTGGGTGGGTGTTGTGGGGGGGTGTTGTGGGGGGGTGGGTGGGGTGTTCGCATAAAAGACAGATTCATTGAAAGGAAAAGAAACATACGGTGGGCAGGACCCTAACAAAAATAAAAAGTTCCAAAAAAACCAAAAGACTCCACCTCGGGGAGCCTACTGAAGTTCTACAAGAGAGAAACCAGGACCATAGGGTGTGCAAGTAGTGAATGCCGTGTCCAAACGGTATGAGGGTTCTGCAAACTTCTTCCATGAACATATCAGAGAATCCTTTGTCTCTCTGTCTGGATAGAGTGCCTTGTGAAGTTTAGTGAGGGAAGTAATCGGCGACCTGTGACATGTCACTGAAAGCTTGGGTTCATGTGGATTTAATTTAAATTGGATGGAGTGAGGTTGGATTTGTCTCCATGTTTTGGCCGGGAGAGGAGTTCCATCAGGAATTGTGGGGGAATTTGCATATGCCTTTAGCTTGTTTGTTTCCACTACAGGTTCCATCGGGATATCCATTCACTGGAAGAATGGAGACTAATCCTCTATATTCTAGCTGGGGGTGGCTGTTGGTGGAAAATTGCAAAGGTAGTGGTGGAAAGCAGATCAAGAGAGTAGAATGGGTAACCACAAGAGGAGTGGCTTTGTCAAAGTTGTCAGAGGGAGATGACATGAGGCAACTGGAGTTGTATATGTAGGTTGGTGAGGTGGCCCTATGTTGGATGGTGAGGAAGAGGGGTGTGGACAGGTGGAGTCAGGAGGTGTGGACACTGAGGTGGAGTTTGTATTTGCTTCCCTTGTCAACTCTGAGATATGAATCTTGGAGGCGTCCTTGTGGAGCACCCTGATGTCAGCATTCCATTGTACTGCTGTGTTCTTGACCTGCAATCATTCCTTCTGTTGCCAATGGATCTGAAGAATCTTCCCAAATCTCCTTATTAAATGCTAGTGGCTGATTCAGCATACCAGCTGATATGTTCATAGAAGGGCTGATACTGAGCTTCAATTGACTAGATGGGTTGGGTTGTCAAGGATCCAAGCGTGGCAGTCTCAGCCCAGGTGGGTCCTGACTCGATGAGTGTTGTGGGAACTCAGTATCTTGTTTTAATGAGCCAAACCAGTTCCTCACCATGACAGAATTTCTGGAATTTCCAACAGATGGTTCCATCTCTCTTTGAGTGGTAGACACCGGTGGCCGGCAATTCTGATGGTGGCAATGGGCTGGAATCCATCCTGGTAGTATTCAGGGCTTGATTTGTAGAAAGAACCTGAGATGTAGTCTGAGAGATCGGACTATGAGAAAAGAGACAAGCCTGAGATTGGAACATGATCCTCCTGCACTGTGAGCATAGGGGCGGTAAATTCTCATACCGCAATGTCTGGTATTTGATACCTTCCATGTGTTGAATTTTTCATTCCACCAAGAACAGGTTGGCTCAAATCAAATTCAACTGGGACCTGGGCAAATAAAGCCTTCCCACTACTCTTGCCTTGGTTGAGAGCGACCTCATCTAATCTTCTTAGACTTCCAAAGGGCTGGACAATCTGCCTAAGGTGAGATGCATCCCAATACTCTATAGGTAAACCTGGCAAGACTACCCATTTGGGATGATAGGCAATAAAAGCTTTCTTGGGGATGAAGTTAGGAACCCAACCTGTGCAAGAAGTTATTCTGGAGTTTGATGATTTCCAACTTAGAGATTCCATGTGGACAAGAGGCATTGAAGAAGTGTCTTAAGCCCCAGCCTCTGTCCTAGAATTTGACCGATAAGGGAGTTGGCCCTAGCCTGACTGCTAAGATCTAATTTCTCACCATCCATTACTGCCATCGGGATGGCTGGGTCCTCCAGGAGTTTTTCTTCCATATAGTTGATGCCAGGTCGGGTCATATCCCCACATGGAATCTCTACATTTTGACGCCCTGCAACTTCCTGTTAACTTTTCTCAATGTCGATACCTTGTGCTGAGTTCCTATGTATAAGGGAGGAGGAAAGGGGAGAACTAGGCGGGAATAGTTGAGAGAATAAAGGAAAGGAGGAAGTAGATGAAGTGGGTGGGAGAGACGGGGTTATAACAGTAGTAGGCATCTTGAATAATGTTATTCATGAATTAAAGTATACCAAATGGAGTTATTGTATAGCCTGTGGACAGAGTGCCCACTTCTCTAACAATTTAAAAGAATTGCAATTTCAATGGCGATGTGCAGAGAGATGTAAACTCTTGTCAAAATTGAAGCTCAAGAGATTTTACCAAAGAGAGTCTTTCTCATACCTTGTCGCTATAATTAGTAAGGATAGGGAGATCAATGATCTCAAACATAGGATAAGAGTTAAATGGTGAAGTGGAGTCTTGCTTATGGATTGCTTTGTGATTGGTGCATACCAATAATATTGAAGAAAAAGTTTTACAAGACTATCTGTAACACCCCGAATCCCGGAGCTCATCAGGACCCGGGGCCTTACTATAAGGAAATTATAATCACCACATAAATCAAGTAATGCCAAGGAATTGAGCAATGCATTTAATTTCAATTTATTTAAAGATCAATTATAAACAGAAGTGAAGTAATAACAAGTTCAACATCATTAAAGAGTAACCAGTCACTAAAATTCTAAGTATTATTCTTCTATCACAATTATACGCTCTCCCATCAGCCACGCATATTGAAGTCCAATGGCTGATTCCCATCGTTGCCAAGCTCCCCCAAACATTGCACACCTGAAGTGGGGCAAACCACTCATCAGATAACTGGTGAATAATATTCCAAATACACAGGTCATTACTAATATAATGCATTAACAGAAGTGCAGAAGAATTCACTAGGTGACAAATTTCATATAGAGTCTTCTTATTATTTAAGGAGGTTTCATATTCGGCCTTTAATTTTGGTAAGTTCGGTAATCCCAATTTACGGGTTCTTATCATACAATGGAACTCTACCACAAGAGTTTTCAGAGTTTCAAACCCTTCCAAAAAGGAAGTCCTTTCTATATAATTCATTCAAACTCTCCAAAGGAGATTAATTTCAAAAACAGTCTTTTAGTCCCTGTCCAACCTTATTCCTCCTGGCCCTCAAGGGGTTCACTAGTAAATCCAATATCCCAAAAGTAGGGATCCTTACTGACATTGCATATGATGTTCATATCAAAATACTCTCATTACAAAGTTATTTTGTCCTTTATATCCATTATGAATTTAGTAGCACTATAATAGAAGTATACACACTAATTACATTGTTATAAGACTAGTTCCACATATTCGGGTTTACATAATCCCCACTTAAATTCAACATTTGGTACCCATCTATGTTATACTACTCTTACAATATTGGGTCCCATGGTCTCCCTATAGGTCCCATCATATATATATATATGTGTGTGTGTGTGTGTGTTATGTAATACAGCCAGGCCTTACACTAAGATTTAAGTCCATAATAAATCAGTAAAGACACTAACTAGTTTATATCTTCTAGCATACTATATGATTCAGGTAACATTTCTGTACCTAATCAATTCAAATGAAGTCTCTGGAAGGTCCAAAACATCCAAAAGAAACTGTTCCATATCAACAGTGGTCATCCTTGTAGTTTATAATACAAATAACAGTCCATCATCATCTCTAAAACATGGGTCTCACGCCCAATACTTTGGATGACAAGAGATTGTGGGTCCCTAGTGGTTTAAATGACATGGATCCCAACCATCTTGGTCTCCAAACAGGGACCAAGATGATGGCTGGTTCTGATCTTTGATCATATCATCAGGTTACAGTATACTTATGCAGTATATGTAATTTAAACATATTGATATAAAATCCAGTGGGTCCCACTAAGCTGATTTAAGATCAGACCTAACATACAAGGTCGTCTAGGGCTAAGCTGTCCTACTAGTGGTTTGGATTCACTGTAAAACATCCTTATTGGATCCCACAGTCTCAATAAAATTCATATATAACCCTTATGGTTAACAAAATTGAAGCTTTTGGATAACTAGGCAAATATGGCCCAGGTCTCATGGGACCACCACCATCCAGATCGTCACTGGGCCCTCTTCGAAATGTGGGGTCTCAATCTATGATTGGCTTAGTTAGTGGGTCCCACGGTAGATGTCGACCAACACTAGCCAGTAACGTGTCTGTTACAAAAATTAAATAGATGGGGGCCAGATGGGTCCCACTTACAAATGGGTCCTCCTACACTGGGATCGCCCAAGGGTTTGCTATCAGATCCCTGGGTTAGATCCCTGATCAAGTGGCCCACTTGATCTCACTGTCCCATCCATATATGGAATCCAATCACGCCAAAATGACGCTACAGTGACAATTTGGACCCAGATGGGGCCTGATGGGGCCCAATTCTAAAAAAAAAAGCCAACTACACCATGGTCGCCCAAGGGTAGACTCTCTGATCCCTGGCAGTGATCCCTGATCAAATGGCACATGTGATCATACAACTCAAAACGACAGATCTGTGTCTGTCGATTTGGTTTGAAACTGACTTCATCTAATTTTTCTTCCACATTTAAGATATATGTATGAAGAAAAGAGATCTAATTATGATACCCAACAGATAAAAATGATTATAATCTAATACTAATTTGATGAGGGGATCACAGATAACCTGATCTGTCGATGATCAGATCTGTTGATAATGTTATCATACTATTTCCAACATCTGATTGATCCCTTTTTTGGGTTACGATCAATGTAAACACAGAACCCAAACATTCATAATCAAAATTCTCTGTATAATTGAAATATCACTCACCTCCTGGTGTAGCAAATCGTGGCGCGGTTGATGTGGGATCTCGAGTACTGCATCCACTGGGCTTTCCGGCTTCTTCTATCCTTCCACTAATCTCACAGGTCTCTGTTGATCCTCCAGGGAAATCCTCTCCACTCCGGTTCTCTCCTCTTCTTTAATCAATCAAAGCATCGGAAGAAATGAGAAGAACTAATAAAGAGAAGGTAACAGAAATCTGGGAATAACCCCAGATTCCAGTTGTTGGAGCCAATCCCCAGGTTCTACTAAGGAAATCCCCCTCCTTAGGGGAATGTCGTTCTAACAACCTCACCAAAACAAAAGGCTCTAAATGGGTGTGGGCAGGTTAAAAATAACTAATACAACCCAACCCAACCTATTGTCTTATGGCCAGCAGAATCTGGGCCTAATCTGGCCCAGGTATTACATACTCCCCCCCTTAGGAAATTTGGTCCTCCAAATTAGTACACACCTGGTGGAAAAAGGTGGGGGTACTTCTTCCTGAATTCACCGGCTGCCTCCCAAGTAGACTCAAGCTGATTATGATGTTCCCATAGAACTTTGACTAATTCCACTGTCCTGTTCCGCAGAGGTCTCTCCTTAGTTTCTAGAATTTGCACCGGCCGTTCCTCGTAAGATAAATCTGGTTGCAACTGAATCGACTCATAGTTTATCACATGCGAAGGGTCGGGCTGATATTTCTTGAGCATGGACACGTGAAACACATTATGTACTCCAGCTAGTTGGGGCGGCAGTCCAAGGGCATAAGCATTACCATCGCTGACACGCCCAATAATTTCAAATGGTCCAACATAACGAGGGCTCAGTTTTCCCTTCTTGCCAAACCGCATAACTCCCTTAGTCGGAGAAACCTTAAGAAAGACATAATCACCCACAACAAATTCTAGTTCCCTCCGACGATTGTCCGCATAGCTTTTCTGTCGACTTTGAATAGCTCTCATTCTGTCTCTAATCTTCTTGATATTGACAGTGGATGTTTAAACCCAGTCAGGACCGAGTATTCTTCCATCACCGACCTCTTCCCAACAAATTGGAGATCGACAGTTTCGACCATAAAGTGCTTCAAACGGTGCCATTTTGATACTGGAATGATAGCTGTTGTTATAAGCAAACTCAATAAGTGATAACTGTTCATCCCAACTATCTTTAAAGTCTAAAGCACAAGCCCTCAACATATCTTCAAGGGTCTGATTCGTCCTTTCTGTTTGCGGATGATACGCTGTACTGAATCTCAACCTTGTACCCATCGCAGTTTGCAGTTTCTTCCAAAAATTCGATACGAATCTTGTATCCCGGTCCGAGACGATAGATACAGGTACCCCATGTAATCTCACAATCTCTTTTACATACCTCCATGCCAAGTACTCCATAGTTGTTTTGTTTTTAATGGGAAGAAAGTGTGCCGATTTTGTCAACCGGTCAACAACTACCCAAATAACTTCATTGTTTCGAGCGGTCCTTGGAAAACCAGACACAAAGTCCATTGAGATATGTTCCCATTTCCATTCCGGTATCGGTAACGGCTGAAGCAGCCCCCCAGGCTTCCTGTGATCCACCTTAACTTGCTGACATGTAAAACACGTACCCACGAATTCAGCAACGTCATTCTTCATGCCGACCCACCAAAATCGTATCTTCAAATTTTGGTACATTTTTGTGCTCCCCGGATGGACGGTATAACGTGTGCAATGTGCCTCCTTCATAATTTCATCTTTGATTTCTGGAATGTTCGGAACACAGAGCCTACTCCTGAAGTACAATGTACCATTGATGATAGAAAAATCTGGCTTGTTGTCCTTCCGATTGAATATCTCCATTAATGTAGGATCATCTCTCTGGCGATCTTTGACCCTTTGGATCAACTCAGGCTGGACGCTGAAACTCCCCAACCATACCTTAGTGTCGATCGACTTTGGGTTTACATTTAAATAGCCGACTTCTTCCATCAATCTCTTCTCAGCTGACAACGAAGCCATCTATGAAGATTTCCTGCTTAAAGCATCAGCAACAACATTTGCTTTACCCGGATGGTAAAATATAGAAAAATCATAATCTTTCAAGAATTCCATCCACCGCCTTTGTCGGAGATTCAAGTCCTTTTGAGAGAACACATATTTCAAGCTCTTATGATCTGTATACACCTCAAATTTTTCTCCATACAAATAGTGCCGCCAGGTTTTGAGTGCAAAGACTACTGCAGCCAATTTCAGATCATGGGTGGCATAATTATGCTCATGAGACTTCAGTTGTCTAGATGCATAGGCAATCACTTTGCCATGTTGCATAAGCACGCACCCTAAACCATGTAATGATGCATCACAGAATATCACAAAACCCCTGCTGCCAGAGGGGAGGGCTAAAACTGGAGCTGTAGTTAGTTTATCCTTTAGCATCTGAAAGCTTGCTTCACACTTATCATCCAAAATGAACAGTACGTCCTTCCGAGTAAGTCTGGTTAACGGACCTGCTATAGAAGAAAAACCTTGCACAAATCTTCTGTAGTAACCCACTAACCCCAGGAAACTACGGATGTCAGATACGGTCGTCGGTCTCTTCCAATTGGTAATAGCTTCGATCTTGCTGGAATCCACTGACAACCCTTCACCGGAGATGATGTGGCCCAAAAAGCCGACTTGTTCTAGCCAAAAGTCACACTTACTCAGCTTAGCGTAAAGCTGGTTTTCTCTCAGCAGATGAAGAGAAGTGCGTAAATGATCCCCATGATCCTCTTTTGACTTGGAGTAGATGAGTATATCATCTATGAATACTACGACAAATTGATCCAGGAAGGGTTTAAAAATCTGGTTCATTAGCGCCATGAACACTGCTGGCGCATTGGTTAGCCCAAAAGGCATTACCAAAAACTCATAATGTCCATATCTAGTCCGAAAAGCTGTTTTAGGTATATCTTCTTCTTTTACCCTCAACTGATGATATCCCGACCGGAGGTCGATTTTTTAGAAGTATTTCGCTCCCTGCAACTGATCAAACAGTTCATCGATGCGTGGAAGTGGGTACTTATTCTTGATGGTAACCTGATTCAGCTGGCGATAGTCGATACACATTCGTAAAGACCCATCTTTTTTCTTAACAAATAAAACTGGCGCCCCCCATGGGGAGACACTGGGTCTAATAAACCCCTTTTCCAGTAATTCTTCCAATTGTTCTTTGAGTTCTCTCAACTCTGTAGGTGCCATACGATATGGAGCTCTGGAGATTGGTGCAGTCCCCGGTACCAATTCTATGGCAAAGTCTACTTCTCTAACCGGTGGAAAACCGGGTAGGTCATCCTGAAACACATCAGGAAATTCTCTAACTATGGAGATTCCTTCCAGTTCAAGTTTCTGCTTCTCTTCTGTAACAAAAGCTAGATACCCTTCACATCCACTCTGCAATAGTTTACAAGCTTTGATCGCTGAGATGACCGCCGTGCGTACCGACCTTCTCTTTCCTACAACACATGTCCTCGAACCCTTCTAGATTAAAGCGAACCAGTTTGTTAAAACAATCCAGTACTGCTCTATACTTTGCTAGCCAATCCATCCCAGGATGATGTCAAAATCATTTATAGGTAGCATTATCAGGTCAACCGGCATGTTAGCTTCCCCGATTATAAGTGGACATTCATAAAATATAGTGCAAGTGTTCAAGTGTCCTCCAGTGGGAGTTGATACTATGAATGTTTGATCTAATGTAGAGGGTAACTTATTCATTTTGGAAGCAAAGACATGTGAGACAAAGGAGTGTGTAGAGCCAGAATCAAATAGAGTATAAGCTTTAACATCGGAAATTAGAATCATACCCTCCACCACATTATTGGCGGCCTGAGCTTCTTGATGAGTAATAGCAAAGACTCTGGCCTCGGGTTGCTCTCTCCTTTGATGCCCGCCATGATTGGGTCGACCACGATTGAAGTTCTGTCCTTGAGGCTGGTTTGGCAGCCCCCTTGGCTGATTGTACTGGTTCTGAGCATTGTACTGATTTCTTATTGGTGGGTTCTGTTGATTTGCCGGGCGGGGATTGCCTTGGTACCCTTGTTGTTGATTTTGCCGTGGTGGCTGCTCTCGCGGTTGCCGCCTATCCTTATCTTGTTTCTTTGGACAATCTTTGATAAGGTGGCCAACCTGGCCGCATGCAAAACACGCACCAGTAGACCAATGGCATTCTTCGGTGTTATGGTTCTTCCCACACAGCTGGCATTTTACCTTTCTATCCAATTTCTGCTTCTTTGGTGGCACACGGTTACCCTGGTGGTCCCTCTTGGTCCCTGTCACCTAGCCAGGACTGTCCCGTTCATTTCAGTCGTCGTTTCCTCCGATATAAAGGCTCTTTTCAAAGCAGCTGCAAAGGTAGCAGGTTCACCCAGTTTCACATCCTTCTTGATATCTGGCCGTAGCCCTTCAATGAATCTGTGCCGCTTCATCGCATCAGTGGCTATTAATTCTTCTGCAAAGTGGGACAATTCTGTAAATTTGTTAGAGTACTTTGCTACGGTCATATCCCCTTGCACCAAGTTCTGGAATTCCCTCTTCTTTCTTTCTCTAATATGCTCTGGAATAAATTTCAGAATAAACTCTTTCTTAAAGAATGCCCATGTGATTTCACTTTCTGGACCATTGCAGGTTTTCTTAGCGGCTTTCCACCACTCCTTCGCATCTCCTTCAAGTTTGAAGGCAGCCAAGATTGCTTTCTGTTGGTCCGTGCACCCCATTACTTCGAATATTCCCTCCATGTGTTCCACCCATGTATTAGCATCCCATGGATTGGTCGTTTCTTCGAAATTCTTGGGGCGGAATTCATTGAACCTTTTGTATAAGGTGTCTCTTTCTCTATCTCTGCCTCCCTCACTACTTGTGCATGTTCGAACCTCATTGTTCCCTCCCTGACGTGCTGCCAAGGTCGCGATTTGCTCCTGTACTTGACTGTAAGCCATCATGAACGATGCGAACATTTGTCGAGCATACTCTGGCAGTTCAGCTTGTCCTCCAACAAGGTTCGGGTTTATGCCCTGATTGCCATTTAAGTTTGCATTCTCATTCTGTCCATCATTGACGTTCTGAGAATTCTCTTGGTTGTTCATATTCCTTCTCCTGCAAAAGATTCACAATTTAGCACACCATCACAACAATGAACTTCTATCTTACTAACCCCCCCTTGTAACGTCCTCACCACGTATCCTAAGAGTTGCTAAGTCTTTTAAATTGCTCAAGACCATGCTCTGATACCACTTTGTAACACCCCGAATCCCGGAGCTCATCAGGACCCAGGGCCTTACTATAAGGAAATTATAATCACCACATAAATCAAGTAATGCCAAGGAACTGAGCAATGCATTTAATTTCAATTTATTTAAAGATCAATTAAACAGAAGTGAAGTAATAACAAGTTCAACATCATTAAAGAGTAACCAGTCACTAAAATTCTAAGTATTATTCTTCTATCACAATTATACGCTCTCCCATCAGCCACGCATATTGAAGTCCAATGGCTGATTCTCATCGTTAACAAGCTCCCCCAAACATTGCACACCTGAAGTGGGGCAAACCACTCATCAGATAACTGGTGAATAATATTCCAAATACACAGGTCATTACTAATATAATGCATTAACAGAAGTGCAGAAGAATTCACTAGGTGACAAATTTCATATAGAGTCTTCTTATTATTTAAGGAGGTTTCATATTCGGCCCTTAATTTTGGTAAGTTCGGTAATCCCAATTTACGGGTTCTTATCATACAATGGAACTCTACCACAAGAGTTTTCAGAGTTTCAATCCCTTCCAAAAAGGAAGTCCTTTCTATATAATTCATTCGAACTCTCCAAAGGAGATTAATTTCAAAAACAGTCTTTCAGTCCCTGTCCAACCTTATTCCTCCTGGCCCTCAAGGGGTTCACTAGTAAATCCAATATCCCAAAAGTAGGGATCCTTACTGACATTGCATATGATGTTCATATCAACATACTCTCATTACAAAGATATTTTGTCCTTTATATCCATTATGAATTTAGTAGCACTATAATAGAAGTATACACACTAATTACATTGTTATAAGACTAGTTCCACATATTCGGGTTTACATACGCCCCACTTAAATTCAACATTTGGTACCCATCTATGTTATAATACTCTTACAATATTGGGTCCCATGGTCTCCCTATAGGTCCCATCATATATATATATGTGTGTGTGTGTGTGTTATGTAATACAGCCAGGCCTTACACTAAGATTTAAGTCCATAATAAATCAGTAAAGACACTAACTAGTTTATATCTTCTAGCATACTATATGATTCAGGTAACATTTCTGTACCTAATCAATTCAAATGAAGTCTCTGGAAGATCCAAAACGTCCAAAAGAAACTGTTCCATATCAACAGTGGTCATCCTTGTAGTTTATAATACAAATAACAGTCCATCATCATCTCTAAAACATGGGTCTCACGCCCAATACTTTGGATGACAAGAGATTGTGGGTCCCTAGTGGTTTAAATGACATGGATCCCAACCATCTTGGTCTCCAAACAGGGACCAAGATGATGGCTGGTTCTGATCTTTGATCATATCATCAGGTTACAGTATACTTATGCAGTATATGTAATTTAAACATATTGATATAAAATCCAGTGGGTCCCACTAAGCTGATTTAAGATCAGACCTAACATACAAGGTCGTCTAGGGCTAAGCTGTCCTACTAGTGGTTTGGATTCACTGTAAAACATCCTTATTGGATCCCACAGTCTCAATAAAATTCATATATAACCCTTATGGTTAACAAAATTGAAGCTTCTGGATAACTAGGCAAATGTGGCCCAGGTCTCATGGGACCACCACCATCCAGATCGTCACTGGGCCCTCTTCGAAATGTGGGGTCTCAATCTATGATTGGCTTAGTTAGTGGGTCCCACGGTAGATGTCGACCAACACTAGCCAGTAACGTGTCTGTTACAAAAATTAAATAGATGGGGGCCAGATGGGTCCCACTTACAAATGGGTCCTCCTACACTGGGATCGCCCAAGGGTCTGCTATCAGATCCCTGGGTTAGATCCCTGATCAAGTGGCCCACTTGATCTCACTGTCCCATCCATCGATGGAACCCAATCACGCCAAAATGACGCTGCAGTGACAATTTGGACTCAGATGGGGCCTGATGGGGCCCAATTCTAAAAAAAAAGCCAACTACACCATGGTCGCCCAAGGGTAGACTCTCTGATCCCTGGGAGTGATCCCTGATCAAATGGCACATGTGATCATACAACTCAAAACGACAGATCTGTGTTTGTCGATTTGGTTTGAAATTGACTTCATCTAATTTTTCTTCCACATTTAAGATATATGTATGAAGAAAAGAGATCTAATTATGATACCCAACAGATAAAAATGATTATAATCTAATACTAATTTGATGAGGGGATCACAGATAACCTGATCTGTCGATGATCGGATCTGTTGATAATGTTATCATACTATTTCCAACATCTATCGATAATCAGATCTCCTTTGATCCCCTTTTTGGGTTACGATCAACGTAAACATAGAACCCAAACATTCATAATCAAAATTCTCTGTGTAATTGAAATATCACTCACCTCCTGGTGTAGCAAATCGTGGCGCGGTTGATGTGGGATCTCGAGTACTGCATCCACTGGGCTTTCCGGCTTCTTCTATCCTTCCACTAATCTCACAGGTCTCTGTTGATCCTCCAGGGAAATCCTCTCCACTCCGGTTCTCTCCTCTTCTTTAATCAATCAAAGCATCGGAAGAAATGAGAAGAACTAATAAAAAGAAGGTAACAGAAATCTGGGGATAACCCCAGATTCCAGTTGTTGGAGCCAATCCCCAGGTTCTACTAAGGAAATCCCCCTCCTTAGGGGAATGTCGTTCTAACAACCTCACCAAAACAGAAGGCTCTAATGGGTTGGGGCAGGTTAAAAATAACTAATACAACCCAACCCAACCTATTGTCTTATGGCCAGAAGAATCTGGGCCAAATCTGGCCCAGGTATTACACTATCAGACCAGCTATGGCCTATAAAGTAGAATGTTGTCCAATCAAGAAACAATACATGCAAAAAATTAGTGTAGCAGATATTAGAATGTTGAGATGTATATGTCGTAAAAATTGGAAAGATAGAATTAGCACAGATACATTTGGGAGCATTTAGGGGTAGCATCAATAGATAATAAATTAGGTGAGACTCGTTTGAGATGATTGGGACATGTCCAATGCAAGCCAACAACGGCGCCGGCAAGGAAAAGTTTTTCTATGCAGGTTGATTGTTGCCAAAGGAAAGGGGTAGACTGAAGAGGACGTGGATTGGAGTAGCAATGATAGATTTGAAGAAGTGCAACATGTTTGAGGATTTGGCCCATAATAGACTGCAATGGCAAAACAAAATTCATGTAGTTGACCGCAACATAGTTGGTATAACGCTTTGGTAATGGTGGTTTTTGGGGGATGGAAAAAGCCCTAGAAACGTTTCCATATAAAAGGGAGATGCTGGAAGATATGGATTTAGGGTTTAATTAATACTAGTAGGCATTGGGAGATTAAAATATAGAAAAATCTTCAAAGACGAGAGAGAGAGAGAGAGAGAGAGAGATATTTGGGATGAGATGAGTAAGAAGAAGAAAAAGGTTAATGGAGTTGATATACTCAGCCAAGTCCTTTAGGACCGGACTTGTTCATGACCTAATTTGAGTTGACTGGGACTCGTTCCAGTTTTAAAACACCGCTTGGGATGGGCATGTGACGTGGTTAGACATGCTTTATTGTATAGAGTTGAATGTTGGGCAATGAAGAATTGACCAAAAGCTAAACTATATATGGCTGATGCATGTGCTAATGTGGATGTGTGGAGTTGCAAGAAAAGGTAGAATTAAAAATGAATACATATAAGGAAATCTATCGATGGACCCAGTCGAAGAAAATTCAGGAGCAAACGAATGTTGCCATAGATTGTTTGAACGCATGCACAAAAGACAAAGAAACAATTCTTGTATAAAGTACCAAAATCCTACATGTTTGAAGAATTGGGGAAGGGCTTGACCGATACAGACATGGAATGAACTAGTGTAAAAAGACAAGCTAGATTGTGGAAGTCTCAAAGAAGATGACAATAACTAGGGGTCATAGTTATCAGAATCCTACGATTCGTATCTCGAATCCCGATTCGCATTCAAAAGCTAAAGGAAAACGATTCGTATCTATGCAATGAATCCCATTTACAAATGGAATCTCAAGATTCAGGTGTTTTGATACTTGTTTCATCGAATCTTAAAATTCAAATGATTCGGCTAATCGAGAATAACTACGACTAATAAGTTAATATTAATAATCTTTTACTTTTTTTCTTTCTTTATTCTTTCTTTCTTTTAGCACCTGTATTTTTAAAAGGTCATTTAGTAGTTAATGAAACCTCCTAAGAATTGTTTGCGGCTTTGGTAAGATTTTAGAAATGAATAAAGAACATACATTTAACTAAAGCATTCGACTCTACATATAATGCTTGTCTATATCTTCTTCTTTTTTAAATCTATTTTGGCTTTTTTCTTGATTAACACTTTCTTGACATCAAGAGATATCCTACTTTGTAAGATTGATGGTTTGGATTTTATTTTATTTTTTAAATTTTGATTTAAAGATAATAAAAATATATATGTTGATACTTTAAACTTATTTCACTATTTATACATCATTGATTTCATGTGTGTGTGTGTATATATATTAATATATGTCATGTTGTTCTAGATATGATTGTATGATAGACTTACTTGATGTTATATTTATATTGCTATAAATGGAAAAATAGATGGTTATGAATAATTGTTGTTTCCTTATTTATTTTTTATTTTTATTAAAGAAAAAATCCTACGATTCCTTATTCGATTCGATTCATAAGTATGAACGACTTGTGATACGATTTCGATTTTGAAAACTATGACAGGGGTGAGTGGAAAAGTATTACCCAAAAGGCTGACTTGGCATTGATGGGGTGAGCCTTATATGAAGAAGATGATGCTGCCTGCAACTTTAGAGTTATGTTTGATAGCATTGGAGAGTTCTTTTGATGATGGCCACCTAGGCCAGAGAAACTGGTGCAGTCAGGGAAGCACAAACCCTGATTGATAGTGAACCTAACAAGCCGCAATCTTAAGTCAGACTTTTATCAACTTAAACAGGGAGGAAAGTAGATCCACTTAATTTTGATCATGAAATCCACCTTAAAGATCTTCGATCCAATGGGAGAAACTCAACTAAGGAGAAGAAATAGAAGAAACTACTCAAAGCAACTTTAATTAATTTTCAAAAAATATTCCAAGACTAATATAGGATGTCCATACACCAAGCTTTAAATAAGACATAATGTTTAAAGCCCTTAAATAAATCTAAGCCATTGATCTTACATCACGATTAATAAGACCCAAAACCCTAGTAAGATAAGAATGTATCATAATCAGCTTGAAATTGGCAGCAATATGTGGAAAGCCTTGGACGACTTGTGTGGAGGATTTCTAGAGGCTGATTTGGACTACTTGCTATTTTTGCACTTAATGGATCCCATATGGCAAGTGATGAATTCAGATCACTTAATTCCTATTAAGCATAATAAGCTTCTTAATAAAGAGCCTTGATTGCACTTGAATAGGAAGGAAAGATCTCCAAACACAATTGAATCAATAGAGAATGAGGGTGTGCACCTTTTTTTTTTTGGATATTTCCAACTTTTTAGGGATGGTTTTGATCCAATAATAATTACTTTTAGTTTGAACTTATTTGGACCATTCAAATTGGATATTAGGCCTTTCCACCTGATCGAGCCCAGGAAAAGGTGGTATATACTTTGGGGCCTGATTTTTTGGATGGATCCTCTAAAATATGCCTTTTTGCGCCTGCATCAGAAACCCGTTGTCATCATATACTTTCCCCTTCTTAACTATGGTTGGCATTTTAAGTTCCAGCATCTAACTCATATAAAAGCTATGCCCCCCACACTTTCCCTATTTCTTAGGTGGATGGAAACCAGGTCTTTGAGTGTGTGAACAAGTGCATCATGAAACTTTTTGATGATAATGAGGAAATGAATGGAAGTGTAAGAGAAAGGTATAATAATGGTAAGATTCGAAATTCAATTTCTTGTTTCCTACCAAACATGTCCTTTCGCAAATGAGGTGTCTTTCTTTCTAATTTTTGTTAGAACCATTTATGTTACCTTGAGATTCTCCAATTCATTGTCTACCAATCATCAACATCACCTTCATCATAGCTTTATCCGAACTATTTAGTGTCGCTTTGTGTGGTAACTCCACAGTCTATGATGTTAATCCTCACCTTGCATTCAAGGTATATATTGGTTTCTTCCTTCTTTAATTTGAACTTCTCCGTTATCTTGTAACCCTCCAAATACATCAATACACGGGCTGTTTCTAGTCTTCTATCTATGTGCCCACACCATCTCAAATGGCACTTCTTGATTTTCTTTTCTATAGCAGATTTGTAGGTTTCCTTTTATGCACTTATTCTTAATCCTATGTTTTCTTGTACCTCCTGTAAAACAACGTGTCACCGGTGTTTGTTGTGTTTGTCCTACCTACCCATGACACATGCATTGAGTGAGTGTCATTTATTGTTAATTCTGTGTCTCTTAAAGTGACCCCCTCACTTGAATTCACTTTACAAGTGAATTACCCAAACAGGCCCTTATTAAGTCATCTTGGCCCCCTCTTGAACTCTTTAATTCTTTTTTTTTTTAATCTCCTTCCTTGTGGCACTTCCCAGTGTGGGGCCTTCAACTCAATTGTGGACATTGGGCCTTCAGCCTGGCAGACGCTCGATCCCTAGAGATCCAACTAGTGGATATTAACAGAATGGGAATCCAAAGGTGGATTATCGCTGTCATGACGATCTAAGTTTGGACAATGCTCATCCAACTTCAAATTTTCCATTGGTAGATCTTGAAAGAACTGAGGATATCCCCACCATCCATTTCTCAAAATCCTACTCAAGTTACTATATCAGCATAATACATGATTTTGTATTGCAACGTCAGCTCATCTTTATTTTGCTAGAAGATTGCTTTAAACAATTCTAATATATAGAAGAATTCTGGTGTGATTATTTTCATATACATGAGGTGCCTAATATGTGACATTGCATATTTTGTATTTGTGTCTCTAACACTTGAGGCAAATATTTCCTGCTCCACAGATCAAGAGGTAGTGTATCCCACAAATCAAGAGGCTTGAGCTCATCTTTGTGGCGTACACGTACTCTTATGTTCTTACTGCTCAGGGTGGCTGCTGTTTTGAATTCCATTCAATCACACTACTAAAAGAACCTGCTATCTTGAAATATAATGATGATCTACTAAATTCAAATATATAGAAGAACTTTGGTGTGATTATTTTCATATACATGAGGTGCCTAATATGTGGCATTGCATATTTTGTATTTGTGTCACTACCACATGAAGTTCTTTAGTTCAGTTTGTTAGGCCACCACAGCACTTCAGGTGAATAATTCCTGCTCCACAGATCAAGAGGCTTGACCTTGTCTATGTGGATACACTAACTGTGAAGTAAATGGGTCCCGTCACAAATTAAGAGCCTTGAGCTCATTTTTGTGGCATACACTAACTCTTATGTTCTTACTGCTCATGGTGGCTGCTGTTTTGAATTCCATTAAATTACAAGACTAAAAGAACCTATTATCTTGAAATATAATGATCTTCTAGTAAAAGTTAAGGCATGGGAACTAGTGACCGTCTAAGGGAGGCACTCTTTTCTTAGACACCTTGTTAGTAAGATAGAACTCATGGTCTGCTAAGTTGCATGACTATGTACTGTGTCAGGATTCAACACTGTTGCAAGGTGTCGTGTTAGGAAAATCTCGAGACGTAGGATTTATGGATTCTACATAATATTCAAATAAAGGTTTATTCTTAAACAAAGAATAATATGACAAATTACAACAATGAATTCATATGCAAATCTTACTTTATACAATCATGTAATGATCATATTGATATCTTGCTTTATTATATTTGATCAAATCTAAATATATATATATACTTATATTTAAGCGCTTTCCTTCTGTTGAGAGGTATCATTCATGACTTGGTGAGCTCTAACAATGTTAGCTCCACATGGGACTCACCTATCATCAATCCAACCCGTTGGATTCACTACCATCCATGAATTGGCACTGCCCTAATTTGACATTAATTGAATTATACTCATCATTGGATTGAATTTCAAAAAGAAAAAAAACAATGCAACTTAAAAAACCATTATACTTCAAGGCCCAAAAATCAGTGGTTGAGACTTGTGACAATCTGATTGAGATGATCTTTACACAAAATCATATCCATCACGAGAGCTTTCCATTGCACTATTCCCCATGCATCCAAGTGGGTCCTGCAAGAGGCTTAAATTTTTACCTCTCACAAACCATGAGGGGGTATGAAACTCATTTAAATTAGCTCGAGAAGATGATCGTACAACACAGTTTGAATGTGCTCATTGTCACAACCGTGAGACTGGGTGTGTCAGCAAAAAGAAAAGGCACTAGAAGAGTCATAAAGAATCTAGCACAATGTTGTGTCCGACACGGCCACACGGGTACATTGCTCATGAAGGAATCCATGCAACACAAGAAAGTAGCAATCTTACTATGATTTCCCGTAGATTGAGAAACATCTTTATGACTGACAAAGATTACAGCCTAACTTAATTATGAAGAATATAAAAAGTCCTGTTCATTGGGTGAGATGCCCTGTGAAATGGGTACAGAAATCAGCTTCTTAGAACCAGTGCTGGTCCCAACCATCTTTGTGGCATGTTCGGCTAAAATTGGTTTGAGAATGTGGTCGAGTGGGGTGAACCCACTTTGGCCTGCCTGCTACATTAACACAATTTCTTTTGTTTCCTTTTATAGTAAAAATGACGTGCTTGCCAAGTGGTTTTCTTGTGACTAGTTTTGTTTCCTCTGTGTCATGTGAAATTGGGAGTTAGAACTCTCAATTTAAGATCATTTTTCAAGGAAATAATTATATTTAAATTGGTTGAATGTTGCAGATACTGATGGATTTGTGATCCCAAGTTTGACGGTAATAGACTCGGATTTAATTGAGCCACCTGTGCCAAAAGTGAAGGATCAGAAACCTTCTCCATCCCAGGTCAATCTCCCACACTCTGCTTTTTTATGAACATTTCTATCCCTCTAGGTAATGTTTGAATAATTTACCGAGAAAGTAATGTAAAGTACATGTAAAATCAATGAAAAAGATAGTGGTAGTGTGGAGAAGTATACTTTTTCAGTAAATCATATCTATGTTTGTTTTCATGGGGTTAAATAATTCGAGAGAGAAGGGAGATGAAGGACTGGAACGAGAGGAGTGGAATGAGAAGTTAGGATCTGGTAAAGTAGCCAATTTACCTGTGTTTTATGAAGCAGCCGGGAAAATAGAAGTAAATTTTTGGTCACTTATAGAATTGGTGCGACCAGCCAAATGCAGGTTAAAAAAAAACTGAGTGTTGAGATTTCTTTCTAACGGTTGCTTTACCTCTTTAAAACAAACACACCATTATCGGTGGTTGGTTTTAGTGATTTAGGAGACAAGTAGGCAAGTTACTTTTACAATTCGACCTCCCACAAACGTTACTGGACAGTCATCTTTACTTACAAAAATATAAAAAACTAATGCTGCTTTTGAAATTGAAAGACACATGCTTCCAAATGATGCTCAAAATATTGGAGTTTGTGACATATTCATCCTTCTCAAACTCATTTACGGTCAATATTTTCTCAAGCAGGTTGTGAAAGAAGAGGAAAAGATCTACTTGGGCCCGCACGGGGCACCTCCTCAATCCAAGCAGCAAGAGTTGAATGCTGGTGCCCGGAAGCAGCGGCTCAAACACAAGCTAAAGGACGCGGATAGGAAGTTCACAGGCACAGGGCGTGAGAATAAGGTGGAAAGCCTTCGAGAACTTGTGGGTGGTAAGGCTAGCGCAGCAATGTCGAAGGGTTCACCTCGTGATTGGCTTGACCCTCATTGCAATGAGTCTCAGTTTGAGAGGTCTGCTCACTGAAAGTACTCTGTTGACTGTTCAACCAACTTTTATGAGATTCTGCATTTGTTTTTCTCATCTCAACGGTTTGAACTCTCTGGAGTCCTTTGCTAATATTTACATTGAATTTTATGTGCTGTTATATTAAGCACTGGCTTTCGATGTTTATTGTTGGAGATAATCTCTGTTGGGCATTAATACTACAATGTTGCTGCTAACATCTTGCTTTCCGGTTGTCTCCTCCCATGGATATTGTGGGCTTGGAAGGTACCTGGTAGCCACAGCCTTGATTACTGGGAAACATGGCACCTGCATGTTGTTTCTCGCATTTAGTTGCTGTTTCTGCATAATGTCATGAATCATGATATAGATATGATGAGGTGCTTCCTGCTTTTCTATCTTGATGTCTCTTCCTGGGTCTGCTTCTTTAAGACTTGACCGGCTACCATGGTCGCACCTCTCTTGTGAAGGGAAAGCATTTTTTACTTTGGAGTGTCACCTATGTTTGTTTTTAAAGCATTTTTTTCTTTTACAACCAACTCTGTTCATTCTTCTGCCTACCTGAAACTAATTGGATTTTTCATTAAGCCATGTGACCTGGGAGAGGTCTTAGTCCCAAATCAAATGTAGAGCTGCTGCAAAGATTACTTCAGTTACATTTCCACAGTAACGCGATTCAAATCACGGCATCCATTTTCTGACATCTAAGATGACACAGTTTCGATCATTAGGAATCAATCAGCCTTCTGTTAAAATCTCTCTTTTGTTCTTGTTTTTTTTTTACCTGCGTGAGTGCTACTTTTTTTCAAATTAGACTCTGGAAACTTGGTTTGACACTTTAGTTTGGTCATTGTCTAATGGTGCTGCCCCTAAATTTTCTTTGACGGTTGAAAATAAGGCATTGGCCTACAAGAGACCAATACAATACTTGCCTAATAATGTTGGGGAGAAGGCTATACAAGGGACCTTTGTTGAAAAGCCTTTATAGGCAGTCATGTAGTAAATGAATTAACACGCAATCAAGAAAAGGGGCCACAATGCAGCTGCGTTGTAGTATGGTGCATCCCTTGTTCGGGCAACTCTACTAATAGAGTGAAATAAAGCTTTCCATTTTTATACAAAGCAGTCACATCAAAAGCACTTTAATTTTAAAATTTCCATCATTTTTTTTTAAAAGTCAAAAGCAATCTCCCTTCTCCACTCTCCACTAAAAGACAAAATAACTTCTCCTTTCTATACAAAAAATAAAAAAGCCTCTATATCAAAATAATAAAAATAAAATATCATCAAAATCTACTTACATTTTAATCTTTTTTCAAAATAATTTGTACTTTACTCTGCTCTATTAGTAAGTTTCCCAAACAATCGGGCTTCTTTGTTTGTATTAGATTGCATGGGAATTCAAGGCCAAATGAGCTCCATGAAGGACTTTCAAGGGTTTGTGTATGGGAAAATTTCAAAATAGGGGTAGTTTTTGCCTAGATTTCAAATCAAGACAAAAATAAAATTCACATTTCAGGGCATAAGTTTTTCGTTTTCATTTCAAATCAGGATATCCAGCTATAAAATGAGTTTTCCGGCCACCTCTTCCTCTAATTTTTCTCAAAATACCCAAACTGACGATAGGCCCCTTTCCTCTTCCTCCTCATATTAGAAGAGAGAAAAGCAAAGCATCCATCATAAATTTTGGGCTATTACTCCACCCTATGGTTTGCTCTCGGAGTTTGTAGGTTCGAAACTGCACTACTACACCGGGACTACATGGGAGTTTACCCTACTCCCCTCTGAGCCAGGAGGGATTAATCCAGCCCAAAGGGTTGGCAACCCTCCGATAGCAAAAGAAATAAAAAAAAAAAAAAAAATACAACATTCATTATCATTACAATGTCCAACCATTCATCGCTTACTTAGATTTCTAATTAAATAATTATTAGATGTGATTAGCCATTGCTTAAGGCTATATATATAACTAAGAGAGTATTGGTTATTTAAACGATTGAAGAATGAAGCTGTAATCATCTAGAGAATTATCAGAGCAGAAAAATGGAGTCCCATCCTACTCGAAAGGGTGATTTTCCCCATCTCTTCTTCGTATTTGTTATTCCATTTTGTTCAATATAAATTGATACGATTCTGGGATCGTATGACAAACAGGCCCATGAAGTTAAAAGAGTGTTTTTGTATGCCTTTTTTGGGACAAATTTGTATAGAATCTTAGTAGAGCTAGAGGCCTTGAGGGACTTTTGAGTCTGATTTTCAGTTCCCCATGGGCTCCCCCAGACTTCACAATTTAAATCGTTATTATCTTCTCTACTCTGCATACAATCCACATAAAACCCAGGATCTATCAAAGCTTTTCATTTAGTGTCCACTATCAACATGATCATACCCCCAAATCTGATTGGTTTAACCATCCACACCTGAGTTTGGGAATTGATGTTAGAATGCTTTCTAAAACCATCATTTCCTTTTGCTTCACCAAACCTATTGCATACTACATCCCAACCTCTATAACTGTTAGGACAAATTCCAGCATTGGATTGATCATTTTTAAAAGTATAACCATACACATCCCACATGTAAAATATGGACAATTTTCTCCTACGGCCTATTGCATACTGAATGTGCAGCCCACTCTATGGGCCCACCTTTAATTAGTTCAGCTTCTTTCACAGGCATAAAGAATATGTAAGTGCTAGCAGATTGATTGGGAAAAACTCACATGACCATGCGTCTAAATGGCCTTTTTCCTTGATTTGCACTTAATATAGGATTTTCCTTTTTTTAATTGGAACTAAATTCCGAATAAAAGTGATGGACTAAAGGTAAAAGTTCATCCCCAGTTGGTAATTTTACTTTTAAAATAAAGTGAAGTGAAATAAAGAGAGAGAATAAAATATAAATAAGTTATAATGGTATTTTATTTTTAGTTATTTAGAATAGAAATTTTTTACTTTTTGTACGAGGATATAGAGTTTTTTTGTCTTTTTAAATAAAGGTAGTCGCCTTTTTTACTTTTTTTTTTTTAAAGATGGAGGGAGTTTTAAATTAAAGTACTCTTGATTTGATGCTTTACTTTACTTTACTTTACTTAACAAGTAAAATTATCAAACGGGCCAAACTAGTGAGAAGAGAAGGTGGTGACCCTATCCCTATCCCTAGTTTGTATCTTTGAGATACTCCTCTAGTCCTCTTGATCTGATAATCAATAATTAATGACCCAAGTTAACCATTCAACAGTGCAGAGTGGGGGAATCCGTAAAAGGACCAAGGCAAAAAAGTCTCTGTAACATATGAAACGAAGCATTTTAACTCTTCCATCAATTACTCCATAAGAAGAGATGAGAATTTAGGCGGCCACATAGACCCTTGACTTCCATACAAGAGACCGGATCCTCTGCTCCTTTGAATATTCCAAGGTCCGTTCTTCCCTTTCTTGCATTTTGGACATCAACCCCTGTCGTGGGTTGTGATTAAAGCAACAAATCTTTTTGGGTTTCGTTTATTTTACTCTATACTCCTTGTTTTTCGGCTTTGATTCGTGTAGCAAATGAAGGAAAGATCGGATTTTGAGGGGTGGGTTCTGTTCTTTTGAACCCATAGATTCTGACATTTCTCAGTTGGTGGATGGATTTGGTTTTGGTTTGTTAGCGTGATCTTGTTCGATAGGTTTGGAAGTGGGTTTTTAGGATTTTTCTTTGCACCCCTTAATTTATTCAGTTGGTTTGGATTGCAGAGGAAGGAGGATCGGGGTTTAAGTCGAGGGTTTTGTTTATTTGAAGCTGTGAATGCTGGTTTCCTCCATTTGATGTTTTTAAGGTTTTGATTTGTACCTTATGCTCTTTATGATATATACTTGTAAGTGGGTTTTTGAGGATTTCACTCTTTGCCTCCTAATTTAAGTCGTTGATTTGGATTGCAGACGAATCAAGATTTGATTTTGAGTCATGGATTTTGTCGCTGACTTCCTTCCTTTGATGTTTTAGAGGTTTTTGTTTTGTGCCCCTTCATTCAATTTGATATGATTTGAAGTTAGTTTGAGAGTTTTCTATATTTTAAGCACTGGGTTTTTCCCACTAGGGGGTCTGTCGATGGATGATGGGGTTTTGATATTGTAGAATTTGGGCTTTGAATGTATTTGGTGATTATGGGTTTCTATAGGAAGTCTCGTGGTAAGGATGCCGGTTTTCGGCGTATGCTCCCCTTGATTCTGTTTGTTCTTTTTGGGATCTCAGTTCTTGTGTATCTGATTAGAACAAATGCACTTTCACATTTGGTGATCCAGACTTCAGATGAAATTGATGAGCGCTTTGTTTTGAGATATAATGATGCTTTCTTGAGTTCTAGAAAGAAAGCAGACTTCCCAGAACAGACCAAGTTGTCCTTTTCATTGGAGAAAAGGAATAGATTGCCACCAAGAAATTTGGATCTCTTCCCAACTTTAGAAAAAGATCATATAAAGATTGTACTCTATGTACACAACCGCCCACAATATCTTAAGGTAGTTGTTGAAAGCCTGTCTCAGGTAGAGGGTATTGGAGAGACTTTACTGATCGTCAGCCATGATGGATACTTCGAGGAAATGAATGCAATTGTTGAAGGTATTAGGTTCTGCCAAGTGAAGCAGATTTTCGCACCTTACTCTCCGCATCTGTTTCCTAGCAGTTTTCCTGGTGTTTCTACGGGTGACTGTCAAGGGAGAGATGATCCCAAGGTGAAGAATTGCACAGGGAATGCGGACCAGTATGGGAATCATCGGTCTCCGAAGATTGTTTCTTTGAAGCATCACTGGTGGTGGATGATGAATACAGTGTGGGATGGTTTGGAGGAGATGCAGGAGCATTCTGGTCATGTGCTTTTCATAGAGGAAGACCATTTGATCTTCCCCAATGCGTACCGGAATATTCAACTTCTTACTTCCCTGAAGTCTAAAAAATGTCCCTATTGTTATGCAGCAAACTTGGCTCCTTCTGATGTCACTTCAAAGGGAGAAGGATGGGAGTCGTTGGTTGCTGAGAAAATCGGCAATGTGGGCTATGCTTATAACAGAACTGTTTGGAAAAAGATCCATGCCAGGGCCCAAGAATTCTGCTTCTTCGATGATTACAACTGGGATATAACAATGTGGGCTACCATTTATCCCTCATGGGGAACTCCCGTTTACACACTAAGAGGGCCTAGGAGAAGCGCAGCTCATTTTGGGAAGTGTGGGTTGCATCAGGGGCAAGATAAGAACAGCGCATGCATTGATAATGGTTTTGTGAGTGTTGGAATGGAAGAGATCGACAAGGCTCCTAACATTAATCCAAACTGGAATGTGCATGTATTTGAGCGTCAAAGCGGATATCAAGCTGGCTTCAAGGGTTGGGGAGGATGGGGTGATGCGAGAGACCACCAGCTGTGCTTGGGTTTTGCTTCTATGTATCATGTTGCAGACAAATTGGCCAATTGAAGGATTGTATCATGTGCATCTTCATCATCATAGCCTTATCCTGAAACACATTCATTTTTGAGGTATTCAGTTGATGAAAAATTGTCTTAGTGTTATTTTTATACCCTTACTTGACAACAAATTTACATTTGTAGGAAGTATGGTGATCTGCTACTGCACGTATGGACTTCTTGTGTTATTTATACTCATTATTAAAGAAATGAAGTTGGCTTCACTAACGTTGTGTCTGATAAGCTCTATTTATTGATTTACCATGCATCAAGCATATATATATATATATATATATATATGTATGGGAAGTGCTCATATGAGAGACACTCTCACCAACTTTATGAGAAATGGGTGGGGGCCCTCACATTTAAGTTGGGGGTCCTTGCATTTAAGTTGGTGAGAGTGGATATGGAAGTGAGGGCCCCCACCCATCTCTCACCAAGTTGGTGAGAGTGTCTCTCATAGGAGCATTTCCCTATATATATATATATATATATATATATTTATACGTTATAAAACCAAAGTACCATGGAATTTGATATGTTCACTCATCTGTAAATATGTACAATCACATTGAAATTGCATCTTTGTACAACTCTTCATAGTAATGTACAAGAGCGTATGATGGACATGGTATGTTTACATAAGTGGAATCATATTAGAACTATATCATATCAAATAAATACGGTTAAATAAAGTAATAATTGAACAATATGTTAGCTTTCTACTAGAAGTTTTGATCTGACACAAGTGTCAGGCACAAGAAATTTTTATTAATATGGAGTTTCCTTGTTACATATAAAATTAATGGACTACATCACTATAGAACTAGTCGATTTCAGCTAGGAATCATTCAAGCTTGCTGGCATGGAAATGATGCATTCTATATGGACACATATGGCGATGGCTTAAATCATAAATAATTCCATTATCAGGTCGATTTTCTGTTTATAAAATACTGTTTTTCCTTTAACTTTGATAATTGAGAGTACAATAATATAGCATCAGGAGAATAAACAGGTACAGTAAATGGGGAACCTTTTCAGTGGGATTGATTTTTACTTCTCTGAGTGTTCTATATGAATGAGTTTGCACTTCTGCACATTTGATGGCTCCATGGTTGACTCCATCAATCGCAAGTTATGGCCAAGTAAACTAATTGCTATGACATTCATAGACAAAAAGTCTACCTGAAACCTCCTGCTCCCAAAATTCATGGTTCAAAACAACATCTCGATAACTCCATTGTCCTGAGTATCATCTAGTCTATTGGCCTCTCGCCTAATATGCAGTTATGCACGAACTGAACCTAACTCTTTAATCTTCTTCGGTGCATATGCTAATCTTAGCCCATCACCAGTACCCTCACCCCCCATGTGATACCATTTCCGGAATCCCCTTTATTTATGAGAGCATCAGAAAGAGGATCCAAGCTAAATCCGAAGGGCCTCTAATTGTTAACGCTTCTGCTTCGTTCAATTCCTTTCTCCTATCAAATCCAAGAATCTGGGAGAAGAGATCCTTCAGCATCATATAACAATCCTATTCCAGCAAGGCGTCATGTGGCTTTATTGACTTGGAACTTCTCAACCACATTTGTTGGTCTCAATGAGACGGCATCCTTATCTCTCCTACCTTCTTGCATAAGTGCAACCCAAAACTTTAATGGCATCTTTGGGACGGATCTTCAAAATCATTGGATCCTAAGATCCACCTAAACTGACTGTGTTTCAGATTATCTTGAACGCCTCCATCACAAGCTTTCCTTATTGGAAGTTTTCCCATTCTGCTCCTTCCAGATTAGACAATATGATCACCTTTTGGTCCACCTTCCTTGTCACCCCATCCTTTGGAAAACCCCACATTCCTGTTCCAAGCTATATTCTTCCACTGTAGTTGGAAACATCCAATGTGACCCAAATGACCGTGAAAACATCATCCATGACCCTTTATTAAAAGAACACAGAATTAACATGTCATCCACCATTTCATTCTATTCCTCGCATATTGATTGGATTCATGTAGAAAAGAAATATCCAAATTTCATGATCCCTCAAACCACGCGGATCACTCTCTCTCTCTCTCTCTCTCTCTCTCTCTCTCTCTCTCTCTCCTGTGATTGATCCTTGGTCCTTTCTTTGGAAAAGGGGTGCCTCACCACTGAGCTACCAGGGGATTGGCAATGGTAGATAAATCCATTTCCCAAAGGATGAATGGGAGGACTCTTTTTTTTTTTTTTTTTTTTTTTTTGAATAGTATGAATGGGAGAACATAGCTCTGGCTATTCAGTTTCGAAGACTGTCTACCTATCAAACTGGAGAAAATGAAGTAATTAGGAATTGTGTTGGATATAAGTATGTGTTTGCCAGAAGGAGATTGGCCTACATGGTTTTGGCATGTCTAGAAAGGATCTGATGGACCATGACTTTGATTCCTTTGTGGTGCCATTCTTCAATAAATTAATGACGATGTCAGTTCCTTTGAGAAATCAAAGATTTTGAGTTTTGTCTAGGATCATCATGGTTTCTTTTCTGATCTTTTTTTTTAAGATAAGTTATTCTGCCCACTTGATCCATTAGTTTACTCTCTCATCACATATAGTTTGGAAGTCATTAGTCTCTTATTGTAAACTTTTTTTTGGACGGATACAATAAAATTAAAAGAAAAAGAAATTCTTAAGAGTAGATTACCTTGAAAAGTATAAATTTTCCTTAATAATATTCTCTTTTCGCGCTGAAACGCAGAGGAGGCTGCTGGAGAGTCTACAAAAGAGAAACTTGTATCCATTGTAAGCCAGTTTTAGTTGGTTTCATCTCTTTAACCTCTTTTCAATATTATGGGTCCTGAACTCTTCTTTCATAGGCCTCATTGGTGGGTGGTCTTCTGGTTCTTCCAAGAGAAGGGCCAAATTTAGACTTGCAAATTGCAATATGATGAGGCATTTGGATTTTGGAAGGAGTCCTATAGGAGAAACTTTTATGGCAAAGCGTTGGAAGCTTGGTAATTAAGATCAGAGTTTCTCTAAGACATTCCATGTCTCAGGCAAAGGAATTCTACATAACTGCAATTGTACATTTGGAGAGGGGATTGGATATCTTGCAATAATGGTTCATCATATGTTACCGACTTGATGGTAAAACCTAGTTCGGCTCAAGTGGAAGCTGAATAAATATTGATTGAAGCTTTTTGGGAATACCATTAAAAAAAAAAAACTTTTTGGGAATACGGGTCCATTTGGTATTGAATAACCGCAAAAGATGTGAAGGAAAATCTAATCCATGCATCCTCATATCCAGTAAGTATGTAGGATTCCAATCAATTGGAGATCATTGTTACCAACAAAGGGCTCAGGCACTATAAGGGAACGTTCATATAGCATCCACAGAAATGGAAGAACACCGCACACGCACAAAAGAAAAAAAAAAGTAAATAAAAATAAAGATGTGTTATTGGGTGCTGTTGTGATCTCATTCGAATCAAGACATCATGGTAGGAATTGGGTGCTTCTTTCATTCATATTCCAAGAGAGGCATATAGAAAACAGATGCATTATTGAAATGCAAACCCCACCAGGAGTCATTTTCCTGTGGTCTTGCTTGGCTGATTATGAAGGGTTAAGACTACAAGGTTGGCAGAGACCATTTTCTATTGTGTCTTTATTGCTTTATTGCGATCCCTCGTTGTCGCTGTATTTATTTTAACCTTTTATATGATGGATTCTATTCAAGAAAACATAGTGACCCCAACCAGTCCTTTGTTTAACTTTTGAAATGCACAGCTTTGTTGTCTTCAGCCTTTTTTCTGTAACACAACTATGTGCCCTTGCTTTTGCCCTTTACCTACTGTCTAGTGCTTCATTGCCATCCTATATTTAAATATCTTTCATATCTCACATTCATTCGTATGCATCCCGTACCAGTTATTCCGCATCCTATTACATTACATACCCTTTTTTCTGGGCAGGGTACTTAGTGTATTTGGATATTTGGGTACTCATTTTCATCCCAAGTCTAAACCATACATGTTGAAAGCTTCTTTTTTTTTTTTAATTTACGAAAGCATCACTCTGGAATTAGGTCATTTTAAGTTTATCTTCAAGTGTTTTAGGTGGAAAGTACATAGACCGAGTACCATTAAGAAAAAAGAGTACCATCCATAAACCAAACCAAACCAAGCCTTTTCCCACTAGGTGGGGTCGGCTATATGGATTTGACGACGCCAATCAAATCTGTTTAGGGCCATGTCCTCCGTTAGATCCATGTAGGCAAGGTCGTGTTTAATAGTTTCTTTCCAACTTCTCTTGGGTCTCCCTCTCCCTCTCCTACTCCTGGCAATCTCTATGCCTTCACACCTTTTAACAGGTGCTTCCATTGGCCGCCTTCTAACATGGCCAAACCATCTTAGTCGATTTTCTCTCATTTTATCTCCAATCGGTGCTATTCCTACTTTGCCCCTAATCTCCTCATTCCTAATCCTATCTCTCCTTGTGATCCCACACATCCATCTTAGCATTCTCATCTCCGCAACTTCCATCTTCTTAACATGATTATGCTTTACTGCCCAACACTCTGATCCATATAACAATGCTGGTCTTACCGCCACCTTATAATACTTTCCTTTAACCCTGAGGGGGACTTTCCGATCACACAAGACCCCCGAAGCACTCCTCCATTTGGTCCACCCGGCCTGAATCCTGTGACTTACATCAGTATCAATCCCTCCATCCTGTTGCACCATCGATCCAAGGTACCTAAAGTTTTCTTTCTCTACAATCTTTTGTGTGCCTAAACTTACTTCTATGTTACCAAGTGTCCTACTTTGGCTAAACTTGCACTCCATATATTCCGTCTTGCATCGACTTAGCCTAAACCCTTTTGTCTCTAACGTTTTCCGCCATACTTCTAGCTTAGCATTCACTCCTTCTCTCGTCTCATCTACTAAAACAATGTCATCTGCAAATAGCATACACCACGGCACCTCATCCTGAATATGTCTTGTAATCTCATCGATAACTAGGGCAAATAAGTACGGGCTTAACGCTGAGCCTTGGTGTAGACCAATCGTGATAGGAAACTCCTTAGTCTCTCCGCCAGTCGTCCTTATAGATGTCACGGCTCTATCATACATATCCTTTATCGCCTCAATATATGCGACACACACTCTTTTCTTTGCTAGTACTCCCCATAGAATCTCCCTAGGAACCCGGTCATAGGCCTTCTCCAAGTCAATGAACACCATATGTAAATCTCTCTGGCCTTCTCTATACTGTTCCATTAACCTCCTCAGGAGAAAGATAGCCTCCATGGTTGATCTCCCAGGCATGAAACCAAATTGATTATCTGAAATGTTTGTTGTTCTTCTTAGTCTTCTCTCAATAACTCTCTCCCATAATTTCATCGTATGGCTCATCAATTTAATCCCGCGGTAGTTCGCACAGTTCTGAATATCTCCTTTGTTCTTGTATATGGGTATAAGAATACTTTTCCTCCATGCATCAGGCATCTTCTTGCTCTTTAGCACTACATTAAAAAGTTTTGTCAACCAATTTATGCCATTCTCCCCCAAGCACCTCCAGACCTCAATAGGGATACCATCTGGCCCAACCGCTTTCCCATTCTTCATCCTTTTCAATACTTCTTTAACTTCTTCCCTACTGATTCTCCTATAGAACATATGATTCGATTCTTCCCTAGAAATGGTAAGCTGTCCCAATTGTATGTCACTACTACTGCTTTCGTTAAATAACTTGTAGAAGTAGCTCTTCCAACGCTCCTTTATCTCATCGTCCTTTACTAATACCTTTTCATCCTCATCCTTAATGCATTTAACTTGGTTTAAGTCCTTGGTCCGCCTATCTCTGGCTTTAGCAAGCTTGAATATCTCTCTTTCACCTTCCTTAGTGTCAAGTCGCCTATATAGCTCCTCAAATGCCTTTGCCTTGGCCTCACTAACTGCCTTTTTGGTTTCTCTTTTTGCTTCTTTGTACTTTTCCAAGTTTGCTGCATTTCGATCCTTTTGCCAAGTTTTAAAACTCTCTCTTTTAACTCTTATCTTGTCTTGAACGGCCTTGCTCCACCACCATGCCTCCTTCTGTGCCGGAGCACCCCCTTTGGATTCTCCTAAGACTTCTTTCCCTACCCTCCTAATACACTCTGCTACCTTATCCCACATATTATTTGCACTCTCATTTATCGCCCAAACGTCTTCCTCTAGTACTCTATCCTTAAATGCTAGTTGCTTATCACCTTTCAAGTTCCACCATTTAGTCTTTGAGCATCTATACAACTTCTTTTTTGTAGTCCACCTTTGTAGCTGCACATCTATGATCAACAACCTATGTTGGGAAGTCAAGCTCTCCCCCGGTATCACCTTGCAATCTTTACAAGCTAAGCGGTCTCTTTTCCTAATTAGGAAGAAGTCAATCTGTGTCCTTGAGGAGCCACTCTTATAAGTCACCAAATGCTCCTCTCTCTTCCTAAAAAAGGTGTTAGTCACCATGAGATCATAAGCCACTGAAAAGTCCAAAATATCCTTCCCTTCTTCATTTCTATTACCGTATCCAAGTCCCCCATGTACTCCTATATATCCATCTACGTCGCGTCCTACATGGCCATTCAAATCTCCTCCTATGAAGACCATCTCGCCTTGGGGTATCTCTAGTAGCACTCCTTCCAAGTCTTTCCAAAACTTCTCCTTATGTCCATCTCCTAAGCCCACCTGGGGGGCATAAGCACTAATTACGTTCACTATCTCTTCTCCTAACACTAACTTAATTGCAATAATCCTATCTCCACAGCGCTTCACATTAACTATATCTTCCTTTAAGTCCTTGCTCACTACTATACCAACCCCATTCCTCGCTCTATTAAGTCCCGTATACCATAACTTATACCCAGTTCTCTCGATCTCTTTAGCTTTTTGTCCCACCCACCTTGTCTCTTGCAAGCAGGCAATTGCGATTCGTCTCCTTTCCATTGTATCCACCACTTCCATAAGTTTCCCAGTTAGGCTCCCAATGTTCCAAGTACCTAATCTCAGCCTTCTATTTTGGGCTAGCTTCCTTACCCCCCGCACTCGTCCAATAAAGTGTGGGGACCCTTGCCTATTTAGCACTGCACCCGGGCGCCGATGCAGCGGTCCTTGCTCACTTATCACTATACTCGGACTATACAGCGCGTCGCTAAGTAGGGGACGCCCCAACGAAATATCATTAGGTCTCAAATCCATAAAGAAATCCGACTGAGTATTGTGCTGGCTGTCGGCTACCTAACGCACAACCCTCCTCCTTTGTCCGGGCTTGGGACCGGCTATGTCAAGGATACCCCAACATAGGCGGAGTTGTATATTATCAAAAAGAGTGTATAGACTGAGTCTCTCTTAGAATTGTCATACACTGGCTTATGGGGATGAAAACCTGGGCTCATAAGAACTGAACATCGATATTATCTCTTATTTGTTGATGATATTTTTAAGATTTAGTTGATTGTTCCTCAAGTTCAAAAGTTTAAGTCCTATCAAACTGATGGAAGAAAGAGTTTCTGGAGACACTTTTTTTGCCATTTCCTTCAATGAATTTAACTATTCAAATATTTTCCTTTGTAAAATGGGTTAGTTTAAACTTTAAAGAAAACTTTCAGATGTGGTTGAAACTGGTAATACTCTTCTTGATGATGCACATATGATTAAAATGTTATGTGATCAATCACTTTTGAAAATTGATGATGGGGAAAGATCTCCTTTTGTGAGTGTTCAACAGAACACCTGATCATTGATCACATTGAGTGTTTGGTTCATCATGCTATTCTTTGCTTGTGCTAGTGCTGCATTCTCATCACAAGTTTGATCCTCCTTGCAGGACCTCCTCGCTAGATTTTAAACTCTACTGAAATGTCCTTATTTTCTAACCTGATTCCATTTCAATATCCGTTTCCTTTCCACTATCTTCGGCACCTTCTACCCACCATTGGTCTTGTTAGATACTTTGCCATAGCAGCATTCAAGTGCTCCTATTATGGCTCACT
This sequence comes from Umbellularia californica, assembly GCA_028538565.1. Taxonomy (NCBI): domain Eukaryota; kingdom Viridiplantae; phylum Streptophyta; class Magnoliopsida; order Laurales; family Lauraceae; genus Umbellularia; species Umbellularia californica. The sequence continues at coordinate 18,605,879 of JAPQWN010000002.1, forward strand.
TCTCAATCTGCCCATATCCTTCAATCAAACTTCTGATCAGAGAATGTTTAAATCTCAGTACTGGTCATCGTGACTGTCGGGTCCGGGTTTCTTGCTGGATTTATCACATTTAAATTAAAAAAAAAAAAAAAGAAGAATGAAGAAATAATAGGAAAAAAAAACAATATAAGTGTGTAAATGTGATGATTGAAGTCTACTTTATCAATTATTGAGATTTTTTCTTGAGGCTATATACGATGTTCATCACTTCCTGTAGCTAGTGGAAGGATCATTTACCACATACAGAACACCATCTTACCAGTACATAGTAACTATTTATAGCTTGAGACTCTAGTGACATTAAAATAACAAACCACAAACCATAATATTAGTTGAATGATAGGAGCCTGGGGTTATCGGAGCAGCCAATTCTTTAATGCCATGTTGACTTTCAAGTTGGCTCAAACCTATCTACATTGCAATTATCATAATATCAACCCCGATGGATAGAATACCTAAAATCATCACAAACTCTGGCTCCATCATCATACTAATAGCTCCCCTGAGCAGTGATTGTTAATCTCATATTGTTCATTGCCATGCTGATGCTGCTTGCAAGCCCCCTTATCCATATTGATGGCTAGAACTTGTTTTGGCTAATACTAGTACTTGTCCATTTGTCTTCAAAGTCCAAAGTCAAAAGGGGAAAATTAGAAATTAAGTTCCGATATATGTTTTTGGTTTAGTCACTGTGTAACTCAGTCTATACCGGTTTCGTGGTAGTCTGATACTAGTGATGCCAGTTTGTACTTTTTCATTTCAGTTGGACTCGGCCGAATTGATGCTTTTTTATGATCCCAGTCTCAGACCTTGTACCAGGACTGGCCTACACCGAGTTGATTAGCCCACGTTACACCGAGTTGATTAGCCCACGTCCATTGAATGCTGGACAAAATTTCAATTTCGCCTTATAAACATATAGTACAGCACCCAATGGTCACACAGAGTCCAGATAGGACCCAACAACTAAAATTTTTCTTGCATTTCCATTCTTGATTCTGTTGAAATTATGAGGTTGCAACTGATTATAAATGGTGTCAGGCCATGGATTATGATTCTTCTGCACTACTAGACCAAAGCATACTCAAGTCTTTGTCCCATGCTCCATCACCTTTTAATATTGATGGGTTTAACATCAGTTTTAATGGTTTAGTTGAATGTCACTAGCACTCATTATAACTACATAGAAATGTGTAGTCTCATCATCAGGCTTTGCATGATCTGCCCAACTATTTTGGGGTCGGCTACATGAATTATGCTTCTCTATTATAATCTATCCTGTCATGGAATTTTGTCACATCTGGCATAGTCTACCTTTATTAGAGATCCAATACCAAGTGCTTCATTATTTCTTGGGTATGAAACTCCATCACACCCAAAGTTGGTTCTTAACCAAACTTTGTATGTTGTGGATCAGTTAAAATGCACCAATATGCATAGAACCAAAACTCTCTCAAACCCAGCTACTACTAAATAGGAACTTTTGTATTGATGATGGGTGATCCATAACCTGATCTAACAGAATACTGCAGGATTGTAGTGATATTACAATATGTTAAACGATGAATCAACCTGATATATCATATGCTGTGAATAAGATATGATTCCATTTCATGCATGCCCCCTACAAGCTACAACTGAATTCACTCATCAGCTGTGAAATGCATTCTATGGTATCTCAAAGCTTGTTTCACATAAGACTTCAAATTTGACAGTCTGATGGTGATTCTTTTCTCACAGTTTTTTCATGCTGATTGGGCTGGTTGTATCCCAAGTCAATGGTTAACGTTAAGGTTTTTTTTAATACATATTGGACCAAGGTTGAGCTGAGCTCTGAGAAACGACCGGCTTTGTGACTATCTAGCACAGAACTAAGGATGGTTTCGCCTCACAGCCGCCAAATTGTCTTTTGTATTCTTTGATCTTGGAGTTTAGTTATAAAGACACTCATCTTCCACCCCCATTAAACTTGCAGAAGATCATCAAAGATAGTAGATGATATGGTTATGCAGCTGCCTCATTGTGAAAACATCTATTTGTGTATATTGAATTGACATTGGATCATGAAAGATAGTAGATGATAATTTTTTTTTTCTATTAAAACAAGAGCCATGTAACACTAACAAAACATCAATTTATCAACAATCATATATAAAGATCAAAAGTAACTCTTTGGATTGAATGACTCCCCTGTTTTGCTATACATGGAATTATGCTTGAGAAACATTAGTCTTGCCTGTATGGAAGAATCTCAAGTGTGCTGCAATGGACTATTCCTTTTGAGGGTCCCTGTTGTTAACTTTCGGGTTGGGTTTGTCCATTCCAGTCCGATTAATAAATGAGTATGATTTCAGGTTGAACCTTTGTAGTAGGGTTAACCTATTAATGGAGAGTTTGACAAGAGTTTTGATGGGTTAAAGAGGGGTATAGGTAATTGATTTCAACCCAAGTCCAGTTTGGGATAAATTAGCGTTTTGGCTGCCCTGACCCACTTCGCCCTGATTTTGACTCATTACATACCTATTAATGAAAAATTATACTTAAAAAGAAAAAAAAAACACTTAATATTAATATTGTTTAATACTGACTAACCTGCACTACACAATCAGGTTAGATATGGGGTAGGGCAGGCAGTTATGGTTTCACTTGAACCCATATTAAACCCATCCAGATGCCATTCCTAAATTAGATCCCCATCTTCTTGAGCTTTGCCAACGGCCTAAATATGAGGGTCCCGACTCCTTACTTTCGTAATAGTGTGAGAGTTACTCTTATAAGAGCATTTTCCTTTATATATCATATTTTCTTCTTAGTTAATGAAAGAATGCTAAGAGGAGATAATTTTTTATATACTCTTCATCGATCTAGAGAAAATTATGGCAGGTACCTAGAGCTTTGATTAGTTGGATGTTAAATAAAAGAAGTTTTTCAAGAGATGTTATTCACATCACTCCAAACTGGCCAGTTTTAACAGCCCTATCTACTGGGCTGGTTGTTAACATCCAGACCTGGTTCATTAATATATTTGGCCAAAGACATAGGCCAGGTTGTACTTATCACAATTATAATCAAGAGACTGCTAAATTGATGCCAAGTCGTCCATTAAACATGTGATGCTTTACCAAATTTTTTTAAAAAAAAAACATGTGTGTGGTTTTTTGACAAAATAATAAGGGGCATTTGGGCGGAGGTCCCTCATCATTTGCTTTTATAACCTAAGGTCCACGATACGTTATCGTACCGACGAAAGTCCTTTTATAAAAATGAGGTAGTGAAAAAGACAAAAAAGCCCCTGTACATGTCAGCAAAAGCAGACCTCAGACAAATTTATCTTAGTTTTGGCAAAACTCAGATAAATTTGCCAAATGAGTTTTACCAGAAGTTAACATAAGTTTTCAGAAAACTTAGATAAATTTCCTGCACAGGGGCAAGAGGAAAAAATAATACCAGCGATATCAAACACTAGACTATTTTTACATGATACGAGATGGGGTCGATCGCGACAGAAGCACTTGAACTAGTTCTCCAAGTATCCGCACTGACCTCCACTTTCCGAGCACCTGCTGCAACTGGGTGAAGTCCAGTTGAGAAGAAAACCCCTATGTATCATCTCCAAGTAATTGTCCTGGGGCTTGGATTCTATCATAATAGGTACAGAGGCATAAGATTGGCATTTCTTTGGGAAATTCGAGGAATTCATCAAGCTTCCAGTAAAACTCAACCTTGTAAAATCATGATGTGTTTGGTTGGAGATGCAAGGAATTGGCTGATATTGGGGTAATTGTTCTTGGGTGCAATTGTAAAAAACTAAGAGGTTGAGGTTGGATTCGTCAGTTGGATTTTTTTTATGCAACAAACGCCACCCAAAGCAGCTGATTTTGTGGAGGGAGATACCATTCTAGATCATACTAGCCTAGTCCAGTTTGCAAACTCTAGACTTGATGATATTTCAAGCTGCTTTCAAAGAGACCCGCCCATTTGGAGACACTCTTTAGCTTACAGTGTCTCTTTCTGATGGGTTTGGAGAGAGATTAGAGGTAGCTGATGACCAAAAGTTGTTTGAAACTCAGATAAATTTGTCTGAATTTTGCTAGAAACTCAGATAAATTTGTCTGAGTTTCTGTCTAGTTTATCAAAGATTATGAGAAATTTATCTGAGCTCGGCGACACCAAAAGTCACAATACGAAAAATCAGATTCTAATAAAAATCAAAATCCACAACAAGAACACTTGATGATCACAATCCAATCGAGAAAAGAGAGAGAGAGTGAAAACAAGAAAAAGAGCAAACTGTTCTCTTTCAAATCAATTGGAGAGAGAGAGAGATTTGGAAGAGACTTCAGATGAAAGAGTAAGATAAAGTAAAATCGTTTCTATCTTTGAAGAAATGAAAGAGAGAAAATCGGAAGTCATGGTGGCGACAGAATGTGCTCTACAACGTTACCCCACAACCATGGAAAGGAACGGAAAATAGAAAATGAGAGAGAAGAAAAAGGAATGAGTCCTCTGGCACAACAGAGAATAAGAGCTAACTTGGCATGTGAATGAGGGTTGAAAGATGCAAATTAGTCATGAAAACATATGACGTGGCATATTAGGGACATCTCACCAAAATATCTCCAGCTGTCTGGACTATAGACATTAGAGAAAAAGTAGTTGTCCTTGATGCCTTAGAATACCGTGCTCAAGGACTTTTGGCTAATTTACCCAAATAATAATAATAAAACGTTTGTGTCTTTGATACGCTTTCATGAGTGGGATTTCTAGAACTCCACCATTGGGCCCACATAGTGATAACTCAGATTATTCGAGATGAATGTCATCCCTATCCGCAACATATTCTCAAATTTCACTCAGTAGGAGTTGGTCCATTATAAGATTGGGCATGTGATAGATACAGGCCTAAGTCCCACAATTATGTGCACACTCTTAGAAACTCCTATTGAAGTGAAATTTGAGAATATATCCTAGGAATGGATGACATTCATTTTAAACGGGCTCATGGTGGAATTCCAGAGATCCCACTCAAAGGAAGTGTGCAAGAGACAAAATAGGGGATTCAACCTAGTCCTAATAGTCCCTCGGCTGGAAAGAGACATCTGTGGTGTGCGAGTAGAGTGCATGAGTTTGAATCCCTTATGTAGCAAAATGTGTGTTGTGGATACTCAATCAAAATTGTGGGCCCTGATCTTGATTGAATACATCACAAAAAAAAAAAAAAAAATGGTGACCTGTGCCCTAAAAGTGCAACCATGTTCATTAATCTTTCGCCTTTGCATTTTGCTCCCAACATTCCACCCAACGACCACAAAATATCTTGAGGATTTTACGGGAAAAGTCCCGAAATTTGGCCATTCCTCACGAAAGGTCCTCGAATATTGCATAGCACAAACGGGGTCCGTCAGGACTTGTTCTTTTTTTTTTAATGATGAGGAGAGGGACCCTAGTGTCACTCGTGTTTAATAGGAGCAACACTAGCATATCTCTATGCGGTTTTTACAAAATACTCTTCTTCCTCTTTTTCTTTTTTTTTTTTCATCTTCCCCCATCTATTTCTCTATCTCCCTCACTTCATTTTCTCCCAATCATCTTAAGAAAACAATATCACAGGCTTTATAAAAAGATTACTATTAACCGACATACTATTTCTTTCTTTCTTTTTGCATATTCTCAAGATTTATCTTGAAAAGTAAAAGAGACAGGGAAAGGAAAAAAAAATGGCAGAAATAACATGAAAAAATGGTTCCGATAACAATTTTATACGGGTACATTATCATGTAGAGCTTAACCTCAACCCATATACCCGTCAATGAGAAAAATGAGAGAAAAAGGTTGCTCGGCAGGGTTAACTCTATATTTGCAGGTTCAGTCGTAGCTTTTCCGCCCTTATGAACAATGGAAAACTTGTAATATTCGCATCTTTTCTACCAATATGAACATTGGGAAACTTTTATTCGTAGCTTTTCCACCAATATGAATGGTGGAAAACTTAAATTCGCAGCTTTTTTCCACAATATGAACGGGAAAAACTTGTATCCACGGCTCATATTGAGAAGATACGCCAGCGTACCCCCAAATTTTTCTAGAAGATGCTATCGTCGCTCAGAAAAAAAGTATAAAAAAATGGCGGGAAAACCGAATTTATGCTACACAATCTTCAGGGACTCTTCGCGAGGAATTACCAAATCTCAGGATTTCTAATTTGAATGTGTAATATGGGAGAATTCAATCATGCTGTGATAATTATTATTAGAAAAACTTGGGGACGCAGAATAGGTCCTAATCATGCTCAACCGTCTTGATATAATAGGTTCAATCTAGTCAGAATCTTTGTCCTTTGCCACATGCGCATGGAGAATTCTTTGAGGCCAACCGTTTAAATCCATATATGGGGCCCACCTCTAAAATTCAACGATCAAGCAAAGTTTGGGATGAACTTCCATGAATTATGCAAGATTGTTAGTATTCATCATAGGTTTAGTTAATGAAAAAATAAAAATAAAAAAGATATTTTATACAATTGGAGAATGTGGATTGGATGAAACAATATCTCCTTGTTTCTATGAAAGAGTAATCAGAACTCCATTTAAGACGTAGAAAATGACTAAATAAGGCAGGAGTTTTGTGGAAAATTAGAAAACATCAAAGTGAATTGTGACGCATAGAGAGTATGAAAGAAGTACATCTTGGGCCAAATTCACTCCAACTACTGCCCAACATGCCAAAAAAAAGTGATTGAAATTTGAAAAAATACATATGAAAGAGTGAAATCACTTTGTTATATTAGATCATCCTAATGATGACCCCAACTTTGGTTAAAGTAAGATTAGCCCAATGACAATCTATGAAGTGACGGTGATTTGGATTTCATTCATGGTCCCACTGTTAGGTTTTTAGGGTTTGTTAATAAAAAAATATTTACCCTTCTTTGGCTTCTCTTCCGGTCATCATTTTTCCAATTGAGTTTTGGGTAAAAATTGGAGGATCATTTGGAGGAAAATTACCTCCAAGCAGATAACATATGTGCTTTGGGGTCTTGCTTGTGGAGTCCTGGTTTAGAGATGATGGTTACGAACCAAATCTGCCCCATCAAATTATCATAGTCCTTTGCTTTACGATTTTTAGTGGTATTTTAATTATAACTTTTTAAAGATTTAATCCAATGGTAATTTAAAGGTTTGATGAGAATTAAATTGCGCATGGTGGCAAGTCACCGGAGATAAGAGAGAGGAACTGCATTGATTAAGGGTTAATTATGGTGCCGCAGAAACGAGAAGGAAAAAGGCACCGGATGGTTGTTTTGGTGCAGTAAACGGTACTAAAAGTAGGGGTGTACACGGATCAGATTGATGCGGATTGGGCAAAATCCGTCACCAATCTGTTACCTACGAATTGCCAGATTTGGAATCCGTCACCAATCCATGGATGTTAAAATCCGATCCGTGGAGGACCGGATCGGATCGAATCGGATTTGATTAATCCATTCAATCTAATGTTAAAAGAAAAATATCAAACATGTGGTAAAAAAAATTACATTTTGACCCCTTATTTTTTTTCTTATTTTAAATTTAGACTTCGTAATTTATATTTAGACCCCTTCTATTTCTTTTATTTATATTTAATGTCAACGGATCGGATCAGATTGAATCCGCAGATTGAGGGTAAAATCCGCCACCGATCTCTTGCTAACATATTACAAAATTTTCAATCCGTCACCAATCAATTTACTTTCGATTAGATATAAATCCGTGGATCGGATCGGATCGGATTTACAAATCGATGGATTTTTTGTGCACCTCTAATTAAAAGAACTCGAAGTTTTAACCATTGTTTCCGCACAATGTGAGGATCCGTGATTCTGACGTCTGAAGCGTGATTTGTGTTTCTGCATAAGAGAAAACACAAGGGGTGTTTGTGCTACAGATGTTTCATCTTCCACGGCAACACAAATCTTTCCCCAAAACGTTGGGATCACGAATCCTCGCATTGCTAGGAAAAAGGTCTAAAAATCTCCATATTTTATCGGCACTGTTTACTACACCAAACAACCATCCGGGCCATTTTTCTTCTCGTTTCTTCGGCAATCCGTCTGCACAAACACACCCTTAAGATAAGCCCCAGTAAAGGGGGTCATGGAGTTGGTATTTGCATGCAATCCTCCCTCAAGAGAAAATTATCCTCATTTGCATGCTCATTTCAATGGTTTGTAAAATTTGCTAGGTTTTGCTTTTTTCTCTCTCCTCTTGAGAGGGAAATGGGAATGCACTTTGTAAAACCATTTCCATGAAAAACCCCATCCAAACGGATGAAAAATCCTAAATACGAGGATTCTTCAAGGAAATATAGAGACATTTTGAAACAAGGGTTTTATCCTAGATTTTTCATTGCTTCCTCAAACCAGCAGACAACAGCGAGTGGGAGTGTGGCAACATGAGCATGACTTCTCAGCTCTTTTCCCTCTCATCTCCTCATCATCACTCCATCAATCACCCAAATCCCATCTCCCCTTCACCTCAAATCCTCCAAATCCCTTTTTCTCCATTTCCATGGAGGCCCAAACACCTCCCTCTCAAAAACTCTCCTTTCTTCAAAACCACAAGAACCCCAAAACCCCATGTCTCTCTCCAAGACCCAAAGCCCCAAGAACCCCAAAACCCACCTCCCCAAACCCCCAACACCCACGAATCCCAACACCCAGATTATCAAACCCCTTCCCCATCCAAGAACTCCATCTGGGTCAATCCCAATAGCCCCCGCGCTTCCGCCCTCCGGCGACAGTCCTCGGATTTCAGGTATTCCTCTCTCTCCAAACTCTCTGATTCTTTGAACTCATGTAACCCCACTGAAGAAGATGTTTCAAAGATTTTGGCTGTTTTGGGTGAGAACCCATCAGAGCAGGATGCTGTGATTGTTCTCAATAACATGGAGAACGCCGAATCGGCGTTCCTCGCCCTTCGGTACTTCCAAAGGAAGTCGACTCCCAGGCGGGAGGTGGTTTTTTACAATGTCATGATGAAGGTGTTTAGGAAGAGCAGGAACTGGGATAGGGTAGAGGAACTGCTTAATGAGATGATTGGAAGGGGGATTAAGCCCGATAACGTTACCTTTTCGACCGTGATTAGCACTGCGAGGCGGTGCTCTTTGCCTAATAAGGCTGTGGAGTGGTTTGAGAGGATGCCGGAATTCGAGTGTGTTCCAGATGATGTAACATACTCGGCGATGATTGATGCATATGGGCGGGCCGGCAATGTGGACATGGCATTGGGTTTGTATGATCGGGCAAGGAAGGAACGTTGGCGCCTCGACCTTGTGACTTTCTCCACATTGATTCGGGTGTATAGCATGTCGGGCAATTTTGATGGTGCATTGAATGTATATGAAGAGATGAAGGCTCTTGGTGTGAAGCCAAACTTGGTAATATATAACACATTATTAGATTCGATGGGAAGGGCCGGCCGGCCATGGAAGGTGAAAAATATCTATAAAGAGATGACTGAAAATGGGTTCTTTCCAAATTGGGCAACACACGCTGCTCTTTTGCGAGCATATGCGAGGGCACGCTATGCTGGGGACGCACTTGCTGTGTACCGAGAGATGAAGGAGAAGGGAATGCAGTTGAATACTGTTTTGTACAACACTCTGCTGGCTATGTGTGCTGATATTGGATATGCTGATGATGCCATTGAGATTTTCAAAGAGATGGAGAGGTCGGAAGCTAGTAAACCAGATAGTTGGAGCTTTTCATCTATGATTACCATATATTCATGTAGTGGCCAGGTTTCGGAGGCTGAGGCTATGTTGAAGAAGATGATGGAAGCCGGGTTTCAGCCCAATATCTTTGTTTTGACATCGCTAATCCAATGCTATGGGAAAGCAAAGCGGACTGACGATGTTGTGAGGGCATTCAATCAGCTTTTGGAACTGGGTATAAACCCTGATGACCGGTTTTGCGGGTGTCTTTTGAATGTGATGACACAGACCCCAAAGGAAGAGCTCGGGAAGCTGACCGGATGCATCCAACAGGCGAATCCCCATTTGGGTTCTGTGGTGAAGCTGTTGTTGAATGAAGAAATTGGTAGCGCAGAGTTTAGAAGAGAAGCTGAGGAACTTCTTAGAAACATTAGCAAGGATGTGAGGAAAGCGTACTGTAATTGCTTAATTGATCTTTGTGTGAATCTCAATCTGTTGGAAAAAGCATGTGAACTGTTAGATTTGGGGCTTGAGCTTGAGATATACACAGACATTCAGTCAAAATCTCCAACACAATGGTCACTGCATCTAAGGAGTCTCTCGCTTGGTGCTGCATTGACTGCTTTGCATGTTTGGATGAATGATTTGTCGAAATCCGTAGAAAATGGTGAGGAGCTTCCTCCACTGCTTGGTATTCACACAGGTCATGGAAAGCATAAGTACTCAGAAAATGGGCTGGCGGCTGTATTTGAGTCCCATTTGAGGGAAGTTAATGCCCCATTTCATGAGGCGCCAGAGAAGGCTGGTTGGTTTTTGACGACAAAAGTTGCAGCAGAGTCATGGTTGGCGTCAAGGAATTCACCTGAACTAGTTTCTGCATAGATTTTGGTGATACTCTCCATTTTATTATGTCTGCAAACTGTATGAGAAAGAAAAGTTGTGAGATGTTTACTTATGTTCCAGTAAGTTCAGTGCATTATTTCAGAGCTGCAGTACACCAGAAAAGTTGTGAGATGTTTACTTATGTTCCAGTAAGTTCAGTGCATTACTTCAGAGCTGCAGTACACCATCCTTGTTTACAAGCAATTTAGGTTATCTGGTATCTTGTTCACTCTCTCTTTCCTTATTGCTTTGTTTGCTTTGTGTAGTTTTTCTTCTTGATCTTTTTTAATGTATGGATAGATGCTTGAACTAAGGGTGCATTTGGATGAATCCAAACCTTAAACAAATTGGATTTCTAGGCAGGATGATGATTACCTGTTCTGTTGTGTTTAGGGCTCCATGTAACTGTGATTCACATCAGCTGTGATACATGCCTTTGTCTACTTCAAACCATCATCTGTACCGATCGCCAGTATTAAAATGGGATGGAAAGGTCAGAAGACGTTATCTCATCAATTGTGGATTCCAATTTTGTGCTGCCTAAATATGCACTGCAATGGATGAGCATCCATTATGCCAAATTATCCAATTGCAATTTGGGAAACACCCAACCATATCCTAGTCAGATATCATTGTTTCAAAAGATCTCTTTCCAATTAAATTTTCATTTTATGTAGGTGGCCTGCTAAGTTTTGGTCAATGTCAACCACCCTCATTGAGGTATCTTTTTTTTTTTTTTTTTTCATTTCAAGTAGGAAATACTGTCTTCCTCTCTGATAGTGGATTCAATGGTAACTGTTCAGTGTGATTTCTTCAAGTATCCATGCAATGCAGTTTGGTTTATTGTGGATCTTAGGAATGTCTGAAACAGTTTTGTTGAGCTCTGAAATTTTATGAATGCACATATAGATATGCTCAGGATAGCACTGCTACTTGCCTTATAATCTAGGACTTCAGTTCAACGAGGTGGGCATATTATCACTTTTAAGTACAACGGATCCTTTTGACTTCTTTCATGTGAAATGTTCAGCTTGATGTATCAGTGGAAATCTTTAATTTAGTAAATCCAACGAATGATCTCATGAAGATAACTTTCATAGTGCTCATGTGATGCTATCTGACCCTAGTTGGGTCTCCCGAAATTAATCTGAAGCTTCACCTACCCACAGTCAGAAGGGATAATCAAGAGAGAACTTATGATAGGAACCCAGGCAACTCAGCCCAGTTGCACAATAAGGGCTGAGCTTGGATCACGAGTTGGGCCAATGGGTCTGATAGGGGGGCAGGTCTATCCAAGAGTAGGGTGCTTTCCAAGTAGGGTACTTTCCAAGCTTTAGAAGATTTGGTTGAGATTAGCCTCTAGCATTCTTATCTATTAGGTGGTAGATAATAGTTGGTGTTGTCTGCAATTTTCTTTCTTCTTTGGTGGGAGTGATCGATCCTTGATTGTGGGGATCCAATCCCATTCGTTTCCATCAATGTAATTAGCAACATCTATTTAGTGGTGATTGATTAATGAATAGGATATCAATATTATCCCTCCAAAACATCATGTGCTTGCACAAGGAGTTCGTCCATCCTCGAATTAGGCAAGTTATTCCCATCGTTCAACTGGTATCTTAACAAGTTACATGTAAACAGCATCCACTTTATTTCCATGTCAACTGTTCAAAGACTTAGGGCTAATTGTCATGATGTCTCTATCTACCATGATACTCCGCTGAAAACTACATGTTCCAAAAATGCCTTCCTATCCATAAAAAAACGACGCTTCATATTAGCATTTTCATTTCTCAGCCCTCACAAACTGTCAAAGCGCTTGTTACCTGTATACTTCAGCCCAGCGAGACGAAACTTCCATGCTATAAAGAAGCATATAATCTTAACATGCCTCCATACTCTCTCTAACAAGTGCATTGAGTACTTCATTTATGATCACGAGTGCTAGGGGCATTAAGTAACCCAAAGGGGATAACAACTATTCAATACAACCCTTCTTGTAACTTAAAAGTTTATCTTCCACTCATTAGCAGGCCATATCTTTTCTTTTTCGGAAAAAGGAGACTTTTCATTGCACAAAGACTGTACAGTAAAGATTTTAGTACAACTCTTAATATGTTGTAAACTGGGGAACAAGGAACCTAGATGTTGCAATTTATCTTGTCTGTCATCTTACTAATCCTTCTTAGGAGTGCCAGTACCACACATTGACTCAATGTTTTCCCAAATATTACTCGGTCTAACAACTCCATGACCTGCTTCTTTAGTTGTTCATGTTTTTTTTGATGCCATACAATTGGTATCTCGACTTGGTAGGCTATCACCTGACATGAGGACCTTTTTTTTTTTTTTTCTATTTTTATCGTTTTTAAATTTTTCATTGGTAATGGAAAATTTTACTCTGAGAAGAAGCCGAGGTACAAGGATAGTGTTAGTACGAGGGCACTCTACCAACACAGAGCAAGGAAAAAACTATACACCCCAAATGAGCTGCAAATAAAAGGAAAAGCAAAAGCAACACGCCTTTACACGGAATGGCTGAAATGGATGCTCAATCAATTCTCTGTTTGGCCAAGGAACCCACCAAAATCATTAGCCTCTGTAAGTATGTGATGAGAACCCTGAACCCACAAGAACTTTGATTTCCTTCCATGAAGCTGGAAATTTACTGGTGAACCGACTAAAAGCACTGAAAGAATCGCATTGTACAATAATCTTGCTGGAATATGTATTCTTGAATGTCCTTAAGGCCTTGATTGCCTAAATCTTGGCTTCTCTTGGTTTGCCTCCTGTGACCTCATCTACATGATGAACTTCTGTTCCCAGTGGTGGTGAGCTTTGACAGATCACCCTTCTTTACTTTGAGCGACCAACTAATCTGCAAGCTTGAAACCCACAAAATGAGCAATCTTCAAGTGAGCAAACCTTTTCTAAGCATTATCCACTTACCCAGCTAGCCTTTGATCAAATAAATGGCATCTTCTATGTTTCCCATGGGCATTAAAGAACTTGTCATTCCTTTCTCCAGTGGTCCACAAAAAAGCTAACCATAGTATCAAGAGAGATTCTGAGAGAGATGTAAGGAAGGTTAAAATTTTCAATTTGAAGTTTCTTCGTCTTTTTTTTTCCCTTCTATAAATTGGGATCCTTTCCCTTGATAAAGCTGCGCTGAATTTTACCCAAATGCAGTCTCTCAAATATCTGTAATAATAACCGGGAAGAACAACAACTCTTTGAACCAGGATAACCGCATCACATGGCCGCCTCTTCCCCATGGGTCTCAACTCTCAAGGAACAACAATGTAAGTTCCCCATGCACAGGAGATGACTCAACAAAGGATCAAAATGGCCGTTGCAGTCGGTGGAGTGCATAACGGTGCGAAATTTTTTAGTGGTAAAAAAAAAAATCGAATCTCGGATGCCAGCCAATCTTGTGTTTTTTCAGTGATTTGGAACCATATAAGGGTAGAGACACTTTTAGAAAAGGCTATCGAGAAGAAGAAATAGAAAATACAATGTTATAAATTAAAAGTGCTTGTCTCTAATAGGTTTTAGCATGTAACACCGCTAGTTTCAAAATAGCATAGCAGTCTCAACCGCTACAGCTGATAATGCTATTTTGAACCGTCAACCATGACCTCAACATTGTGGGGAAGCTGATGCATAGGAGGTTTGTGGGGCCCACTTGGCAACGTACATAGCTGGCTCATGAAGAAATCCCAAGGGGAATTTGCACAAGCCTTGGCACATGAAGAAATCACAGTCTTGTCTACTTTCCTGAAGGCAGAGATGCCCTTTGGCTTATCTGGATACATTTAAGACTCTTCTTTTAGTGGTTAGAAGTTTCCTTCTTTGGTTGGGATGTTAATAGTTCTTGGTGGGACTTTTATGTTTAATCAAGGGTTAGGATTAAGTGTATGGTTTTAGGAAGTGAAAATGAAGCTATGAGTTCAATGTTAGCCATTGACCAGGACAGTTCTTAGGAGACTGATGAAACTTTCATATGAGATTCTTCTGTCAGAAATTAAAAAAAAACTTCCATATGGGATTTTTCTGTGTGAAGGATATCTGTCATCTTTTCTTTCCGAAAACTTGATGCAAGACCATTTTTCCCTTGGGCACAAACCTTGAGTAGGGGATGAGGCCTGCAGTCTTCAGTTGCTCTTTTTGCTTCTTTCCTCATATTTTCTGATTTAGTCACTTTCATGCTGCAACTGTTGTGATGCCTGACACTAGATGGTACCAAGCCTTACCAAGCTAAGGCTTGGTTGAAATCAATAGATGCGTGATTACCTGTTCTTGGACTAGTTTCCTGAGAGCGGTAGATGCTTCTTATTCCTGATGTTAAGGAGTCCAATTATGTTAGCAATTTTGGGAGCCCTTCGTTTTTCTTCATGCTTTTCCCAATATAAATTAGTTGTAGAGAGTGATTCTGCTAATGCGGTGAAGTGGGTTTATAGTAGTGTCTCAACTCTCAAGGCTTTGGAGGTTCCGGTTTATTTATTGACATTCAATCCAATACGAATGCTGGTCAGTTTGGAACTGTCGGGTTAAGGCATGTAAAACGGGGCCATAACTTTTCAAGGATTGAATTTACTTAGATTGATGAGTGGGTAATTCTTTCTCATCAAAGGGGAGATTCTTATTGGCATCTTTTGAATATTTGCCTTAAAGCCTCTTCTCTCTAGCAAGAGAAAGATAGAAGATTTTTTTCTATTTTAATTCGTCTAGAAAGAAACTGATTGACAAATTAATGTGGGTATGTTGTGAGTAGGGGTTTTAAAAGGTCCACATCTAAATACAAAGACCAGATGTATGGCCCGAATTAGTATTATTCGGATCAATGGGACTCAACTAAGGTATTCATGGGTGGGTTAGCCCAGGGTGAGGCATATTCAGGCCTGGACTGCCTCTAGAAACATAGGACTGTATCCCGTGCAAGCCCGCCATGGGCTATAAGTGTCAGGCCCAAGCCCATCCATTTAGTCAATCGGGCTATGGGCCGAGGCGGTTTTTTTGTCGCTTGTTAAGGTACTCTGGCAATTGTTTGGACAAAATAAGCACCAAACTAGAATCACTCCTTACTCTGGCTGGGGCTGTGTTTTGCATTTTGTATCACTTAATCTAACCCATATTAAATTGGCCCACATGTTTCTAATCCCTGCCCAAATTGAGCTGTGTCTGGATCAGGCCCCTCCCATCAGCAACCCTAATCTCAGCATAGATCTTTGTACAAGTAGTACAAGTGGAGCTCTTAACAAAAAAAATTCTCTTCTTTGTTTGTTTCCTAATTCTTGAAAGGGTCATTCCTCTCCATCTTCTTTGTTTATTTTCTAATTTTTAAGGGCACTTCCATATTTCTATTTCTAGTGGGCAAACTCACAAACAGAGTTGGCATTTTTATCCTGGGGATATAATCTCATCAACTCCACCTGCATTTTTAAAATTGTTGTGTTTAAGAAAGTGCCTTAGTTGGAGTGCCTTGCCCCTTTGTTTTCCTAAATTTCCCCAACACCCTCATGGGCCACTTGCAAGTTTTTTTTGTTTTTTTTGATAACGCAGGTTCCAGCCCAATAACCCCTACGGGCTCAGGAGAAAAAGCCGAGTAAAATTCTCCTTTTAACTCCAGTGTGGTAGTACAGTTTCAAACACTTGCAAGTTGTAAAAAGAAATATAGCTGTGGAATGAGAACGTGGGGGCCTTTTGAGGGAGGAGCACAGAGGATACACTCTGTGTGGCCTTTTATCATCAATCAGTGAGACCAGCTCTATAATCCGAACCACTCAAGTTAATGGTCTCCCGCTGTTCTATGAACATAATTTCACTTCAGTCAAGAGTTTACACCAGGTGCTCTACACATGATGAAACTTTAGAGAAAAAAAATCATTGAGGATAAGAACAAGATGAGGAGAAGACAGGCTAGTTTTGACATGACTGGGATTTTAAAGAGGTACATGAGGTTGCCCTGTTAATTCCATTGGGGCTAAGGAGGTCAAGTGCCAAGTGCTAACTTCAATAAAAAACAAATCATGATTGGTTTTCTTTTCTTCTTCTTATGGGTTCTTTTTCTTGCTTGCTTGCTTTCTGACTATATATCTTTCTTTTTTTTTCAGTAACCACTAAAAGCATCTTTTAGTAGAAAAATAAAAGTACCCCATTAGAAAGAACATATTAAGAAATGAAAATAAAAAACATGGTTAGTTAGATATGTGTGATCAGAGAGATATCAATCAAAATAATAAAAGGGTAGAGAAGGAAAGAGAGGAGAAGGGTAGAGAAGGAAAGAGAGGAGCATCTTGGAACCACGAGAATGGGTGGTATAGGAAAGCACAAACCAAGTCAGAAAAAATATGAGAGAGAGCTTTCCATATACTCCCATTCTTGGAGCTCCAAGAAACCCAAACCCCCATTCCTCATCATACCCATATGATCTTCCTCCTTTTTTTTAAATCTCACTTGTTTCAATCTCTACTCCTTGCATGTATTTATAGGGCTGTGTGAGAAGCTGCTGGAAGTCATGGTAAAAACGCCTTTAATCTACTGCTGTACATGTGGATGGCAGATATTAGAGTCTGGACTTCTCTCCTCCACACTTTTCAGAAGTGGATTTGTGGAATCCACCTAATGAAATATGAGCCATCCAAAATGAATGCCTGACTTGTTTGTGGGATATTTTCAAATTTTAGTTCTAAACAAGTTGGTCCCACCATAAAAAGAGAAAGGGAAGGGAAAAAAGGGAAGAGGATCCCCCGTTTCAAATTTTAGTTCTAAACAAGTTGGTCCCACCATAAAAAAGAGAAAGGGAAGGGAAAAAAAGGGAAAAGGATCCCCTGTTTGGACCAATGAAGGGGTGCCACATGAGAAGCAAAAAAAAAATTTTATATGTGGAAGAGATGAGATGTCATTGATATGGCATATCCCCCATATGTGGCACCCTCTTAGTGGTCCAAACAGGGATCCGCTTCCCAAAAAAAGAGAGGAAAAAGTGGGACACATGGTTTGTATGTTGGACATTGTGCCCCGACGGCCCTACCAAATCTCACCCATAAAAGTGAGGGGTAACACCAAGGGAATGGTCCTATCAGATAAAAATATCACGGGATGCCCACATCATAAAAATAAACAAATAAATAGGTCTAACTCATAAAAATAAGGAGTAGGGTCCATTTGTTTGCAGAGTTGAATACATAATAGAAATTTGTGGTCAAATAGGCTTCACAAAGTATTATTAAATATGTGAGGGGTGCAAGATATGTGGAGCCAGCCTGCCACGGCATGTAGATGTGATCTGGACCTCATCTTTCCTAGGATTTTCTATTTTCAATCTCTTTTTTATTCAATTTTCATTAAAGGAGATATTATATAATGTTAAAGGAAAATTCTCAAAAACTCCCCTATCTCAAAAGGGGAGTTTTTGCCCCGATTTATTAGCCAATGATTTATGAGAATCTATAAAATATCTACAATTTTAAAAGAATATTTAGAAGAAATAATAGATAAGTGTACCATTGATGACACGTGTCACGCTTTCATTAGCTAAAAAGGGGGCATTTTTCAAGAAAAAAAAAACGCCCGGGGAGTTTTGTAGCGTTACTCAATGTTAAATTTTGGATATTTACCTTTGTTTCTTAAATTTAACCACTTTTAAAAATAAAGTCTTATAAATTCTAAAAACTCAACTACATGAAACATACAGGCCCCCTCTCATCATCATCATCATCATCATGTTAAATATGATTTGTACATAGGCATGGGCCAAATCAAAAGCTATCAAATCATGTTGACCCAAATGGACCCACATTTGATTCAACCAAGCCAGTGTACCGGATGCCACCGGATTATAGGGATGATAAAGGGTTGGGCTGGGTTGGGTCCGGTTGGGTTTCGGCAAACCGACTAGCATATAATAACCCTTTCCAAAACTTACCCAACATGTGGCAGGTTTAATTTTTATAATACCAAATCCAACCCTAATGGGTTGAATTTGGATTCATGCCGACCTGATTAGGGTTGGATTTGGATTCATGCCGACCTGATTGGAAAATACCCCTTCCCAAACCCAACCCAGCACATGGCAAGTTTAGTTTTAGTAAATACCAAACTTGAGAATTACAGGCCGGGTCAAGTTTGATATCAACTTTTTATGTTGAAATAAGTGATATTTACCAAGAAAAAAATCATATAGAATCCCACTAATCGCTTATTAATGATAAGAGATTTTTTTTTTGGCAAAAAGGAATAATTGGTAGTTAGATTAAACAAAAAAACTGACTAAAGTATATGTTAGCCTTTAAATCCAAGGGGGTAGAGGCCAATGTTTTGGGTCCTGTTGATATGAGACTCGTAAGGTTAATGGGTCTGGTATCGAACTCCAATACTTAATCAGGTACAGGTTTGGGCTCCCCATGGATGACCTACGGGTCTATCTTTAGCCAAATCCTCATATAGGTGTTAATTCTTTGTATCTATCTTTACTACTTCTATTCACGTACTTTTTGGCCTCCCTCTTTTTCTTGAGGTGCCGTTAACCTGCATTGAAATTTTTTTCTTCAGAGGCGTTATTATTGGCTTGCAATGGATATATCCAAACCATCTCAAATAAGTTTTTTTTTTTAATTTCTTACTTCTTATTGCTACTCTTCCTAAATGCACCCGAAATGTTGTTCACTCCCTCTTACATTCATATCAGACCTGTCAATCATATTGTTTAACCCCCTTCACTTGGTTTACTTGTAAATCTAATCACCTGAAATATGATCATTCCATTTTGTTGCTAAGATGTTAAAGAAGCAAAGCTGTTGTATGATTTTAAGAAAGGATTGTTCTTCCTATAAAATAAAGATTCTCACTACTGCCTCTAGCATATTTTGAGCCTCTGTGGTTTGCACTTGCATAAGGTGTTTTTTCTGGCAAGAATAAAATCTGTTTCTTCTGTAGCATCTTCAACCATCCTAAGTAAGATGGGAAGTACTACTCATCACCATATAAACAACACAATATAAAGTGAAGATCTTTTTTCAGTAAGTGTCTGTGTAAAAGATCTTTCAGAGGGAAAAAAAACAGATTAGAGGTAAAAGATTCTTAACCACCTCACAAAATTTATTAAAAATTACCGGAACAATTCAACCAATGATAATGATAGTTTAAACAGAATTCCAGATGAACCCACTAGGCCAACAAGTAATATTGGCTTTTACAAATTGAACTAATCACATGGCTTGCATTTCCAAAGTTCATAAATGCTGTCTCTCCAATCCACACATTTGTTTGTCTACTCACAGAATCACGAACCTTTTTGGTATTTACAGAAGCAGAAGAAGAAGAAATCCACTACAAAACACTGATCTGATGGGATGATATTACTGATCTGGTGGGGCTTGAGAGACCACCTCAAGTTCTTGAATTTGTGTATAGTTCTTGATGTTTTGTGGCCCTGCAAAATAGGAACTTCATGAAAACTAATTAAGAACTTCTAGAGAGAAAAACTCTAGCATAAACATCATGAGTGGGGTTGGTCTGAGGAAAGAGAAGTGCAAATTGGACCCCCACTTTTTGTTAATCAATACCAGTCATATGGCCGGTGAATTGATCACTCATGTCCCTCAATCTTTCCCATCGGAATTTGCCATACTAGTGTTATACAACTTATCCGTTCAATGTGGAACACTGGCTTTACTGTTCATTGCCTTGCAATAATTGCACAGTCAAGGTTGTTTCACAGAATTAGTGTGGACCCATCCCTTATAAGAATGATCATCTGAATGGATCTGGATAACTAGAGTGTGCCCCAGAAACAAACTTTCTTATTTAAAAATAAATGATGTATAATGGGATTTAGCATCACATAATACATTCCTTTAAAAAAAAAGCCTTTACAGTTAATAAAAAGAGAAAAAGACGATGGGGGAATAAAATAGGATGGCACTTCAACACTCAAGCATCTGATGTTCCTACATCAACACTTATTTTGTAGGAATCATACAGACACATGATGCAGGAAGAGTATCGGTTTCAATGCACATGTGAGGTAAATCTCCATAACTCCTTGTCATCCCAAGTGTTGCTTATGCATAGCTGTTATATAAAATTAAAAGCCAATTCATAAGCGAAACACAGAAGTGGACTTAAATGACATAAAATGAGGAAAGATGCACCAAGGTACATAGAATTTAAACTAATAGTGTCAGAAACATCTGTTAGATGATAGAATTCCATGACAACAGGGGTAGTAAAGACCATGAAGCAAGGTTATGCATCCAATAAAAATATTTGTAACTGCATCAAGATCTGATACACATCAGAATTCTAGACAATACTCGAGAGGAAAAAAAACTCCTATCAGTTGGTTAAAAAGTAGTTGATTATTTAAAAAAAATGAAACATTTGCTATATAGTACTGGAAATATTTTGTTTTCGTTACTGTGTGAGTTGTTTGTACTTAATGCGTTATTCCCAAAAAATTAACAGTTACTAGATTCACTAGTAGAATATATACTGGAACATAGTTTTTCTGCATAAAAGGTGTGACACGGTTTAGTGTATGTAATGAATTAGAGAAACCAAAGCTAATCATTGATTTGGTTCTTCCACTTCACCAAAAGCAGTAGTTCATTCCAAGTACAGAGGTCGGAGTTGGGATCCAATGGACGTGTTCCGCATACAAAAACAACCCCTTAAAGATCAAGATTTCACTAACTTTTTTAATAATTTTCTTTAATGTTTGCCCCTTTGTATCACCTTTTCTCTATACAACTTCTGTATAAATCGCAAATCTCAGAAATCCAATTTTGTTCATTTTCGTTTTAGAAAGACATGATGCAGAAACCAGTTTATTGACATCATTTTTTTTCAGAGGGATTAGAATAGAAGGCACTGTTTTGGAAAACTATTCAAATCTTTCTGAAATGTTAATAAAAAGGACAAATGCAGTGAAGAAGACTGAAAGAGGAGTACATTCAAGAAGGCTGAAACATTTACAGACCTCCTAGGGATGTTTGTGCTTTTATTCTTTTGCTTACTATCCTCCTCAGACTTGGCTAATATCATTTCTTTCTCCCTAGCTGCTGCTTCTCTCTTCATCTTCTTTGATTCTACTTCCATGGCCTTGGTTAGTGCATCAACCTTCTTTAGGAGCATCTGCAAGGGAACTCAACCACATAAGACTTTTTTTAATATATCACATAAGATAAATTCAAGGAAATTTGTCTCCATGAAAGTACTGGTTTGAGCTTGTGATTCTCCACAAGAAAGAGAAGAGTTAACATGATGAGACCCTTCATGGGTGGCCAAGCCCCAAGAATAAACATGAATTGAAGATCCTAGGCCCTAGCATTAAAATATTTGACCAGCGATTTTAGAACATTATGGCATGACCTGTCTAGTTGCAGGCCACCAAGTTAAATGTCAGAATCATTGCACAGGATATAGCTGGGTCATGGGCCATCAACTGTTGCTACCATTAGATCAATGATATGAAACTCTGGATCACCACTAATGCCCCTAGGATCCAATTGATAATTAGCTCTCCAGTCTGGACGAGCCTGATTGGAGCCAAATCAAGCTGTGACATTGCTTTCTTTACCTTGATTTCTTGATCTCTTATATACTGATTTCCATCTTTCTCCTCGCATAATTTTCTTAGATAGATAACCTCTCTCTGTAGCCTATCATACAGAAATCCAGAGACCAAATCTTCACTAGCAGCATCTAATCCATGCTTCTCTCTTTGTGAGTCTGCATCACCATTGTCCTTGGTTTTGATTTGTTCCGAAACTGCCACCTGATACCCAAAATCACTGGCATTTACATCAGAATTCACCTTTCCCTCTGCATTCTCCTTCCCACCATCACCAGAAAATTTACTTCTAGTAGCCCACAAGTTGTTTTTAACCAAATTTTCTCCATCACTGTATTTCAATTTCAAGCTATTCACTCGCTTTAGATTTCCAGTGACATTGGAAGCTTCAGAAACCACATTTGGCTGCTGCAATACAGAACTCCTATTGATAGTAAAAGCTCTTGGCTGAGATGTTGATCTCTTTTTTGACCCCGCATTGTTTGACAAGAAACCCAAGACATGTTCAGATTTTTCTGTTTGTTGGGGCTGAGAAGATGCATCAACATTGACTGAGAAACTCGAAACATGCCTTAAACCTTCTTCTAAAGTCTTCAGCCTCAATCTTAGTTTGTCCTGAAGTGGTAGAATTTACACACAAAAAATGAATAAGAGGCTAGTACTTAGAATTAATAGGAAATATGGTGTTGGATGAGAGGAAGAGCAGCCAATTATCGTACTTTGAGCTGTGCTTCAGCCTTTGCTGTCCTCTCTGACACAGCTAGCTTATCCCTCAATCGTTGCATCTCTCCCTACAAATGTAATACAGCATTCAGTCACATTACATTAAACAACAATGCTCAATCTAAATTCTAAAGACAATCTATAGAAATAATTTTTTGTCCTTTACCAGAAAGGTGTCGGTGGATACCTTCCACTTAGTCATCTATGACATGCATTCTACTTGGAAATGGATTATCACAATAATATACACATTTAACTTTGATATTTAGGATAATCCATTGGGAAGATTTTGTGGGCCATCTCTAATCCATGATAGAGTTCATCACAGTAAGTGTTTGGGTTAGCAAAATGAGGGTTTCTATGTGCAAATTGTAGACCAAACAGATGGTAGACCTAAGAATTAGTATAACTCCACCACATCAACTGCAACATCAGATCAAAGCTTCTCCAATTGATGGCAAAGAATCCATGCAAGCAGCATCTTGGCTTAATGTTTTCAATAATGTTTTATTTTCTAATGATTTTACCCAAAACATTCTCAGATTTTGGTTGGTGTCTAATATTGACCTCTGTTCAGGAAAAAAAAAAGAGTAATATTTACTATGATGTGAAAGTTGAGAATGATTTCTAGCTTGCAAGGTTATTATTTTATAATCAGCAGAAATGTATGGCGTTAGTATATGTCTCTCAACTTGCATATGACACATTCTTTCTTTTACTTTTGAAAATCTGACTCCTTCATGATGTGAGGCCCCATCACCCACCTAGTCTCCAATTCAGACTATCGTAACTATTTGATTTGTGTTGCAAATGGAGAATTACATTCAATGGTCCAAATCTTATGAGGGAAAAATGGATGGTTAGGGTCATCTTCCAGGAAGACTTGGGTCAACCCTATCCATGTTAGTGTCCATCTTTGTTTTGGACCAGTAAAAGATGTAGCAGTGGTGAACAAATGGCACAACGTCTGATATCCTTGAAGCCAAGGTCCCCAACATTGAAAAATCAAGAATATTTGTATCATTGCAATGGATAAAAGATTTTTTAAATTCTTAGGCCAAGCTGTGTTGCAAATAGGACTAGAAGACTGTCAACAAAAAACTAATACCTGCAAAAACCTTCTCTCTTCCAGCCATTGCTTAACAGGCATGACTTTATCATTGCCATCCTTCCACTCATTTGCAACCACAGATGCAACCCGATTTGCTGAAACTTTAGCTCTTGCTAGCTCCCTCTCAAGAGTCCTCTTCTCTTCCTGGAATACATTGCATGACTGAAGTTGGCAAATCTGACCCAGGCTTTAAAAAATAGAAATGTTCCAAATAAAAATAATACAATGGCAGTACAACATAAAACCAATCAACCTCAAAAAGAACAATTCAAGAGTCAACAAACCTAAAGAAAATTGAAAAATCTTTATAAAACTTAAAAAAAAAAATGAAACTTCAAGTAGATTATGAAACATAAATGCTAGCAATTGAATATAACAGTTTTCTTATGTTAATTCATGATTTGATAAAAAGAAAGCAATTCCATATTGTTTCACGTCAAATGATGATACAGTTACACCTTATTCTGATTCTCTTTTCCACTGTAGAAATTTGTATATATCATTCCTCTATAAATAATATAATATGTAATATGTATCATATGATATTTAAAACCATGAGTTGACAACTGAAAAACCACCCAGTCCCACAACCAATGATACATGCACATTGGTTATCCAGTGCGCAACCCACCAAGGAGTCCATCGGAGTGGACCAACACCAACCCCTGCCCCCGCAAATCCCCATGTGCACCCATCAGAATAGACTGTACACCATTGGATCGATTGCAAACCCAGCTGAATGGACTGTACACCGTTAAACTTGTGGGACATAGATGACGATGATTGGATGATCGGATGGGACCCAAACTGGGTAGGTAGATAGGTCCCACCCAAATCTTGAAAAACCCCTGGTCCCAGGCCCATAGCTGGGTGCGTACTCGCGCACTAGATAAGCTCTCTCTCTCTCTCTCTCTCTCTCTCTCTCTCTCTCTCTCTCTCTCTCTCTCTCTCTCATATATATATATACATATATATTTCCCATATATATAGACACACACACACGTACATACATACATTGGTATGATATAATATATTTTAGAGCCTTTATTACCCAGAAACATCGCATGACATTCCTATTCTGATTTTTAATTCCTAACCAACCATATGAATAGTCAATACTGTATTGCATAACATAGGTTAGAGCCCCTTGTGATTATTAGAAATCAGATGTGCTAGAACTAATTAGAAAATCGGCTTGACATCTTACATTCAATTCAGACATCTGACGCTGATAATCGCGTATAGCATTGGCAGCACCACCCCCTGCTAAAATAGACTCCTCAAGTTCACAAATGGTTTGGCTAAGTTTCTCAACCTCTACAACTTTCTGACGATTAGTTTTATCAAGAATTCGGTTCTCTTCCTGCAACATCATGGAGATAAATGGGTTAATAAATAACTACTGACTACAATGACTTCAAAAGCTCGAGTCCAAGACAGTGCCTGGCAGATCTCGATTTGTCTTTTCAATTCAAAGTTTTGGTTTTGAACTTCCTCTACAATCAATGCACGTTCCATAGCACTTTTCAATATTTTTTCAGCTTCTACTAGAGCTGCCTCTTTTGACTTGTTGAGACGTTCCAAGGCCTTCTTATCCTCCTGTAGTATCACAATCTGAACAAAAGAAATGAGTAACGACATAAGATTAAGAATTACAAATTCAAAGTTAAAAATTCCAATCAATATAGGTCCAGATGCACCACTTCATACAATAGGGGATAATAGTTTAGGAGTGCAAGTTATTAATGGGATGGGCCCCACAGTATATTGATGATGTCCAAAGAGTTCTACAAATTGAAATGTCTTAACTCTTTGATCAGTGGCTAACAATTAGAACCTTAAGAAGAAAATAAACAGCAGTCTAAATGGCCAAAACTTGAATAGATAGGATCCTCCATTCTTGATTATTTTCAGGTTATCCAATCCATGATAGAATCAATCTAATTTTCTGGACAAATGAATCATAATGGGGTGTATAGTGTATACAATACATGGTCTGAGCGCACAATGATGATATATGTGTTTTGATGCATCAAGACAACTTCTTAGCTTTACCTCAGTTTTATACATTTTAATGTCAGACTCAAGAGGTGCAATAACAGCCTCAATTGGAACACATTCATCATCCTTTTGATTCGCATGAAGTCTTCTAAGAGCTGCTTCAGCCGCAAATTGTGCAGCCAACGCCCCTTTCTTCTCATTGGCAAGTTTCTTGATTTCAAGATTCTGTGGTATATAGAAGTCATACTAAAAAAATGAGAATCCTATCCACCCAGAAAGGAGAATCATTAGAGAAATGCAACAGAGTATACAAAGTCAGAACCTTCTGTTCGAGAAGATTTTCGGTCACTCGGAGCTTCTCATCTAGTGTGTTAAGTTCATTACTAAGCTGAAAAAAAATATCAGAACAAAATTTAGTGAAACTGATTGTGAAGAATGTATTATTGACTCCAGTTAGATGGAATAAGGTTATGATGTTGATGATAAATCGGTAGCTAACAGTGCATTGAACATACTTCAAGTTACAATCAGTTTGAAGGCAGAATGGGTGATATATACACTTTGCACTGCAAGTAGGTCATATAAGATAGGAGATTTTGTTTTCAATTATTTTCACCTGAATAATATCAGTGACCAGCCTTACTAACATTTTAGGGAGAGCCACCTAAAGTGGCATCTCAATAGGAAATGTTTGTAATACATATAATGTAAAACCACCCGTTCCACAAAAATGTTTAAACTGCTTTCTATTGGATGAATCCAATGAACCATAGCAGAAGCAAAATTGTGTAACAGATAAATCAGCAATCTGGACTCTGCATGATTGAGGATATATTCTTACCTCTATGACTGCTTTTTCTTTCAGAACTTCTGTAGCTTTCAATGCCTTAATTTCACCATGTGCAGCTCCCAGCTCCCTGTTCTTTTCTGGGAATTATGTACAAGAAAAAGGGGAAGTCTCCAATAAGACTAAGTAGATTGGAGTACTTTTACAGTGCTGAAGATTGCTCAAGCCTAATGTCTTTTGTAGCATAAGCCTCTATCTTTAACCAAAATTTTAATGACAGAGGAGAATTTGGGTGTTATATTGGTAAGATAAAGGTTTAAGGAAAGAATTCAACATTTACAAGCGATGAAAAAATAGAAAGCCAAATATACATCTCTTTCTCATTCATTTTTTATAGATAACTAGCCAGACATGCATCATTAGTCAAAATATATAATTTCATACTAGGTAAGTTGAAAAGCAAAAGCTTACTTCTTCAGATGTGTTCCAAACCAGAATTGTTTACAATATTTTGGCAAATGGATGAATATCGGTTCCACATTGCATTTAGGACACACGGAAATCAAAATCATATCAGCACAAATTTGTTACCAAATGACACTAAAACATGAAATCACTGGTCTTATTTTAATGGTAATTCCAACATGCTAGAAAGAGGTTTGAGCCGGAAAGTAGATTTCAGAAAGCCAACACAAGAGAGGATAACACTTTGATGCTGATGGTGATGCTGATTTTAGTGGTAATTATCTTTTGAAAAGTCAGAGAATTACCTTTCCACTAAGCCCAAGACAGCATGATTCCAAATAGAAATTTGCCACCATGGCCAAAAGATGGACAGGGTGCATAATTGAGATCAAGAGGGGAAAACTCAAGTTATGGGATCTGGAAAATTTTTAATTTCCATCTTAGTGTTTGTCACAAGTCTTTCTTAGATGAGAGTGGAATGCCATTACCACTGGGATATCAAATGTTTCTTTGTTGTTGTATTCATTTATATAGTAGTCTTATGCCCTCCTTCCCATCCTTTGTCTTTGTTCGTGTTATTTGGATGTTTGTATTTCCCTTTTTATATCATTGAATCTTACCTGTTACCCAAAAAAAAATAAGAAGAAGATCGTCAAGCATGTTTTTTAACACCTTTTTTCTTTCTGGCGTTTGATCTCTAATGGAGTAGCCCTTTCTAAGATTCATCTAATTCTGTGAAGTTCCCAGAAGTTTGAGATCATGGTGAAGGAATGCCTTGTAGTTGCACCACGATGCTCTGGAACTTGGAAAATGTTTCCTTTTTTTTTTTTTTTTTTGCAACATGAGTTTGAAATGTCATGAATGGTGCCAACACTCTATTGGTTGAGTGGTGTTGACACCTTGGGTTCACATGCAGGCCCAGGGATCAATCCTTGGGTCCTCAGGTTAAAAGTGTCACTCCTTTCCAATAGTCCAACATATAGGACAAGTTACTTGGGATGTTTTCAATCTGCTAAATTACTCATCAAAGGCAAAATAAGATCAGATTAAATTGATAATATCAAGGGAGGAGACCTAAGCAATCCTATATATAGTGATTGAGAGATGTTGATGGTCATCTCATGGCTTTTTCACACAATCAAGATAAATATGGCCATGCTGTTTCTTCTTACTACTAAAAGAAAATTGATGGAATTTATTAGCTGATGGAAAAGATCTCTGTGACTAACTGACCATTATGCGTGCCTCTAAGGTATGTGCTAGAATTACTCCATTACCAGCTCAATCCATGTTGTGCCGCTTGAGGTCAGGACTCAGGAGGAAACAAAACTATGAGTCTATGACATATGCTAATCTACAGGCTGACCTATACCCCAAATCTGAAATCATTTGGTTTCAAAACTAGGAAGGAAATCATCACCCTCTAGATACAATCATTGTATATTATACAGGAAGGTTTTCGATTCAATTTTGATTGCTTCCTCACAACTTTGAATTTCATCAAAGGCCACATTTACCTATAAGAAAAGTGCACATCATACTCCTTTATCCCCAACCGGCGCTGGCCCCATTTTTTTATATTACACCCAAGAAGAAAATTGTAGAAAGGACGTGATGCTGTCTACATGTGTAACAACTAAAACATGAAGGTTACCTTTTCTTTTCTTCTTTTTTTTTCTTTTTTTTTTTTTCCACTTTCACAGCCATAGTAGGAGTCATAATAAGAGTATCAGGGGAACCTGTCAGAGGCTCAAACCATGTACCCCTCTAGGAAGGGGATACATCATATGCCTCCATGCATGCATTGGCATATAATTTATTAGCTTTCACTCATAAATAGAGTTAATGAGCTTGATCATAGCTTAGATACTAGATTTTTCTTTTTCTTTTGAATGGTTTAGACTTTTGATACTAGAAAATAATGATTAAAAAGAAAGAAACGATAACAATTCAATATCTTTAAAAGCCAACAACGTAAATCAATTAAGAAACAGAAGCTGATAAACAGCCTCCTATACTTAAAGAGTGAAACTGGCTCTCTTTTTTCTGGCCCAATATATCTATTCGATCACATAGAGCAAACAAATCCATCATCAAATTGAATTGCAAAACATAAAATGACTAAACGAAGCAATTAAGAGAAAAATTGATAATTCATCTGTAAAGCAAGAACACAAGCTCAAATGATGCATACAAGCAGGGTCAGGCGAGCCAAAGCTTTTCCAAGCCCAGTCAGTCTGAAATTGGACCTAATATTCAGGCTTGGATCCAGAGCGTGGGACTGTAAGTTAAGCCTGGGCCCTGCCAATTGAAGTTTTTCATGTCTCTACATGTTAAATACATCGAACTAAGCTGGGTTTACAGGAAGTCCTTTAAAGATGCATATACCCAGGCCCATCTGCTTAGCAAACCAGAAAATTAGTCCTGGTCTCAGCCATGAGCCGAATATCACAGCCCAAATGTGTGCCTGACCCAGGCTGGTGCCCTACATACAGGGTAATATGAATTTCTTTTAGTCATACAGCAAAAAGATTTCCCTCCAGCCCAGCAGGTAAGAAGGCAACCAATTTAACAGGCAAAGGGAAGGTTAGAGGGGGGAGAGTCTATCTGAAGGTTTTTTTTTTTTTTCCTCCTTTCTGAAAGTAATTTTGTATCTCAATAATAAATCAACCATCAAATCAAATTGCAGTACTTATTAAGGAAAATTGTAATTTTAAAGAAAAAGTAATCCAATTGGTACTTCCTCCCCAAAAGAAAGATCAAAGAAGATAAAATTGTATTTAGTGCTGACAAGACTCTTTTCTACATGGAATTAAGATATTATTCACCATGATCATCATCACCTTAGTCTTGTCCCATCAAATTGAGATTGGCTACAAAGTACAACTAATGGAGATTAATATAACAACTATATATATGTTTATAAAGGAGGGGGGATGGGGGGAATTGTCTTTTGTACACCTCCAGCCACCAACACCTAAGTGTGTCTCTTAGGGGCTTTCGTTGAGGAGACAAGTTTCAAGCTCTGGTCTGCTCCCTGACAATGTTAAGACTTCCCCTACTAGCCAGCAATGTGGCCAATCATTGCAAAAGCTTGCTTTTGTACACAACAGGTGTGCTGATAACCTAATTTTTCTATATAAACTTTAAAAAATCCAACCATCAAATGTAACCACAAACCAGTCAGAAAATCAATCAAAATTACATCTCCCCTTGCATCATGGGAAAAAAAAAATAAAGGAAAAGGAAAATCAATGGCTACTTTATATACAAAACAGAGCAAACAAGCAAACGAACAAGGCAGAAAACAAAACTAAAATTGAAATAAAAAAGTCTACATGTCCCGAATTCTGTACCGAATTCGGGACCGAACTGTATGCTCATTTTTTTTTAATCTCCCGCTCTCTCAAAAAGTAAATGCTCTCATTGATGTGAACAATGCCACCTGGTGATTCGGTCCCGAATTCGGTACCGAATTCGGGACATGTATCTCGACTGAATTGAAATAAGAGAATTCCTGGTTTTGTATTGAAATGCATCTCTACTTGACACTTATGCCTTCCAATTTTTTTTTTTTTTTTAATATCTAAGCTTGCCAGGGAACTAAACCTTCCTTCAAAGCAAATTGAGAAACGCACAGTACAGCCGTCAAGAGTCAACATCGAAAAACAAAAGAAAACTGAAAAGGACCCAAAGCCTAATACTAAAAAGTACTGTTCCAAGAACAGAGAAAAGATACAAAGAAACTAACAAAGAAGATAATGACAGAAGGAATAGTGTTTTCAACTATGCTCAAAAGGTCTTTTGGTATTAAGAATGCAATATAAAATCCAAATTTAAAGCAGCTTTAAACGTGCCAAAAAGAAAAACACATAAGCATCAAAAGTATATAATTAAAACACCATGCAGAGGGACTGAAACCCAATAGTCATTTACTGCATAAACAATGAAGCTATGCAAGGAAAAATAATAACAAAAAATAAACAAAGAAATGAACTTGTTGAAGAACTTGGGATACAGAGAAAATTAAGAACATGTATTAATCTATGATGCCTAGATTCGGCATGGATATGGCAAGGACACGCCATAGACAAAGTAGGGACACGGATTTTATACATAAAAAGTGAAGTATCAGATACGATATGACATGATACGTTGTCCATTTTGAAGTATCCATGCATCATAGGTATTAATCCAAGGTTTTTATAGAAACTTGCTGATATTTGGGAAAGGATGTTGGAGACCCACCTTATAGTTCACGCTTGAACAATAACATGAGGTGAGTTGTATTAATGACAAAAGAATATAAAACAAAACAGTAAGTACACATAGATGACCCAACAAAAGCAAATCTTATTGTGGGGAGTACATCTTTTAGCAATTACTATCCATATGTTGTCTCAATGTAAAGTACACATCTACCTAGTAGAATAACTAGGTAGACAGATGCACAAAAACCAAAGGGAGAAAGGCTATTGCTATCCATTAAAAAATGACAGAGAGAGCAGCACACCCAAAATGCAATATTTCTGCTTTTTGTGCAGAAAAAAGCTTACTTTGTCCAAACATAAGATCAGCAATGAATCCAAAACACAGTCACTGAAAATCCATCAAAACTTCTCAGAAGTCATAACACAAATGACCCAAAGACAAGTAAAGAGAAACCAATTGCCACATAACCCACAAACACAGAACTCAACCCAAGATAGACAAAGAAAAGAGCAATCATACACACATGAAGCATATACCTTTAAGCTGATTCTGCAATCTGTTGAGCTCTATGACAACAGGGTCAGAGGGGGCAATAAACACTTCCTCTCCAACAAAATCCTCCATACCCACCATTTCTTTCTGCATGAAAATGCTCTTGGTGATAAATGAGACAAACCCAACAACCAAAAGCTGGGATTCTCTTGGAATATAAGGAGCATTGGGTCTTGTTCAGAAGAAGCC
The DNA here is from genome assembly GCA_028538565.1 of Umbellularia californica. Classification (NCBI taxonomy): domain Eukaryota; kingdom Viridiplantae; phylum Streptophyta; class Magnoliopsida; order Laurales; family Lauraceae; genus Umbellularia; species Umbellularia californica. Next base: position 18,638,105 of record JAPQWN010000002.1, read on the forward strand.
ATCTTCTTAAGGAATTGACCGCAAAGAGAGGGAGATCATTCCCTTGCTGTAAAGCAAGATCGATAACCACAAGTTGATAGCCGGCTAGTCGGCTCCTTTGATGGCAACTTCCTGAACATCTCTGTCTCTCATATATCTCTATCTATCTATAACGCTTTCATATGTTAAAGAGATTTACTAATCTTGAAACAATCCAAAAAAAATCTGAAAAGGATTGCAATTGTTATCTAAAATCCTTCTTGAGCTGGAAACTTGAAGAGTAGAGCTGGAGAGGGTCACTATCCATTTTCCAAGTGTCAGGATTCTGGCCTTTTACAGGATTTTGTCATTTTAGTATTGTTCATAACTGATTGTCTATGAAGTGCATGAGCCACACTGTTGATACTTTTGGGCTTATGACCACTTGGGTGACCATGATCAAACAGGGCTTGGCATGTGGGCCCATCTCATACTAAATAGGGGGCCAAAAGAATGAGAACCATAGGATCATTTTAATCCTGATTTCAGTACTTTCAAGTTGAATGAAACTTTTTAATTATTAGGTAATTTTTTTTCTTAATTTGATAATTTTAGATGTTTGATCTATGGGGGAGTAAATTTCAGATGTGTCAATCTTGATCAGTGCCGGTCTTGGGCCGGAAGGGTCGATGATCGGATTTATCATTTGTGGGCCCCCAAGTGCTGCTGGCCTGGATAATTTTATACATGTGGGTACCTGGGCCCTTGGTGCTCAACCCTTCTTACCATGGCCAAATTCTCACTTGGGCTTCAAAAGCTAGCTTGAACCCGAATTTAGCCCAAACGACCCCAGCCCTAGTTATGTTTTCATTTGGGCCCAAATCTGATTCAACCCAAGCTGCATCCCTACATGTATGGGAAATCTTTGACAAGATCTTAATTTCGTTGTTTTCAACTATTGCTTGGTAAGTGTGAGTCAGGTTTGGATTCATAGACAATATGGCCCATGATTTGATGCATCTCCACTGGTTGGTTTATGTTTTCACCATATATGTGGAGTGGATAAAATGACAAAAATTATGGTTGAAGAGCATAAGCGTGGAAAAGCAATCCCAAAATGATCTCCCCCACCTCACCCAATCCCATTATGGAAAATCTCACCCAATCCCATCATGGAAAATGCTTTTTTTATATAATAGCGAATAACTAGTTTAATTTTCCTCTTTCTGCATAGAAAGTGATATTGAATGGCAGAAAGGTGACACCCACGAAAAATAGGAGCTTCTCCCGTGGCATTATGGAATAAGCTCCCTAACTAATCCAAACCGTTCATTTTTTTAAAATTTTTAGTACCCAGTTTAGGGCGTTGGGACCCCAGTCCTCTGATGAGGGAAGTAGACCTTGAATGAGGTTAGGTAAGTAGACATTGGGTGAGGTAGAACGGCTCTCGGGTGAGGGAATTGGGGTAAGATGCCGTTCTTTGATTAGGTCCCATTTCATAGAGGGGGTGGTGGTGGTGGGAGGGAGAGATGAATTTTGGATATTATGGCAGACTCTTTTTGAAAGCTCTGTCATTTACTATTATATATTGCTTAAACGACAAATTCTCCTTAAAACCTGCTAATTATGATATAGGTCAAGTCATTAATTAAAGATAACTTCAATGTGGGTCTTTCACAAAGCAAAACTTTATAACAATTCATCCATTTTAATTCATACACATGACGTGTATGTAATCAACAAAGACCATCGAAAATTCTACCAAAAAACAGAGACCATCCAAAAGGTGGGCCTCACTTAAGAGTGCCATCAACATTGAGCTCTGATCAAGAAGGAAATAGACTATGGCTCAATAGGAAAAGGTCATATGGTACTTTAGAGGCCACTGGCCACAACGTAGACCTCTTGATTAGGGTTGATAATGAGGTGGGTCTACCACTAAAAGGCCTTTCCAACACCAGCTCATTTAGTTATGGAGTCTAGTATTTGGGTCCTGAAATTTCCAATGGACCTCAAAGTTAGACCCAAGCCCACCAATTTGTAAATATTTATGTCCCTTTGTGTTCGATGTCGATATAGGCTGGGCCTTCGGCATGCCACTAGGAACAAGCCTAGCCCATTATCTTCGAGAAAGAAAATAAAACCTGGGCTTAGTCTACCTGCCTTAAAGGTGGATCAAATCCAGTTGGTGTGGCCAGCCCAATGCTGAACTTGAGCTAAACAGGCCTATGAGTTATGACCAGTCCCACTTCCAAATCTCAGTTTCTTGTTCTAACTTTTTAAACAATATAATTTAAAAAAAAAAAAAAAACTATGTGAAATTTATGATTTGGTGTATGTAGTGTGTATTTATACAATACATATACACATATGGGGGTGTATATATACTGATATACACATATACTTTGATTTTTTGCCACTATGGACTACTGATGGAAAGACTACAATGAGACCTACAAGTTCAAGGATCAGGTCCTTCTTGCCACTGGGTTCTGACTTTGTGAGGCACTTGTCCCAAAATGAATTTCATTTTGTATAGTCTGATTTGGTTAAAAAAAAAATACAAACAAACCAACCAGAGAGAGCATGGTTTGATTTGTTGAAGACTAGGAAAAGAGTCCATATCTTAAGATCAAGAAACAGAGAAGCAGTGGGATTGTGATTGAGGGAAGAAGTGGCTTGAAAGAACAAACAAAACAAGTCCCCATCTTTGCTTGGAAGGATTATTGTACTAATGAAAACTCTCCTCTCTTGACGCCTTGCCATTTGGGTGTTTGAAATTTGATGTTTTAGAACATTGACAGCCACAAGAATCCAAAATCCCACCAACACCACCCCACAATTGAGGCCATGAAAAAAAATTCTAAAATCACATCACAAAAGATTAAAAAAAAAAAAACAAAGAAAGAAAGCCTAAAAAATTCAAAGCATTGAAAAGTTTTCCCAATCACACATGGGCCACTGATGTCATTTGAAATAATTGGGATCTTTTGACAAGGATATAAAAGCAAAAGTCATGTTGATTTCATCCTAATTAAATGGTTCTTCTTGATTTTGGTAGGTAACATCAAAACTTATGATGACCCTTTATAAGTAAGATTTGAAACACAGGGCTTTGACAGTAGACCCTGTCAACCGTCCATAATTGTGGTATGTACACTAGATAGGGGAGTAAATGATGGGTGATTAGATGGTGGGGCCCATCAATCTAGAGGTAGTTGACCTTCTCTGTTTGTGGGCTCAATGGTCCCCCTTTAGTGGGTGGTAGTCAACTAGTCATCAATGCAATGGATCATATGCTTAAGTGTCATGTGACTCAAGCTTGCATCATTTTGGAGTTTTATTTGGACAAGAAGCCCAAGATGCAAAGTTATAATAGAGCCCATTTAGTAAGGTGTAAGGGTTGGACTCGGTGATGATGGGTTGGACCCAGACCCAATTTAAGGCACGGAGCCCTTAAATAAGCCCAATTGCAAACAGGCTCGACCTAAAATAGTTTGGGTCCAATTAGTAAGCTCAGAGATCGGGTCTATGTGCCTGGACCCTATTAATAATCAGGTGATTTGGACCTGGGTCCATATCTGAACATGTGACATGGTAATTGTACCTGGATCCATAAAGTGGGTTGCGGATTATCCTAATAGGAATGTAGTCCGTAAAGACTTTTAGATAAATTCACTGTAAGTTTAATAAGAAGAACTCCTCTCAGTTTATACATAATGATATTTCAAATTCAAAGTCAAACTCACTCTTATCCTAATCCTAACGTTCTCTAACAATCCTCTAACAACTCAATATTCTCTAACATCTCCCCTCCGTCACATGATGATTAAGATTTGTGATTATTGACATTAAAAATAAAACTCTTTGATCTCGAAAAAAAACATATATAAATGACATATATTTTGCATAAATGATCATATCTTCTTCTTCTTCTTGGGGATCACCGTCCGTCTGTTGATCCATCTCTATTGCAACTCGCTCATCTTGAGTCTGTCGATGTCGATGGTCCACTAGATCAGATCTGACACAATCTCTTCCAAAAGTTTTGAAGATCGTAAGGCTTGAGGTGAAAAGATGGCTAGATGGGAGAAGACACTGGTATTCTTTATTGAAATAAAAAAAAATTGACAGTGCAGGATCGTACCCAACTTGATCGCAAGATCATCGCTGGGCCATGCTCTGATACCATAAAGGATTTTAGATAAATTCACCATAAGTTTCATAAGAGGAACTCTTTTCAATTTATACACAAAGATATTTCAAATTCATAATCAAACTAACTCTTATCCTAATCCTAACGATTGTCTAACAATCCTCTAACAACTCAATATTCTCTACAGTCCGGCCTGTGATATGGAGTCGGATGATGTTCAAACTGGGTCTACCCCAAACCCCACCAGATTACAGCCCTACTGCCCAAGCTGGTTGGACAATCATAATTGGTGAATTGGTGTTGTTGAAAGATAAAAATAGAGATAAAGTATAAATCAATGGTCCATGGAGTGTTCATTTACTCTTTGTTAATTATGTTCCTGAAAAGTAGGCTGGGCCAGGCCACAGAGGCCAGTCATTGTGATTCTGGACTAGAGACACCAATGTATCTTTCATGCATCTTTTCAGGTACTAATTCTATGTATTCATGATTGGGGACCCCAACTTCATTAGCAACTCCTTTGAAAAATATATGCTTCCTAGTACTTCATTAATGGTGAAAGCACAAATGATTCTCTCTTGTTCAAAATTCTCATCATATCCAAGAAGAAAAGGCAAAGGCCTCTGGACTCTCTCCTTCAATTGAGAAATTGGGCCCACATTCACCAATCTCTGTACTTTATTCATGCTTTTCTTTTTCATTGATTTATTGATTAATTTGGCATCATAATCAAATTGATAAGTTTCAAATTGACTGGGCCGATTTCGTGATCCTTTTGGAGGTACTAGGGCTGGAAGAACGGCCGGTACAGTTGGGCTGGGATCACAATTTGCTTGGGTTAGGCTTTTGGGCTGGGCTTATTCAAAAATTAGGTTTTCTCAAACCTGGGTGAGGTTCAATCTGCTCTACCAGTGCTGGGTACCCAAATGCACTCTCTAATCATATCATCCCCCTGTAATGAACAATCTGCATTCATTTTTTTATGACAAAGTTTATGCAAAGCAAAGCAAAAGAAAAAGGGTTTTTTTTTTTGGCTACAATAAAGACTCGCGAATCCAGATCCTCTGAGCCTCTCACTTAGAGAAATCCTGAGTTGACAACCAAAACTACGTAGTGGGGCCCACCTACGATCAAAATGAACACCCTCTCCATGTATGGGACATCTCCAAATCTCACTCCAATACGTTTTTTTGTCAAACCATAAAGGTGAACATTGATTAATTACATGATTAAAATCACAATTTTTGATAGATGGACCCCATTGTGGAGTTCTGCTTCTACAACTTGGGATTTCTCAAAATGTCTCGGATGACCTAAACAACACTCACGTACTCACCCACTCACTAAGTCCCTAACAAATAGAGCTACAATCAGGGATTGATCTATGATTGTTTCTGTGCATATAGAACCTTCTACTTCATCTGCTAATTTATAAATGTACTTATCCCAGGCCAAATTGAAAAGGTGGCTAGTATGAAGATGATGCTGATGAGAGATTTGAAATGCACTCCGTTGGGTGCTATGCATACATTCTAACAGATCAAGCATTGAAAACCTAATGGGGCCAGGGTAATTCTAAATTTATAATGCTTGTAGGTCTGTCACTTGTTGATAGTGCCAGTGTGTACTTGAACTGTTTTTCTTATATCACACCATAATATGATTTTCTTATATGATATGATTAGAGATTAGACGTAGTTGGGACTAGAATGTGATGATAATGATGATGATTAGAGATGTACCGGAAAAGATCGATCTAAACCCTTAAAACTTCTTTTTTTTTTTTTTTTTTTTTTTTTTTGTTTTGCATTGTAGTATCAGTTTTCTAATTGTTGCCTAAAAGGTGTTAATAATGATCCAATTCGACATCTTCCTTTTCTATTTTATTATTTGACTTCTTCCCTTCATATTTTATGTCGAATAGATCACATGGCTTAATCCCGTAACATCCTAGTTGCGACAATGAGCACCTTCGTTGAATTAGTGATGTATGCCTTCTTTGAAATTGAAATGCGTAAGTGTAGAAACAGGGACTTAATGAGATTCTTGAGGATCAATGAATCTCTTCTTACCCTGTTTGTTAGAAAAAGAAAGATCATTATCATCATCATCAAAATTCAAAGCCAATCACATCTAAACCATAAAGAATGCAAGCAATTGTTAAAATATAACATGAAACTTCCTTGAATTCAAATGTATGTTTATAGCCACAGACATGAGTACCATATTTTACAACTATCACTTTCAATGAGTAGAACTAAAAATTCAAATTTATGTTTTTGAAGCCACAGACACGAAAGTATTTGAAAACTGGCGATGACTCCTTTTACAACCTCGAGAGTATAAAGGAATTTAAAGAAGATTCTAAGGAAAATCCAATAGTATATATCGTTTGTGAATGTAGTGAAACTTGGCATCTAATTTTATACCTAGGTTGAAGTGTATCAGTGGGATTAAGAAATGCCCGGTCCCACCCAGATAAAACCAAGTGTTCTTATTCTACAATTTTGTTGACAGGGACTAATTAATTAGTGCACAAAATATAGTAATCTGATAAATTCTCATTCTTTGTTACTCCAAAGAAAGGCATGGAAGGATAAAATAGTAAAGAAAGCCGGCTCATCAAGCATTTGGCATGGCTGTCCACGGTGAAGTAGCGGACCGTGATTAGTCCACTTACGGTCATCGTAGGATGACCCCGATTCTTGCATTTGCAATATAAGATTGCCAAAATTTAAAAAAAAAAAAATAATGCTTTCTAAAACCATAAGTGGAAGGAGTGACCTCCCACACCCTTCCGCTTAGTGGAACCCAAAGTGGAGCCCAGCTAAATGAAAATATGAGGCAATTCAATTTGCAAAATGAATGCCCGCCTTTTTATGGGATGTCCTCATATTTTTACACCTCAAATGAGTTGGTTCCACTATAAGATTAAGCATATAATTGATAGGCAATTAATAAGATATAAGATTGTATTAATCAAGTTATCAATGATATGCTTGAGCTTAGGTGGGGCCAAATTATTTTTAAGTAAATTTTGAGGACATCCAATAAATGGGGTCGTCGTTTGTTTTGAACCAGCATGATTTTCTTTAGTAGGGACCGGTGTGGGTTTCCCTCTTTTCACCGATGGGAAGCGTGTGGAAGATGATTTAGGGGATTTGTGCTCCCACACTCAATTCAACTTGTACATACATTTTTACACCTAGTCCAGGCCAGATCCTCTGTCGCAACTATTACACGGTAACAATGTAATAAATTTTTAGAACTCCATTGTGGGGCCACATAAAGATCATCCAAGCTGTTCAGGATGAATCTCATCCCACCAACCACATATTCTCAAGTTTTAAGTAAAAAAGAGTGGGACCCACCATCCGATTTAGATCCAAGCTGTTCAGGATGAATCTCATCCCACCAACCACATATTCTCAAGTTTTAGATAAAAAAGAGTGGGACCCACCTTCCGATTTAGCACCTAACAAACCCCCCACCCCCCCCCCCCCCCCCCCCCCCATTTTTGTTTTTATTTTTTGGTAAAACTGGAAGTATAAATTATGGTAAACGCCCTCCCAGTGAATACAATTCCCAGTGAATACAATATTCCCAAATTTCACTCAAAAGGAGTTGGTTCCGCTATAAATTTGGTCGTTTAATTAAATATAATGCATAATGCAAAGATTGTGTTAATCACATTTTTCATCATAAATATGACTACACACTAGAAGATGATGAAAAAGCAGACTTTCTTCCTTTACTAAAGTCCATCCCTAACTATAGATTAGACGATTATCAACATCCCGTGGTTCTTATTATTTCTAGTTATCTGGATCACATATAGCCTTTCTTTATTTGATAGGCACTAGCAAGTGCACCCCCACAATCTTAGTACACATCTTTTATTCTATCTTATTATGGAAGAACATAAAAAACAGCAAAGAGCATCTTATTCACATGACAGATAACAATTTGAATAGCATAAATTAGTACCATCGACCAACTTGTTGAAGATTAAAAAGAGGATCTAGGTTCATCTGTAATGGTCCACTCACCCTATTAGATATTATTAGATATGAAAGGAGCTTTAGAATCTATTCATTTACAAAACCGCTTTTTGTGTAAACCTTTTCCAATTCTCGGAGTGAACTTCTACATGGTTTTAAATTTGAATAACAAAATCTATAAATCAAATCTATAAAGTAAAACATACCTAAATTCATCACAATTTCTTTTTTAGTTTCTTTACTTAGGGAGAGATACAACTCTCTGAGTTCTTTCGATATAAAAATTTAGATGAAATGTAAAATTTCAAAGAATGAGCAGCAAAAAGTATCTTCTTTCGATTCTATTTCTTTAAAAGTAAACTGGCACAATAACCTGTGCTACGCATTGGCATGACCCACGTGGCTATGGTCCCTACTTCATCTAATTAATTTTAATATTTCTTTGTTATACAATTACATATAAGTACAGTATGATATTAGATATAGTGGTTAGTTTAGTTGTTTAACAAGGTAAGAGGTTGTGAGTTCATATCTCACAACACATTTTTAGCTTTTTACCGAGGCTAAGTAAAAAATTTCAGGATTGAAAGGAATCCAATCAGAATTAAACCAAAAAGCCTCATTAGGACAGCCCAAGGTTTTAGGGTCAATATAAGGTTCAAAAGGATTTTTAGCTTTTTACCAAGGCTCAATATATATATATATATATAAAAAGTCAGAATTGAAAGGAATCCAGTCAAAATTGAGTCCAAAACCCTCGGCTTTAAAATGTTATAACTAGCAAAACACACCCGCGCAATTCATAATATATAGAAGTTTACAAAAAGTTCAAGATTTAAATGAACTTAAAAATATGATATTATATATATTGAGTGGGAAAGGTTTATAATAAATCTAAAATACAATATTTTCGAGTTGGGGGCAATTTTGGTAGAGAGTTGGCATGGGGTCTGAGGTAGGTAATAATTTCTAGGTTCTAAACTAAGTTGGATTTGGGTTTTGGGTTTGGTTGACTCGGCCCACCCCATTTTCCTTTTAACTTATTTATTACTTAGTAAATTCCTAAATGCAAAATTATAGTAGCATTGGATAGGCAATGCATACCATTCCCATCCACTACATGAGCATTTTTTTAATTCGTGGGTCACGCATAAGTCAAAGAAATTGCCATTCGGGTCAGGTTTGGATTGATCTAAATTTTGGGCTTAATTATGGAGTTTAGGGGTCTAATTAGAGTTTAAAAAGTGCTTAGGGGGTTGTGTGTAATTATAACAAGTAGTTAGAGAGGCCCTTAGATGTGATTTAGTGTTTTTGGAGAATTGTGTAATTCCTTGGGAAATACCAAAACTGCAATTTTAGTTCTTTTATTAACTATCACTTAAGGGAGGGCATTTTAGTCATTTCACACCAAATTACAAAATTATATAACCAACCCACCCTTTCATCCAATGACACTTCCCTCTGTCTTCTCTCTCCCTATCTCATTTCAATTTTTCCATTTTCCTCCCATCTCTCTCTCTCTACAAGGGTTTTTTTTTCTTGCAAGATCAAGGGCTTCCTTCATCAAATTTAGAGAATTCTCGAGAGTTCCAACCTTCTCTTACAAATGATAATCTTTTCCTTTGATAGATCTCCTTATCTCCTTTATATCACGGTGAATTTTAAGATCCACCTCCATGTACATAGCTTCCTAGGGTTCTCTTAGTGAATTATCCTTTCTTATGCACGGTTCTCTTTGAAAATGGGCTATAGGGGGTGTTGATCTTGTTATGGTAGAAGATCTAGAGGAGTTCTTGGGTTTTGGAGGATTAGAGGGTTGGATCTTGAGTTAGAGGATTGGAAATTCTATATTGAAAGCCAAGACAAGTGCAATATACACCTAACATAGCATACACGTTGATTGCCATTTAATTCCAGTGTCTTGATTTCAATTGATGTGATGGATAATGTAGAATTCTCCATTTCTAAGCTCATTTACATGTTTTAGATCATTTGATGCTTGGAAACCCCTACTTGATGAATTGATGGTGGATTGTGGTGTGTTATGTGATGGAGAATGTATCTTGATCATGATTTGGATGGAATTGGAATAAATGGAAATGGATTTCAAACTGTAGAGTTGAGTTTTTGAGACTCCACAGTCTACTATGGGATCTCAAGAGGTCAATTGCGGTCACCTTATGGTTACAAAGACAATATGTGTCTTTCAGTCATTTTTACACTACGGTCGACTCATGGTTAATCGTAATCCTTCTACGGTTGATCATGAACACATGCGGTTAGCTTTATTGAAAGCTTGACTGAGAGGAAATTACACTACGACTAACCGTGAAACAGCCATGGAGTATCAACGGTTGACCGTAAGACCCATGTTCTGCATGTTTTGAATTCGCATTCTTTGGCCATTTAATCTATTTTGGGGCTCCTATAAACCTTTCTAATCAAGTGTAATTGGTGGACTAATAAAGTGTAATTGGTGGACTAAACATGAGTAAAAGGTGGAACTTAACCTTGATCCATGTAGTTACTTGAAGTAGGGTATGGAGGGTTTGCAATGGAACCGACATAATAGTTAAGGAATGTCTTGGATGCCAAACACCTTCAAAGCACAAAGTTATCGCCATTAGACATTTGAAGCTTTGTTTAACCACCGTGTTGGTAAAGTGTGACCCCACACCTGAAGGAGCAGTGTTGACCTATGATTGACTACTTGTATTTCCGTTTATTGATTGATATTGATGAGATAATTCTTATATGCTCTTTTCTCTTGTTCTTTGTTATTTCAGTTTTAATTGCAAATGGATAATGATGTAAATTGGGGACCATGACCTAAGGTTTACCTAGAGGAGACCTTGGATGTGTTTGGTGGATATATAACCGTGTCTGTGGTTAGATGGGCTATTCAAGGGCCTTGTATTTGGGATGACCTTTGTATCATGGAGTAGATGGTTTGTTTGTACGGATTAGGTACCTTGGTAGATGGTATATTATGGACTTGGATGGCATGGTATGAATGGATTGTCTAAATGGTTTGATGGATGGACTATTTGATGGTATGGATATAGGACTTTGATATTGGCTTTAGTTGGATTGCAAAATCTTGTTCACGCAAGTGAAGCCTAGCCAGACATTGACCTTTTTCGTATCATTCTTTAAGTCGGCTTGAACATTCACTCTGTTAAAGAGCTTAGCCTTGGACTGATCCCTCTTGGTAAGAGCTATCTTTACTTTGCCATCAATATGAGTTTCTTTAAGGTGGACGTACGCCACTGGGTACCATCACTTTGACACTTTGCACGGTATTTAAGCGTTGGCCGACTGACTTCAACAACTTTGTTTTGGCCGGGCTATCATCCCGTGCATCCGTGCCCCAACTCATTATGTGTCATATTGTTAGATGGATGGTTTATAGCGTATCCTTTTTTTATTGATTCATGATGGACATGTTATGGTTATTGCACGATCTGCCAAGCATTTAATTACATTGTTACTCTATTGACCATTATCATCGTCTTTACTCCTTTCAATGCGTCATATTATGCAATTTGTATACTGTGTTGTCAGGTCCTTCTGGATCTGATCTTTGTATAACCTTGGTGCTATAGGTAGTATTACCCATTTCCCCGTCGGGTGAGGCGTTCTATGAGATGCCAGTTGCCGGAGACTTTGAATGGGGCACTAGCTACCTAGAAGATTAGCCGAATGATGGAGCGTTATACCAATTGGAAAGTTGATGTCGTGTTGTTTTTGGGGTTTGCAATAAACCGCTTTATATTCATTTGGAACATGTAGTATGACTTGCACCCTATCTTTTGCTTTATGTGTGTTGATACCATTTGATGGATTAGATTATATTGCTTATGTTGATTTTATACTATGTTGTTTCCTCTTAAATGTTCCTTATTATATGTTTGAAAAGTCTTAAATTAGACCTCACTGCCGACTAAGATCCTAGATGTCCGCTGCCAAATTTGAGATTTCCACATGGTTTTCGGGATCCGGAATTGGGAGCATGACACCCAGTGTCCACATAGTAAATCTAAACATTTGTAAGCAGATTTCTAAGATGGGAAAGCTTTGGAATTGAGTGATAAAGTAGATCTTCTACTATAAAATCTTTGTTCCCTAAGAAACCAGAGAGAGAGATGGAACTTTTAAGCAACAAATAAAAACAAATAATGGTAATGGAGGTCAATGAGTGCAGAGTTATTAAGAGAGAAAAATAGTGGAGTCAAAGGAGGAGTTAAAGAGATAAATGGAGGAGTTAACAAAACCCAAAGGGATAGTCAAAACAATCAATGAAGGTTAAAAACAATTCAGAGACTAAAATCAATTAAATGATAATAAAATGCTTAGCTATTTAAAAGCATTTAGTAACCACCCAATCAATTATGGAGAATCAAATATGGGTCTACCAACAAAAATTAAATTTTATAAGAATTTAAAATATTTTTTTTGTTAAAAATTAGGGATTTTTACCAAATAATTAAGCTTATATTGCAAATAATCGATTTTATGAAGAATAATAACATAATTACCATTTAGTTGTTCGTACATCTTTTTTTGACGAAATTACCCTAGTTGATGATATCGCCAACTGAGTTGAAGATATCGCCAACTCAGTTGGCGATATCGTTAACTGAGTTGGAGATATCGTCAACTTCCTGTATAAGAATCCACAAATTTTCTTCTTCTTTTTTGTGAAATAGTCTTTTCTCTTTCTCCCATTCATTCATTTTATGGGTTCCCTACTACCATTTCTTATAGATCTTTCATAAAAACTAGTTTATGAAATTAATCTTCAACAATAGGTATGTTCATTTTCATATTTTTCTTATTTTTTGTACTTTCCCCTATTCTTATTAGATAAAGGAGGGATTCTCAGACAACAAGTTAAATTTATTCTTCTAAAATATTACTAGTGCATTGTTACTGATGCCCACTAGAACGGTGGCAAGTGCCATGTTAATTCAATGCAGAGGGCAGCCTTTGTTGAGGAATCAAATTGTTGAGCACTTATGATTCTTATACATTAGTGCACTTATCATGATCTATTCATTTAGCAAGTGATCTTAGATGGAGAAGGCTAGAGGAGACTTGGAGTTGGGAGTTTATGAAATAGTGCTACTGTGCGTGATTTTTTTATTTTTTATTTTTTTAAATGTACATGCTGCATTGCAGTTAAATGAATTTAAATAATTCTAATGTACATCCATGGACATACTATTCCAATATGTAGGAAGATGAAAGACCATTCTACTCCTAATCTTATTTCTTTCTATCTACAACTACCACCTTTGAAACCCTAATAAACATAAGAATAGAAAATCATAAAAAAAAACCATAAAATTTAGAACTGTACTACGCAAATGGTAAAAAACTTTAGAGGAACTAGAAGTCTAGTAGTTTAAGCAAGTAAAAATACGAAAATGAACTAGAAGTCTAGAAATTTAAGCAAAGTCAAAATACGAAATGAACTAAAACATGCATCCAATTTATATATATGAAGCGAACTAAATCCAATTGAGAAATAAAAAAAATTGGATCCAATTGTTGGAAATGAACCCATTTTTTGGGCTATTATAATATTTAATAGTACAACTCATTAGTTGGTTGCTTATGTGATACATATGCACACAATGACACTTGTATGTTTTGTTTATATGGTCATATGGATTAGTTGTCCATATGGGAATATATTGGCTCTTTGCTATGGATTTAGAGCTGCATTTTGTTGTTCAATTAATAGGTTATAAACTGCTATAGTTCGGGATTTTTTTTGAAAGATACTTCGAGATTTTTGGGTTGTATGATTGGATTTTTGAAATATATGGAGTATTGATTCTTGATTGGACTTGTTTTCCTCTAAAGCTTCCAACATTCAACTTCTGTATCATCAACTTAACTCATTGACAATTAGTATCAATTTTCTCATTGTTTTAATTGTCTATCAAGTAAAAATCCAAGCCCTTAATCAAACAGTTGCTTGACTTGGGTTCAACCTGCCTTCAAGCATTGGACATGTCAATTGAAAAACAACTTTTATTAGAAATTACAAGACAATTGTACAGAGAACCGTGAGCACTAACAAGCAAATAAAAGGTCTAAAACCCACCCCATTCAGAGCATATGTCACTATTCATGGATGCCTATTGTAGCATGGAATAAGTGGTGGTTTATGGCAACACAAAACTTAGGAAATTTAAGAAAAAAAGGTGTGGCAACTATTCAAACTTCCAAAATATAGTGCATTCCAAATTCACAATAAGCCCATTAGTATGAGCAATGATACCATCCAACCTATTGACTAAAGATACTTTGTTAGGCTAAATTAGGAACAAAAGGAAATTATAGTCATTCTTTCCTACACAACTATTTTAGAGGCTTGAAAAGTGCACAAACACTTTTAAAAAAAAAAAACACACCTTGGCAAAGCTAGAGATGGAGATGAAGAGAGCCAATATGTGGCAATTAGCATTTGTTTTATAAGGGAAAGGAGAACTGATAATTAACTGCAATGCAGCATGTGCATTTACAAAAATTAAAAAAAAAAATCACGTACAGTAGCACCATTTCATAAACTCCCAACTCCAAGTCTCCTCTAGCCTTCTCTATCTAAGATCACTTGCTAAATGAATAGATCTATGAGAAATGGTAGTAGGGAACCCATAAAATGGATGAATGGGAGAAAGAGAAAAGACTGTTTCACAAAAAAGAAGAAGAAAATTCGTGGATTCTTATACAGGAAGTTGACGATATCGCCAACTCAATTGACGATATCGCCAACTGAGTTGGCGATATCGTCAACTCAGTTGGCGATATCGTCAACTAGGGTAATTTCGTCAAAAAAAGAGGTACGAACAACTAAATGGTGATTTTGCTATTATTCTTCATAAAATCGATTATTTGCTGTATAAGCTTAATTATTTGGTAAAAATCCCTAAAAATTATATTGAGATGGAAAACTTATAAGAATTTTAAATTATGATTTTCTTTATTATGGACAGGTTTGGTAGTTAGTTGGCCAGGTTTGGAGAGAGGATGGGTTTTTAGACCCTGACCTAAGTCAAGTTTGAGGAGAATTATTACTGTTAGAAAAACTAAGGAAAAAAAAAACTTACTTACTGCAAATTGATAAAATCAAAAAATATATATAGATGATAAAATCAATTCATAAAGTCAGATTTGTACCTAATGTTGACAGATGATAAGATAAATATCATATGTTTCGCAGATCAAAAGCAAAAAATATATTGAATTGTTTGCAGATAAGTAAATATATATACTACAAAAAAAGACTTTTAGCGGCAGTTTTTTCCCTCCACTAAAAGTGTCCTTTGAGCCTACATTCCACCATCTAAGATAAAAATGTTATTAGTGGTGAACAATGTATTCCGTCACAAAAAAATACTTGTAGCAGCGGAAAAAAACGGCCATTAAAGGAAATTCTTTCTGCTGCTAAAAATCTCTTTTTTGTAGTGATAAATGGTTTCAAATTTATGCACCCTTTTACATTGGATACAACCAAAATCAATGATAAGATGAACCAGTCAGATCCATAGTAGTAGATATATTTTTTATGGTGTGGGAAGAGAAGCGGCATATTTAAAAATATAATTTCCATTCGACCAGCATGCAAATGATTCATGGGCAAAGTTTGAAGGATTCACAATACCAAAGATCTGTGGCCTGTCAAGAAAGACAAAAACTATAGTGGAAGAAAAATAGATTCAAACTTAGTATCATATCGATCATAAATATTAAAAACTTGGATTCAAGTCCCAAGGTTCACTATAATAAAATAATCAAACCACATTCAAAATAAAAGTCCCATCACCCAACTTTCATCTCATAAAAATTAGAAATACACCAATAACATTCAAATCAGAGCAAAACCCAAACATCATTTCCCAATGTTAAAATTGTATTTTCTTTCTCATCACACTACCTCTATATGCACTATTTGTTGGCAAACTAATATGAGAAAGAGAACAAAAATACTAAGAGAGGGGGACCGAGGTCTATACATGGAAAAGAATTTAAATGAGAAAAATCTAAACAATTTTTTTAAGAATTTTATCAC
Organism: Umbellularia californica; assembly: GCA_028538565.1. Taxonomy (NCBI): domain Eukaryota; kingdom Viridiplantae; phylum Streptophyta; class Magnoliopsida; order Laurales; family Lauraceae; genus Umbellularia; species Umbellularia californica. Next base: position 18,654,303 of record JAPQWN010000002.1, read on the forward strand.
AATAAGTCAAAATAGGATTCCATTAGATCTTTCCTCAATGTCACATGTTGCTTATGGAATGCGAGAAATGATGCAATGTTCATAGGGGTGCTCATTGGCCGGGCCTGGATATGTAATTATTGCCTGTTTAATAATTAGGTCAGGCTTGAATTAAGTGATAGAATGCCCAAAGCCCAACCCGGCCTGACCCATATAAAGAATGAATGTGATTTAATTTAATCAGTCCAAACAATTGACCAAATACCCACAAAAGTGATTAAAAAAAAAAGATCGGTTTGTCCCGTCCCGATTGATTAAATGGGTGGGCTCGGGCCCAATTTTTACGGCTCATGTTGGGCTTGGGCCGGGCCTAGATATGCTTTAGCCCAGCCCGACCTGGCCCATGAACACCCCTCTCTATGGAGAATCAAGATTCACAAACAACCAAAATAGGGTTTTCCTCAACGTCACCCACTGCTCATGGAGTGCCAGAAATAATACAAAGTTCAAGGCCTCCAAAACCTCTCCATGGAGAATCAAGACTTACCTGCAAGAGGACCATACAGATGCTTTGAGGAAAATTAAAACAACTTCCAAGGACCTCACCTTAGAGCCGCCTTCTTTTTCCAAACATGCCGACAAACTCAAGGAAAGTCTTTCTAGCTGATTTACTCTCCTTCTCCATTTTACTATACTGGTAAATTTAATTTTTGGCTCTCAAATCCCATTTCAAGTTCCACCTCTGGGATCTCTCTAAGCTCATGTATTTTTCCTTTTATCTCTCAATACGATTAGCATTAAAGAAAAAAATTATAATAAATTCCAAGCACCTATTATCTCTTAATACAATTACCATTAAAGAAAAAGATTGGAATAAAATCCAAACACTTGAAACCCAAAGAACATGCAAAGAAGAATAGAATAATCAAAAACTAATGGCGGTCTTTGAAGGCGTTAGAGTGAGTGCGGCCACATGGGGAACCCTAAAATAGATAGAGAGAGGAAAATTTTCTTCGAGGAGTAATGAAATTAACATCAATCCATTTTGTCTCTAGTAACTTACCATTTATATCAATCAACTTAATTGTAATTAAATCATAATTAATGTGGGGAGGTTAGGGACGTGGGGAGGCATTTTATGAGCTAATTATTTAAGGAGGGTCAAAATCAATTGATGTGGATATCGATTGGGATTGAATCGAAGCTGATTTCTCAATTGGAATCAATCACACACACACACACACATATATATACATATATATATATATATATAAAATGGTATTTGATGTTCTTCTTTAATCTTCATTTTTAACTACTTCATGTATTTAATACAATGCATTCTAATGCAAATAAATATGCCCTAGAATAAGGGACCACATGATCAAAATATTTCAAACATCCTAAGATGAAATATATGATCACCAAATAATAGATGAAACTTCTATCTTAACCATTCATTAAAAAAAAAAAAAAAATTCATCTATGGCTTTTGGACTTATCACCGTCCATTGATGATAGCCCTCAAAAAGTATGGCCCATGACCTATTTCAAATGGTGGAGAGCATCTTGAAACAGTAGAACGATCATATCTCCTCAAAAGAAGAAAATGCCAAAATACTGCAATAACCAAGAGACCCATCTCAATTTCTACCCTCTTTCCTTTTCCTGTCTCTAAAACCAGCATCTTTCGAAACCCATCTCGATTTCTACCACTTTTTCCTCTCCAAAACCAGATTCCTTCAAAACCCATCTCCATTCCCACCTCCTCTTCACTCTAAAACCAGAATCCTTGGAAACCCATCTCGATTTCACCCTCCTTTTCGCCATGGACGTCCCAGAAAAGCTCCTGCAGTTCAGGTTCCACTTCATCTTTCTGACCCTTGTTTCCATTCTGGTTGCTTTGATAGTCACCTACTCTTCAAGCGTTGTCACCGTCTTCTCCTATTTCTGGCCTCTTGTTGTCTCCACCGGCCTTTTCTTTGCTGCCGTCGTCGTCTTTGGCCGGATCTCTCCTCCGGAAGCTGACTGCCCCGGCGAGAAAACCGGAGCAGAGCTCATCGACTTTGTCGCAGGTCATCCAGAAATGAAAGTTGAAGACACCCTTAACATGAAAGTTGAAGAAACCCATAACGTTGAAAACACCCATCTCCTTGAAACGAATTTGCAGTGAGTAAGTACTCTCTCTCTCTATCCATCTATCTATCTATCTGGCTAGGAAAGGAAGATGAAGGGTTATGTAATTTTTGTAAACTTAAGGGTTAGAAGAATAATTTAGTGGAGGTCACTGCCTGGGCTTCAATCATGTTTCTACATTTGTAGTTGTACATCTTGACTTGACTTGAAGGACTATCTTCCTTTCTTTTTTTCCTTTTTCTTTTTTTTTTTTTTTTTTTTTTGCATATATCTCCCTATCAGTTCCAAATCTCTAAACATTAGAAGGACTACTATTTCAATAATGTATATGTATCATTTGGTTGGGGCCACCCAGTGGTTAAAAATTAAAATCATGTTGGGATAAGGATGCTGATCTCTATAATTGTGGTAACATATTTCACCTACCTATTTGATTCATTGTGGGTGGCAAGTGGCAACCCATAGTGGTTAAAAACAAATGAATATTCAAAGATGGAGTCCGGATCAGCTATCGCATTTGTTTTATTTTCATCTTGAGTGGACCAATAATACTTCGCTGAGTCATTTAAAAAACAAATGACTATTCAAAGATGGAGTCCGGATGAGCTATCGCATTTGTTTTATTTTCATCTTGATTGGACCAATAATACTTCACTGAGTCATTTAAAAATTTAGGTAATTCCCTTTCATTTAATTTAAATTTTTTAAACTTCAAAATTACCTAAATTTTTGGATATCGTGGCGGAATATTTTTGGTCCACTCACAATGAATGTATAACAAATGAGATAGGTGATCCGAACTCCCAAAGATGGTAGGGGTCGGCTCCTTCCATCATTGGTGTCAGCTGCTCATCATGCATCATGTTTGGAGGAACAAACATTGTTGATGAAGTTTGAAGTGAGTCCCACAGCAATAATGTTTGGTGTAGATTAGATTGGAAAAGATGTAGTGGTTCAATTGAATCCTAATATTATGCATAGGCTGAAAATTCAGTTTCTTGTCTTTCACATTTACCATGTATGGTAAGGCTAGCAAGTGACATGATCATTGAGCTTTTGAATGCAGCCCACTGTAAGAATTGTGGGGCCCACCAGAAAGTAAGCACATTTGGTTGAGGGAATTTCAATTTACATTTTGCAACTGACCAGAGGGCTCACATTGATGAATGCCAAATGCAATTATAGCAGGGTGAGAGGAAATGAAAACCTTCCTGTCCTGATATGTGCTACCTTTATTTTGATGTAGAAAAGGAAAATAACTTTATCTTCTCCATGCCTATAGACCCATAGGGCTTTTAATTCCAGGTTTCAACTTAGAAATCTTGCTGGGTCGCACTAGGGCTGGAATTTCAAACTAGCACAACAACCTGTGTTAAGCACTTGTAAATCTATACAATGTAAATTAAGCAATCAGACATTGAAATATTAAACAATCCACATTGTAAATTGAACACTCATAGGTTCAAATGCCCATACATTGAACAATTAAACATTAATAAATTTATAAAGATGTAAGCGACGAATAACTTCGAAATGAAAATCATCAAAATGTCTTAATTGATAAATCTTTAAGAACAATACTGTTTGGATGTTACAAAAAAATGGGATAGGAGAGAGAGGAAAAAAAAAACAAACAAAGATATTCAAAAATGTATACTTTGGTAATATATTTTCTTAGTCAAATTGATCTTGCTCTTTTACCATAGGAATGATGGGTTAGATCTCTGTGAGCTGAAACAGTGACAACAACTTGTTATAGATGGAGCAGAACATTTTAGGAAGAGAATAAAAGAAGAGGACATTATGACATCAATTTTTTTTTTTGGCAATCTATGGTGGAGTATAAAGGGGATAAGATGAGTGGGATAAAAAGCAAAACCGAGAATACGCAAAGAAAGTGAATATGAGATTTGGGGTAGAAATGAAGTTGTTGCAAAATGGTCAAAAGTGAAAGAAGGTTAGAAATGTGGGGAGTGCAAGAGATGAGAAGTGGAGTGAGAACATGATGCATTATGTGTAGATAATGGATACTTTTTAGTTAAAATTAGAAGTTATGGTCAAAATAAGGTAAAAAACCCACCGCTTTAATATATAATAATTGTAATTTCCTCTATATAAGTTCTGTTTATGGATTTTGAGTCATCTAAGATGAAGATCATTTTACCTTCATGCAAATGGGACTCCCTTTAAATCATGACAGACACTTCTTTGTTTAGAAAAAGAGAGAGAAGAAAAATAAAAATCATGACAAGTTCTTGGAACTTAAACTGTGGATATAAATACAGGTGACAAGCTTAAAAATTAGCATTAGATATTTTTTAAAAGTATGAGGTATATCTATTAATCAATAAGAAAATCTCATTATATATCAAAACTAGAAAATGTACTCGTGCTGTGAAATGATTGATAGTTTAGTGGCAAGGCACTTGTAGCGAACCCTAGTCCTCAAGTTGACACTAACACTCGTTGTCCACTAGTCCACTCTAGCAAAAGAGGAAAAAAAATATGGTACATGTGCTAAGCACGGGCAAGTAATGGTGGTCGTTTACAATAAAAAATTTATTTCTACATATTATAATTAAATGATAAAAGGAGTCCTTCAAAATAAAAGAAAGGGGTTTTTACCAAAAGCATCCTCAAATATCACTATACCTCCAAAAGCATCCTTAAATACATGTGATGCTCAAAAGCATCTTATACCGCGTACTCTGATTTTTTTCAGTCCAAAATGCCCCTACAATTCCTTTCTCACGACATCGATATTTAATTTTGCGACATTGAGACTTAATTTGGCAGGGCACATTGAAGTATTTTGAGGTTAGTTCAGCCCCTTTCTCGCGACATTAATACTTAATTTCAATTTTTTGAAATAAATAATACATTTTAAAATATAATTTATTAAAACATTGAATGAAACAATGGAAGGATAAACTTTCAAACTAAGAAGAAAACAAAATAAAAGATAAGGGCTAAGGGTTTGTTTGGTTAAAATTTTCAAAAAGAGAGCACAATTTCTTCAACTGTATTAGGACCAAATCAATAAATACGAAAACATCTCAGATTAAAATAGGAGAGCAGTTTGATGATCGCTCTTATTAGGGATGGATTAGGTTGAGGAGCTCAATCTTTCAACAATCCTTCCACAAGAAGGATGGATTAGGTTGAGGAGCTCAATCTTTCAACAATCCTTCCACAAGAAGTAAGGTGACCAACTATGCTGTGCACTTGGCAAACATAAACAAGGAAAATTAAAAGGGCAATCGAGATAGAAAATTACCAACTTTTGGATTAAATATAGCCCACAAGCCACAATGGAAACCCAAAAGGCAACAAATATCAAGCCACCTATAACAGGAGAATGCCCACAGCAGGGCGCCTACTTGGAAAACCAGATTATACCCCACCTTCAATTGATGGAGTTGATCCTAAGCCAATTGGCTTTTAGGACAATTATCTATTAACATGGTAGCCTGAGGTTCACATACACACACCAAAAAAAAAAAAAGTTTGAGATCCGGAGTTTTGTTTCCTGATTGGTGGGCACATTGTACTGATCTGCTCCATTGATAACATGTCGGATACATCTGGTCCTTTGCACCCAACTGTCAAAGAAAAAGTCTAAATGTCCGGACTCGGGGACTGAATGGACAACTGTCATGATGTAATGATGCATGAGAGAGATGTTTTTGGGGGAGCGAGAGAGAGAGAAAAAGGAGGAGAGAGATGTTCGGTCCCAATTTCGGGTCCGAATTTGGGACAAGTAACATTACTCATTGTCAAAAGGTGCCATGTACGAAATTGGTGGGTAGACCACAGAATTGTGCGGAGCTTGTGTTCTATGCATCTGCCCAATGAATTGTGCAGAGGTTGTGTTCTATGCATCCAGGGAGTGCTTTGTAAGTTTGGTGGCTGGATCAAAGGTTTTGAAAGCAGTGACAAATGAGTAATGCCTTTGTATAAGCTTCTTTTTCTGTCTTACCCCTCCAGTCATTTAGTGGGATTCACTTAGAATCCTACAAATTATAGATACAACCCTTCTACTTGGACAAACTTTTTGGCCAGAATTTGGGACAAACTCCCATGTGGCACAATCCTAGAGGTGCTTTTTCACCCTCTCTCAAAAGTTGCACCTCTAGGATTGTGCCACATGGGAGTTTGTCCCAAATTCTGGCCAAAAAGTTTGTCCATTTAGACTTTTTGTTATAGATAAGGGGAATGAGGCTAATACCTCTAACTCATTTCGTGGTCCACAGGTTTATCATATATAAAATAATAAAATCTGAACCTCGATCTAACGGTTAACTCCATTTGGATCTATCAAAGTCCAGTGAAAACTATGTATATACGAGAGGTGGGTTTGGATGGACCGGTAGGTGGCCCCACTAAGTGGTTTATACGGAAATCTTGTACGGGAGCATTTCCGATATATATATATATATATATATATATATATATATATATATATATAGAGACACACACACACACTTTTGGGGGTGTTTTAAATACAAGAAGGGTACTTTGTACTTTCCTTTTGTACTTGAAATACCCCCAAAAAGGGTGTCCCCTCACAAAAAATGGTGAGGGATAGATGCATATGAATATTTGCTATATATATATATATAAAATGCTCATATAAGAGTAACTCTTACACTACTGTAAGAATAAGGAAACCCTCATATTTAGGTTTATGGGGCAAACATAGGGGAGCTTGCAGGGGGCATGGCCCCCCATAAACTTCAAAAAAACAAAAAAAAAAACCTTTATTTAAATGGAGATTTAAACCCATTTTTACCAATGCCCCCCTCCCCCCACCCTAAAATCCATGAAAGTCCCTATATGTTATGTAATAATAGCCCCTTCATCGTTTGTCCATCCATTACTTTCCCACTTTGGAACCTCATTCAAGGTCACTCTATAATTAATGATTCATTAATAATTTACCTACAAAAAATTGTTGGCAAAATTATAGTAAATGAAAGAAAAAAAACATAAAAAAGTAGGGATTGGAGAGAGAAAGGAAGAAAGCATGAAATAAGGACAGTGAGATTGATTGACGAAATTGTTGTAATCGGGTTAGCAAACTTTAAGGAAAGAAAAGGGGAGAGAAGAAAGGAAAGTAAAGGAAGATACGAGAAAAAATGGAAAAAAGTATGAATGAAATAAGAAGAGAGAACGGAAGAGACGATGGATTTACTTGCTGGCCATCAAACTTCATGGATTAGAGTTTAACGAATCTGAGTTCTACGATCCTCTCCCTCATTCAACTCTTTTTTCAAGTATGAGTCCATAATGACAAAACCCATTTTAACATTTATTAAATATATTTACAAATCGTCAATATTATAATGAACTCTCCATCGTTATGCCTATTCCAGCAGTATGAGCCATGTTTGAAATCTAAACCATTTAAAATTATTGTCCATTTGCATTTTTATCATCAAATAAAATTTCACTTCAATTAGTGTTAGTTATCCAACTATTGATAAAAAAAAAAAATAGTATTGGCTTCTCTATGTCTAATGTGTTTTAAACATGATTATCTCACGGTTGGAATAAGTCCTATTACACAAATTTCTAAGGTGATGGATAATAGTAGAAAAGTGTTTTTTAATGGCTTAGATTTTGAATTTGCCTCCCACTTATTTATATGTATCAGTTGATTTATCGAGTTAGGTATTCTAATTTTTTTTAAATATCTCACATTAAACTTTTCTCCTATCCAGATGTATTAGAGTGGACCTCACTAGAAATTTGTGAGGCTTTTGAGTGGGGCATACTTACAGAAATTTAAATGGCTCGGAGCAAATGGTCCCATTTTCTTTCGATCCTTGCCAAATACCTAGGGTTGTAAACGGGTCAGTTCCGGTCCGGGTCCATGGTGGACCCAGAACCGTTAAGGAGAAAGTAGAACTGGATTCAAACCCGGAACTGTTTCAGAACCGGTTTCTTGGCTTCATAACCGGAACCAAAACCATATATGAGACAGTTCTGGATCCAGGTCCGAGTTTAGGTAGAGAATGATATTAAAAAAACATGATTTTTAAGAGAAATTTTCAAAAATTGAGGTAATATATTGGGTCTCGGGTCCACGGGTCCGAATCAAGGTGGAACCGGACCCGGACCCATTTACTTATTGGGGCCTAAATAAGTACCCAGACCCAGTCTTTAACGGGTTGGGGACCTCCGGGTAATCGGAGAATCGGGTACCCATTTACATCCCTACAAATACCACTCAAACCACCATTAGATTGACTATAAAATACATGGATTATTCATAATCTTTACATATTTTACATGTGATTAATCCGATCAAGGCCTCAAATCTCAATGGAATGAAGATTTGTGACATATCAATACTAGTGAGCACTTTACTAAGAAACTTATTGAATTTATCATGAACCAAAGCCTTAGGACTCTTTGGATTTAGTTCATTTGATTAAATGATAAGAAACTCTTAATGTCCATTATATAAATCCTCGATGTGTGCCCAGACTTTTGAGTTTAGATTACTCCAAAATATTGTCACAAACTGTCTATGATTAAAGAAAATTCTACTTCAATCATAATTATCTCAATGTCAAATAGAAACCATCTCATTGAAAGAACATTCAGCACAACTTCAATATGTTTATTTTTTTCCTTTACTTTGCCATAAGAGCATTTTCACACACACAACACGCGCGTGCACACACACACACACACAAAACCAATAAAAAGTTCTCACGTAGTCATATGGCCCATATAAAAATTAACATTAAACCTCTTAAAAAGACAAAAGAGGATTTTACCGAAACCGAAAAAATCTCCTTAGACTCGGTGTAGACCAAAAGGTCCTCGAATTCTACTATAGACCATATAGGCCCTTTCGCCATTTCTCTCTCTTCACTTTTGCATTGAGTGGCAATATCGCCATTCATTATAGTGTCTTAAGCGGGGATATCCCCGGCCATTACGGTGTGTTGAGTAAAAATATCTCCGCTTAGCTGGACATTTAACTGTGATGATGTGTAAATAAAGTTTCTTGCATTTAAATAGATACAAACTATTTAAGTTCTCATACATGGTTCTAATAGAAGAGGAGCAAAAATAATCAAGACCTTGGGTATAGACAAGTACAAACACATGCATTATTATATGATGAAACTGAGTTAAGTAGGGTCAAGTTAAAGAACATGATTACAAAAGTAACCTTTAATAAATAGAGCTATTTTTTTTTTTTTTTTGGTAAAATAACAAATAGAGCTCCAACCAAAAAGGAACAAAAAAAAAAAAAGGCAAATAGAGCTCTTGAAGCATTTGTAAAGAGGAACTTAAAAGAGAAGCCACTTCTCTCTCTTAAGGGCATGTTTGTGTAACACTTTTCCGCAGAAAAGTTGACGGTTTTCCTCGAAAAACCTATTTTTCAAGCGTTTGGTGTAAAACAATTCTATGGAAATGCTTTCATGCATTGTCAGTATTTTTCTTAATAATGGTGGAAATGAGTTTGTTCACAAATGTGCCATAAATGTAGTTAGACAAATCAAGAACGCAGAATGCTACTTTCTATGGATGGTTCGCATAAACTTAAGATTTGATATTATGTGAACTTGATAGAAGTCATCAATAGAAGATATAAAAACAAGTCAAGAAGGAGATCGTGATGAATATAAGCTTTCTTTATTTTCTACCATTGATCTTCTTGCAAAACTAGGATGTGCGATAAACATGAATTACAAAAACAAACACAAATATGAAGTGCAAATGATTACTTTGGTTGATGGGCGCATTTGCTCAACACATAATTAAGATTAGGAAATGGCAGCATAAATATGATTTTGGTTATATTACATGTTATAAGATTGTGGGCTCCGGAGAAGAAAATGGGCAATAGAGAAAATGAGAATCAAAACAAACATGAGTTTGATCACTTGTATGCATCAAATTAGGTTCGGGAAAAGGGACCGGGCAATAGAGAAAGGTAAAATGGAAAATGGATTTGGGTGACATTATCTGAATATGGAGAGAAGAGAAAATGGGGCTAGCTTTGGATGAGAGAGAGAGAGAGAGGGGGAGGTTGTCGCCTATCATGAACAAGAAGGGAGAGGCACAACAAGAGGTTGAGCGATGATGAATAACCTTTTTAAGGCGATCGATTTGAGTATACAAGAGAAAGGGTCGTTACGAGAGAGGGAGTTGTTACTTCTCTAGTTTTTGTTTGGGTTGGAAAGGGTGCGGAGAGGAAAAGTAAATGAAATTATATGTAGAGTTTAGACCCTTATCTAGCATGAGGTCTTTTGGTGGGTTGAGGCCCACCAGAAACAAAACCGTGAGACCTGTGGGTCAAAGTGGACAATATCATGCATGCGTGTCGGGTGGGGCGTTACAAATGGTATCAGGGTCTTTACAAATTGTATTAAAGCCGCCTCTCGACTAGTTTGAATGTGGGTCCCTGCCATGGTCTGGTGCAAGTGGGCGAGCCAAGAGAGCCGGCAGGCTACTGTACAGAGACGTACAACCCTAAGGGGGGTGAATTGTGACGCTCCGGAGTCCCACATTAGTTATTGAGAAGAAAAGTGAATGAGATTATATGTAAGTCTTACACGCTTACATTGCATGAGGCCTTTTGGTGGGTTGAGGCCTACTATAAACAAAACCGTCAGGGAGCTGGAGGAAGGAGTTGGTAGAAGGAGGAAGAAGAGGAGAAAGGAGATATTCCCGCTTGTGTATGTGAGTGGGTGTAGATATCATTGTCTGGCAAATAATAATAAAGGGCCTTGTACTACTTCGTGCATAAAAAATTTTGAGGACCCTTTTGGTCTCCACTGAGTTTAAGAGAATTTTTTTTCAGTAAAGTCCTCTAAATAAAAACATAAAATGCATACATCTATTGGATAAAAAAAAAAAAAAGAAAAATAAACAACACACACCTCTTGATCCCTGCTCTACACTAAAAAAGGGTCCTTGGCTGGTGGTGAAAGGTGGTTTTCACTGGACTTTTAATAGTTTATTATTAAGGTATCCTTTTAATGATTAGTTAGCCCTTACTTAAAAACAATAAACAAAAAAAAAAAAAAAATTGAAGATAAACCAACTAAAAAAGCCAACTTGAGCAATCATCAGTCCACACTATTTCATCAGAAAACCTAAAGATCTACTTTAGAACCTAAAGATCTACTTTAGCTAAATGACAAACCGCCCATTCAACTTTCTTGAGACAAAACTAAAATCATGAAAGATGGGACAAACCAATGCTAATGCACAATGACTTTTTTTGTTTTATATATTATTATTGTCGGCCATGTTATTGATAAAAAACATTGGGACCAACCTTCTAAATTATGGAATCACGTTGGACCCTGTTTCTCAAGTGGTAAATCATGATGACATGCACTTATTGAATAGTTTAAACTCCACTCTCCCCTATTAAACTATTTTGACTTTGACCACCCATCCCCAGAACATGAGGATGGATATGTGACCAAAATTCAAAAAAGAAGAAATATTTGCCATAGTAGCAGTAATGGGAGTAACAGTTTAAAACATTATCAGTTTTATAAAGTGATTGTGATTAAAATTTTATTGGCATTAATTTAGTAAAATCAGAAAATGATAAAATAATATATATATTTTGTGAAATAAGAAACATGCCCTTAGTCTACTGAGTATTTTGAACTTAATTAAAAACAAAAGGCATGTCTGTGTGATATCCATGGAAAATTCTCTAGATTGGAACCTTGTAACATGAAGGATTAATATACCCAAAAGGGAGTAAAATAATAATTTTTAAAATATAATTACAATAAAAAATAAAAAAATAAAATAGAATAGATAAATTTAAAGCTAATTAACTCCATCAAGTTAGAAAATACTTAATGGTGTAAAATCAATTAAACACACATATTTATTGAAAATGGCTTGTTCAAGGCCTCCTCCTCTATCGAAATTGATTAGAAATAAGACTCAAAGAAATTATTTAATTGATTTCATTAGAAATAATTGAAATAAGACTTATAGGAAATATTTTACTTGATTTCTAAGCCTTTCCCTTTGCATTAATAGGATTTCTAAGCCTTTGCATTTCTATAATTGATTAGAAATAAGACTCAAAGGGGAATATAAAATATTTGGCCATCAAATAACTTCCCACTTAATGAAATCAAATCAAAGGGATATAGGAAATAAATACCCAGCCACTACTAATAACTCAAATCCCAATAAAGATCTCATCTGCATCGCTAAATTATGTCCTTCATAATTTCTCAAATAACTCATTTGACAATAAATTCCTATGTATTATTGTAAACAAATTGTTCCTAACTGCTTATTACTACTATATATCTTGCAATTAATCATGGTCAAGCAGAAAATTAGCCTAATCAATTGATACCAACATCAATCTAAATTCCGAGTAGATATATATGGATACATTTGTGGGGAGCGCTACACAGCGCCCGAGCGTTTTTTTTAGGAGAAAACGCCCCTCCTAGTTGAGCCCATTGGGATGTATCATAATCATGGAAGTTTATTGGATGGAAAGATCTATGTGAAGCCTACCTATATGCAAAATCTTGAATCCATGAGATCATCATAACCTTTTGATCCATGGCTCTAAAATTTAATGGTTTAGAGACATCATTTTATCAGGATTTCAATCCAACAGTGAGGAAATGTTTGATGAGTGTCAAACTTGGACTTATGACTATTTATAGGTGGGTGGTGGGTAGTGTTTGTGTGAAAAGGCTAGATTGACTCAAAATGGGCCCCATGACAAAAAAAAAAAAAAAAAAAAAGAGGAGAAAAAATGGGGCATTTTTTAGAATTTCCCTACATTTGTAAAAGATATTTCAAAGAGAACAATTTCTTATCTTAAAATAATATAGTTTTTGTAAGGATCACATTGATGCATGTCAGCCATGATCAAAGGAAGGAAATGCCAGGGAGGGCTACATACAGATTAGTGGGTAGAAAAAACACAATCCATCTTCCTAGCACTCTGTTTAGGGGCTGTAAAGTTTCAAAGTATAGATTAATTGAAACTTTGCAACCTTTTATTTTAAACTTCGAATGGGAGTTGGTGGAGTCACATAAGGCTCGAGTTTGCTCCTCATGTCTTGTCTTTGAAATCGCCCCAAATTTGACCTATGTAGGTTTAGAGGGTCCCAAATTGGGGTGGGCGACATGTTCTCACCCTTTGATCCTCTTTGACATTTTTGATCCGACCCATCCCCACCCTTGATTCCCAGGGTCCGAGCCCAGAAAAATCCAATGGGCGCACACATAGGGGGTCTTAGGGTGGTCATATAAATACTATCCCTTTCTCCGACTTCCCGCCCATTTGAATCCAATCCCAAACGAAGAAGAAATGGAGGTGCGGAGCAGAGATTCGAGTTCAAAACCCCAAAATCTTCATCTTCTCCAAAGAATCAAAGGTAAAAGAAAGAAACCCAAATCTTCATTCAAATCTCTTTCAAATCAACAATGATCAGAAACTGTGAAGAAACAGAAAATCAATCCCTGCAGGATTTACGCGATCTCTTCTCGAAGATCTCTGCATCCGACGCTGCCTTCCGTCCGTCACTCTCGATCGATACCGCAACTACTGCTCAGATCCCACTGGCAACTGGTAGTAAGATAGAAATTTCTTGGTTTCTCTCATCTCCCACCATTTCCTTTCCTGGAATTCGCTTTCGTTTGGATTATATATGAAACAAAGTGATTTGAACTGATTTTTCTGTGTTTGATGTGGGTTTAGACTATTTGAATGTGTAATTTGGTAACTGTAAGTTGAGCAAAGTGCTGTGTTTGGATGGCTTATTGGGAAATTTAGTTAGCTGTAATTGTTTGGGAAAGAAGAAAGAAATCTTGGGGGTACATGCAGATGAGGTGACGCAGATATCCAAATGCATTAACCCTGATGTCTGCGTAAAACGGGTTACTTACACGAGGTTTACAAGCGTTCAAATGGGGTACTTCATTTCTATGTCAATTGTCACCACACAGGGTAGGGTTTGTTTGAAAAACTTGACTCCTCCAAGGTCGGGTCAAGTCAATTTAGGTTGACTCGGATGATTCGCAATTCGGGTTGAGTTAGTCTCGATTTTTTTTTTTAATTTTTATATTTAGCTATTTAGTGTTCATCATAGAGATTTTACCTAAATTGTGTGAAGGGAATATTTTCCTTCACATTGGATAGAAAAAGAGGTAATTAATAAATTTCCGAATTATCTCTCATCTATAACTAGCTTGAGAAATGAGTGAAACAACGATGTATCATCATCGTCGTCATCTTCATCAAAGCCTTCTCCCAATTATGCTGGGTCATCATCATCTTTCTCTACCCAAGGATTTCTCCTTCCAGATTTATACTTTGTTTCTCCATCTGGTGGGGAATTCGCACTTTTTCGCCACTTCCAAATGCCAAATGAGCAGATTTGAGAGAACAGTTAAAGTGGTTCCGATTTTGAATGAATAAGATCAAAACCAAGAGAGACACTGCTGGTCCAGTTGTCATTGCACTGCAAGTGGGGAACTCATCCATGATAGCTTGACATTGGCATATAGACCATTTCTTCTGACAATATATTACTGTTTCTAGCTTGATGTTTCTTTGCCTTCTTGAAGTCTTCTGAAGATGAACACAGAGTAGATCAGGAGGCTGAAACATTAGCTTATAGACCATAATTTTCTTCTATTGATTTATCATGTGTTTCCGGCGGCAATCATAGGAAGGAAGGGAATAAGTTTAGTTGTTGTTGGGGAGAGTGAGACTTCAAGGGAGCTCACTACCTTTTCAGTTCCTGATATCTCTGCTGACTATATCTTGGGTATCAAGCATCTTTTGGTCAATTTTACTTTTGGTGTTGTCTACCGATGGCGGCGTGCATGAGAACAACTTGTATTGTTAGACTATGGATCCATTTGTACAAAGGTCTGTCTGGGGACACTATGTATATCTTGCTAGGTTGCATGAATTCTTTGAAATGAGCAACATACCGTGTTCAACATGTCTTAGACACAGACATCATGTTGGACTCTTCATGGCTTCTTCTATACTATTTTAAACACTTTCTCTTGTTAGTTGAGAAAGTGTCATTACATTTTTTTTGAAATTCATCTAAATATTAATATTTATTAATTGATTATTTAAAATAAAACCTGTACACAATCTTTTATTGGTGCTATTTTTGCATATTGTTTCTGGAGAAAAATAAAATTGATGTTAGTTTGTTTGAATATTATGCTGATTCCATAGATCTTATTCCCTTGTAATGCTATCGGATTCCGATGCACACATCCATATTTGTCCAACTTATCCTGGGAGTTAGTATCACATAAAGAAGTGATAATTTCTCCAGTTTTATTTTGCATGGAATCATTTTTTGGTGCAGTTGTTGCAACTCTAACTTGCTCAATGGTGAGGAGATGCTCTCCATTGAAAAGGAAAGCCATTCATATAGAATTGGTGAGTTAAAAGTTTTCTAGTTTCTTTCCTTGATTCATGGTTCCATCATGTGTGTAATTTCATAGCTGTCATTTTTATTTCCTACACATCAGTTCGACTTTGGACTGAAAAATCTTGGCTACTTTGGTATTTTGGTGTTTCGTTTTGGACTTCCGTTTCGATAAAATTTTAGCAAGTTACTCCTGTATTTAGAAAAAAATGAAAATTAGTAACTGAATTTAACACACATACTACATGTATTTAGTTCATCCTACTAAATCAACAATGCAATATATTATTTCTACATGTCAAATAAAAATTTATTAAAAATGTCATAATTTGAAATTATGACATGCGTTCTCAGCTCTCATGTTCAATTATCAATGCCATAGCCTAAAATAACATAAAATAAACACATTCATATAATTGCTACTTTGTAGGAGGGCAGACTAGTACCTAAATCAATAAGTTTAAATAACAACACCAATTTAAGATGTGGTTCTGAATCATAGGCCACATCACATGATTGTGGTCCACAGACCATAATGTTTACCCAAAGCTGTTTATAATTGCACTCTCCTTTTACCATTAATTTTTTTTTTCACTCTCGGTTTTTTCTTCTTCTCTTTCTTTCTCATCCTTAATATTATTATTGTTATTATTATTTTTGTTTGTATGGGTGGGGGTGGGGGGCTAAATTGCTCCTAATATATGTGCTGACAAAGGTTTTTTTTTGGCTAAATAATTGAACAAATATTTTGCACTACCTTTCCTCTTATGCTGAAGAGATCAAAATTTGGACTGGATAGACTGAAAATGTCTGAAAGCATAGTTCTCCATTTCTTTTCAGATGATATGTAGGTTGGACCTTGAATTGAAACGTTTCAGCTGGTTTGGCATTTCATTGTTTCATTCCGGAGTTTTTTTTCTATAAACTATTAAAAATTTGACAATCCACATATATTTGAAAAGAAAAGCAAAAAGTTGAAAAAAATAAGTATTGAAAGAAAATTGGCTATCGCCCAAGTAAACTGTGTATATATATATATATATATATATATATATGGAGATGCTCCTATGAGAGATATCTCTCACCTTATATGAGAGATAAGGGTGGGGGCCTCACATTTAAGTTGTTGGCGTTGGATATGGATGTGAGGGCCCCCACCTTATCTCTCATAAGAGCATCTCCCGTGTATATATATATATATATATATATATATATATATATATATATATGAAAAACCTCAAGTGAGCATGTGGTGCTCACACTGGTGCTTACAAAAGGTGAGCACCGCGTGCCTAAATACCTTGTGGGGCCCCTTGATGATCCATCGAGTGGACCATAAAACAATTTCCCCCTTGATAATCATTGATCCTAGGTTTGACACCCATCTGAATGGAATGGACCATTGGATCGACTGCGTACATGTTTTGGACAGTGAAAACTTGTTAGCCGGTGCTCAAGTGGTTGGGATGCTGATTTGAGCCTCCGTCACCATCCACAGTTAGGTGGTGGTGGTGGGGGGGCATCAAAAGAAACAATGCTCACCTTATCATGAGTGCCGGTGCATATGGGAAATAATCCTATGATTACAGTTACGGTGTGCACTACTTAGTGGGGCCCACCTTATGACTCATCCGAGTAGGCCACAAAATAGGGGACCCCCTTGATAGTAACCGATCCCCATGTTTTGCACCTATCCGAATGGATTGGACCGTTGGATCAAGGGACAATTTTTTTTTTTTTATATTTTATATAAAGCCTTCAAACTTGTGGGCCACGGATCAAGGGATTAGAGGCATGGGATTGGCTTCAAACTTCATGTCTAGGGTGGTTCCACTTGGATCTTTCCTTCCCATGATCTGTGAGGCTCCAAGTGGGCCCCATCCAGCTGGCCCATATAGCTAAATCTCATGGTATGGCGAGCACCGTGCTCACAAGATCATTTCCCATATATATGGATATTTGGGTTTTTGTGAGGGCTAAAATTGCCTCTCCATTCACAAGAGACCATAAAACTTTTATTTTTTGCTCCTAATGAGGGCAATTGTATTAACAAAACTGGAATTAAAAAAAAACGTTTAAATTGGAATGGGCTGAAATTGGGAATTTTAGCCCGTTTTAGATCAACAAATTTAAAACTGAAATGCAGATTTTGATCTGACATATTCAAATTGCTGACCGTTCGGCCTGTTGTTCAATTCAGTTCACTAACCAAACTGAATAGTTTGGCCTAAACCAACTGAAATTGACTATTATGACTGGAAGATTTCCATGCCTTTCACCCCTCTGCGCATCCAGAGGAATTGTACAAGGTCTTTTAGGCACCAATTGATATCCAGGATTTGATTGAAGTTAGTAAGGCAGTAGCTGTCCCAAGAGTTGAGTGAGTCTTAAGGTCGGTATCTAGGAGTGAGTGGCTTGAAGTAGATGAGAAAAGCAGATCCTAGGTGCCCATCTTGGGTTTATCATGTGAATCTTCACTGGGTATTCCATTCCCTTAAAGTCCTCATCTGGCATTGATCTCATTCCTACCTTGCCCTCCAAGCCGATATGTCCTTTCAAGTGGCTAGATATTCTCTCCTTGAAGTATTGAATCCTAGAATTACGACTTTGGACTGGATCATTATAATGGGCTGTTTGGTTTTGCTGCCTGATCAAACCAAACAGGTTTGGCCTGTGGCTGAACCAACTGAAATTGGCAGCTGCTATTCATTTAAGTGTCCTTTCAAGTAGACGTAGAAATGTTTGAGAAACTTCAGATACTGATACGGTTGTGTTGTATTTATTCGATTATCCTTCTCAACTGGCCATATAAAGGTCTGGATGCTATCTTTGACACCATTTTATGTGGTTGATGTATTTTAGTGATTTTATTTTTCTACCAGATGCTTTGCTAAGAGTACTACTTATTGTTCAAACACTGTTGCAAGAGAACAAACACTTGTCAAAGAGAGATATATACTACATACATCCATCTGTATTTTCAGGTAATTCTGTTATTTGTTAGGCTTCAATGTCCAATTGTTGCGCTAATCTTTTGTGTTACAGATGATTTGCTAGAATGTAGAGAAATGTATCTGTTGAACACTTGCACTTCACATTTGTTTTACCTTTGAAATTTAAATTATAGTGAAATGGCTCTTAAGATTTGACCCATTTACTGTTAATGGCATGTCAGAGTCCATATCTGATAGTTAAAAATCAGATTTCTGTTCATTTTTTGCTACAATTTTTTATAGGACTTGCACCCTTTGATTCAAATAAGAGAAATATTATGATTAAACAGGACAAAATGTAACCAATGCCAGCTAATAAATCAACACAATGCTACCGAATTTTCTGCTTCTTCTAAGGGTTTTCAACTAAAGATGACCTTTCGTTACTCGTGACCTGTATAAACATCAATTTTCATGGTAATTTGATGTCTTGGAATTTAAAAAAATTGCTTCAAATCTTGATTTCTCTTCTAGGAGCTTCATGGGTGGAGAGACTGGATTCACCTGGATGCATCCCAAACAAAGGGTGCGTGGTGCTTTTTATGGGAAGGTCACAATGGAAAGTCTTAGCTGTACCATATAAACCTAATCCTTTTCTTTCTTACTCTTCATTTCCTCTGAGTACTTGTACTTTTTGTACTTTGTTGACATGCAACAGAATGTCCACAGACGAGGTTAACAAATATACTAGGCTAATTTTGTGATAATACACTCCAGTATCTCATTGAAAATTTTTTTACTATAATACCAAGATGTGCATGGGGCCCTTTTCCTTTTTCATCTTCTTTCCATTGTTGTTTCATTTGTTTGCAAGGATTTCAAATTATACTTTCACGCATAGTTTTCAAAATCGGAATCGTATCGCAAATCGTTCATACCCATGAATCGAATCGAATCGCAAATCGTATCGTGAATCGTAAGATTTTTTATTTTTCTAATAAAAATGAAAAATAATTAAAAGAAAAAGAAAAAGAAAAAATAATTATTCATTACATCGATTTTTCCATTTATAGTAGTATAAATATAATAACAAGTAAGTCTTTCATACAATCATATCAAGAACATCATGATATATATTATTATTATATATATGAAATAAATGATGTGTAAATAGTTAAATAAGTTTAAAGTATCGATATATATATTTTTATTATCTTTAAATAAAATATAAAAATAAAATAAAATCCAAACCATCAATCTTACATGGTAGGATATCTCTTAAAGTTAAGAAAGTGTTCATGAAGGAAAAAAAACCAAAATAGAATAAAAAAGGAAGAAGATATAAACAAGCACCATACGTACACTCGAATGCTTTAGTTAAATGCATGCTCTTTATTAATCTTTAAAAGTTTATCAAAGCCGTAAAAAATTCTTACAAGGTTTCGTTAACTACTAAATAACCTTTTAAAAATACAAGTGATAAAAGAAACAGAGAATAAAAAAAGAAAAAAGGTAAAAGATTATTTATATTAGTTTATTGGCTATAGCCATTCTCGCTTAGTCGAATCGCTTGAATCGTAAGATTCAATGAAACGAGTATCGAATTGTAGGATTCACACCTGAATCCTAAGATTCATTTGTAAATGGGATTCATTATATAGATACGAATCGTTTTCTTTAAGATTCGGGATACGAATCGGGATTCGGGATACGAATTGTAGGATTCTGATAACTATGCTTTCACGCAATTCCTATAGCAACTATAAACTGTATAGTGATGTGAACTTCTTTACGTTGTAGAGAGTTAAATGAGAATAATAGTTTCCTCACTTCTCTACATAAATGAAGGATTGCTTTGCTTCTGTATGTGAGTCTCTTTTCTTTGCATTGCAGAGCAACAAGTTGTTGATCGGGCTATCAATGACATATGCATCCTTCTAAAATGCAGTCGCCATAATCTAAATGTGGTGTGTGTTTTATAATGATATTTGTATGTCCGTCAACACTGATAACTTGTCTTTCTTATTTTGTCGTAGCAATTGCACTTGAGGATAATAGTTGTAAATAGATCTTCCTTTCTGCTCTTGCTGCCATGATTTTCTAGCTCCCAGATTTTGTATTTCTCAATCCATTTCATATATCACAATGCAAATGGCAACCCAGTTCATATATCACAATGCAAATGGGAAGTGAGTTATGGTCTTTCATCGAAGAAAGATTTCAGCAGACACATAAATCAAACACTTGAATTTCAATTAAAGCCACAATGGAAGAAATTAGCTGCTCTATTCTTGCTACCAAAAAACAGATTGAATATTTTTGGACTAAAGAGAAAAATTCTCAATCCATGTTGTAAAAGTCATTTACATAAATTTTAAAACCATTTATTGCAATAGGCTGCCTTTCTTAATCTGCACACCATTTTTTGTCCCTGAACCATAAGCTTTGGAGGGGTAGATTATATGCAGAGACAGTAAGGACCACAGACACTAAAGTGTTCCCACATTTATTATTGTCTACTACTCAACCGTAATTAATCATAGGAAATATGAGATATGGTTAATTAAACACTCATTCCTTATCTCATTTCAGAACTTGGTCTCTTTCTACCGATAAAAAAAAAAAAAAAACCTTGTTCACTTTCTTTATCAGTGCCATCTCCATCGTCGTTGTCATCATCATTGCCTTATCCCACAATCTGAGCTGGCTAAAAGAGTTATATTCTGGAACTCCAAAAAGGAGGTCTAAATCCCCATCTTCACGTGCGAGTGAAAAGAAAAAGGATCTCTTGAGCTGCTGAGGTTACATGAAATGGATGAATTTTCTTTAAAGATTGTGCAATTTTCAGCTGTCTCTTATCAAAATACACCTGTTCTTTTCTACATTTTCCGAACCCACCTTTGCAACTTTATCACTAACTCATTTATCTAAGAGAAGATTCAGTTCAACCACCTAATGTCTTCCTATTTCCTGTGTTGCATTCTCAAAAACCTGAAGATCAACAAAACTCTAATGATTGGTAGACATCTTATTCTAGCATGCACTAACCTTGTTTCTAGAATGACATAATCTTCATTGTTAAAGTAATCAATCTAATAATTTCCAGAGTTATACCCTTAAAGGTCAAGAAACCCTAGATACATGAGAAAGAAGAAAAAACTGAAGAAAGAGAGGGAATTAATTCAAACCAAGAATATAGGTTGTCCCTTAGGGTTGGCTGGCACCTTCCAAATATATTTTATTATATTTCCAGTATCTACAATAAAACCTAAATATTTTCATATTTACAAAACAGTCCAATAATTACAAATAAGTCCTCACTGTAACTCTTAACATGCAGCACATTCCTTTATGATATGATCAGACTTAAGCCTTTTGGGTGCTGATTTTATCTTTATTATCTGATGACACATTGAAGTTTGTTGGCATAGACTTCCATGTATTATCTTCATCTATAATTTGTTCTACTGCTACTGCTCATAAACTCTTAACATGTCTTAAGTTTAGAAACTGCTCATTTATCTGTCCCCACAACCAGATATCCACTCCCACATGAAGGTCCAGGGTTCAAGCCTTGCTCAACCTCTTCAAATTCAACCATGCCGGCCAGAGTGGTGGCCTAAAAAAGATCCCTATTCCATTCATCCAGCATCCTTTTGAACTGGTAGCTGAAAATTTATTCCAGCACAAGACAGAGGTCAAATTACGCCAAAAAAAAAAAAAAAAAACCCCAAAATAAATCTTGCATACAAAGAACATTTACAGAAATACCACACTAACCTCAAATACCTATAAGGAAAAACCATCATATTGCTCGTTAAGCAGGACTGCAAGAGTGCACCTTTCTTAATTTCTAAAGATCAATTGTAGTTGACTGAACTGAAGTATGAGGATATCAAAGATCCATCTCATTGTTCCCTTTACACATCTTTTTTGTTCTCCTTAATATCCAAAGATCAATCATAGTTGATTGAAGTATGAGGCTTTAATGAGAGGAAAGAAGCAGTTGGAGTGCCTTATAAAGATATTCACACCGTCAAGACATGAAATCTGAAAGATTATTGAACAACAGCGATATGGAGTTCTTCCATCAGCTAAGCCCCACCCCCTGAAATCGTTCTTCTATGACCTTCATTGTCTTCAAATTACTCAAGATACAACAAAATGGATATCTGTGTTTTTTTCTCCTGCGCACAAAGATTTCCTATCATTGAGATTTTGAAAAGATTAATACCTAAAAGTTCACCTCCGGCTTTGCATAATTGGGGTGCTTGTTTAAAAGTGGGCGTCTCTTAGAAGTAAAGGAAAGCATTTCGGAGTACCCCCCCCCCCCCCGATAGGGATCCTAATAAATCACAAGGGAGATGTATTGCATATGTTCTCAAAGCATGTTGGAATTAGAGACTTGAATGAAGCAGAAGTCTTGGCCATTTTTGAAACTTTTCACATTATCAGGAACTCCTGGCAGTACCATCTTAAGGTGGAGAGTGGTTTTTTAATGCTCTATCTTGGGTGAGGTGAAGTACTTAAGGGGCCCATGGAAGATGCAATTCTACTTTAATGAGATTCGCCACATAATGATATCTTCTCTGGTGTCTTTTCAGCATATTAGTAGGTCCACTAATGGTATGTTTGATTCTTTAGCTAAGCAAGGGGCTGATCGCTCATGTAATTTAAGTGCTCCTATCATGTAACTTAAGTACGCCTATTATGTCTGGTCGGTGTCTTGTATACATCTCTTATACCAGTACTCGATTTTTTGTGGATTTTTTTAATGCATTTGATGTACTTTCTTTCATTATTCATATTATTTACAGGTTTCGTTCAAAAAAAAAAAAGTTCAGTTTCAGAACAATATTGAAAACATGCATGACCTTGTAAATTCGGCTGATAATTCATTCACTGTCTAATCTTGACATCCAAAATTGACTTGACAGTTTGAAGATCATCAAACTAGTTTTAGGCATTTCTGTAGTTTTTATTTGATTCCTTTATGGAGCTTTGTTAGTAATTAGGACATTAGATGAAAAAATTAACAAAAATGTAGAACTTTGTCTGACAGTTTGAGAGATTGGTCTAAAACCTGTTATGGGTACATTATTTCAGTATTTAGGAAGGAATTATTGGACCTGATTCACAATGAAATAGTTCAAAGGCCCAGAACATCAAGTCGGCTCAAATTCTTACCTAGTGGAATTGATGTGGAGACACGGGCAAGTTTTGAACAGTCAAAATTTGAGACAAATTGCACTTCGCACGCATTTTGAGTTGATTACTTTCTTTGATGTCAAAGTAACTTATTTAATCCGTTAACTTTTCAGTGAATTCTCTTCCATTCCCTGGAGAGGAGGAAGGGAAAGTAACTACTGCTGTTATCTTTTTTCTTCTCATTTCATCTTCCATGAAAGCCACTGACAGGTTTCAAATTCTAAGCAAGGTCGTTATCCTCTTCGATGTTATCTACTGCTGTTAAATATGCCAACCGTTGTGATAATGGTTGTTGAAACTGGCTTAAGACTCTAATAAGAAGCTGTAATGAAATTGTCCGTGCCAATATACTGGTTTCACATGTCATTTTTCTTCTTTCTTTTAAATCTTCTAAGTTGTAATCTTTGTTGGCATATAGAGTATCACTTTAAAAGGTTGAATATATCACTGTAATTGGATTAATATTGTATCATGTCAATAAATGCATTTAACACTCCTGATCCTGTCATAATGATGCCTGAGTTTTCTAAGCTGACTTGGATTGCCCAGGTTCTTAAATGAGTCTCATATAATTGTTGAGGCTAACAAAAATATTCAAAAAGTTTTACACTCTTCACTCGTTAGTTTGACCAGTACGAGCTGACTCATCTACATTTTGCCAAGTTGAACTGGGTTTTAAAACTATCATTGAATCAAAACATGTATGAAGTCACCTCAATTGTGCAAGCGGGTCCCATGTTTTAGTTGTCCATACCATGGATCTGATGACTGATGAGTGCCACCATTGGATGGGATATTCACCAATAATTAGCAGCTACCGGAATACAGGGAAGATCTGTACAAAGCAACATATGAAAATACTGTTCTTTTTATTTTATTTATCATGACTCTTTACTTTTTCCTACATGAGAATCATCTATTTGTTAATTTTAAATTAATTTTTTTTTCCTTTTTGCAGGTATCTGTTGGAAAGGGGTATGTTTGGGCTTAAAATGACCCTCGTGGATTCTTGATTGCATGAGAAGTTACCCTTATCTATGGTTTCTTTAAACCTTATTTTTTTTGTTGTGTTGGTTATCAGTTGATAATTGTTTAGAGGGACAAGGAAGAAGGATCGGGGCCATTGGAGAAGAGAAATGGCATCACATTAGTTTATTTCTATTTTATTAGGAAGACGAATGATTACAAATTATATAATTTACCCTTAGTATTACTAAAAGCGTCAAAACTATCATATAGAAGAACAAGCTGTAGCCTATAAGTACAATTTACTAATTAGTCTTAATCCTCTAATATCTCCCTCTACTTGGAGCATAGATGTCAACTTGCTCTAACATGTCAATAATTGAATACAGAGTGTTTGCTTCTCATGAATGAAGAGGCAATTGGCTTAATATGTTTTCGTGCTTGGAAATAGGGTTGATGGAGATATGTGTAGCTACTGGATTATCACTCCACATTTAGATTATGAGTTGGAACTTCAAAGCCAATATGGGCGGCTCTACATTGATCACAGTGGGGTCAATTGAACCCACTGAGATCTGAAAACATATTTAAAAATAAAATTTTTTATGTCATGAATTGAACTTATGGGAAGCTTTTGACCCCACTCAATTTAAGAGTTTCACCCCCACATTAGCTGATTTTATACTTTCTATTTGTTGCTATGGTAGTGAACAAAAGTCACCATAAAATACCCACCGCCTAGGTTAATGGGCCAATTGTCTACAAAAAATTAAATAACATTAGTGGGCCCACATTGCTGATATGCGCTCTAGCAACGAGTTTTTAGAACTTAAAGGAATTGGTGACATTGTTAGAAAATTAGTGGAGACAGAGAAGGATATCGTATACCAATTGGTTTATTTGCTTTTAAAATTGGCGTTGATTTTACCAGCAGCGACTGCGATGATAGAAATAGCTTTTTCAAATATGAAGTATGTAAATAACAGGTTGCGTAACCGAATAGGAGATCAATGGATGAATGACTGTTTGGTTACATATATTGAAAAAAATGTGGTTGCTAGTGTTGATAATGAATCTATATATTATGCAGCGATTTCAACATATGAAACCTGAAAACCTGTTGATGGCAGCTGTAAGAGTTTATGTATTTGGACTTTGCTTTTGGATTAAGAACTATTAGTAACAATGTATTATTATTATTTTTTTTTTTTTTTTTTTTTTGAGAATTCAATATTATCTTTGTCGGGCTATCGAAAATAGATTATTTGAGAATTTTATACTATACTTGTCGAATTATCGAAAAAAGATGACAAATGTTGATAAAGGGGAAAATAAATTTATTTGATTTGCGGAAGATAAGTCTTTTGTTGACCCCACTGACTCGAATTCCTGGATCCTCCACTGAAAGCCAAGAGGAAGCAATAATTCCTTTACTAGGGCAGTTCACATGTATGCACCACTGTCCTGCAATATGCTTCTCACTACAATTAACAACCATGAAGTGTTTCTTTTTTAACATGTGACCGTGCAACATTTGTCGAGCATGCAGTATTCATATGTTCACTGGCTATCATTAGAATTTCTCTCTTGTTATTTTGTACATATGCTATGCTATAATGCAATTTGATCTTTATACTGTGGTTCCAGGTTGGTCATGGGCTGGCTGAGGTTTTTACAAGCTGGCAGGAAATTTGATTGCATGAGAAGTCCTAGCACTGTAAGCAGCAATGGCCACCGAAGTTTATGCGTGTCTTTATCTTATTGAAAATGATTAAAGTTAACTTTGCAGGGCCATCCTATTCCCATGCATGTTGAAGAAGTTGAAGGTATGTGACTATTTTTGAAGGCTTCCTATCATCTGGAAGTGGTCATTCTTGTTTCATTCACAATTGAAGGCATCGTGTTGATTTCCCTGTAGTTTTACTACCAAATTTATTATTATTTTTTTTTGTTTATAAAATCAGGGAAAATCTCTGTTGCATGGCTGGATTTTTATGAGACCCCTTTTTGGGCCACATTTGTAGCTTACAATAACCTTGATTTGTGACTTATTTATGTATTAATTTTAAAAATAAATGAATGAAATTTTCTTGGTTTGGTGTCTGTATAGTAGTATTTGTGATAGTTAATGGGTTTTGAATCCAAATTGAGGAGAAAAGGCTATATTCATGATGATGATTATAGTTATTTGTGCCATATGGCTGGAGTGACTTTTGAAGTATTAGATAGTTTGAAGTCTCATTATTAAGTATCGATATGATGACCCAAGGGGACAACCCACTTGAGGATTGGTGGATAATCCTGGTTTTCAGTTTACTACAATGAATTTAATGATTCAAATTATTTGGAATGATCTTGATAAAAATCTTCTTCTTCTTCTTCTTTTCCCTTTTTTTTTTTTTTTTTTGGTGAAAGTTAACTGATAACCTTATTAGATCACCCCAAGAGTAAAGGAATTACAGAACCAAATGACTAGACATATCAATGCATCGCAGTTTCATTCTCAATTAGTGACTCCATGCCATTATGCCCACCATCTCCAGAAATCTGAACTAGGAACTCCAGCAAACTCTTTGTTAGCACCAACCCATAAAATTATCTTTGTACAAGCTTTAATTGCAACATATAAGCCACGTAACAGCCAATATACAACATCTCCATAAAAGGAAACCACAGTGGGATTGAAATCAAAGCCCCCAACTTTCTGCCAAAGAAATCACCTGCTCTGGCAGCAAACTCCAAATAGACTTATGAAGTAATCTCAACTCAGTCACCCTTTTTTTGAAGGTCCTTCCGTGCTTTTCCTGGGAGCAAGGCATGAGTTACTTCAGCGCCGTAGCGTCTTGTACTTGTTGACTCAGGCCATTTCCTCTAACCCTTCTTACCTCCTTAACTAGTTACCAACAAAATTGATTAGTGAGGAAAGGGGCTCCACTGTATAGAGAGGGCCTCACTATTTAAGAAGCTATTATTTGTCCATATGAATAGCTAATAATTTTTTGCATCCGCCGATAAAAAAAGAAGCATTTTTTTTTAACATCCTGGAAACACAAAATGCATTCATTGACAATAAATATACCATTGTTGCGCCTCCTTAGATAATTGATCATTCGGCGTTCAACAAAAAACTAACACCTGTTTTGGGGCCAAACCTTATTATTCCCCTCTATTGATGAGTTCATCATTAAATAACTTGACAGCAGCTTATCTCTTATATCAGGTCACCAAATGCAAGTCACATCCTACTTTCTGATTGAACGCCTTTAAATAATGGTTAATAAATCTAAAAAATGAAGCAATGCCATCTTCAATAAGGTTTCGGAAAAAACAATGAAGTCCAAATGATGTAGCCACCCATTCCTACTAAATAATCTAAAACCATACATCTCAGGTTACTAGCAATACTGCATAGAGATAGCAACACTTCGGCAGATGGCATTTCTATTTCACCACATCTCACATTTTCCAAAAGATGAATTAGTGGCTCCTCTAGAACTATACCTTAGTGTTTCAAAGCTCAGCCGAGTCAGGTCGGTTCTGACTTCGCTGAGTCCTATTTAAAGTTCCAAACTTGACTTGGACTAGGCAATCTCCTTGTTGTTGCGAGAAACTGTATTGAACTTTCAGATAGTTGCTGTCACCTTGCTGCAACTCCAAGACAGTCTCTGACAGCAACCTATGATCTGGAACCTCTTGAAAAACTGCAATTTTATAGGCTTGGATATTGAAAAAACTCAACACTAATGTGTCTAAGGTTCTATTATGAATAACTCTAGAAAACCAATCTGTACGCACACATTCCAAGAACTGCATTTTTAAAACAAATGCTGAGTTGGAACAGTGCATGAGTTGATCACTTGATTGTCTGGGTCCTTACACATTGACTGTTGGCTGTTTTAGGCTCTTCTGCCTAGACCCCTAAACAAATGGGTTCACACTCATGTGCTTGATCAAAGTTCTCCACATAAGACATTGCTTGGGCTACTATGCAATCTTCAAACTCTGCACTACTTGGATCTGCATCAGTGCCTCTGGAACTATGCAGCCATAATTGTCAAGACTACTTGTGAATGAGGATAGACATCCGCCAAGCATCATCATCATTCCCCCACATGCCATAATTTTTTTCCCATTAAAGCACTCATATCTTTCTCATGACAAAGTTACGTTTGCTGAAAAAGTGCTCTACTCTCTTAGAGGGAGGCCCTTGTATTTATATTAATTATCACGAAGTACAATTACATGAATATCCTTAGAAGAGGGTTTAAAGAAATAATGAATACAAGAGTAATCTGGGAATGCCTGATTTACATGTGGTTATAGAGGGACTCGGATTTAAGATATCATGTTCCTTAGGAGTACCAGAATTGGTACTCTCTTCTCATCTCGATGGTTATATGCTGGATAGAAAGACTGTATGGACATTATGAATTTGAAAGTTGATGACTCATAGGTGTGCTCCTTTTAACTGGAAGAAATCTTGCATGCATGTAGTATTATTTTATTATCCTAGTGTAG
Organism: Umbellularia californica; assembly: GCA_028538565.1. NCBI lineage: Eukaryota > Viridiplantae > Streptophyta > Magnoliopsida > Laurales > Lauraceae > Umbellularia > Umbellularia californica. The sequence goes on from JAPQWN010000002.1 coordinate 18,683,470, forward strand.
TGAATGTACCACATGTATGTGCATGGTACATTGTTATGTGACATGATATGCTTGGAACTGTATCTTGTAAATGCATGTTACCCATATATAGGCCATATATAAATGATAAATAATACACTTACATTTCAGATTGGTGCCATTATCCGTTATGCATTACATTTTCCTTCTGATGTGTAACATGCAGGCAATATGCACCTTTCTAGGGGACTAGTGTCCCCACCTCTTGATTAAGGAACGAGGGAATAGGCAGTAGGCCACCTTGAATCCTCTGTTGTGGCATTGTACAAAGATGATATATGATCTTCCTTTTCAGTACCTTTTTCAGTGGAAAATTGATTGCATCATTGTTTTAAGACCCATAAAGAGAGCACATGCTAGAAATGATCACACTTATCAATTTAGGTGCCCAAGAACTCAACCTGTAAATGCTTCAAAGGAACCCTAAGATATACCAAAATCTTAAACTATCTGAGTACTTTTGCATGTCACATTTGTCCGCTCAATGCCTATATAAAACTAAAATGCAGTGAAACTTCCATATAAAGGAGGAATTATGGGGCCCAAGCCTCAAGGAAACACACAGTTACCACAATTTCTGTTCATGCAGGCTTAGTACCTGTGCTCCATTCAGTTGAATTTGATGGCTGTTAACATGGATTGGAATTCCTTAAACTTTCCTTGAAATGGAAGATTATAGTTCTTTGGTTGGCAACCTAAAAGATGATCAAGAAAATAAAAGAGCAACACTCTAGAAAATGGGGAAAAAATCTCTCCTTTTGTTCTCCCAATTATTCGGAGTGTTTCCCTTCCCCTTCCACAACAAATGGTTTGAAGCAAAAGTTGACAGTGTTTTATTTTTTATTTATTTATACTGGAAATGGTTTGAAACAATAGAAGTTAATAATTCATCAGCATGAGAAATCAATGCTGATAATATGAACTCAATACTGTATCACGATGGTAGTTAATAATGTCAAGACAAAAAAAATGCTGCTTTTAGAAACTCAATATTTTTCCCTATTTGATATATATCAATCCAAATTCAGAAATTTGTTGCCTTCTCTGTTTTTTCATTTAGTGTAATGGTTATTTTAGTGTCACATTTACTGGTTCATGATTTTGCTTTTGTTTTACAATGCAAGAAGGTGTACATCTAATTTGAGAATTTACCTAATTCTTGATACAGATGTCATGTGTGTTGCTAAATATATACTGGTAGTAGAGAAGGAAACAGGTAAATGATCCATTTTATTTCATTCCACATGGTTAATTCCAATTTATCTTATGGTAAACCATTTGTATCTTGTGCATTGAACTTCTTGTTGCAGTCTTCCAGCGGTTAGCAAATGACAAGTTTTGTGAAAAGAATCATTGTGTTGTCATTACAGTAAGAACACTTATTGAGTACCTTGTTGATATTCAAAGTAATTGCTGGTTGTGCTTATTGCTGAGTACATTGTAGGGAAGAGGATATCCAGATGTTTCTACTAGAAGGTGAGGCATTGTTGGTTTTAAGTTTTGCCTTGTTTCCTAGGATCCTCCTCAAACCCACACCTGGATTAAAACATTAGTGAGCACAATACAAATGCATGACATCTTCACCTGTAATCAAGTGGTTGCAGTGTCACTCTATCCTGAAATCAGGCTGATAGTCTATCCCAACCTCTGAAGTTGGAGAAAAAGGCGGGTGCTTGAATTCGTTACTCAATCCCATAGGTTAGGGTAGTCTGATCGGCCTGACTTTGGATTATGATCAGATCTATGGTGGCCATCCCTGATCAATGGCCCAGATCTAGTATGTGTATGCACAGCTCAAACTTGTGATGGAGGCACATGCTACATAGGGAGGTGTGAGTACCCCTCGCACAATTGCACCCACTTTCTTTTCCCCTTGGGCTCCCTCTTTCAATCACGGAAGTCCCATTTTCATCTGAAAATATATTATGTCTGCTTATGGTCTCCAGTGAACATGTGTTATTCTTCCCAGGTTTTTGCGGCTTCTTGTTGAAAAGTTGTGTCTGCCTGCATATTGCTTGGTAGATTGTGATCCCTATGGTTTTGATATCCTAACGACCTACCGATTTGGTTCAATGGTAACCTGAACTTATGTTTATTTGTTGATGCCCATGTTACTATCTGTTAGTCTTTACATGTCTAGCATTGTATTTTTCTTTGCCTCTTGAATGCCTATTTTTGTTGTTGGTTTTTTTCTTTTTTCTCCTGGAGTATTCAGCTAGAGTATTGTATTGGAAGGAAAAAAAAATTGTAGTTTCAGGTTAACACAACCTGAACTCTAATTGTGTTTATAAATTCAGGCCTTTGTCTACAATCTTTTCCTTTTAAGTCACTATCAACCACAATGCCTACTTCTTCTTCTTTATTTTAATTCCAACTACTAAATGATGCGGAACGGGGTACCAGGTGTGGGGCAGGTAGAGATGCATAGGGCGGAGATGGAGGGTGGAAGGGGTAGGTCAGGCGAAAGCCTAAAAACTGGCCTCACGCCAAACTCCCTATCGTGGGCAAGGAAGAAGAGAAAACTTGGGAAGACCCAAAATCACTCGACAAACTTTTCATTAATCATCAACTAACTAAGCCAATAGGATTTTCATCACTTATATAGGAAAATAATAAAACCTAAAACTACTATAGACCATCCAAACACATTGATGGCCAGGATTAAAACATCCACCTAAATACAACTTAAAACATAAATGGGTAAATAAAACTCTAAATAAACTACGATAAGTGGGCTAGGCCCAAAGAACTGTTGAGATGAATGGGCTGGGCCCAATGGCGGGTCGACTCATGGGGACCATGGGTCTGTCCTACACCACTAAAAGTTTCTTAAAAGTCACTATCAACACACTGTGTGTGTGAGAGAGATTAATGATTAATGATTAAGTGTGCACTTGATTGTGGGGCTCACCTGGATCCATGGATTCATGTGGGTGTGGGGATGGAAAGATCACACAGTCACTAGGGTTGGGCAAAACAATTAGCCTCATCACATCATTCTAATCCAACTATGGCCCTAATAGTTTAATGGTTTAAATGCATTGATTTTTTGGATTTTCAACTCAACGGTAAGTAACAGTCAGGTCAGTGTGAAAATGGGGACAGTGACAATTCAAATGGGTAGTGAGGGGGAACTGGCTCACAGGCTAGGTCCAAAAATGGTAGGTTTGGACCTCTTGGAGTGCACCACTTTCACTTGATCATTAGGTGTACACCTGTATATGTTGCCATCATCATCATAGGTAGGTTGATAGCCAATGTAAAATTTGTCATAATCCAAAAATGAATTCTGAGAAAGAAACAGAATTCATGTAGCAGACCCCACCAACTTATTCCTGGTTTGATTCAGTTTTCCAACTCCATCGAACCAAGACAAAAGAATGAAATTGTGACATACTAGTTGAATGCTTCAACTTAAATTATGGCAAATTGAATTGCTCGTTCTTTTAAAATGGTATGCAACATGGAATGAGAATTACTTTGATTAATTATATAATCCTATTTTATGAACTTTGTCGAAGTTTTGTAAGGTCAAGCAGTATACTTTCTAATGTTGAATTTTATCAGCATGCCCATCTGCCTTATTTTTCTGACAACAGCTTAATTTTTTCCTAAAGAATATGGCCTTTGATGCAAAGTTGCTACGTGTCCCTGAGATACGTTGGCTTGGAGTTTTTCCTTCAGATGCCGAGAAATATCACCTTCCAGATCGCTGTCTTCTGCCTTTAACACCAAAAGGTCAGATTCCAGTTTTTGTTATTATTTTTCCTTACAAACATAAGAAGCAGATCTATTTTTTGTTTTTCCTGGTAGCTTGCTTACATAGTTTTGCCCTATCATGCATAACAGATAAGAACAAAGCTGAAACCATGTTGCAGAGATGTTACTTGCACCGAGAAGCACCACAGTGGAGGTTTACGTTCCATTATTTCTGTAACACACTTATTCTCACCATTACTTTTGTTTTGACTTAGCAGTCCTGCTGAAAAGTGACTCTTTTCTTTTTGCAATAGGTCAGAGCTCGGTATCATGCTGCAAAGAGGAATGAAATTTGAGATTGAAGCTTTTTCTGTATCCTCATTTTCCTTCTTGTCAGACGAGTACATCCCATCAAAAATTCAAGATGGAGTTTATATCTGATTTGTATCATAATTTCATGTTTCAGCTACAGGCATAATTTCTCATTGAATGGCTAGAAGAGGAGAGTGGGGTTCATGATGATAAAAGCTTTTTAAAGATATTCTCCCCCGCTCCTCTTTCATTTTCTTGTTGCCTTCTCTTTAGGCCCGGCACCATCACTTAACACTCATATTAAGCGCGCTTATTATGACATCTATCTATCTATCTATCTATCTATTATGCTTCTAATGGGTCTCAATCCCTCCACATATCAGTTGCCCATTTTCCATTCTCCTTATCTAGTCCCACTTTAATGGGTACCAAAAATGTCTTTAAGAAAAGAACCACCGGTTTGATTTAAGCAGTAACATTAAAAAACCATACTGATAGCCAGTTGGACATTTGATATGTGATGATCATTGGGATCTATTGGTACACCAAGTTTATTGAATTGTCTTATTTCTTCTCATAATAGCTTTATGAAGTCTCACCATGTCAGTCATCCAGTGGTCTATAAGAAGAATCAAAGTCATGTTATATGGATCAGCAAAAGATTGCCCCATCCATGGACTATAAGATAAAACTCAATCCAAAGCATGATTGCAACAATAAAACTGAGAATTGATAGGACTCTTTCTCGCTCATGTCAGATTAACAGCGCTCACACTCTTAGGAGGACTGGAGATGATGCAACATTGCCATGGTGCAGCTGTCTGTAATCTGATGTAAAAGATGACCCATAGAATCTTCTGTTCAACTGATCACTTTGCCAAAGATGATTAATTAGCTTTTCGGGCATACAACAATTCCAACAGGCACACATGTTCAGTTAAATTCACAGCTAGAAGATGTAAGACATGCGTATTACCATAAGATGCCTGCTGGGGCTTGTAATTTGGTGATCTTAGAGTATATCTCATATGCTCTACTACCATTCACCCTAAAAATTTCAGACAGGAAGATCCCAGCCATCTTTTATATAGCCACTGGAGAAAAAAGGAAAAAAAATTGGATGGCTAATCTTGAAGATTGATGGGCTCTCCTAATCATAGTGTGGCCCATTGGTTTAATCATCTGGCTTGTGGGTCACCATTGATATATTAGGGCAATAAAAACCTGATGATGAACAAGGTCGCTGATAGGAGGACTTCCTTGGTGGCCATGCCCTGGTGAATGGCAAGAAGCCCAGCGCCCACACCCCACCCCCAAGCGCGCGCGCACAGATTTGGGCTGACATTTTGGGGATATCTACTCAAGATATTAGAATTTTCTCCCCATAACTGTATAATATTTCTGCCAGCCAAAGTTATATTCACTGTTGGATCGGGGTGGATATGATTTGGCCATGCTTTTCATGTGTCCAGTCCAATGATCAATCTTGCTCTGATTGACTAAAAGTTTGGATTCTGTAAAATCATGGAAAAGGAGTTTTCATTTGATAATTTGGTCCATGTTCTGTAGGCTGTCACTGTAAGGAAATTTTGTTCTAACAAGACACGTGATTTGCTATGGAATTCAATCACACTTTCAAAACCCAAGTCAATTGAAAATTCTGATTATTGCAGTGAATCAAGGACCATCTTGGTAAATACAAGTATCTACATTTCTCAAATGGTTGTTTTCATAAAGTGGATTGCACATATAAAGATTTTATTTGATTTTACTTGTCACAAGGTCATTCTTATATAATCACAACAAATTTTGGTAATTAAAAAGCAGTAAACACTTTTACTTTTTTAAAACACATAAACTGGGCCCACCGTTCATGAATCCAAGCTAAACCCAGGGAACAATGCAGCTTCATAGGTCTTTCGGTCCAGGTGTAGATAGTCCGCATCTCCACCGATATTTCCATTTCACCAGGACCTTTTCCGAGATGGTGCTAACAAAGTACCATTCATGTTACATGGCTATCAATATGCAGGCAGTGCACCTTAAAAAATTTCACTTCAATTGGGAGTATGAACCATGGTTAGATTGATCGCATGTAAAACATGCGATTAGCCTCAATAGATAAATTACACGTAGAGCCTGCACTCCTATGGGAATGAAATTTGGATGAGTGATGATAAATGGGAGATTGGAGATTGTTAAACCACGGTCATTTTGGTTTTTTGTTAGCTTTATGCGAACATTGTGTAAGTACAATCACAAAGGAGCTCCTATGAACAAGATTAGAGAACAAAAACAGGGGTTTACATTCATAAACAGATTATTCTGTAATGTGGGACTTAAGAGTCTTGACATACATTAAGCAACTGAGAAACAAAAAAGAAAAAGAAGGGGAACAAAAAACACATACAACAACTTAGCAAAAGGCACACTTAGTTTCTTTTAGCTCCCTTTTCTAGATGACTGAGCAAGCACCAAGTCAGAAGCTGACAGTGTCCCTGACTGATCAGCATCAAGATCTTCAAACTCCTCCATCACAGGAGCAATGTCTTCTTGACTAATCTTCCCCATCTCTTTCAGTTTGTATATGACAAACTCAGCAGCACTTCACAAATCAAACCCAAAACATATAAGTTTCAAAGCAACCAAAGAACCCAAGGAGCATTAACCAAAACACAAGAAAGAAGTTAATAATGAACAGGTACAATTATTGAAGACTTAAAGTCAATGCTTTTCTTAAATCAAAGCTTTTTTTTTTTTCTCAAATTTAACTGGAGCATAAAACTCCTTGTGTATATGATTAAGTTAATGAAAAAAAAAGGAATGGCTCAATATCGTTTACGACACAAGAAATAAGTTAAATACCGAAAAGATGTACTTACTGAAAGCTACAGTCTATTTTTTCTTAAATCAAAAGAGGTTTCCCGCCTCAAATTTAACTGCAACACAGAACTCCTTATGCATATGATGAAGCTAATGAAAGAATCGGAATGGTTGAATATCATTCATGAAATAAATGAAAAGGAAAAGAAAGATGAAACATGAATCATGGATCTTTGCCCTCTCAATGCTATCCTAAAAATAAGAAAGAAGAATTTCGCAAAGGCAACACGGAATAATGTTTTGATAGTTTTCAAAAATATTGAAAGTCTGAAACAATTGGAACTTCAAAAAGGGTGGGTGCAGTTACTAGTGATCTGGCATGTCCATAATGAAAACTTCAATCTCATTGAAGCATAAAAACCATTTGTTCAACAAAAAACCTACGCCATATTTGAACACAATTTACAGTCTTTGACAGTGAATTTGCTTACCTGACAACCCCATCTTCATCAAGATCCGCCGCTTCAAGATCTACTTTTTCCATCCTTCGCGTAAGGACCCATTTGACTAGTGCCCGATGTCTGTGCTCTGCATTCAGCTCAGCAAGGTAGAGGAAAAACTGACCCAAACATATTGTACTGGTCAGTATCCAGAAGACAGCAAACACGCGCCCGCCTTCAGTCGAAAAGCTTTTATCACCATACCCTAAAGTTGTGATGGTTGAGCAGACACAGTAGAAGGAATCAACAAGGTTCAAGTTCTCCACTTTATATAAGAAAACTGTCCCAGTAAGCATCAACAGTACAAGAAATGTTGTGACCATGAGAAACTTGTATTTTACTCTGTTAGTTTCGATTTCCTTCATCATCTCTGTCATGCCAACTGAATGATTGATGCTTATGGCTTTAACCACTAAGGTTTCCTGCTTTTCTACAAGATAATCAGCTGTTCTACTGAGAAAAAGTCCCACAAGTGCCATACCAGAAAACACGAAAGCACAAGCAAGAAGTTTTGTTGTGAAGCTATCAGGAACAAGGTCACCATAGCCAACAGTGGTCATTGTCACAATGCAGAAATACAGTGAATCCAAAATCCCATTTGTTTTCTTACCCTTAATCTGATGCCTAACAGTAAAAAAACAGAATGTGCCTATTCCTAGATAAATGGTTGAGATTACCACAACTTTTGTGAAAGTTGGGTAAAGTTTGCTCAAAACAGATTCAGAAATTGGAGACAGGGCAATGTGGGTCTTCTCTGGAAAAGTATCGAGAGCTGGAGCACTTCTACAATGGCGAAATCTTCTTCTTTTGTCAATGCTCTTTGTTTTAGGTTGAAGAGGAGAGTCTTTTAACCCTGCCAGTAATGGCTGCTTTACACCATGGTCAGCCATTATCTTATTACACTGTGATTGTGGTCAGTATCAGTAGACCTGCACATTAACGGACTGTTGTTGGAGGCTGAGGTACATGAATATATTATAGAACGTTCAGCATAATCATCATTATCATAAAAGTCTTCCCCTTCAGCTATCATTCATATTAAAAGGTTTAAGTATCAACCACCACAAATCAGCTATAACTGTTCTTCATCCATGTGGGGGTACATCACATATTACTTCCAATCAGAAATAGGCTCAAAACTTGGTTTAGTGAGATTTATGGATTGCCTGTTTGATGCTTGCCCCTTCCTTTCTACAGGCTTAGGACAGGCACATGCCTAGGCAAGGCGTATGGGGAAGGACTTATAATTCAGATGTAATGATATTCCACTTATTTCATCTATAATCATACATACATGATGCATGCAACACAAGCCAACTGAAATTTGGAAGAGTATTGAGTTGATATCTTCTTAGATATCATTGGTTTTTTGGTCCAACTCTGGTGGCTTGGAAAGGCAAAAATTCCCACAAGCATCAACCACCACAAAAGGATCCAAATTTACTAGAATAAGGTTACAAGCAAAGGGTATGAAACAGAAAGTGCCCCTGAGCTTCAACTACAACAGGAACTGGTTTATTTTGCACTGATTTAAAATCCAGAAATGAAATAAACATGGATTTTAAATGTCAAATAATATATAATCATGGACTCCAAAAGGGTGATCCATACACATGGATACTAGCAGAATAAATTGAGCCGAATAAGCTATTCAAGAGACATGTGGTCATCAAGAACACAAAGTGAGTCATAGACATCAAGACATATCTGCTTCTTTTCCAACTCTTACATTTTGCTGTAATTTGTCCTAGCACAACAGACTCTAAGTGCTTTTGATTTTTTATTTAGTGTATGCTTGTGTACAAGATACTCAGATTATGGAAACCCAATCCAACGAAAACATGCTTCTTGTTATTTGGTTTGGCGAGTAAACTAGGAATATAAGGAAGTTGGTTGTCATTTTCCAAGCTTTTGAGCAAAAGGGGTCTCTACTTTCTAGGGTACAGTTGGAGGAATCGGCCTATGAAAATTCAATCCCAGAGAAAATAAATTTTATGCAGCTGAATGTGCTCTTAAGTAGGTGTAAAACACCATGGAACTATGATTAAGATTAAGGAGTTATGGATCTTGAATTTGGGAGCAGAGAATTTTCTCCGGCATTTGAGATCCAAAAACTGAAGTAGCCAAATGCTGACATCTCTCCCTTAAAAGATTTCCTATATGGAATTATTTACTGATATGATGAACCTACTTGAGATCCTGAGGGCCTGTTTGTTTGATACATGTTAAATCCCTTGAATTTAAGCAATGCGCTTCTATGAAAGGTGGTAAAATAAAGGTGAGATCCATAAAGGGTCATCAAATGAACTCCCCCTTGATAGGAAATGATCACCAGTCCATTGCAATATTAGAAAACTAATCGTCCCATCTAGATCTCCACCTTAGACCTATCACCCTTCACCACTTTAATACTACTTCTGTGAAATCCCTTCGCTATGAATTCTTGGGAACGCAATTTGAAGTACGCAAACAGGCCTGAGTATTGTTGGTAACTCTTTCTCAATTTGTCTGCAATTATAATTCTCCATTAAGAATTTAGAAAGAAATTTTTTAGCTGTTTTTTGAAATGGTAATGATTAGAGTTATTAAAAATTAAACCAAAGCAGGATACATGCATAAAGAAAGGGTATAATTCCCATAAAAACCTAAATGGTGCCCAGGAACTCTTCTTTCATATTGATGTGGGTTGCCACATTAGACGGACAAATATAAATTGGTCCTAATTTCCCTTATGCAATAGTAGGAAGCAGAAAACTATCAGTTCACATGGTGAACTGAATTTTAACATCCAATGAGGAATCCCATTTGGAACTACCTCAACAGGGAAGCTTTGCTGTAATCAGCCTTTGAATTAGGAATATGGATGACCCATTTGGATGTACCTCAAGGCAGGGAAGCTTTGGAGCAATCAGCAATTGCTATTGGTTCTGAATTGCATTTAGGATGGCATGAAAATAGTTCAAAAACATTAAAACTTGACTAGGCTCTGTCCAACCACAAACAGATAGACCACTTGTGGGTCAATTCTCTTTGTTCTATTTAATTTCTCTCCCTACTTATTTAGCTTATGAACGCGGTTTGACTCGAAAAGGGTGGCTCAACTAGAAATTAAATAGAGCTGACTCAACTAGGGTAAGTCTCAAGTTGAAGAGCTTTAGATCAATGGGCATTTTCCTCTGCCCCCTTTTGAGTGTTAGATAAGAACATGCATTACCTGTGATCTTCCTATTTATTTAGGGGGCAGTGCAGTGAAGTTGGATATATCCAAACAAATCCAAAATGGCCCATTCAACCTGTATTTCCAAGGTAGACTGGATCCAACATTAAATTTCATAGAGGGTCTTTGAGGGAAAAAGGAAATGGAAAGTAGAAGAAATCACATGACTGAATGCCAGTTCCAAACAACCATGTTTCAGGATGTAAGTACATGTTGTGTTCGACACATTTAATATCTTTAGCACAAATTGATCTTTTGATTTATTTATTTTGGGGGGCTGGGGGGTTGTGTTTAATTCTGAGGGCTGTTTTCTTGTTAAGAAAAAGAAGTCTGAGATTCAGATCTCTCATAAAATTTGAAGCAGTTTTGTCCTCAATCCTTCTTTTAGAAGAAAAGTGAATCCTTATAAATTGATGACATGCGCTGAAAATTGACTCCATTGGAGACAAATGAATTCGCCCATAGAACCTTTTTCTTCCTCCTCCTTTTGAGATTTTTTAGTTTGTTTCCGGCCTCAATTTCTACTTTCAAAGGATAAAATCCAATATGTCTTTCCCTATGCAAACAAACAGCCCCTGAATATTTCAAGCACATTATTTCCACAGCTTAAAACATAAACCGACTCCCCAACTGAAACTCAGAAATACCAAATTACAGATGGGCAACCTTAGATCCTTAGTGCTGACATCAAAAGCATCAAAATGGGTCATCAAAATCAGAAGAACATAAAAAACATGAAATTGTTTCATCAACACAGGAAGAAAAAACAAAAACCCATATTCATTTAGGAATGAATTCTCATTAAAGAGCCATGAACTGGTTTCAAATTAAATTTCATAAATACCCAACTGCTAATGGACAGCTATGGAATCTCACCGCCAACATAAAAAACATGAATTGGGTCTTCAAAAGTAGAAGAAAAAACAAAAACCCATGTTCATGAATGAGTGAATTCTTCTTATAAAAGAAAAAAAAAAGGTAGGGAATATTCATTCATGCTTACCTTTAGAAGCTTGTTTGCATTCATCACACATTGGTGGGGTTCTTGGATTTCATGTCAGTGACTGAGGCTTTTGGATGTAATCATGAGAGTAATTTGTTTCTGGTCGGTTGAGAACAGAGGGTTTGGAATTCAGGCTATGTGCTGTTGCCTTTGGAAAAGGCTGGAAGATCTGATTTGACCCCACGCTTCTGTAGCTTTGTCTTTCTCTAACTAATCAGTTTTTTTTTTTTGTTCAAGTTGACAAAACTCAAATCTTCAGTAAGTTTGGGCCATGCAGTTGTGGGGATTTCTGACCTGAGTAACTAACCCAAGCCTCACCCGACCTGGTAATTGAGGATTTGGGTTGATCCTTTTACTTGGGTTTGGATTGACATTTTCAACTTGAATAATAAATGGGTTTGGTTTGGGTTGAGCTCATGGTTGGCATCGGACAGGTGGACCCTATTCAAACCTGACTCGATCCCAACTCACTACACTCTGATCCACTAACCCAACTGGAACTCGACTTGATAATTCATGGATTGCATGACCCTTTTAACTTTTGGATTTGAATCTGTGGTTCACTGTTGCAGCCCGATTACTAATTGGGTTTGGGCTGGAAATGTCGAATTGTCAACCCAACCTGATCTATTGCCACCTTAATAGGCCAAGCATTCTATGTAGATGGGAAGGATACTCTACGTACCTAGGAAGAGTAGCATATGCAATAGGGATGGATCCTTAAGTAGCTGAGATGATCCCTAGACAGTAAGTAACTTTGCAATATTGCCAACCAACTGAGAAATCTCTTGTTGTCTTGCTCTATACCATTTGTCTCCTATAGACGAACACACATGATTTGTTGGCTGGCAAATGGATGGCTCAAATAAAATGTGGCCAATTTTATATCTTCAGATACCATAGAAAAATTAAGCTTAAAATAAAGAAACATAGAAAAAACACTCATTACTCACCAACAGAATTGTCTTAGACTAAAGAGCCACTAAGTCCTATTATATTAGCAGTTGACTAGAGAGAATTTCTGTTATTTTAATATGGTGACACTTAATTGACTTTGAGAATTAATGAAGTGATGAAGCTTTAATGATGATAGTGACAATTACAATAACATGATTATCTAATTTAGATTTCTTGGGCCTTCATTGTAGTATGTATAACATTGTTTTATTTGTCGAAGGTCAAGAAGACCATTGCTATTTTAATCATAATGAGACAACTATCCTGCTTATTATAAAAAGCAAGTTAATTTGAAGGGCAATGTGATTGAAGGGAGATGGTCCTATTACATATCTATAAATCAAATCTGGCCAGTAAGATGTAGTCAATCATAGTGATGACATGGGCTAAGGTCACTCAGAGTTCCAATGTAAGGACCAATCATGAAAATTTGGCTATGAGTGGTTTCACAAGTATGAAATTTGCTGAATCTTGCATGCCAAGTGTGAGATTCAGGTGGGATTGGAAGAATTTAATGTGAAAAAGGGACTTCATTGATTGTTACCATCTATTAAGAACCTACTCATAAAAAATAAAAATAAAAAAAAAACTTTTTTAAGGGCCAGGAAGTTTAAATTTTTAAATAGGTGCTTGTAAAACCATTAAAACATTGAGGCGTTTAGATAGTTACAGTAATCAGATCATATTGATATTTGGGCAACTTTAATGCTTATGGAGAACTCCCAATCCTGCCCTAAACACTTGATTAAGTTGTACCAGGTGGGCCCCACAAAAAGAATTCTGCCTGTGATCAATATGGAGTCATTTTCATAGTCTAATATACTCATATAATGGTGAACCCAGACAATGGAGCTGATATTGTGGCACATTTCTTATTCCATATTCCATATCCACTTTGTTTGGAAGCTTGATGTGTGTATGTAGGTGTCCAATCGGGCAGGAGGAGTGAGACTTTGGGCCAATATGACAAATTAAAAAAAAGGACAACCCAAGCCTGAATCCAGATTCTACTTCCACCCAACTTAACCTAACCTGAACCTGATCTGAAATCTAGAAGGACCAACCAAAGGTGTCACCGACCTGATTTTAACCTGACTATGGTAGCTGATTTTAGGGTACATTTTTGAAATATATCCAAGCTGGAAGTCAATCTCTACCCTTTTTTTTTTTGCTGTCGGAGTGTTGCCAACCTTTGGGTTGGACTAATGCCTCCAGGCCCCGAGGGAAGCCGGTAAACTCCCATGTAGCCCTAGTGTGGTAGTGTAATTTCGAACCTACAACCTGACAACAAGCAAACTGAAAATGACTTGAGATGACTCAGGAAAATGCTCAAGAGACTTGGTAGATCATCTCTTGGATCATGGGCCACAGCTCAACAGTTGTGTAAATCTTCAACCAAAATGCTGCAATTTTTTTTGCAAGTGGGCTGTCGGCTGATTTGGATTCATCAGAACATTTGCTAATCTCATCAGTTACAAAGGTTAATACCATTTATCATATATGCGACATGGGCCCCCACTACACCAACTCAGTTGAATCAAATATCTTCCCATAATTTTGACTGGCCCAGCTACAAATGGATCAGATCCATTTCAAGAAGAAAAGGCCGAATCGTGATCGGATTGGGCTGGAACACAAATCATGGACTAGTACAAATCAATGTAGGCCCATTTCATCCAACCTTATCTCTCCCCTACGTACCTGCAAATTGCATATCATTGGGCCTAGCCCTCCAGAGTGTGTGTGTGTGTGTGAGAGAGAGAGAGAGAGAGAGAGAGAGAGAGATCTAAACTATTGGCTGGATAAATCCAATTTTTCAGCCTGTAATCAAAAGGTCTTAATCATTTGATTAGAGATGTAACAACTAATTTCCCACAAACCCACATCATGTTAGCTATGTTAGATCTCAAAAAGACTCCTCATCTCTTCTTCTCTTGTGCTCGAGCATCTCAGATCTGGCAATGGCTTTTCAGAGCGGCTAAGTTGAAGCTCCCCTCTCTCCCCTCTGAACAGGAATTTGGCGCATTCTCTCTCTTGGAATTGACTATACTGGTTCCAAATACATGGCAGCTATCTTCATTGAAGTCATTTATGCAATTTGGAAGGCAAGGAACAAATTTTTTTTCGAAGACTCCAACCTGCCTCTCAACACTATCATCCTGCAGCTGCAAGCAAGAGGTTCTTTCTTTCTCCCTGCAAAACATCAGCAAGCCTTTTTCTAGTCCCCAGTTGATGAGCATATGCAACTTTTTGGAAGTTCATTTTGATAGATAACTCTGGATACTTTTGGTCTTTCTGTTTTGTCTCTTTTTTAGGGGCTCTGTGGTTGAGCTTCTCTGTTAGGGGTCCATTTGATCCTCTGTATATTCTTTCCTTCTCTTTAAATTAAATTACCCTTATAGCAAAAAATGATCTCAAAAAGGCTCAAATGATATTAATTTTTCCTTAAGATAGACCCAACACCATTTTCAAGCCATGTTCATTATATTATCTTCATTGGGCTCTTTTAAGTAGTTGTCAAATGGGTCAACTTTCTTTACAAAGAGAAGAGTTAAGAAAGAAAGATGCCCTCAAATATTGCATTTTCTTTGGGTATAACAGCCACATAAGCATTCTCCTCCATATGTCATGAATGCAAGGTACCGATTAGTTTATTCAACTACTGTGTTTTTGCCATATTGACCAATCTCACTACTGGATTTCTATCTTTTACCATTTTGCTCTTAAATGGAGTATGAGCTGCCACCCTAGGGTTGTAAACGGGTCGATTCCAGTCTGGGTCCGAGTCCACCGTTAAGGAGAACGTGGAACCGGATCCTGATCTGGAACCGTTTTGGAACTAGTTTCTTGGCTCAGGAACTGGAACCAGAACCATATATGGGATGGGTCTGGATCTGGGCCCGGATCTAAGTAGAGAATGATATTAAAAAAGCACGGTTTTTATGAGAGATTTTTGAAAATTGAGGTAATATGTCGGGTCTCGGGTCCAAACTAAGGCGGAACCGGACCCAGACCCATTTATTTATCAGGGCCTAAATAAGGACCCAGACCCGCTTTTTAACTGGTCGGAACCTCTGGGTAATCAGAGAATCGGGGACCCATTTATATTCCTATGCCACCCACACAGTGGGCTCTTTTTACAACTGTTAGATATATCTAAAAAAAATTGTGATCCATCTGAACCATCTATTTTTTGATTGCTTAGAAACTGTATATTTACCAATCATCTAGGACTTGCCCACTAGTACAAATAGTTCACACCTTTTTTCACAAATTCATGATCAATTTATGCTTTACAAAATAGATTCCCCTTCTCTCTACAACTCCATTTATGCCAAAGAGTTGGGAAAATTCTAGAAAATACAAATCTAATAAAAGTGAATACCAACAATTTCTATTTCTACAAGATTTGAATGAATGCAAGAAGGGAATCTGTGACATATGTAGATCTAATGAATTCCAATGGACCTATCCTTCTCTTTTCTAATCCTGATCTTCTTTTTTTTTTTTGCTATCGGTGGTCCCCAACCCTTCGGGTTGGACTAATCCCTTCGGGCCCAGAGGGAAGCCAGGTAAACTCCCCTGTAACCCCAGTGTGTGTCTTTTCTTTTCTAATCCCAATCAAAACCTATCTTTTAATGTCTTTAAAATCCCGTAAAAATATTGAAACCTCTTTCTCCAAGACCCAACAGTCTCTTGTTGCAATTACATCCAAAAACAAAGACATTACTTATAAGAAAGATGACCCTTTCTCATCCTCTCTTCATGTTCTTTTAAAATGGTTTCTTCCAACCTATTAGGGATTGGTCATTCTTTTTACTTCCATCTTCTACCTTGTAGTCCAACAGTTGAACTGAAGCATATGTTCAAAAGTACGTAACTTTCCAATAATTTTAGAATCTTGTAAGGTTGATTTTTGTAAATGTACCTGAGAGATGAATGCCCCTCCAAATTATTTCTATAATAAGATGCAGGGGAAAAAGCTGGTCATTTTCTCCTTTTTTTTATGTTGATCTTCTTTATTACTATTTGTAGTTGTCAATTTTGTTTTATTTTTTCTTTTCAATGGGGTTCATTAGAGGAGAAAGTCAAGATTGTCTGTCCCAAGCCTGAATAAAGGAGGAGGTTAAATTTAATGTCTGATTGACACTCATGCTTGTGCAATGTAGAAAAGTTCAAAAGCTGGTTTTCTTGTTTTCGGGCCTTGGCCCAACCTTGAATCAATCCATGCCCTCGAGCATAGGTTAAAGACCTTAGGTTGGGCATGCCCTTTGAGGGCTTTGGCCCACCCGAGCCCGACTCTGCATATATTGAGGGCAAGGTAAGGACAACCCCCGGCCAGACGCTCTAACAGCTGTATTTTTGAGGCATTTATGACTATTTAGATTTGATCCAAGGATTAGAGTGGGGTCAGGTTTTCACTACACTCTAATTTATAACTACTTTACATGTATTTTAGTGGGAGTTTATTACATAACAATTGCAGACAAAGAATTGAAAGGCTAACAGTCTTCTACCTCCTTTTTTTTTTTTTTTTTTGTTTGGGGTTGAATGCAAAATTAGGTTGGCAGACCATAAATGAATTTTGGAGAAACGGATTAAGGTTGAAAATGTTTGGTGATTTTGGAGCATCTAGAATAATGCTATTGGAGCCAAAAGATTCCCTTATTTAAATTTCATTTTCCTCTTTTCAGATGGGCAGCAGCTACTTAGATGATCTCAACTCCCAAATCAGGAACATTGTTAGCTGGTATTAATGGAATAGAAGAGGAGTCATCAAAATGAGTCTTGCCTCCACCATTCACTCCATCACAGTGGTTGGTCCTTGATCTTCAAGTTCTTTAGTAAAAATGTGTCAAATCGTAAGTTTCATATATTTTTCATAGAGAAAATTACAAGAATATATAGATATAAGAACACTAGTTTAGGAAACAATACTTTGTCTATACAATATCTACGGCAATAATTAAGTTTGACCCTTGATTGAAGGGATTCCTACATCTAAGGTTTCTATAGCTGGTTAATTACGTGACTCACGCCAACACTTCCCCTCAAGTTGGTGCGTAGATGTCTCTAACGCCTAACTTGTCAAGTGAATCATGGATGCTTCGACTGGAAACTGCTTTGGTAAGTATGTCAGCTAGTTGATCTTCAGATTTAACGAAAGGAAACCGAATGATCTTCTCTTCCAAGTTTTGTTTGATGAAGTGCCAATCCACTTCCACATGCTTGGTCCAATTGTGTTGGATTGGGTTGTGAGATATGTCAATGGTAGCCTTGTTATCACAGAATAAATTTATTGCCAAACCATGAGGAAAACCAACTTCAGTTAGCAAACTTTTAAGCCAGAGAAGCTCGCACAATCCTTTTGCCATGCCTCGAAACTCAGCTTCAGCACTGGACAATGCCATTACCTTCTGTTTTTTGCTCCTCCATGTAGCTAAGTTGCCTCCCACGAATGTAAAGTAGCCCGAGGTAGACAATCTATCCAAGATGTTCCCTGCCCAGTCCACATACGTGTACCCTTCAAGATTCAGATGGTCATTCTTGGAGAACATTAGTCCATTTTCCTGGTGATGAATTTAGATAGCGAAGAATTCTAATTACTGCACTCATATGGTCTTCACTAGGACAATGCATAAATTGGCTCACTACACTCATGGCGTAAGCCATGTCTGGGCGGGCGTGAGATAGGTAGATGAGCTTCCCCACTAGTCTTTGATACCTTACTTTATCAGCCGGTACCTGGTCCAAGTATTTCCCAAGCCGATGGTTCTACACAATCGGGGTATCCATTGGTTTGCACTCCAGTAATCCCACCTCTGCCAATAAGTCTAGTACATACTTCCTTTGAGAAAGAAATATGCCCACTTTTGACCTCGCCATCTCTATTCCTAGAAAATACTTGAGCCCTCCCAAGTTCTTCATTTCGAACTCATTGGACAATTGCTCTTATAGTCTAGAGATCTCTTCGGCATCATCCCCTGTAATTATCATATCATCCACATGCACGATCAAAGTTGTCATTTTGCCTTGTTGATGTTTCAAGAAGAGAGTATGATTAGAATTACTTTGGCGATAACCATACTTCCTCATAGCTGAACTGAATCGGCCAAACCACGCCCGAGGTTACTGCTTTAGCCCATACAATGCCTTCTTCAATTTACACAAAATTTTGGTCTCGGAAGATCCTGTATATCCCTGCGGAATGTCCATGTATACTTCCTCGTCAAGGTTGCCGTGAAGAAAGGCGTTCTTCACGTCGAGTTGATGTAATGGCCAGTCTAAGCTGGCTACAAGAGACAACAAGACTTTAACCATATTCAGATTGGCTACTGGTGAGAAGGTTTCTGAATAGTCTACGCCATTTGTTTGAGTAAAGCACTTCGTGACAAGCCTTGCCTTGTAACGCTCTATGGTTCCATCTGCCTTGTATTTTATAGAGAACATCCATTTGCATCCTACTGTCTTCTTTCCTTCCAGTAATGAGATTAACTTCCATGTGTTATTTTTCTGTAATGCTTCAATTTCTTCTTTTATTGCTTGTACCCACTTTGGATCGGACAAAGCCTTCTCAACGTTGCTAGGAATATGGCAGGAGGATAATGCTTGAGTGAAAGTCTTAAGAGGCTTGGACAGACTTTGAGTAGACGCATAATTTGCAATTGGGTACTTGGTCCTTCTTTCTTCCTCATCTGGGGTGTATCCATTTGGTGGTTTCCCACGGTTGTGTCTAAAAGGCAAGACATAACTAGTAGAAGAATCTAGGACATTAGCAAGTAAAGGTGCAATGGGGTTACTTACCTCAGGAACATTCTCAGGAGGAGGAGGGTCTTTGGGTACTGAGGAGTGAGGGGACTCTGTATTTTCAGGTTCTCCATTTTCGGCCTCTTCATGTCCAGGTTCTTCATTTTCGGGCTCTCCATTTTCTGGTGATGCATCTTGCAGTTCCACCTCTCTAGTTCCAGTTTCATGCACAGTCGTAGGAGCTATTAACCAATTCGGTCTTCCACTTGAGTCTCCCCCTAAAGGGAGGAATTGGGTACCAATAGAGAGTAAAATTTCTCGGACTCAAGCAAAGTGACATCCATGGTGATATAGGTTCGGTTGGTAGTGAGATCATAGCACAGGAAGCCCTTTTTATGTAAACCATATCCCAAAAATAAACACCTAACTGCACATGGATCTAGTTTGGTACGTTGATTCTTATGGAGATGGACAAAAGCAACACACCCGAAAATTCTAGGAGGAAGCATCAATGTAGTGGGCAGGGAGATATGAGTAGAGAGGATTTGTAAGGGAGTTTTAAAGTGGAGAATTTTAGATGGCATGTGGTTGATTAAGTACACGACAGTAGCCACCACGTCCCCCCATGGTGACTTTGTACCTTTGCGCCAAGAAGTAATACCCAAACTGTTTCGAGAATGTGCCTATTCTTCCTCTCGGCAACACCATTTTGTACCGGTGTCTGAGAGCATGAGGTCTCATGGAGGAGACCATGTTGTCGGAAATAGGCCTGAAAGCTTTGGTTAATGAATTCGCCACCATTATCGGAATGGAGTATTTTTTTATCTTGGAGGAGAATTGGGTTTGAATCATGGCATGAAATGCTTGAAATATGGTGAAAACTTCATCTTTAGTTTTCATCTGGTAGAGCCATGTCATTCGAGTGTAATCGTCAACAAAAATTACAAACCAACAAAAACTAGAGGAAGTATTTATTGGGGATGGTCCCCACACATTGGAGTGTATCAAGGCAAATGGAATATTACTTTTATTCAATCTTATTGGATAAGGGACTCTATGGCTTTTAGCCATGATACATGTATCACATTTAAAATCTATATTCTGCAAACTTGAAAATAAACCTGGGAATAAATGCTGTAGATAACCAAATGATGGATGCCCGAAACATCGATGCCACAGCCAGATCTCCCTTGCTTCATTGCTGGTCTGATGGTGTGTGTGATTTGCTATGCCCAGGCTGAAGTCATCCAAGTAATACAGTCCCCCCTTTAGTACCACGCCCAATAATCTCCTTGTTGAGAATATCCTGAAGAAGACATAAAGTAGAGTATATTAGTACTACACAATTGAGTTCTTCTGTAACTTAACTCACATACATCAATTTATTTGAGAGAGATGGAACAAGAAGTGTGTGAGATAAAGAGAGAAAGGGAGATAAAGGCATTGTTCCAGCCCCTGTGACTTGGTAAGTTGCCCCATTGGCATTGGCAATGCAAGTCCTCCTTGGTTGAGTTGTGTTGGAGAAGTCATTTGGGTCAAATGTCATATGATCAGTCGCCCCAGAGTCGATAATCTAGGCGACATCATTCCGAGAAGGAGAGGTACAAAAAACATGTCCAGAGTTACCTTAATCCCGGAGTGAATCAGCCACGGGACCAAGCGACAATTAAGATGCCGTAGTGGCCACCGCGGCTCAACCCATGCCATCTTCAATCACAGGAGCATCTCGTTTCTTTTGGGCTTGTAATTCATGCCACCAGTCGGGATAGCCATGTAGTTTGAAGCATGTCTCTCGGGAATATTTTGTACTACCACAGTGAGTGCCCTTGTTCCCATCAGAGTGACCCTTGGATTTTGAGGATGACCCAGACTTCACCAAGGTATGTGACTGGGCAGATTTCACACCTTTGGTGGCCATAACAGCATCACTAGCTGCTGCTTCTGCTCCTAATGCCATCATAGATTGGCAGATATCCTCCCTTCGAACGTGAGCATATGCCTGCTCAACGGTGGGAAAATGCTTCAGTTGGAGAACATCACTCCAAACATTGTCTAGTCGATCATCTAGCCCATCCAGAAAAATATACACTCTCTCCTCCTGTAGAATTGAGTTGTATTTCTGTATGTCGGTTGCACACTCCATTGGATTTGGACGACGAAATTCGTTCTCTCGCCACAAACCCTGTAGATCATTGTAGTATTTCTCTATCGATCCGCCTGCTTGTTTCATCTGAGAAACTTGACGTCTAAGATCATATACCTGCAAGGTGTCAGTTTCATCAAAGTACGTTGTATCAGCAGAGTCTCATACCTGCTTAGCCATTGGGTAGCAAATAAAATTCACAACCAACGAGTAGTCCATTGAGTTTATCAACCATCCTTTCACCATGGCATTCTCAGTTCGCCATTTACGAAATGATGGGTTGGTTTCTGGTGGTGGAGGGTAGTCTCCATTGATATATCCCAGTACATGCCGGCATATTCATGTCAGACCAATACTACATTTGCATCAGTACTCGATACTACTCTTATACTTCTACAGTATAAGTTTAGCATATCCTACTTGTCAAGTCCATTATTTCATATAGTTCTCCTAGTTTTCTTAATTTTAATATAAAAAAAATAAAAAAGGAATGTAGGCCGTGATAATTTCATTAATTCATAAATAAAGAAAAATTTAAGGCCAACCTATCCATATTCATATACATATCTGGCATTGTAGGCTACTAGCTATAGTCTAGTTTGCTCCTTTGTATCAAATGAAACTCCAGTCTATCAAGGTTTTCTTGCTTTCCAGCTTGATTTCTGAAACCAAGCCAATGCTTTAGCCAAAGAAAAGAGGCCAGTGCATTGGGATGGGGATCTTTGCTGCTAATTCTTCTCTAAAAGTCTCCTTCCACTGTAGATTCGAACTCGCTACCAATTGGTTCTGATACCATCTTAAATTTCTTTAGCTAACCATTCCTACCAAAACCTCGAGGCATTAGCAGAGGCAGTGGAAATACTTTTCAATAATGAAAGAATCCCCACTGCTAGACTGTTTATATGTGCATTTTGATCCAAGTAATAGCTCCAATTAATTAATACTCCAGCCATTGGGAAACTTTTGTATTTGGGCTAAAAAAAGGTGCAGATCTTGTAGCAACATTTATCATAATTTAATCTAAAAAGTGCTCTAGAATCATGTATACACAATTTCTTTTTGTCAGGGAAAAAAAAAGAGTTGAAGGAAAAAAAGAAAAAGAAAAAAGAGTTCAACAAGTAACCTTGGCATCTTATTAGGATATGGGGGCGGAATGGGGATTTTTGCCTTTGGGGGACACTATGAATTTTTCTTACCCACTTGATCTAAAGGTGATGAGATTAACAATCAACACAAAGTCATTTAAACTTCATATTTTCTCTTGTATGATGGGGCTGATTTTTTCATCATCATCCTGTCTATATGGGGTTGTCATGTGCTGATGTTTTATACTACAAATATGATGCTGAGGACATTGTATTTACAGCACAAAATAAGTAAATTACCAATCTTTGATTACAGATAAAAAATGGTAGTCTGACCATGCATTTAGTACTAGATTATGAGAGAGAATTAGCTCTCAAGTAAAATATTGACATTCATTTCATACACTATCACTATATTATATTTATATGACCAGATAAAATTCATAACCCCATATCAGAGTTCATAAGTTTTGCATCATTAAAAATGAGAATAGAATGGTGGGAAGAGTTGGGAGTGCATTTCCCCTTATTGGGGTTGAGGTGCACTTGCCTTCCCCATATTTTTGTGCTACACTGGGATTCAAACTCGTGAGTTCTGACTCACTCACTCACTCATTTCCTCACCAACTTAGCTATAGCTGAGGTCACGCTCGTCTTCTCTAAATATAATAATTAGTAAGTGGTAGAATAGGATTTTTTTCTTTTGCTTGATGAATAGTAAATCTTCATTATGGGGCCATAATGTTAAATGGAAATTCCAGGCGGTCCTATGTTTAATCAACACACAAAGCTTTCTAAAAAGATTTGGAGGTTTTCCCAAACTGGGGTGGGGGTTGGGGTGGGGTTGGGGTGGGGGGCCACAACTCTCATTACAAAATTCTTTTCTTTTGAGCAGTCTCAGTAGTAAACGAGCTATATATCTGTAGAGGGAGATAACAAAAGAGAAAATCTCCAATTAAGTGGACCAAAGCTAGTGATTGGCTCCTTGTACTGTAGCTGGGCCCACGAAAGTGGTAACACACATGGGCCCACTACGATTGCCATCAGGTATAGGAGTGTAAATGGGCCCTTGATTCTCCGATAACCCGGAGGTTCCGACACATTAAGAACTGGGTTTGGGTCATTATTTAGGTTCCGATAAGTTAACGGGGTGCTTTTTTTGGACCCATGACCTAAAATAGTCCTGGTCCAGGTCCAGGTCCGTTCCACTTTGGTTCGGGCCCGTGGACCTAAGACTCGAAATATTATCTCAATTTTCAAAAACTCATCATAAAAGCTAGTATTTATTTCTAAATCATTCTCTAGTCATACACGGACCTTGACTTGTCCCATATATGGAACTGGTTCCGCTCCTAGTTCCATCTTCTGATTAATGATTCTGGTTTCGGGTCAGTTCCATCTTTTCACTAATGGGTGGATCCACATCGAAAGTGGCCCATTTACATCCCTATAGGTAGAAACAACTTCATAGCCTCCAACTTACTTTATTTGGCCAGGAAGAGTCTTTTTCTCAGCTATATGAAGCATTTGTAACCCTTGGTTTATGGGTTATGCTGTTTATATTCTCAACCACTTAAAAGGTTTAGTTATTCCCACCAGAAAAAAAGAAAAAGAAAAAAAGGTTTAGTTATTTAATGCTTTGTGAGACATAATCTTGGAATGTGTTACACATGTGCTGTGCTGCAAGCGGTGGAAGCAATAAATTAAGACAAGTATCTATCTCTGTGTTGAAATGGACTGGCGTGTAGCTAGATCAGCTTGGTGTCTCACTCATCAAGCTTTCCAGAGTGCAAGAAGTTGAGCCCTACATTGATTTGAGACCCACTGATTGAAAATCTCATCTCAAAATGAAAGCATACATTTGTACGGAGAAAACTACCAACACTTGATTTGTGGGTGGTGCTGGTGTGAAAGGGCCTTAACCACCAAAATTTTAGTATTTCTTCTACTCCAGCAAAGGTGCTGGAATCCATCAAATCCTCAGATGAGGGAAGGAGACCGACCTCAGGTGAGGTGAAGATCTCTCTAATGAGGGGAAGGTGACATGTTCGGAGTAAATTTTTAGACAGCCAAGTGAGAACTATTTGTACGAGATAATTTAGACGTGTGACACATGCACTCATTTGGATGAGTCCAAGGATAAATGGCAAGAGGAGAGATTGGATGAGCTAAGCATCTATTGATATCGACTCAATTTATGTCTCTCACTCAAGAATCTGCTGCATGGAAGTAGTTAAGCACTTTAATTATACATTAGGACCTACTTATTGATAATCCGAAACGCCCAAAATAAAAACCTTATCTTAAAAGAAAATGCGTGAAGCAGAAAGTTACCAACCTTTGGTTTTTGCCTTATGCTCATGCCAAAAGAGTTTCTTGAGACTGTCAATTTTCTCAACCACTCTTTTGGACACTGCCAATTTTCTCAACCACCAGGCTTTTAGTTATTTAGTGATTTGCAAGACTTGGGCTTGGCCTGTGTCACACATGTCATGAGGTGAAAGATATGAAAGACAAATGGCAAGAGGAGATTGGTTAAGTATTCATTGGTAACGATTAGAATTTGTATCACGTCGTTGTCTCAGTTCTGCAATGGGATCCACCTATCAAAAGCCACACTCAAAATGAAGACCCTATCCTTACATGGGAATAACTGCAGTTGGTTTATGGATTGTGAAAGGAATCCGTGTCGGCTGCCTCTAAGTGGATCCATTATGGTGCACGTGGCGTTCATGCAAAACCACATGATCTATGTCGATATGGCAGACGGTGATTGGTACAGTCTAGGTGATGTGGTGAACTATGATTGGTCGACTCTAGTTAAGTATATGTCAAGTGCTACTGAGGATCCTCGTACTGGAATGTGAAAAGGTCTTTTAGGGACTGTTAATATTCAAAACCACCAGAATTTTAGTTATAATGATTTGTGAGACAAAATCTTGTCACGTGTCACACATATTCTAAGATTAAATGAAAAGAGGATATTAGTTAATCTAAAGACTTATTTCTTTATTAGAATTCGGGAAATTTATGTTTGAAGGATTCGAAAATTCTCCAAAAGTAATCTCCTGGAGTGGGATTTCTGAATCTTCGTTCTGGATGGAGCATTTACAAATGTGGAAGATGATGCAATAAGTGGCGGAACTGCCATGGCAACCCAAAATTAAAAAAAAGACCCCCCCTCCCGAAAAAAAAAAAAAACCCCTATGTGTTTTAAAAACTACATTTGTTGTTTAATTGTGGCCCTCCCAAAATAGTTTACTTACATAGTGGCCCCCCAATGAAGAATTTTTGGGTCCGCCACTGGAATTATGAGAATGGTAAAGATCATTTGACTCTTCGGAGGTGGTTGAAATTTAAAATCCTAACAAAAGAAACACGATATTTTCAAATGCCAAGGGCACAAGCTACATGCTATAAATTCTCAACACCACAAATTCCTTTCTCAGGAATTCTAGATCAAGAATAGACCATACATAGTGTCTATTGATATTGAAGGGAGTCCTAATCATCTCAGGCTTTCCTCAGTGGAAGAAGTTGAGCTCTATGTTGGGGCCCACCTTATTGAGATTTAAGCCACTCAAATTGAAAGCCTCACCCACCTTAGTTGTTGAGATTTAAGCCACTGAAATTGAAAGCCTCACCCACCTTGAGCCCCCAACCAAACCCGAAGATCAAGAATGCCATCAGTCAAATGCTAGTATCACATATGTTTGCCTGATACCTCATACATTAGTGTTGGATCCATTGGCATGGTGTTGTATTGATCAGCTAGCATGGAAATATATATATATATATATATATAAATGTGTGTAAAAACTGAAAAGCCTTGTCCCTCTCCCCTCTAGCTTGTTTCTTGTGCCTATTCTTATATCTATGCACGGACAATGTTTTCCTACAAGTAGACTGCATATCTCAACCATGCAATACAACTTGTGGGGCATACTTAGATATATGTCTACCAATAAGAGGAGGTAGATGTAAAGGTCTACTTATATATGGAAAGGGGAAGCCAAACTAATTAGTCTCGTGAGATTATCCTAGCTCTTGATTTAACAGCCTAAGCGTTTAATGACGTTTAGATCTTTTTGAGATTCAATCCAATGGTAAGTGAAGGTTCAATTTGTGTAAAATTGGTCTTGTGATATATCATGGGATGACAAGGGTATCAATGGGGCCCTACCGATTAAAGGTGGGCCCTCGTGAACCCAATAGAGCTAGACTATGTTGAGGAGTGGGCTCTACCTAATGAAAAGTATTGATGCTGCCTTTTCTAATGCATCGACAGTTTGCTTAGGAAACTTTATACGGTATCAGAGCCAGCCGAGTAGTGTTGAGAAGTAGAATCCATCCAATGAGGAGTATTGAAAAGTATTTATGAACATTCTCTTTCTACCCACACCTCCTTTTCTTGTAATGAAAAGAAGGAAAGAAGTGATATTAAATCAAAATCAACTTGTACTCATCACATGAGGGTTTATCATTATTATCATCATCGTCGTCGTCATCGTCGTTCGTCGTGCCAAGGACTTGGTATAATGTCATTGTAAACTCGTCACCATTAAATAGGGTTGGTGTGGAAGTTTCCATCCTTAATCTTGGTGGGACCTTCATCAGCTCCATCATATTTAAGTTTGCTTCTAGGTGATATGATTACTTACTATGAATGTGGACCAATTGTGTCTAATTCACAGTTCACATGCCTTGAATTCTATCCTGATTCCATTCTCTTGAGATATCATTAGAATGCGCCCACATAAAAAAAATATATTGATCATGTGGTTTAAAAGCAAGTTACAGAAATTCGAATTGTGTGAATGAGCGTGACTTATAAGATTAAAAGAACAGAAGGAAAAAAAAAATGACAAGAGAAAGTTCCTCTCTTGAGCAAAATTGTCTTAGTCTGGTACTTCCACTAAAATGTATTTTTCTTAGTCCTAATCTATTATAAGTTTCGAGATATTAATGACTGATATCT
This sequence comes from Umbellularia californica, assembly GCA_028538565.1. Lineage (NCBI taxonomy): Eukaryota > Viridiplantae > Streptophyta > Magnoliopsida > Laurales > Lauraceae > Umbellularia > Umbellularia californica. Next base: position 18,710,952 of record JAPQWN010000002.1, read on the forward strand.
CCTCATTCCAACCAGGGCTCAGACCCTAAATACCTACTTCCCCCCTGAGTTACCAATTCAGCATATTGGGATCAAATACATCAAGTTGCTTTGATTATTTTTTTCTCTCATCAAGCTTCTCTACAGTAATCAGTGTCGCTCTTAAGCTTACATATCCAATATTTTTTTTTTATCATTTGTTAATCACTGCAGGAATGTTTGGAAATGGGTAAGGAACTTGTGAGGAATTCAAAGAATTGAGTATTTCTCATTGCTATAGATTTTGAGAACTCATCGCTGTGGATTTGTATACCTGAAGATTTGACATTGGTATTGGTGTATATTTATGTGTATAGTCGAGAAAGATTGGTATTGGTGTGTAAATCCGTAAAACTGGGGATTTTCAAATCCTTTCGAGGTTGGACTTGAAATCCTTGAAATATGAGTCGGGGTTTCTATTGGTTCAAATCCGCAAGGATTTACAATTGCCAAATGTAGATTTTCCAAATTCATGTAAAAAATTGGAGTGGAATCCCCGTGGATTAGGTTCCAAAGACATGACCTATAATATAAGTCATGGGGATTGGAGATAACCAAAGATGACCCAGTAAGCAGGATGATCAATTCTTCAATTTTTTAGGGCTGTTTGATTGCATATTATACATAGGAATTCATGGTCAAATAAACTTCATCAAAGAATTATTAAAGAAGTGAAAGCTGAAGGATATGAGGTGCATGTTGATGCAACACTCACTTTTAGATTTGAATTACCCTTCTTTTTCTGGTTGTTGTTGTTGTTGATGTCATACCTTGAAACCATGACCTAATTATTTCAACCAACAAGCTCGACTCATTTTCATGGGCAGGGGCTGGGTAGTCATTTCCCACCTCCTGTCGACTCATTTTCCATTAAGGGGTGATAATCTGATAGTCATTTTGAAAATTCTTTTTTCTTCAATTTTAACCATTTCTAGAAATTGAAGTGTTACAATTCTTATATTTCTAATTACAAGGTGCTTTAGAACTTTTCTCTTTTCCTCTTTCCTTTTATTTCTTTTGGGCTGAATTCCTCATTCACTTTTTCTTCACTTCCATCACACTATAATGGGCCACCCAACCAATTTTTTTGCCAACTTAGGGTTATGTTTTCTTTTACTGGACACTGTTTTTTTTTTTTTTTTTATACACAGAAAAAGCTTGGAAAGCGTAAATGCTATCTACGCTTAAGTAAATTCCATGTTTTGTTTGGTTTGCCACTTTTCCTCACAAATTGAGTATTCTGTGATTCCACGGAAAAACAAGAGTCCCTATGAAGAGACAAGGGGTGGGTGTTTTGGGTTTTCTTTGCAAAACATGAAAAACAAGCGAGTTTCTACAACACTTCAAAACTTCACCAACGTGCCCCTTGGGATAACACTGCATTGGTTCAAATCTAAGCAGGATTCAACATGCGGGGTAAAATGTATTAGTCTCAACCCAAATGGAACCTCAAAAACCCTAAGTCAATAGGGAGCCTAATCCAAAAACAAAGGAGTCAACCAGAAACCCTAATCACAGGGTTGCGTTCGGGCTGAGTTGGTGGCATGGGTAAGGAATTGCCACCTCTATGCACACCTATGACGGTTTCAAACACATAAGATAGAGAGCAAACCCACGGCTTTTGCGACTCCACCAACTTCTAGATGGGTTCGCGACCCCTTTGCAAAACATCATATCAGAAGAGTAACTTTTTCTCCTGCAGGCGGTCCTGCATTGAATCAAAGCCCTGGAATTCTCAAGGTCCCCATTTTGAAAATTCCGGGTTCGACTTGGACACCAGAAAATTCAGCATACTGTGAAAGCCTACTAGAACTGACTTTTACATGACTGCGCATGTGAATGGGTGGGTGGGTCCCAACTGTTTCACATAGCGTCCTAATCATGCATTCTTAGTTCATATCCCATTATACCTTTCTCAGCCTTTTGGCTAAGAACATGATCATATCCCATGACTTTAATGATTCTATCAATTACACCCTATCCTCCACACATTCTTATGGATTGAAATCCTTTCAATCCACACCATCTATTATTTTATCATATCTCTCACTTGATAATATGGTCGATATATGGAGATCCAAACATTGAACTTCATGAAACTAATAATTTTGTTTGTTTAATTTTAAGATGATTTGTAATAATTGCCCTACTTTTCATATTATCTCTCATAACAAATATGAGTTTAAAGTGGGCCCATGCATTGATGATGATTACCCATGAGTGAGACACATGTATTAATCACTAGATTATAAATTTTGCTACCATCTAAAAAAAATAAATTAGTAATTCAAGAATTTCAAGATTAATTCTTTTATAAAAAAAAAATAGAAAAAGAGATCTAAACAAAATATCTAATCAACATAAGTATGAAAGTGGACCAGTTGCACTGAATTCATTTCCCTTGAATTCTACCCTAATTTAGTTTCAAAGTGGGCCCAAATTAGGATAATATTGTGTGCTTAAGAAGCAAGTCAGGAAATCGAAAGCTGTAAATTTGAGACTTACATGCATTAGAAAAGGGACTTGGTTTTTCACTGGGCCAAAGGGGCTGGGATACATGAAAGCTAAATAATATCTGCTTCGGTAGCAAGAAATGCAGTCCCGATATAATATTTGATCCTATGGGGTATTCATGATTAAGCCCTGAGCATTAAGGTGAGAAGCGGGGTGTCAAACCAAGAGAGAAACCACTCAATGAAAGTTTATGTGAAATTAATGTTTGTATGAAAATATTTCAAAGGTAGATTCCAATCTAAGCCTTTGTCTTGGGCTCGAACCTTTTATCCAACAGATTTTCATGGTCATGCATGCGTGAGTCCTTCACTAAGAAGGCCTTTTTTCATTTTCCTTTTCTTTTTTGGTCCTAATTTATTTTTTAGGATACTCCAGCTGGGCTTAAACTTGAATACCTACCTAGCTGAGCTACTAGTAGCACACACTAAGAAGTTAAATATATCATATTCTCTTAATATTTTCCTTCCTTTTTTTAAAACTTCAACTCACGCGCTTACACACTAAACACTATGTTCCTAACAAGAAGAGAAACATTTTGCAATATAAATAAATAAATAAATCGCCGAAGTAGAGGTCAAAGGGCCTTTTTTTTTTTTCCTTTTTGGTACCCCAAGCTAGGGGGCTAGGACCCAAGTAGTGGCAGACCCAAGTGTCCACGTGCAGGTGACACAAGAAAATCTTTAGATAATACTTTAAGATTTTTTATATTATTATATAACTTTTTAAATTGATCATGGCCCACACCACCCGAATGAAAATCCTGGGTCTGCCATTGAACCCAAGAGACTCCACACAAGTACAAAGAGGAAGTATAATAAGACTTGCTAAGCTTAAACAACACGTACCTTTCTCATCTGTAAAAAAGAAAAAAAAAAAAAAAGGTTATTTGTTTTTCATCATACCAAGGAGGTTTGAGTAAAAAAAGAAAATACGAGTACCTTTTTGAACTTTTTTTCAAAATTGCAGGGGGTGGGTGTTTTCACTTGTAGAATTCCTATAGATAAAGCATAATAACATCTCTTCTTTGCTTACTGTTTTCGTCTCTATATATCCCAAGTTCTAAAGAAATCTTCCTCTAATGACTTTTTTTAGGCAAGGTAATGTCGATCCATTAAAAAACTGTTGTAAATAAACAAGTTGGCTTGGCCAAGTCAACCAAGTCAAGTAAAGTGGATTCACCGAGTCAAGTCATGTATAAAAACAAATGGGGGAGTCAAGAAGTCGGCTCGAAAGACACCAATTGTCAAGCACGTTCCGATGTACTAGATATTGATGCAGACACCTCACATGACATGTAACATTATACAACATGCTAAGGACTCAAGACCATAATCAAAAGTCCAAGGACCAAGTTTCTTTGTAGCTTCACTGCTTCAGAGGAAGAAGATGCATCAGAAATGAGAGAGTAACTACAAGGAACCCACTATGGTAACTTCAGAGAAATGATATAATCCATTTCACATCTTGTCATGTCTCCATGTCTAGTTCAGACCCCCACTATATAATTTTGAGGCTGGAAGAACATGCCTAAGATTGGGTGTGATTGGATTATATCATCAATAATCCATTGGGGTTAGATAAAATTGAAGTTTTTGGACATATATCCCCTGGTTTTTGCTATTGTTATAAAAATATGCCCCGAAAATCTGATGGTTGTAACTTGTAAGAAACCACAAGCCTTTTGTTTTAGTGTCTGTGCACAAGTGCCTTTCACCAAGGGAGGGTTGAGATTTTATGGGGTTTGAGCAAAGGGGTTTTGACATATTGGTTCACCTTAAATTTTATTTTTTCAATTTCAAACATTATTTTTAAAATTTTTTTGCACCATATCCCATGATACCATGGGATTTATCAATTTCTATATCTATATTTTTTACAACTAGTAAACATATTCATATTTTATAGAACACAAAAACTGACATTTTGGAGAAAGTAAATACACATCTGATCACAATTTCTCAAGTTTTATCATTGAAAAAAAATCTCCTTAAGATACTGCATAAAAGCCATGGTATCATGGGATTTAGAGCAAAAAAGTTTCAAAACAAAAAAATAAAATAAAATGTTGACTGGAGTCAAATGACTCTGGTGACATTACCTGAATTTTGATCATGAAATTGAAACATCTGAGTTTAAGGGGAACTAATATGTCAAAACCCCTTGAACAAGTTGTGATATAACTAGTTATAAGAGCCTAAAACACCACGGTTTAATTTTTGAAAGCCATGTTTTAACATAGCTAGCAAAATGATCCAAACATGTTGGTGAATCCAAACAGTCAAAAACAATGTCCAAACACAAGGGTGATACCAAATAGTTCATCATCATCATCGTCTTCGTCCATCATATGTCATACGACATACCTTATACAAACGCACAACTATGTTTGAAAGGATGGGCAACACAACTGAACATTAATGTTGATTTTCATTCCTTTTCTTAAACATTTTGTTGACCATTTTGACGAGACCCATCTAAAATTGACAAAAATACAACTTTTCTCCAAACAAGGCTATTCTTCAAAACAGAAAAACACCACATAGTTATTTTAGCCTTTTAGGTTAGAAAAAAAAGAAGGAATACATACCTAATTTTGCTTAAATCAGTTTTTAGAAAAAGAATATTTTGCATATACCCCGTAAGGTTTATAAAATTTATAAATAGTCCCCTCTAGTATGAGTATTTATTAATACATCCCTATTTTTCTTATTTTAATGCTGTCTTTGTCTCCAAAATCGGCGGTCTTAAAAAGAATGGTAACCACCATGAAGTTTGTATTGACAACTTTACCCTTACATCAAGCAAACAAAACTGAGTATGCCACTATTTAATTACAAGAGTACAGTTATTGTATCTCGTCCCAACCCAACGGTCTCTCTCAACAACTCTCTCGTGCACATAATGCCTAATCATGTATTTTGAAACTTTCTTCAATCTAATGATGGATTGTGTATGGATTAGGTCAATTATAATTAATTATACAAGAACAGGTGTTGAGTTTCATTACGAATAATTTGGATTTAATGAAATAAGGCCCCATATTGAGAAAGAATCTCTATCAGTGGTAAAATGTATAGGGTACCCTATGCAATTATAAGTTTATCAGAGTTCTACAACTAAGGCAAAACAGCAGGGGCATATATAAGCAAAATAAACCCAAAAAATTTCAAAGAAAAGATCATCTCGTTGGTAATAATGCTACAAGAACTTCCCAAATCATATAGAACATGCCCATACAAATCAGAAGAAAAAAAAACAGAGTCAAATAGTAAGTGACAAAACAAGAATTTGATCTCTCTTCTTGCATGACAATAACATCAAGCAACTAGTATCAATTGTAAAGCTTCAGTCCTCATCTTTTCCTTCATCTTCTTGATGAAATCCTCAAACCTTTCATCAGATTCCCCAGTTACCATTTCATTATCATCACCACCATCATAACCATCTTCTTCTTTCTCAACAGGGACCGAAGGCCCAACACTTTCTTCAGATTCCCCTGTTGCCATTTCATTTTCATCACCACCATCATAACCATCTTCTTCTTCTTCTTTCTCAACAGGTACCAAAGTCCCAACACTTTCTGCCATCCCTTCTTCCTCATCTCCAACACTTACTTGCATCTCCACAATGTTGAGTGCCGGTCGCCGGTAGTCTCTGTTCTTCACATCGACTTCGTCGTGGAGATCATCGGTCACTGCCATCGACGCTGAGCGACCAATCAAGCCGTAACCTTGAGTGACAAAGACAAGTATAACATTGCAAAGGATGAACATGAACTGCCTATTGATATAATAAATGAAGAAGTCAGATATGTATGTAGAGAAGAGGAGATGGAGGGAATTGAAATAGGTGGGGAGGCATGAAGAGTAGAGGAAAAGGAAGCGAAAGATAGAAATTGAGAGTAGGATTTGAAGGGTCCGATTCAAGGACTCGGGCTTCTTGAATTTGCCTGGAAGCTGGAGGTTTTGATGCTTGATTGGGGCCATGTTCAATCCTCTTTTCATGAAGTTGATAGGCTGTTTGAAGGAGAGATGAAACAGAGTAGAAGTTTGAGAATTGTGAGGGAAGGTGGGATGGTCACTTTCTACTTATAGCTTTAAGTAGCAATAGCATACGGTAGCACAGCTTTGGGGCTGTGGAAAAAATTTACCAAAATAACCAAGTCAATGGGGCTTCATAAATCCAAGTCAATGGGGTCAACAAAAAACTTAATTTCCACAAATGGAATAAATGTGATTTTACCTTTATCAACATTTGTCATCTATAATATTAGGGTTTTCTCCTTCTAATACGGGAGATTACCACATTTAGAGGTTAAGTTAGGGTAAATGAAGACTTATCGACAAAATGTCAAAAAAGAGAATTTTCTTCAAAAAATAAAAATTGCGCCCATTAGTTTTTTTTTTCTATATTTTTATTTTGGTAGACAAATGACCCATTAACTTAGGCATTGAGTGGAGTTAAAAGCTTCCCATAACTTTAATTCATTAAAGAGTTTTTTTTTAAATATTTTTTCAGATCTCAGTGGGGTCAATTGACTCCATGGAGATCCATGTAGCGCCGCCCATGCAAATAACCTTGGACAAAGAGTTGTATGGTAAATTATAAGTTAATTTTAAAAACAAGGAAAAGTCAGATACGCTTCGTTTGTTATTTTTTCCTCTTTTGGTTATTTGGGAAAAGAAGACCTGAGTCAAGCAACTTTTGATTGACTTGTACCAGCTAAGGGGGCCCAAGTTACATCTTAAATTTTCTTTTCTGTTCTGTTCTTGTGGGTCTGTGGACATGGTCGGTGACCGGATCTTGGTGTGTTCTTTTTTTTTTAGGGATCGATGTGGGGGTATGGAACCAAGGGATCGATCCGGGGAAAAGGGGAATTGTGGAACACAATTTTCCGGGGTTAAGGGTGGGTGGGTGGAACACAATTTTTGAAACAACCTGCACACCGAGGGATCGATCCGCGGGGGCAATTTGTGAAACAACCTATACACCGAGGGTGCTTGTGTAAGATAAGATGACCCTTTCCACTCGGCCATCCGGTGTTTCTCCGAAACTACATATTTATCTAAATTGGAAAATTGCTTTCTGCCTCAGGAGCCAAAAAAAAAAAAAAAGGCTTCATGGACAGACACACCCGAATGACCAATTATGCAAAACAAATTAAAAAGTGAGAAACATGACATCCCCATAAGTAGTTTGCCAATATGGTCCGCGTGTTAGGATCATTACAGTGCACTTTATTGGCCGTCCAATCAACATCTTCTCACCTATTTCACCATGTGTGAGGCTCATTTTTGAAGATAAGCTTGCAAAAATGACAACCAGAGGCTTCACAGTCTACACTAGATGTTTAACTGATGATATGGCATTACGCTACTTACAGGAATTCCAGGCATAATCCACTAGATGTTTAACAGGCCTGTTATCATCCCACCTTAAAGGTGCACCAAACTCACAAACCTAAAAAGGGTTTCCAAATGGCCGTCATGTTCCTGGAAGGTTCATGGGTGGAGGACTGAGCCCCATGAAATTTAGTCAGGTCCAAAAGGTCGTCACGCGGGATCTGCCCCCCACTATTTTGTCCCTTCAACTAACTGACAAATGAAAAATCCTTTTGAACTTTGTGTGGAAAGACTAGTGTTACAGTCAAAGATCCCAATGATACCAGACCAGTCTTCATATCAGCTTTCACACTATGGGTGGGTCACACACTCACATGCCACACCTAAAAACTAACCAAAAGAATAGGTCCTATTTTGGATTACTATGATTGACATGGTTTTAAATATCATACAATACAACATTGATTAATTTATTTCAAAGTTTGTGTGTTACTCTATTTAGATTTTAGACTTGCATTTGACTTTTTTTTTTTTCAGAGGATTTCTAATTTTTTGGGTTGGACTAATCCCTCCTGGCCCAGAGAAAAACCAAGTAAACTCCCCTATAACCCCAGTGTGGTAGTACAGTTTCAAACCCATAGCCTCCAGGGTGTAAACCGTGGTCTTAGGCCATCTGAGCTTGACTAATGTATATTTGTCAATATTAATTTAGAGATTTTTTATGGTACCGGAGGCCATAGACTCTGAATTAATGGGAAGGATCTTGAATCAAAAAGTTTTACCAACAACATCCTAGAAGATTTTCACCAACTTGGTGGTCATATACTAGCAGTAGGCAAATTTTTTGAGTCATTAAATTAGTGAAAAGTCTTGAATCAACGCCCAGTTTGTTAAAGTACGGTCAACTATAATTAACAGGTTTTCACATTATATATGTAACATCAGCTGACCTATACGGATCAATTATGGCAGGTGATGCTGATTATATAGATTGAGATTCTAATTACAATAAAAACACCGTCAATATATTATTTGATATGCATGCTTTGCCAATGTGTCAAATTCCACTTTAATCAAAGTTTGGGTTAATTTTAAGATTGATCATGATTTAATAGATGGGGTTTGGATTTTAGAAAAGTCAAAAGTAAGAATAAAGAGTGAATAATCACTTGTTCTACCATGGTCAGCTTGATGGTGTGTGAATCACGGAATTGAGTGTAAATTGGGCTAAGAATAGGACACCAGAACAACAGCTTGAAGTGGTTTAAATTTAAAGGTGGACACTATAGAGCTGGCCTCATACATTCACCAAGACTTGACTTCTGACTGCTGGAAACTAAATTCATTTTTATCTGAGAATAGGGTAGACAATGTGGGGCCCAATCTTAGAAATGATTTTTTAAATTAAAGAAAAGTCTTGGTAGTAATTGACCACAGCTGTCAACAAAAAACCAGTTCGTGGGGCCACCATTTTTTTTTTTTTTTTTCATGTATGCTAACCATGGTTTAGTGTTGAATTTGAAGGTGCTGACCGGATAAGTGTACATAAAAAAATTGTCTCAATCCATCTACAAATTGCCTACAAAGTTCCAACTGTGAATTAGTGTGGGATTTAAAGCTCTTAATTGGATAAGCATGCATACAAAACTAGCATGATCTAATATATTGGCCACTCACAAACTATTAAAGTTTTCTGTTTTCATGGCCAGTACTCATAAAATTATTAAACAAAACTGTCATGTTTTATTTTTTATCAATGAATTTATTAAAAGCTCATAATAGTGAAGCACATAATCTAGCGAGGGCGGGGCTATGTACAGGCCCTGATGCCTACATTAGTAATCATGTTGTATCTTTCCCCAATGATTAATTAATAGAATGAGCTTGGTGCATTCCATGGAGCTTACCATATGAAATGAGCTTACCACACATGAAATACAATTATAGCCCTGATCATGATACTAGCTAGCTTGGTTATTCCTCTTGTTCCTTTCAAGAGATGTTTGAAAAATATCGATTTCATCAATCAAATGGTTGGGGGAATGAGATGAAGAGATCAATGACTGTTTAGATTTGGTGTTGATTTTATTTTATATAAATAATAGATGTTTGAGATAGTGCTTACATCAAAATTGCTTGCTCTTGGATAAACCAGGTAAACTGGATATATGGTCTAACCAAGTAACCATGGAAACCTATAAAATCATCTAATGAATAACATTGGAAAATAATGAAAATGTAGATTTAGCAGTTTGAAAAACATTAGAGATTTTTACCAAAGAAATATAAAGAAACCCACTAATTAGCTATTAATAATAACGATTTGAATTTATGCCAAAGAGGGATAAGTGAAAACTTTGGATTTTTTTTGATAAAATTGCCCATAGTTAGTAATATCGCGATTTATGGGAAATAGAATTATGGAAAGTGATTTTAGTAGCTTAGCAGATCCCATGTTTAGGTAGGGACGTAAATGGGTACCCGATTCTCCGATTATCCGAAGGTTCGGATCCGTTAAAAACGGGTCTGGGTCCTTATTTAGGCTCCGATAAGTAAATGGGTCCGGGTCTCGTTCCACCTTGGTTCAGACCCCTGGACCTGAGACCTGACACATTACCTTAATTTTGGAAAATATCTCCTAAGAATCATGGTTTTTATTTTTATTTTTATTATTATCGTTCTCTACCTAGACCTGGACCCGGATCCAGACCTGTCCCGTATATGGTTTTGGTTCCGATTCCGGGTCCGGATCCGGTTCCGGTTCCACCCTCTCTTTAACGGTTCCAAGTCTACCATGGACCCGGACAAGAACCGACCCGTTTACAACCCTATGTTTAGGGGTGCTCATGGACCGGGCCTGCCCAAGTTTGACTCGGGGCTTCGCTCCTAGATATTGTACTCGGGCTGGGCCTGGATTTAAAATCTTGGCACATTTTTTATATGGGATGGGCTTGGATTAAGTAGTGGAGAGCCCAACACCCGGTCCGGCACGGGCCGAGTAAGAGCAATAACTAAATATTATGGGGATTGGATATGTGATTGTTCTCTTTAATTTTGTGGTTCTTCTTCCCCTAATAATCCTCATCCTCCTTCTTTGTTAAATAATTTATGTAATAACCTGGGCCAGATTGGGCCCAGATTCGCCTGGCCCATAAGGTATTAGATACTTGGGCCAGATTACACCCATATTCATCAGGCCAATTAGAAACTGGCTTAGGTTGGGTTGTACTCATTGGGTTTTCCTAACCTGTTTTCAACCCATTAAAGCCCCTGTTATTGTTAAGTGGTTGGAACGATACCCCCTTGAAGGGGGGATTTCCTTCGCAGAACCTGGGGTGGCTCTAACGACTAGAATCTGGGGTTATCCCCATATCTCTTACCTTCTCTTATTAGTTCTTCTCGATTATCTCGATGCTTTCATTGGTTAAAGAAGATGAGAGAACCAGAGTGAAGAGGATTTCCCTGGAAGATCAACAGAGACCTGATAAGTCCTTAAAAATGCACATCTTTGTGACTATTTTTGGTAAGTTTAAGGACTTATCAAGCCAAGAAAGCCTCATTTAGTGTCATATCATGATTTTATGCATTTTTTTTTATCAATTGTAGTGCATTCATGCATAATTTGCTAAAAAATCAGCATTTTTGCACCAAATCATGAAACCTGCCATTTTTGGAGATTTATTTTTGGAAAATCGATTATTTTGGGTGCATCAAGTAGGGTCTCATGCATCGTCCATTTAAATTCCTCACATAGAATTATTCTTGAATCCATTTATTTTAATTTGTGTAGGAGAAATCAAGAATGGGACCCACATTGGTGAAATTTGAGAGAGATCAAGGGTAGGACAAATTTCAAGGTGTACCCACATATCTTGGTATTTTTGGAAAGTTTGAAAAGTCAACAATGGAAAGCTAGATTTGTGATTAATTTCAAGATCAAGAAAGGAAAGTGTGCTAAAAGAGTTGACTAGTCAATCAATGAAGTTTGGAAGCAAACCAAAGATGGAAGGGGAGTAAAAAAACCAAGGACATAAATATCCCAAAATCCCTTTGGATGTCCACATGGGTCCCATACACCCCATTGCACAATTAACATTCCATATGTGCATAATTATTTTCGGATTTTTCAGAGGCAACATGATTAAATTGGCCATAAATCTTAGTCCAACCGTCGGATTGGTGCAATCCACACACCGTTGGAAAGCTCTTTTCGAGTAGATATCTTTAGAACCCTAGATTGTGTCAATCGGAGCTAAAACAAGGAAGATATGGCATCTGAAAGTTGGTGCTATAATTTCCACTCGGGATTGCAATTTTGCACATGGAAAGCACCAAAAATCTCTCACTCACCTTGCTAATTTTTTGAAGACATGTTGGCCAACGAAGGGACTTGCCATACAAAGAAGATTGCATGCTACAAACTTGGAGTAAAGAAGGAAAGAAAGAGAGCAAAAAATCTATGTATTGAAGGCATAAGCATACCTCTCCTCTCATGAAAGAAAAGACCCCTTCACTAGTGTAATTCCTCCACCATTCTACCCATCTCCTTTCTATACCATAACTCATCTCTTTTCAAGAAGGTTTATCCCAACTTGAAGCTTCAACTAGAGAGGTTCCTTTCATCCTAGTATGTAGTTGTTTTAGAATTTTATTTCTTTATCTTTTATGTAAAAACATTGCATATTAGTAAAAGTGTGATTTTTTTATTATTATTTTTCTTAGGTGATTAATGCTTGAATTGTGTTTTTCCTTGTTGTTGTTCTTGGATTGACAAGCCAAGATCCTAAGGGCATGGAATAAGTAATTATGAACCCGATTTGAGAATAAAAAAAAAAAAAAGAGCACACTTATCACACATTTTTTTATTGCAATTCCTATACATTTACTTTTGTTTGAAAAATCCATACATTTAATTTCTTGTTAATGCCACACATTTAATTTTATGTAATCCACACATTTATTTTCTTTTATACTACACATTTAAATTCAAGCACCTTTTGTTTTCTTATCTTCTTATGCTTCTTATATGCTTATGTGAATTTTTATGCATAGTTTATAGTTGGAACTCGTTAGCATTGTATGCATATGCATAAGCATATGGTGGACTCTCTTACATGTTTAAGTGGCTGAGGAATCTAGTTCAGAAAAAAAAATATATGATTTGAATGATGAAATTCCGCCAAACATAGTACTAAATCTCGGATCCAGCATATAAATAACACTTTCTGTACAATTTCAGCGAAACTGCAGAAACAATTTTTTTGGCGAAAAGTTCGAAGTGGGTAGATCAGTCAAATTATGGTATTTTTATGTGAAATTTGGGGAAATTGAAGTTTAGCATGTGGTCTATCACGTCCCAAAATCTTAGATAAAAAAGATTTCAGGAGGTTAGTGAACCAATGGCTTGAACATGGCTGGTCAGACCCACCTGTGTGCAAAATTTCTGCACAGTTTTAGTTTTTTAGGTCATGTTCATACACTCATATCTCTTTCGTTTTAAATCATTTTTCACTACCGTTTTTTTTTATTTGATTCATGCATCGTTAGAGTTTAAATTCCATCCATTAAACTCAGTTTTAGGTTGCATTAGATTAGGAAAAATCATGCATAAAAACAACCCTGCATACTAGTTTTTCAGACTTAGAATTTTTCAGCATCTCATGGCATACATTGCATTATTAACTTTCTAACTTTGGTTTCTTTTTTTTTTTTTTGTTTCTAGTTTAGTTTCTTAGTTTTATTTTTGGTAATTTTTATTCTTGACGTTCTAACTTGTGTGCTCTTTTGTAGGAATTTTAGTTTTTAGTTTAGGATTTTTAGATTTAGGAAGTTTTCTTTTCATTGGTTTATAATTAATTTGATTTTTGGAAAATAGGAATGATGGTTGTAATTTTCTAGTTTGTTAGGCTAGATTTAGATTTTTAATTTAGGACATGTACAAGTTGAGAAGAAACCTTAATTTACATTGCTCCCTATGGATCGACCAGGTCTCATCAGTTTGTTACTACATTGCGGCTCTACACTTGGAGCTCACGATCAAGACCTGTAGGACTCGTGAGAAGGAAGAAGAAGCTGGAAGGCCTAGTGGATGCAGTACTCGAGATCCCACATCAACCGCGTCACGATCTGCTACAATAGGAGGTAAGTGATATTGTCAAATATACAGAAAACTATGGATGTTTGAGTTTCTCTGTTTTCTGTTGATCATGATAATAACCCAAAAAGGATCAATGAATGAAGATCTGGTTATAGATAGATCTTGAAATTTCCTCCTCCATATGAGGATCTGGGGTTTGACCAAGATCTGTGATCTCCTAATCAAAATAGTAATTGATTATGATTATTTTATCTGTTGGATATGATAATTAGATATTTTTTTTATATTTATTATCTCAATTGTGGAGGAAGATATCAGGTGAGACCAAAGCAGTGGCCTAGTTTCAACCAAATCAACAAACACATGAACTGTCGATTTGGGTAGTATGATCACATGGCCCACCTGATCTGGGATCACTCCCAGGGATCAGAGAGGCCACCCTTGAGCGACCAAGGTGTAGTTGGCCCCTTTTTTAAAATTGGGCCCCATCAGGGCCCATCTGAGTCCAAATCGTTCATGCAGCATCATTTTGGGGATTTTGGGTTTCATCTGTGGATTAGATAGTGAGACCAGGTGGCCCACTCGATCACACATCTGATCCAGGGATCTGATAGCTGACCCATGGGCGACCCTTGTGGTGGTGGACCCCTAGGGAGTGGGCCCTATTGGGCCCCCATCTATTTAATTGTTTGCAACAGAGACTGGGTAGTTTGGTCGACATCTGCATTGAGACCCACTACCTAAGCCAATCACAGATTAAGACCCCACATTTTGAAGAGGGCCCAGGGACGATCGGATGGTGGTGGTCGCATGAGACCTGGGCCACATTTGCCTAGTTATTCAGAAGCTTTAATTTTGTTAACCGTAATGGTTATTCATGAATTTTGTTGAGACTGTGGGACCCAGTAAGGATGTTTGACGGTGAATCCAAATCATTAGTATGATAGCTTAGCTCTAGGCTACCTTGCATGTTAGGGCTGATCTTAGATCAGATTAGTGGGACCCACTGGATTTTTATATCATTATGTTTAGGCAGAAACAGTACATGTACAGCGTAAGGTATAAATGGAACCTGTTGATCTGATGGATGATCGAGACCAGACATCTTCTTCTTCTCTGATGGGCGACCAGGATGATCCTAGACCCATGTCGTTTGGACCACTGGGGACCCACAATCCCTTGTTATTCAAAGCTATGGGCGTGAGACCATTCTTATGAGAATGAGGATACTGTACAAAGTATTGTATCGTCATTCCCATCTCTTTTAAGTTGCTGTCACTACAACAAATTGGCTTTTTTGCGACGCGAAAAAAGTGTCACAGATAATATAAAAAGCGTCGCAATAAGTAATTGCGACGCAAAAAACTAAGTGTCACAAAGGGGTCGCAAATAATGGGGTCGCAGAAAGATTAGCAACACTAAAGACTGTAGCGTGGCAAATGGAGAGAGTATTTGTGACGGTTTCAAAGCGTTGCTAATTACGCATCAATTGCGACGTATTATAAGCGTCGCAGATAATGATTTATTTGCAACGGTAAAATTGCGTCACCAATAATTTATATTTGCGACGATTCAAAAAAGTCGTTGATAAATTATTAAGGGTGACACTCTTATATAGTTGCAAATAATTTTTTTTTGCAGCGCTTTTGTGGTGTCGTAAATAACCTTTATCTTGTTACATTTGATTATTTGCTACATAATAAAAGCGCCGCAAATAATAATTTTTAAGGAAAAAATATTTTTTAATATTTTCAAAAAATATATATATATTTTTCCTGTTTTGATACCCAATCAATACAATTATAATCTCATCATCCATTCACAATCCATCCATTCACAAATCTTTAATGCAAAGTCATCCTTAGGTCATCACAATCATATATCTCTAAATAGCAATTGAGGTATGAAAATAGTACTCCATCGATGTAAAAACATAAACTTTATTAATTCATTGAATTTGAGTGCAATGAAACAGTTGTCCTCATCACAAATTCTTACTGAAGATATTGATAACATTCTATTAAACATAAATCTATATAATAATTGGTCTCAATATAACATAGAAACAATAACTGAAACGTGGTCTTCGATATGTATCACGGAGAGACAACGAACAATTTCCACGATAAAATATGGCATCCTCAAATTGATCAGCGCCATCCAAATCGGTCCAAAAAAAGTTGAAGTGAAGGCCGCAGCATTACTTTGCTCTTCCTGATACACAGCCCACAGAAAAGGTGGAAGAGATGTAGCGTGGAGAGAAACAAGATGAAGGCACCGAAATAAGTACAGAGAAAATCATCACCTGATGCACTAGAAAAAACACAGAGAAAATGATCACTTGAAGTACGAATCATAAAAGGAATTGCAATAGAAGCATACAAAACAAAAACCCATAAAAATCAAGAAATACCTTAGGTGGGTCATAAAAGTTGCCCACATTGAGAATCACCATATCTGCCCATCATCAGTCAATTTGCCCAACAATCCTAAAAATGGAAAGAAATAGTTTGAGGATACAAGTCATGGAAGCATTTGGTAACTCCACTCAACGTTTGATGATATGGTTAGGGGTGATCATAAATTGAGGCAAAAAAAGCATAATAAATGAATTAAATCAATGACCAATATATAAGTGATGAAAGGTTATTTTTCTCCATAAAAAGAATAAATAAATGTACACACTTAGAAACATCTGTGAATAGGAAAGGTTCCTTTCAGCTACTATGATGACAACCTCCTTCAAAAAGCAGTCTTTATCCATTGATTAAAACTTTTAAATTCACCTTTACATTAAAAAGATGTTCCTTCACATTAAAAACACCACCAGCACAAAACCATCGCCAAAAGAGTCTCAACAATTAAAAATACCACCACCAACACCACTGCACAATAAAAAACCACATCACCAACACAACAATAAACATGTTATGAAAATCAAACACTACTCTTATGACAAACCTCTCCCAATTCAGCACTGTTAAAAAGGATTTTCTTGTTCTTTAAGACATTACAAAGGGATGGTTGACTAGTAGTATTTCAAGACGATGGAAGCACTCCTGCAACTAATATTAGTAATATGGAAAAAAAATCACTTGCAAGTCCTTTAAGATTTAAAAGATATAGCCTCATTTCATAGTAGAACAGTAAAGACGTAGCCTCATTTCATAACTTAAAAGAGGGTCTTGGTGCATATGGGAGTTTCAGTAAGAAGACGAACATTTTGAAGTCAGATGAATCTGAACAAGTTATCTACCACAAATGGTAGTTTCATAAACCTTACAATTGCAAGTCACAATAGCCTCATGTTCTAATCCAGCTCACAACAATTTCTTCGGCTAAAATCCTTACCTCCCTTAATCCAAATTTCAGTAGACCTTCAACATGTGATTGTCTCATAATTCATAAGAATAAGAATAAAACTATCTTCTGAAGCCTTGTGCCAATACCTAGAATAAAAAGTAACACTTGCAATCATAATTCATAAGAAGCAGAAGAACCCTTAAACACCTTGCATGTTTTCAATAATATGAAAACAGAATGGAGAAATATTAACATTTTGTATTTTTATTTTGCTACAGTATTCAAATTTATCTCTAATAGGGATCTCAAAATGTAAGTGACTACAGATATAGAAATTAATTGGAACTAGTAAGTCCAAATGATTTTCCTATAATGTAATTATGTGTCTAAAGACATCAGGATTATTTGGCATTCAAGAACTTGGCCCACATCATCATTCCCAATAGGTGAGCACTGACAAAGATCTCACATAGGGTTCATATGAAAGCACTACTGCTGTCATGGATTGTGAAACAATTCCATCTAAGATGGGCATCAAATTCAGCAAACAGAGAGAAAATAGCACTAACCTGAAAATCCCATTTCTTGTAGGTACATTTAAATTTCTTTTTACAACCTGCAAAGTACCTGTTAAAAAAAAAAAGAAAAAAAAAGAAAAGAAATTCATATAAACAACCCAATGCACCAACACACTACAAAGTCATTCATCACTACTCAGTCGTAAGTAATTCACCATTCAACCTTACCATTTCAAACACCCCACTAGTGCCCCTCCAAACTAGAACATTCACCAATCAATCATAGCACTTCAATAATTTACTTCACACATACACCACGAATATTAAATAAAAAGGTTCTCACCTAGCAACCAATTATTGGACTATTCCTTCTAAAAAGTTAATCAATTCAAATTAATAACCTAGCAACTAATTATAGTGAAATGGTTCTCACCACATGGGGGTTCGATGCTGATCCTTCCTTTCATTTCTGAGTGACCAAGAAGGAATCCATGCGAGTTAACGGTTGATCCGGGTTTTTTGCTTTGTCGATCTCCCTAATGTTGTATGTGCTCTACAAAGATTATGAATGAGGAGTTATGAATATAATGAAATGCTTATATTAAACTTTAAATTATATAAATGCACAAGTACTCACAATCGGGCCGTTCAAAATTTGCTCCTTAAGCTCACCCGGCACATGAAATAAATTCAAAGTTCATGACTATGAAAAAGAGGCCACCTAGTAGCATGGCCCCTACCCAGTTCATGTTCCCTTCACTGAAGGCCTATGATGGTTCAACAATCTATGTCAAACCTCCTCAACTCTGTCAGGAGCATGTTCTTTTGCCTTTAAACTTCTCATGCTGATGGAATACCACAACGGATCTGCAAGTGTGTGTGAAAAGAATAATATGCACATTTTAAAGTAATCAGTGCATTGTTCACACTGTTTCATATCTGAGGGCAAGAGAGAAGGAGACCCAAATATGTATGTATATTCGTTAGGATATGTTCTATTCCTTCACTTGTTTTTTGCTCGGTAGGCTTCCCGGCCACCTAGAGAAAGAGAAAAGCAACAATAAATGGAAGAAACAAAAGCAGTATCCATTGTGCAAATCGTCTGTGGATCCAATCAAAATGTGTCATTGGTGACTTGGTTTGTACTTAAAAAGGTAATGCAAGGATGACCAATGTTGTGCCAGTTTATAGTTTGTGAACTGTAAGTCTTGTATATACCAAACATGAGCCCCACATATCGGAACCCAAAACAGGGCATCAAAAAACCTCATATACCTTATAATTTTTTTAACAAAAACCCACTGTTCTAAAAAATATCATTTAACAATTTAATGAAAAAGAAATATATAAAAATCTTATAGAGGCCTTTTAACAAATAGGGCCTCATGGACTTTGCATAATTTGACAAAAATTTCAAATTTCTTATGTTTTGTTATGATATCATCAAAGGCAGATGGATCGTTAAGGGCATCTCATCTCACAACCACTGCCAGAGATTGCACTAGCATATTACAAAGTGGAGGCTCCAGTGTTGTGGAGTACAACAATGGATGTACACTGGCAGATGGAGATTGTGGCAAAGCAGTGAAATAGAGCACTCCACGAATAATCCATATGACTTAGACCATGCTACTTTAAGACTGGGATAATTTATCATTCCTCATTCCTCCCATGTACAACCAAAGAAAAATCTAGTGGGCAACAGTTGACTTGAAGTCAGCAAGTCAACAGGGGGGTGCAGTGGTGCACGATGAGGGAGAAGGGCATGAAGTGAAAGAAAATCAAGAAATCCAACAATCGCAAGCAACAAATTTCTGCCATCCAAAAGCCTAAATCCCAACAAAGCAAGATAAATCAAACCAGTCTCAATTCGAAAAGCATAAAAGATCACACATTTTAACAAAATAAAGTCCCAATTCAAAATGAAGTGGAAGAATACGCAGAAATCCAACAATTGCAATCCTTAAATTACCTGCCCAAAAACACAAAAGAAATAAAACCAACTTGGAAGAACCAAATTCCCAATACACAGTAAAAAATAGTTCAAACCAAAAGAATTCCAAGAGATTGATCAGAACAACCAAAGGCTCCGAAGTTTGGAAAAACCCAAAGAATTCGAACAATAGAAATCTCCACGGCCAGGCCAGCCCATTTGGTTATGGGGCCCAGCTGGCTTTTAAGAATCATCGTGAAAATATCACACAACATCCTCAGATCATCTTCTCCACTGATTGCATCCCCAGGTTTCTCTATCTGTTCTTCTTCTCCACTTATTCCAATACCAATCTTTTCTCTATATTCATCCCATACCCAGTCCATCAATTTCCTCAATGATAGAGCAATCTGCCGAGAAATATACATTTGAACCCAACCATCATCAGTTTGTTGGAACAACTGCAGACTTTCAGGGAATGCTCACCTACACATCATATATAACTGCCATTTTAAGGGCATCTTTCATTTTCATGCTCTTATCTGTTCCTTAGTTGAGAGCATTTTTGCCAACTTGCAAGTTACCGTTGTTACTAATTAAGTAGGAAGGCCCTTGTGGGAAAACTTCTTAAACTGATGAGATTTTTGGATTTATGGGCCAGCTGAATGGAAGTGGATGGAATCGTATGATGTATGAGAAAAGAGGAGTTCCTGTTATCAATAACATTTTCCCCTTTTTTCTCAACAAAGGGCCACACACATGGAAAACCTAATTCAGAACAGAATGAGAGAAGAAATAGCAAAATTGGGAAATTGGAACCACTTACTTGCAAAAGCCCCAATTCATGCAGCGAGGCGAAAAAGAGAGGGTGATGGAAAGGAAAAAGAAAGAAAAGAAAAGGGAAGAAGATGGAGGGGAAGGGTGTGCCTGTGCGCAGGTGCTGTGAAATGGTGCAAGGCACTGGGTGTTACAGGGAGCAGAGCCGAGGCAATGCGTTGGTGTAGATGACAGGGAGAGAAGGGACAGTTCCTTACTTGTGGATGGTAGTGGTGCTGTTTGGCGTGGAGGGGGAAAGGGGCGTGTCTGGGAGTGAAAGAGCATCGCCTCAGTGCAGAAGTATAGTCGGTGATGGTGGAGAGGATCGGCGCTAGAGGGGGAGTCCAAATAGGTTCTGCCGAGGCTCTGGCGAGGTTCTGCGCACGAGGAGATGGTGATGATGGAGAGGGCGGCGTGAAAGGGATCATGGGCTGCGAGATCGACGGAGACTTTGCGCAGGGAGGCGACAAGAGTGATAGGCCGTGAGGTGTGCGCAATGGTTGGAGGAGGAGGGCCGGCTGGTATTGCTCATGTGGAGGGTGATGGTGAGCGGGATCCCGAGGGAGAGGTGGGAACGATAGAGAGGGTGGTCTAGGGCATTTACAGCAGAGCCAAAGAGGGCTATTAGAGCGAGAGGGGGATAAGGGCGTAAAAGGCTAACTCTCCGTATAAAACAATGTCGCTAATAAAAGAATTTATAAGGACATAAAAAGCAATTGGGAAATTAGAATTATTATTATTATTATTATTATTATTATTATTATTATTTACGCAATAAAACAATGTCGCTAATAAAAGAATTTCTACTATGCAATTACATTTGCGTCGCGCAAAAAACTTTATCTGTGACGCATCAAGTATACCGTCGCAACTAAATATTATTTGTGACACCAAAATTGTGTCACAAATAAATATATAATTTTTTTTATAATCGTGGCAAAGGGAAAAAATAGTGAATTTCTTAGCTTAGAATTTTTACGACACCATATCATGTAGGTCGCTAATAATAATTATCTGCGACACAAAGGCATCAGTGCTGCGAATAAAATATTATGTGTGACGCATAAAGAAAACTGTTGCAAATAGCCTCAACTTTTCTGCAACATAATAAGGTAACCGTCCCAATTAAAAACTATTTGCGGCGCGGGGATTGCGTCGCGAATAGAGACACTTATTGGTGACGTATGATTGTGTCGCTAATGTGTATTTAGCGTCGCGAATAATTTTACCGCCATTTGGCGGGAGCTCGAATTGCTTTGCGCCAATGATTTTTTGACGCATTTGTTTGCGACACACATTATTCATTGCTGAAAGTATTTATTTGCGACGCTTGAGATCTTGTGTCGCCAATTCTTAACTTGTTGCGACGGGCCTAGTATTACGTTGCAAAAAATCTATTTTTTGTGACACTTTAGGTTGCGTCGCAAAAAATTTCGTCGCTAAAAATCCCATTTGTTGTAGTGTGTGTTAGATAATTTAACATGTGCCCAGGCTATTTCCTTGACTTTTCAAAGGTTCTTTTTATATTCATCATGTGCAAAAAATTTCATTTCAACCCTTTATCATCACATAAATTATAATAGATTGTAACTGTCTTTTTATTAGTTCTGTTTAAGGTGCTGGAAACTTTAGAATAAGCCTGATTAATGGTATAACTTATTATTTCCTATGGATACATGTTCATGGAACCCAAACCATGGTTCATGATTTTGAAACAAACAATTGAATACCAGAATTATTCTTTAACTTCTGAAATTCTTATGAATGGTTATAATTGTAATGAAAAACTTAGTATTAAGGTATAATGGCAGTGCCACATAAGGGGGTCCAAATTTCTGAATTTGGAGTGGGGCATACATAAACATAAACCCAATTGTGTGGGGCTAGCCCTACATCAAAATAATTAATATGAATTATTATGGTACTTCTATATGCATGATAAACATAAAAGAACTATGACTGTATTCTAATGTGATTAGGACATGCTATTATAAACATGGTTTAAGACAGTGATACCATATTTAGACCATCAGTACTGATAGCTACTCTGAATATTGATTGATCAATAAACCCCCTATGGATATGGAGTAACAAATTGGACAGGGATTGAAACCGTGGTTATTGAACCAACCTCCTATGGAGGGAGTTTGGAATAACTTATTGAAAGGACTTCCTTTTGGAAGGAACTGAAACTCTAAAACCATTATAAGAACCTATAATTGGGATTATTGAACTTACCAAAGTTAATGAATGAATATGACACCTCAGTAAATGATAAGAGAATTTTTATAGGTCTCCGTCATCATATCATGGACTCTTCTATATTTTTATTAATAAATCATGTTGGTAATGACTTGTGTATTTGGAATATTATTCACCAGTTATTTGATGAGTGGTTGCCCCACTTCAGGTGCGCAATGTTTGGGGGAGCTTGGCAACGATGGAAATCAGCCATTGAACTTCAATATGTGTGGCTGATGGGAGAGCGTTATAATTGTGATGGAAGAATAACACTTAGAATTTTAGTGATTGATTGCTTCTTTAATGATGTTGAACCAGTTCATTAGTGAACTTGTTATTACTTCTCTTCAATTTAATTGATCATTTAAATAAATTGAAATTTGATGCATCGCTCAGTTCCTTGGCATAACTTGATTTATGTGGTGATTATAATTTCCTTATAGTAAGGCCCCGGGTCCTGATGAAGGCAGGGATTCCTTGGTTTGTGTACTATTTTCTTGTGTTTGAGGACCCTGCAACCATGTATGGGGTGGAGATTTCCTACCATGTACTTTTGGTGCATCAAGTTCCTGCAATCCACCACACTGTTTATTTATTTTTATTAAATTCATGATTAGACTTGGTGATTGGAAGAACATACGAATGTAATCTTCCTTTATTTAGTGCTTCAATGTGGGAAGGTGCTATTATTCTTAATGTTATGTGTTGTTACTGAGATATAGATGATGATACTATTGCCTATTGGTTGTCCTTGCTAATCATGTTTTTGATCTGTGAGATCTTATTTGTAGGCAGGAGATGTATAACACAGTTATGATCTTATTTGTAGGCAGGAGATGTCTAATCAAGCTTGAATCTGGCCAGGGCCATATTAACTAATTGGGACGGGCTCGGGCTTCATAGTTTTTAAGTGGGCTGGTATCGGGCCTAGCATTTATGGGCCGACCCGGTCTTGGGACGGGCCCGGGCCTATGAATTTAAAGTCAGGCGGGGCCTGAATATTCCTTAGCCTGGCCCATGAACACCCCTACCCTTGTTGCACACTTCTCCCTTGGTTCACAAAATGTCACTTGATCCTTGTTCAATATCTACAAGAAAGACAAGCATTCTCTAGTCAACCATCCTAATTTTCCACCTATACGCTTAGCAGCAAGATCCATACCTAAGGCATGCTCTTAAGAAATGCATTGAGGAACAAGAGGAGGGAGAAAATGGAAAAATGCTACTAACTAGTTATTCTCTTCCAATGATTAAAAGAAAATCCAGGTTGCTACCACAAAACTAAAAATAAAAATGAAAACCCAAGCATAAGAAATTTAATCTTTTCTCATAAAATAGTATATATCTTGTAAGAGCAAATGTTCGAAATAGCAATGGAGAGTGAAAATGAAGGGTTACATAGGCAGCAATGTCTTGCAATTTCATTAAAAAACCATCTCCTTTGTTTAGGTATCCCTCTTTGGCATAAATTCAAATATATCCCTTATCATTAATTGCTAACTTAATGTGATTCTATATAATATCTTGGTAAAAATCCAAAATATTATTTTAGAAAGTTTATTTGAAATTGAACAATACTTTTAAAACTATACTAGGATCTTTTATTTTCTTTATATGATTTATAATAGGTCTTATATATTTTTGTTGATTTATATTATGTATATAATTATGATGTCTTGCTAATTACATAGTTTAACTAGAATGAGCCATTGGTTGGAGCAATTCTAAAGAACCTTAGATTTCATTGTTTTGATAGTCGAATCTATTTCTAAAATGGTTGATTCTATTTTTAAAACATCAGTTTGAGAAGAACAGCTCCTTACTCGAGTGCTAAAGGAGTGTCAGTTCTTACTTGGCTGTCTGGGGCTAAGACCCTGAGTATGTCACCTCTTCCTGCTTCTGTGGGCTCTTTTTCCATTTTTGTGGACTTTCTTTCCGCGTTGTTTTCTCGTGTGTATATGGGCTCTCTCTTGGGTCTCAGTCCCCTTGATCGGAATCCAAAAGATAAAAAAAATAAAAAGTTTGAGAGCTACAAACACACAAACTAAAAAACTCAATTTATTATTTTAAAAAACTTAATTTATTTAAGAGTGGAGTCAACATTAGATTGTGGCCACTTTTTTTTTTTTGGAAAAAGGGAGTTAATTAACAAAAAATAAAGACAACATACAAATCCAAAACCTTTCACAAACCATACCATCATAGAAACCCCTTCCCCTTAACCCTCCAAAAATAAACTAATAGGGAGCTTAATTGCAAATATATAAGAGTCGATTTGAATCCTTAATCACAAGGTTGGGTTAGGGTTGGTCGAACTGCCACCTCTATGTACACCAAGCAAAATCTAGAGCGGTTTAAAACACAAAAAGTAAAGTGCAAACCCAAGTCTTATGTGACTCCACCGACTTCTAAAATGGATCCATGACCCCTATGCCATACATCATATCAGAAGAATCATTTTTTCTCCTGCTGACGGTCTTGTATTAAATCAAAGCCGTGAAATTCTCGAGGACCCCACTTTATTGCTCCTCTCTAAATTCCCGGTTAGACTTGGGCACGAGAAAATTCAGCATATTAGAAAGCCTACTAGAAACATTGACAGCACATGTTAATGGGTGGATCGGTCCCAACTATAGCATCCTAATCACACTTTCTTAGGTCATATCACATTGAACATCATAGTATCACATGACTTTAATGATGCTATCAGTTACATCCTATCCACACATGTTATTTTATCACATTCTAAAACACTGCAACCTGGTTGGCTCAATCGTCAAGTCCATGGTTGCTCTCTCTTTCGGAGCAAGAGGTTTGGGTACCGATTTCCGGTTTCACCTCTTCAGGAACCGAAGGCTGAGTCCACTAGTGCTACCACCTAGGGCCACAGGGGTTTTACCCGACTTCCCTCTGGCCCTGGAGGGATTAGTCCAACCCAAAAGTTTGGAACCCTTCAAAAAAAAAAAAAGAAACTCATATTATAATGTGATTGATGTCTTGAGATCCAACCATTGAACTTCATCAAACTAATACATTTTTTTTTTCTAATTTAAGATGATTTGTAAGAACTTCCCTGCTTTTCATATTATCTCTCACAACAAATATGAGTTTAAAGTGGGCCCATGCATTGATGATGATTACCCATGAGTGAGATGTAAGGAAATTATCTTTAAGTCCATTACTTGGACTAGAAGTCCTTTCCTTTCCCGAATTGTGGTCATTATAGGAAATCTGTTTTCTTAGGATACATGCTATTCCTTACACAAAAAAGGTTTCTTAATGAGATGTATTCCATAACAAACTCTACCTTGATGGATGGTTGAGATTAAGTCTATGGAAACCCTGATTGGAAATTCGGTCCTCTTTTCACCTATAAAACAAAGCCTTTCGTCCATCACAAAGGCATTCACGAAAATCAACACATTAAGGTTTTATAGGCAAGGAAAGAGAAACCGAAACCATTCACATAGTCTCTTTCTCGACGGATCACAGCATCAATCAGCAACAGCACCAGACTGCAGGATCAGAAAGCCCTCTGCATCAAGATGTCTGGAGGTACTCTTTAATTTATTTAAGATTAAATCCTACACGTGATTATCATGCTGTTCACGATCTTAGGGTTCATGTTAATAATAGTATAACATGTGGTATCAGAGCATGGTTTTAGAACACATGATCGTCCATTAATTAGGATAACTATGCATCGCCATAATCGGCAAATATAGATCCGTTCTGACTCTGTTTTGCAGCAATTTATCAATCCAACTATTATGGCTTGCATGAATGGTTTATATTTATGTTATTCCGCAATTTTTTTTATTTGGGCACGACTGTTTGATCATGATTTATTTAAGTTTTGAATTTTCAATTATGTATAAACTCCTGCGTGAGTAAAAATTCAATGTAATAATGGAGGAGATCAGTAACTGGTATGTCATGATTGAAGAGGATATTGTTTCGAGACTGAAGATGACGTTTTGAAGCAGTCGAAGATAAAGACAGATGATCGAAAAGAAGGACAGAAAATAGGCCATATAGTTGGATCATATTTTCATAAATTCCATATTATGTTGATTATCATTAGCATGTTTCTTCGTAATCGATGATATAATGCCTCAAAGAGGGCTTTCAGCCCCAAAGAGCCGGAGGACAGCCCTCGGGGCTTGGCCTTTTTACCAGTACTTTTCATACAATGAATGATCTATCATGAATGCATGCAATATATAATGTTTATATTCATATTAAGCCTTTTTTTTATCACCAAAGTTGTATGCTTAGGGTTAAGTCTCACCACAGTGACCCTAACAATTAAATACTGGAATTTGGCTCTAAAAGTACCATCATCATGTTTACATTACATATTGTTTAAGAAGGTATGAAGCATTTAGTCGCCCACAGGCGGATTATACTCATACGATTGAACAATAATTAAGGAGTGTTTGTTCCTAATTAAGATTAACATCACTCATTTACATTACCTTGAATATGACGACCTTAGATGGTATAATGCGTAGAAATTATGGTGACTACCCACAGGAGCACCTAAAATTTTGTCGTTTATATTCATATATTATGCGTGTGTTGTCTTATTTTTTATTAAAGCCTTATTGTTGTATCTCTATTGCAGTTCTTGCAACCACTAATCTCACTTCGCATGCTACCTCTGTCACTAAGCTCAATGGAACCAACTTCTCAGAGTGGAAAGAGCAAGTTGAGTTTACATTGGGGGTACTTGAACTGGATATCGCTCTTCGTAAAGATAAGCCAGCTTCACTCACTGATAAAAGTACCCCTGATGAAACAACCTTCTTTAATGCCTGGGAAAGGTCTGACAGACTAAGCACTATGTTTTTGCGAATGACTATTGCCACCAACATAAAAACATCCCTTCCTACACCTGAGAATGCTAAGGACTATATGAAGGCCATTGAAGCTAGGTTTAAGACTGCAGACAAATCCCTTGCTGGGAAACTAATGGCAGATCTTACAACCATGAAGTTTGATGGCACCAGATCAATGCATGAACATGTCATTGAGATGACCAACCTTGCAGCTAAACTAAAGAATTTGGGATTATCAGTGGATGAGGCATTTCTCGTCCAATTTATCCTAAACAGTTTACCTCCTCAGTACGGGCCTTTCCAAATTTATTACAACTCTATTACGGACAAGTGGACAATGAATGAATTAGCTAACAAACTGGTTCAAGAGGAGGCCAGGCTGAACCAACAAGGGATTAAAGTAGCTCATCTCGTTCAAGGAGCTGGACACAAAGCTGGGAAAAAGCATAATTCAGGCCAGAAACGGGCACCACCCAAATCTAATGAGGCTGGTCAGAACCCCAAGAAGAAAAAGAAGGAAAACTTATGCAAATTTTGCAAGAAACCTGGACATTTTCAGGCAGACTGCATAAAACGTAAAGAATGGTTCGAAAAGAAAGGTAACCCTATGGGTTTCGTAAGTTATTTCGAATCAAATCTTACTTATGTTTCTTCTGATGCTTGGTGGATTGACACTGGTGCTAATGTTCATGTTTCCAATTCAATGCAGGGATTCCTTACGATCCAAACCATAAACCCAAGTGAGAACTTCCTTTTCATGGGAAACAAAGACAAAGCTCCAGTTGAAGCTATTGGAACTTTTCGTCTTGTTTTAGATAGCGGTTATCAGTTAGACTTATGTCAAACTCTTTATGTTCCGTCTCTTTCCCGTAATTTGGTTTCTGTAAGCGCACTTGATAAAGTTGGTTACTCTTTTGAAGTAGGAAATGGTAATTTCAGTTTATTTAAAAATTCTAGTCGTATTGGTTCTGGAATTTTGATTGATGGGCTATACAAGTTTCATCTTGATAGTCAACTTGCTGAAACCCAACTTACCCTGCATTCTAAGGAAACAAAACGAAAGTCATCCAAACTCGACTCTTATTTCTTGTGGCATAAAAGACTGTGTCATATATCCAGTGAAAGAATCAAAAGATTAGTAAAAGATGGTGTCCTTCCGGATCTAGATTTTACTAATATTAATGTATGTGTGGATTGTATTAAAGGCAAAACAACAAAACACACAAAGAAAGGAGCCACAAGAAGTACTGAGCTTCTTGAAATAATACATACAGACATTTGCGGACCCTTTGATGTTCCAACCTTTGGAGGAAAAAAGTATTTTATTACCTTTATTGATGATTACTCACGTTACTGTTATTTATACTTATTGCATGACAAATCTCAGTCTGTGAATGCTGTACAAGTGTTCATTACTGAAGTCGAAAGGCAATTACATAGAAAAGTGAAAATCATAAGGTCAGATAGAGGTGGTGAGTTTTATGGAAGGTATGACGAAACAGGACAACATCCTGGACCTTTTGCAAAACTTCTCCAAAAACTTGGAATTGTTGCCCAATACACAACGCCTGGTTCTCCATGGCAGAATGGTGTAGCTGAAAGGCGAAATCGTACGTACATGGAAATGGTTAGATCAATGATGAGTCATGCTAACTTACCTATATCCTTGTGGATGGATGCTCTACGCACAGCTGTTTATATCTTGAACAGAGTTCCCAGTAAGGCAGTTCCAAAGACACCTTTTGAACTGTGGAAAGGATGGAAACCCAGTTTACGACATCTCCAAATTTGGGGTTGCCCAGCTGAGGCTAGAGTCTACAATCCACATGAAAAGAAAATTGGACCTTAAAACAATCAGTGGTTACTTTATAGGTTACCCAGAAAAATCCAAAGGATTTAGGTTTTACTGTCCTAACCATAGTACGAGAATTGTTGAAACCGGTAATGCTAGATTATTTGAGAATGACGAAATCAGTGGGAGTAATAAACCTCAAGATGTGATCATTCAGGAAATCAGGGTACCTATCCCTTTACCCTCTATTCCGAAAGATGTTGGCAATCCTCCTGTTGTTGAACCATTTAACAATGAGGAAAATCCAATAAATGATCAACAACTCCATAATGAGATTGTCGCCAATGAACATATGGATAATGCACCAGAGGAACCAGCATTAAGAAGGTCTCAAAGACAAAGGAGATCAGCTATTTCCGATGATTACATGCTTTACCAAGTAGAATCTGAAGAAGGGACAATTAATGACCCGGTTTCTTATTCACAAGCCATTAAGGATGTTAATTCTAGTAAATGGATTGATGCCATGAAGGATGAATTGAAATCTATGAATGAAAATCAAGTCTGGGAAGTCGTTCAATTGCCTCCAGGACACAAACCAGTTGGCTGTAAATGGGTCTTCAAGACCAAACGCGACTGCAAAGGCAATATTGAACGCCATAAAGCCAGACTTGTTGCCAAAGGTTTCAATCAGAAAGAAGGTATTGACTATACTGAGACTTTTTCCCCTGTGTCAAGGAAGGATTCTCTTAGAATTATCATGGCATTAGTAGCTCACTATGACCTCGAGTTACATCAAATGGATGTGTAAACTGCATTTCTTAATGGAAACTTGGAAGAAGAAGTCTACATGCGTCAACCTGAAGGCTTCATCATTGAAGGTCAGGAAGACATGGTCTGCAAACTTAAGAAATCAATATATGGACTGAAACAAGCTTCGAGGCAATGGTACCTAAAGTTTCATGAAATCATTACTAACTTCGATTTCATAGAAAACATCGTTGACCCTTGCATATACCTCAAGATCAGTGGGAGTAAGTTCATATTTCTGGTTCTGTACGTTGATGACATATTACTGGCCAGCAGCGACCTTGGTTTATTACATCAAACAAAGGACTATCTCTCTAAGCATTTTGAAATGAAAGATATGGTTGAGGCTTCCTATGTGATAGGAATAAAAATATTC
Source organism: Umbellularia californica (assembly GCA_028538565.1). NCBI lineage: Eukaryota > Viridiplantae > Streptophyta > Magnoliopsida > Laurales > Lauraceae > Umbellularia > Umbellularia californica. Next base: position 18,741,553 of record JAPQWN010000002.1, read on the forward strand.
CGTGACAGGTCACTTGGTATTTTGGGATTGTCTCAGAAAGCATATATTGACAAAGTTCTAGAGAGGTTTGGCATGATGACCTGTTCCTCTAGTCCTGTTCCACTGCATAAAGGAGACAAGCTTGATCTTTCGCAGTGTCCACAGAACGAATTGGAACTTAAAGAAATGGCAAAATATCCTTATGCTTCTCTTGTCGGGAGTTTGATGTATGCACAGGTCTGTACAAGACCTGACATTAGTCATGCTGTTGGCATGCTCGGAAGATTTCAGAGTAAACCAGGAATCGCTCATTGGAAAGCTGCAAAGAAAGTACTGAGATACCTTAAGGGAACAAGGAATTACATGCTCACATACAGAAAATCAAGTCACCTACAGGTGACTGGTTATTCAGATTCAGATTTTGCTGGATGTCCTGACACCAGACTTTGCACTCTTGGCTATGTGTATCTCTTATGTGGAGGTGCAATATCATGGAAAAGCCAAAAATCTGAGTTGCTTTACTCATCCACCATGATGGCTGAGTATGTCGCATGTTACGAGGCTGCAATTCAGGGAACATGGTTGCATAATTTTATCTCTCAGTTTGGAGCTTTGAATTTCATCTCTAAGCCATTAACCCTTTACTGTGACAATGAAGCTGCAACCTTCTTCTCCAAGCATGACAGGATATCTAAGGGATCCAAACACATGGACCTTAAATATCTCTCACTGAAACAAGATGTTAGATTACAGAAATTTGTCATTGAGTCTATACGTACAGATTTCATGGTCGCAGACATATTCACGAAAGGACTACCTCCAAAGACCTTTCAAGGACATACTGAAAGCATGGGTCTTGAAGATAGTTCTTAATTATCATTTTCTGCCTTTTATTTCTGTACTTATATTTGACATTTATTGAGCTCTTAATGCAACTCTACATCTGCTATTTCTGTTTTTCCATTGTGTACATTTTATGTTTGGATAAATGATAAACAGAAACAGTCTTTCAACATAGACATTATGAGACCATTACGTATATCTCCTATTACGGTCTAGTTATGCCGGTTGTCACTGCTGTAGTACATGGAAGTAAGCATGTTGGAAAATAATGTGTGCACGCCATGACTCCCATTGACCACCGAATTAGCCAAGGCACTTATGATAACCGACTCAAGAAATGTTTAGCATATAATGCGCGCCTTATGATTCCTAAAAAGAAAAACACTAAAGGATCTTCCTATCGACCAAGTGGGAGACTGTAAGGAAATTATCTTTAAGTCCATTACTTGGACTAGAAGTCCTTTCCTTTCCCGAATTGTGGTTATTATAGGAAATCTGTTTTCTTAGGATACATGCTATTCTATACATAAAAAAGGTTTCTTAATGAGATGTATTCCATAACAAACTCTACCTTGATGGATGGTTGAGATTAAGTCTATGGAAACCCTGATTGGAAATTCGGTCCTCTTTTCACCTATAAAACAAAGCCTTTCGTCCATCACAAAGGCATTCACGAAAATCAACACATTAAGGTTTTATAGGCAAGGAAAGAGAAACCGAAACCATTCACATAGTCTCTTTCTCGACGGATCACAGCATCAATCAGCAACAGCACCAGACTGCAGGATCAGAAAGCCCTCTGCATTAAGATGTCTGGAGGTACTCTTTAATTTATTTAAGATTAAATCCTACACGTGATTATCATGCTGTTCACGATCTTAGGGTTCATGTTAATAATAGTATAACATGAGACACATGTATTAATCACTAGATTAGAAACTTTTCTACCATCTAAACAAAATCAATTAGTGTTTCAAGAATATTAAGATTCTTTTAGAAAATAATAGAAAAAGAAATCCAAAGGAAATACCAATAAACTTAAGCATGAAAATGGACCAGTTGCACTGAATTCATTTTCCTTGATTCTACCCCGATTCAGTTTCAAAGTGGGCCCAAATTAGGAAAATAATGCAAGTCAGGATATCCAAAGTGTGAACTTGTGACTTATATGCATTAGAAAACCCATGTGTTCATCAGTTGAGTCAACTATGTACCTTTCTATTGACAAGAAACAAAGTCCCTTATACTTTTAAATGAAAAGGGACTTGTTTTTACCAGAGCCAAAGGGGCTGGGACACATTAAAGCTAAATAATATCTGCTTCAGTTTTTTAAAACTCTACCTTTAATTAGAGATGTAAGCATCAGCTCCTATGGGGTATCTACAATTTAAGCTCAGGGCACTAAGGTGAGAAGCAGGGTCCCAAGCCAAGAGGGCAACTTCTAGTTGTAAAAGAAAATGTATTTGAAATGCTAATATGAAGATATTTCAAAGAAGATGGATTGGAAATGATACAGTACTGACTAGTACAAGGGACCAAACACATATCCATCTCACATCTTTTCATATCTCCATGTCTAGTTCAGACCGTCACGATCATGGGCCCCACTATAATTATGGGGCTCGAAGATCATGCTACATGCCTAAGAATATTGGATGTGACTGGTCAACATCCATCCGTTGGGGTTAGATGAAATTGAATTGAAGTTTTTTGATATACACCCCCCCCTCCCTGGTTTTTGCTATTCGTAAAAAGAATGCCCCAAGATTTTGATGGTTGTAAGAAAGCCTATGCCTTTGGTTTAAGTGTCTGCAGTCCTTAAGTGCCTTTAATCGAGGGTCAAATTTTCATGGGGTTTGAGCAAATTGTGGTGTAACTGGTTATAAAAGACTGAAACACCATTATTTATTTTTTGAAAGCCATCTCTTAACAAGGCTAACAAAATAAGTACGACGAGTCTGTCATTACCCAGTTGTCCGGGATTTGAACTCCATGAATGTCACCTCTTTTTACTTGTGGAGGCATATTTCCCACTTGAACAGGCGTTCTTTTTGTCTGTCAGGACTTCCTTCCCATCTGACTTAGCTGCTCTTCCGTATATACGCGGGCTCTGTTGAGTCTCAGCCCTTGCCTTGGCTAAAATAATAATAACAAGGCTAACAAAATGATCCAAACATATTGGGCAAATCCAAACAGTACAAAAAACAGCATCCAAACACAAGGATATAAAATCCCGAATGCTCCTCCTCCTCGTCGTCGTCGTCGTCCATCATATCTCATGAGACATACCTTATACAAATGCACGTACAAGTGTGTTTGAAAGGATGGGCAGCACAACTGAACAATGTTGATTTTCATTCCTTTTCTGAGACATAAAATCGACATATATAATTGTAGAACAGACCCACACATGTCCAAAAAAAGAGAGTGAAATATATGGAAAGTGATAAAACAAGAGAATTCCATCTCTCTTCTTGCATGACAATAACATCAAACAACTAGTACCAGTTGTAAAGCTTCAGTCCTCATCTTTTCCTTCATCTTCTTGATGAAATCCTCAAACCTTTTATCAGATTCCCCAGTTACCATTTCATTATCACCACCACCATCATAACCATCTTCTTCTTCTTTCTCAACAGGGACCAAAGTCCCAACACTTTCTGCCATCCCTTCTTCCTCGTCTCCAACACTTGCTTGCATCTCCACAATGTCGAGTGCCGGTCGCCAGTTGTCTCTGTTCTTCACATCAAATTCGTCGTGGAGATCATCGGTCACCGCCATCGACGCTGAGCGACCAATCAAGCCGTAACCTTGAGTGACAAAGACAAGTATAACAATGCAAAGGGCGAACATGAACTGCCTATTGATATAATAACTGAAGAAGTCAGATATGTATGTAGAGAAGAGGAGATGGAGGGAATTGAGATGGGTGAGGAGGCGTGAAGAGTAGAGGAAAAGGAAGGGAAAGATAGAAATTGAGAGTAGGATTTGAAGGGTCCGATTCAAGAATTTGGGGTTCTTGAGTTTGCCCAGAGGCTGGAGGATTTGATGCTTGATTGAGACCATGTTCACTCCTCTTTTCATGTAGTTGATGGGTTGTTTGAAAAAGGAGAGATGAATGAGAGGAGAAGCTTGTGAATTGTGAGGGAAGGTGGCATGGTCACTCTCTATAAATACTTGAAAAGTTTCTTAAGAAACATGATGATACACAACTTTGGGTAAAAAAATGACCCAAATAACCTTGGACAAAGAGTTGTATATTAAATTATAAGATAATTTTAAAGGGGAGGAAAAGGCAGAAATGCTAATTTTTTTATTTTTTATTCGGAAAATAATATTTTAAAGAGAAGGAAATGTTGAAAAGCCTGTACATTAAAATTTATTAGACTATCTTGTTGTCTTAGACCTAAATCCAATAATATCATGGGTTTTTAAACTTGTTACATTTAGATCCCATGATTTTATTGGATCCAGGGCAGAAAAGTTAGAAAAAAAATGTGGACCAGAGTCAAACGACTCAGTTATAAAATTAAAAAAATAGAATTTAAGAGGGATTAATATGTCAAATCTCCTTTCATATTTTATTCTTTTAAGTAGTTATTTGTGGAGAGAATACCAACAAGGAAAAGGCAGTAAAGCGACTTTTCATTGACTTGTACAATCTATGAGGGCCCAAGTAATCATCTTAAGATTGTTCTTTTTTGTTCTGTTCTTGTGGATTTGTGGACAGCCATTCATCTTGTTTGGTGAGCGGAACTTGTTACTTTAATGTTATTAATTCTATAGGAGGAGTGGGTAAGGCTCATTCTTGAAGATAAGCTTGCAAAAATGACAACCAGTCCACAGACTACACTAGATATTGAACTGATGATTTGGCATTACTCTAAGGAATTCCAGGCATGATCCAATGAGAACGGTTCCACATTTGATCAACTTTTTCTACAACTGGGCTGCTATGTTAGAATTCATATGGAGTTCAGATTGATACCATTTATATTTTGGATGAGTTTGTGACTTTCCCTCAAAGTCAGTGTATGATTAACATCAGGCCCAGGTCCAGGTCCAGGTCCAAGTCCATTGACATAGGCAAAAAGTAAAAGTCGATCAGGTCCGGCCGGGTCCATAGTCTTCCTCTTCTACTCCTCCCCTCATGCAAACAAATGGCTGTCATGTTCCTTCCTGGAAGGTTCGTGGGTGGAGGAGGAAGTCAATAAATTTAATTAGTAAGGTCCAAAGGTCGTCACGCGCCCTTCAACTGACTGACAAATGAAAAATCTTCCTTAACCTTGTGTGGAAAGACAGGTATTAAATTCAAAGATCATTCACTTACAAGCTGCTTTGTAGGCACCATTTGATGTGTGAGTTTAGGTGGATTAGGCACCAGTACAATCTGGTGATCAAAACCATCAATTTAGATCTTCAGTCATACTCTTTGAGAATAATTTACTCTTTCTTTTTGTATAAAATGAGTTATAATTTTCAAAAATTACCTGAGTCAACTTGAATTGCAAATGAGTAAGACAGAGGAACTAAATGAACCTAGACACTGTGGACTGGCGAATTATCAGAGGTACTGAATTATGTGAATGTTGGACCATGAATTGGTCAGTCAAACTTTGAACAAGGTATAAATAAGTGTGGAATATACTAGCTAATAGATTGATGAATGTGAACTTTTCATCGCTAAAAATGGAAATACAGTTCTCTGCTGCAAGTATTTTGAAAGCCTTAAAAAACGTGGTGAAGTAAAATTTTGATTTATGAGATTTTTGTAACTAAAAATTGTGGCTCCATATTATACTACTACAGCTTGTGTTATTATAGCCATATCAAATCAAGGAGAAGTCACTAGTTTTATATTTGTGTCACTTTCATGTGCTCACTGTATATGTAGATGTGATCGTTTAGGAGCCATTTTTATATAGAGATATATTTGGACATCTCTTAAATTATGTGGGCCTCATCTTTCCCTCCTTTCTTTAGTTATTCTTTAATCCTAGCAATCTAGAAATGTGGTTCATGATTCATCAAAGCTGTGTTTGGTAGTGTGCCGTTTTGGATGACAAGAAAGTTTCTTCTGATATTGGAGATTTTGGGCCTAGGAACCAAATGCAACCTAATACTTACAAAAATAAAAAAAATAAAAAATCCTCTAATTCTATATAATGCTCTTTGTTGCAGGCAGATTCTTTGGTGCGCTTGTTTCCACTTTTTGGTGCCTCAAACACCAAGTTTTTTCAACTGACACCCTACAGATTATTTAGCCAACTTAAGGAGGATTTTTTAGCTCATATCAAAGTTTGTTTCGTCAGGGGATCAATACTTTTAATGTTCATTTAAACTTTAATCTAATAGAGGTTAGTGGGTGGTTCAATGTGAAATTGGGTGAGTGCCAATTTATGATAGTAACTGAATGTGAATGGCATAGTTCCTTTTTTTTTTTAATTTTAATAAAGGTTGTTAAAGTGGAATATGGAGAGATGAAAAAATGGGTCAACAAAAAGTTGTTAAAGTGTGGCATTATCCAATTTTTTTCTATCGAAAGAAGTGATGAAATCTCTCTTGTTTCTTCTTATTTAAAAAACACAGCATTTGATAGCAGATGAGTTCTCTGCTGAGCTGGCAGATGGTGTGGCCTATGTTGCTGGTCATGATAAAAAAGCTAGGCCTGTAATGGTAATGGCTAATTTTAATTTTCTATCACTTTTCCTTGCTCTCTTTTGACAAACAGAGGAATCATCTTTTCTTTCTACTGTTTGTTTGCAGGTTTTGAGAATAAAGCAAGATTATCAGAAGATTCACTCCCAGAAAATGTGAGAAAAAACAAATCAAGACCCCACATATAATTGTAAGATCCTTACTGAACAAATAGTTAGGATCTTCCAATTTGTGGACTGTTTGGGCATGTCTCATTAATAATCTAGTTCCTGCCTCTTGTGCTTTTGTAATCTGTTTCTAGTTTATTGGTTTCTCATAGCTTTGAAGCTCAGTTAATGATGTTTGATTATTTTCAGTTTTAGCACTACTCCGACAATTGATTTCTCCTGCTTGCGGAAAGACATTGTTGGGGTAGTGCAATTCATCCATCTTATGTCAGTGAAGGAGCTAAGAAGTGCCCCCATGATACACTCGAGCCTTCTTAGGACTAGAGATACTTGCATGAGATTTCTAAATGAAGATTGTAACATAATACATCTATTTAACTGGCTGCCTAATGTATCGGGCCCTTATTAGTATTTAATAAAAAAATTTCTACTACTTTCTTTTTCTTCTTTTTTGTCAAGTGCCTAATTTGTAGCATTTGGGCCCTTCTTTTAATCTTGCAAAACCGACAAAAGCTACAGTATGGAAATAATCGTTAAATAGGCCATAAAGGTGAGAAAACATCCAAAAAATGGGAAAAAAAAAGAAGAAATATTTATGCAATGAGTAGTCGTTTTTTATAAACTACATCCATCTAGCCGTTGTATATTTAAAAAAAAAAACGACAGTCATTTACAAAATTTCAGCCGTCGAAAACTACAACTGCCACAAGGTAGTTGTTTATTTTTGTGATTATACGACGGTCAAGGGGCAGTCATTTACGTAAAACGACTGCATTTTTTCCGACGGCCCATCGCATCTATTGTTTAATGACAGCTTATGGACATCGTTTAATGTAAATTTTGGCATAGTGTCTGCCTGTCTGTGGGGACTTCCTTCCCCCTTGAGTTCATTGGCGAACCCAAAATTTTTATTTGGGTGGGGCGGATAGAGACTATGATGAAAATGGGCAAGGGTCTACAAAAGCTCGATTGGCAAAGAGGGTCTTTTCAAACTATATACATGGGAAGTATAGGAAAACTAAGATGGAGTAAGACTCTGCACAGGACAACTCACAATCATTTTCATAAAATATACCCTTTGGCCTTTTGTCTCATATTTATACAAAGGGCACCTACCATAAACATTGAATTACAAAGCACATGTCCCATTACATATCAAACAAGTCACACCACAAGATACTTATGTATTATCATTATACCCTTAGATGCTCTCTATTCCACACACTCACATAACACTATAAGTCTAGGTTGCACTCCATCACCAAACCCATGATCTCAAACGCAGTGGATATTTTTCTTTAATTGAATTGGAGCATGAGCAGTGTTTTGGAGTTCCTTTAGGCCAACAGAGAGAAATGTGGGGCACTCTTCCCATGTACATGGGGCGACTAGTCACATAGATGTAAGTGCATAGGTCAGGGCCTGTTTCAACTCTATGCAGATTACCAGATTTGATCTGGGGCGACCATAACAACATGGGTCCACCCCTGCTTGAATTGGCTACATTTCCGTATATATGCAGGCTCTGTTGAGTCTCAACCCCTTACCTAGGGTAAAATAACAATAACAAGGCTAACAAAACGATCCAAACAGTACAAAAAACAACATCCGAACACAAGGATTTATAATCCCAAAAGTCTCATATCATCGTCCTCGTCCATCATATCTCATACGACATACCTTATACAAATGCACGTACAACTGTGTTTGAAAGGATGGACAGCACAACTGACCAATGTTGATTTTCATTCCTTTTCTGAAACATAAAATTGACATATATAATTATAGAACAGGCCCACACGTGTCCCAAAAAGAGAGTGAAATATATGGAAAGTGATAAAATAAGAGAATTTAATCTCTCCTTGCATGATAATAACATCAAACCAATAGAACCAGTTGTAGAGCTTCAGTCCTCGTCTTTTCCTTCATCTTCTTGATGAAATCCTCAAACCTTTTATCAGATTCCCCAGTTACCATCATAACCAAGCTTTTCTTCTCCACTACCTTCTATATTTTATTCTTTTAGTTATTTGCTGACAGAAGGCCAACAAGGAAAAGGCACTGAAGCAACTTTTCATTGACTTGTACAAGCTATGAGGGCCCAAGTAAACATCTTAAGACTGTCCTTTTTTGTTCTGTTCTTATGGACTTTGGACAGCCATTCATCTTGTTTGGTGAGTGGATCTTGTTACTTAAACGTTATTAATTCTATAGAAGGAGTGGGTAAGGGTCATTCCTGAAGATAAGCTTGCAAAAATGACAACCGAGCCTTCACCGTCTACACTAGATATTGAATTGATGATGGGCCTGACCCGAACTCGGGCCTGTTATCATCCCACCTAAAACTAAAAGGTGCATCAAACGTAAACCGGCTGGGGCCTGTTTGTATGCACGCAGATGGTCTAAAATGGGAAATTCTATATGCACCCCTTTATATGCTGAGCACACCCACATTCTAGGAAAAAAAAATCACTGTTCATAAGGAATGTGGGTGTGCTCAGCATATCAAGGGGTGCATATAGAATTTCCCGTCTAAAATAGCCTCTCATTTGCCTGGTAGAACTGATAATGAGATAAAAGAAACATTGGAACACCCACATCAAGAAAAAGCTGAGGAAGATGCAACACTAATGCTCCTCTAGCGACCAGAAAATGCAGCGAGGGCAAATTTCCTCTCCCATAGTTGAGTTTGTTGATGCAAAGGACAAGGAAAACAAGTGTTGGAAGTAGGTGGGTCTCGTGGGTAGGTATTCAAAAACTTTTGGCCCACTTGATATAGGGATCAATTATCCATATATAAGGTCAAGAACCCAAGCGCAAGATCTAAAACCCTAATCTCATGCATTAAGATCAAACATCTATCAAAAAGATAAATCTAGAAACAACAAGCATAACTAAATCTACTAATTTAAATTGATAATTGTAGAACAGTCCCATACATGTCCAAAAACTTTCCAAAAACTAGATCTACTAAATCTAGAAACAACAAGCATAATTATTTAAAAACTTTTGACCCACTTGATGCAGGAATCAATTATCCATTAGGCCAAGAACCAAAGCCCAAAATCTAAAACCCTAATCTTATGTATTAAGATCAAATATCCATAAAAAAAAATTGTAAGTGCCTAAATAATACGGACTTAGTTTAAGTGATGGAAGTGATTAGGAAAACTCTGTTGGATCGGAGAAGTCACCGACGGCCTGGATCCTGAAAACAGGGAAGAAAGAGCAGTCAGAGCCCGGGGCTGCTGTCAGCCAAAGGCACTCCGACGCCTGAGTTAGTGCAGTCACTGAACTAGGGCGAAGTGAGGGAGAAGATGTAGGTGAAATAAACAGGATGTAGACTGTATATTGCTTACCTCTTATGGGGCTCCCATGCAGGTATTTGTAGGAGAGAATAGAAGATTCCATAGTGGAGGTAGGTGAGGATACTTGTCCCATCAGCCCACTCCTAAGATGGTAGGTGAGGATACTTGTCCCATCGGACGTCCCCTCAGCCCCCTCACATAAATGTGGAAGTGATAGGGAAGGTCCCTTATCAGCACTTGGTCACCTTCTGTCAGGGGGGTTTTGTCATGTAGCCGTCCCATCTCATAAATGGAGATTAAGACGGACATCCATCTCAGTCAAGTGGACCGAGATGGGAATTACCGAGACCAGGGGATGCAGGAGGTCGGTCATGGGTACCGAGTCGCTCAGGGCAGGGCCCGTAATGAACGAGGTCGGTAGGCAGACCGAATCAAACTCCAACTTGGCGACAGCTGGCACTCTTGCCGAACTGGAATAAATCAGGCCGGAGTAACCCCTAATTGGTAGTTTAGCGCCGGAGCAGGAGATTACCTCGGTATTATGTAAGCACTCCACACAATTGCCCCTCAGCTGTCGAGCTCGTCAGCTCGGGGCTGGAACGAGGTCGGGAGCTGGAGACGTGGAAGCTTACATGAATACCGAGCTAGCATACTTTTTATACCGGCTGCGGTTGTCACGGTCTTCATAATGACTTCATTTATGAGGTCCATCAATCAGTCGCCAGCCTGTCCGCTGGGAAGCGTCAAAATCGCTGTGCCTGCCCGAGAAAATTAATTGTTCTGACGGCGTTTACTGCGGAAGCCGTCCTGATCTTGACACGTGGCGCCATCTGGTTCACGGTACCGTAAATCGAAGTGACGTGTGCGTCTTTTGAGGCGGTGTAATGAGGGCGTGCTTTTGGTTTTTCGAGGAGACGCCTTGCTGCCCTATAAAAGCAATGCCTCCTTCTTCCTCCTCTACCTTTCTGCTCTGAATCTGGGGGAGACTCTGCCTGCGTGATTTCTCAGACCATCTCTGTATCTTCCTAACCTTTCTGTTCTTCCGCGTCTAGTTTACTGTAAGTCTTCTTCTCCCTGATATTTCCTTTGAGCATCTCTTCTCCAGTTTCTTTCTTTAGTTAGGGCTTTTCGTTCACCCAACTTAGTTTTCAGAAACATGGGAAAAGGGGTTTACCGTTGTCTAGCCGATACCCCTGAGGCTCTGTTTAGGTTTAGGGCGACCTATGATATTCCGGACGACGTCAGGGTTAGGCTGGATGATCCAGACAATCTCTGGGATGGTGATGTCTACCGAGATGGGGCGATGCCCTTTCCATTGGTCTCGGTAGTGGAAGGGGGAGTGAGGTTTCCCGTCCACCCGTTGCTCAGGCGGTGTCTGGCAGCGTGGCATCTTGCCCCTTGCCAATTGATGCCGAATAGCTATAAGATTATCATGGGGACAGTAGCACTGAATAGGATTTTAGGCATCCAGCTCGGTGTCCATGATATTGAAGAGGCATATGATATTAGCAAGTCCACCGGGGTGATCGACGACCGCTATTACCTCCGGAGTAAACCGAAGATGGTCTCGTTCGTAAATGCCCTGGAGGACTCGATGCGCCACGCCGGGACCGATCGGTTGTTCGTTACTGGCAACTGGGAGATCGGTGCGAACGAAACCGAGGCAGAGAAGAGGTACCGGATACCTCGTCACTTTGGGCGCCTCCCAAGTAAAGCACCGAGCTAAAAAATAACTTAACTTTTTATCCTGCTATCTTCCCGTCAGATTGACACTCGCTGATCTGTTCTTTTGTGCGGGCATCGCTGAGAGGAGACAGGCGGCCATTCACGACGGCTGGAGGAAGAACGGAGGTTGGTTTAACAAAGTCTAGCGATACCAGGGGCATAAAGGCCGGGCTGCCTGGTGTCTTATAGGCTACTTGCCGAGATACAGGCATTACAACAAAAGGCAGGGGTCAGAATTGCTTGAGGTCGGTCCCAGCTACGCACCAGAGGCGTTTGGGCAAGAACGGCCGATCTCACCTCTTACCGACCCGGAGGAAGCTTCTGAAGAGAATCGGCCCGGTGCCGAGATGGGTCAAGATCCTCCTGTCACCAACCTTCGGGAGAAGCTCCTAGGAAAGCGGCCATCCTCGTCGTCGAGGTCGGCTCATTCTTCTTCTTCTTCTAGGGACGCCCATCCGACTCCCCCATCCGGCTCCTCCCGGGACGAGTCCACTGCACCTAGGGAGGAGAGGCAGACGAAGAGGGCAAAGGGCGAGGAGCCGCGCCAAACTAAGCCCCGGAAGGAAAGGGCCAGTCGGAAAGGTCCGATGGAGGAGGCGGAGGAAGAGCCGCGGCTGGAAGAGCAACCTTTGGTTCGCCGAGGGAGGCAGGAGGAGAGGATGTCGGGGGCGCCCGAAAGAGAGGGCCCATCCCGGCAGGATCCTGTCCAGCCCTCGGCGCCTCGCGCCCCCTTGGATGAGCCCTGGAGGCCATCCTTTCTTCTAGCCCCAGGGACGCCGCTGACCTCGGGACACCATTTACAAGGCTGTCCGGCAGTGGCGGCCGTGCTGGCTGGGGCGTGCTCACTTCCCCTGGACGTTGAACGTTTCAGGAGAATGGAGGAGCCTACGCTGCTTCAGGCCAACCTGTCGTCGGCCCTGATGGTGAGCATTACTCTATGTATATAGATTTAGAGACATGCTGTATGTTGCTTCTAACTTGTTCCTGCTGTCCAGGTGGTGCAGAGGTCTGTGGTGGCTCTGGAAAAATGCCAACAGAGCCGTGCCGAGATCCAGTCTTTGCAGGCTGACAGGCAGAAACTTGCTGCAGCCCTGGAAAGGAGCTCGGAGGAGCTGAGGAGGGCCGAGGAGGCATGCGCCAAGCTGAACGCAGAGAACGAGGCTGCTATGGAGGCAATTACCAAGAAAAGTGCTGAAAACTATGAGCTCCAAGCAGCCGCGTATGAGATGGAGAAGAAGGCCAATGAGAGGGAGGCCGAGATGGAGGTTTTGAAGAAAGGGAGGGAGGCCGAAGTGGAGATCCTGAAGAAGGAGAGAGCCAAGGCCGAAGCTCTGCTGAGGGCCGAGCAGGAAGCTTCAGCCAAACTGAAGGCCGACTTCGAGGCTTCTCGGGAAGCAGAGCTCGAGGCCTCCCTTCAGAAGGGGGTGGCACAGGCGACAAAGCTTTATGAAGAGCAACTCGTTCCGCTGGGGGAGGAGCTCTTCGAAATGGGATGCCTGGCCGTGCTGAGAGAAATGGGGGTTCCTGAGGACCACCCCATTCGTCAAGGCTTGCCCAAGCTTCCCCGTGCCGAACCTGAGTCGCCAGCCCCTCCGTTCTCCGAGGCACCTCTGGACCGCGTAGATGAAGAGCTTCAGGCCTCAGAAATTCTCCAAGTTCCGGCCACCGAAGCTGCTGCTGCTGATCTCGGGCCTGTTGCTACTGAGGCCCCTCTTGCTCCTGCTGGCGATGGTGAAGTCGAAGATGTGTCCATTATTGACATAGATCGGCTGCCATGATTTTTCTGTCTTCTTTTCTTGTGCCCATTTGGGGAGATAATATGTAATTTTTTGATGATTTGCAAAACCTCTCTTTTGTACATGTTTTTGAAGTGAATGGAATTCTTCTGTTTTTATGCTCCAATTCGTTTTGTACATGATTTCCTTGTCTTGTTTTTTCTCTCTTTATGCGTTTGGCTGAACAACCAGAATAAAGCATGAAATAAAAAACAAGTCTAAGAGCTCGGTCCAAAGCCGTGCTTGATGTATTTTTTGTAGCCCGAGACGCGGTATTGATCGTGCAATCATAACCAGCGTTGACCTCGGTGACAAGTGCTCGGTCCTGTGACCCAAGCTGAGTCCGGTTTTACAGAAAAAACTTGACTGGTCCAAAGGCCGCGCCGAAGTGTTTGGTTCTGGTAACCGGGCTGTATGTATATGCCGAGCTCCATAGCTCGGTCATAGGAAATAATTTGGAGAATATAAACATATTCTATAAAAAGAACCTGTTTATTACCTTCCGAAATTAGATTACATCTTAAAAATAGAATTTCTTGAGGTGGGTGGCATTCCACGGGCGTGGTAGCTCTTTGCCTTCCATGTCCTCAAGCCTGTAAGCAGACTGCCCAGCTACCGAAGTCACCTTGAATGGCCCGTGCCAGTTCGGTGCAAGTTTTCCTTCGCTAGGGCTTTTGTCTGCTGGAAGGGTCTTTTTCAAGACCAATTCTCCAGGGGAGAACTTTCGCTCTTTGACCCTCTGATTGTACCTTCTAGCCAACTGTCGTTGGTAGGAAGCGAGGTGGATGGTTGCAGCATCCCTTCGTTCCTCAGCCAAGTCGAGCTCGGTGGCGAGGTTTGTATCATTTTGGCCTTGGTTGAACAGTTCCGATCTGAGAGTCGGGAGACCGACCTCAAGTGGAATTACAGCTTCCATTCCATAAGCTAGGGAGAAAGGGGTTGCCGAGGTCGAGCGCCTTGGGGTAGTCCTGTACGCCCAGAGGACACTTGGAAGTTCCTCTACCCATCTGCCTTTGGCTCGATCTAGTCTCTTTTTGAGTCCGTCAAGCACCACTTTGTTCGAAATTTCAGCCTGTCCATTACTCTGGGGGTATGCTGGGGTAGAATAGTAGTTCCTGATGCCAAGATCTTGACAAAAGCTTCTGAAGAAGTTGGAGTCGAACTGGGTCCCGTTATCCGTGACCAAGGCTCGGGGAACTCCGAATCTAGTGACGATGTTTCTCCACACGAAGTTTTTGGTATCCTTCTCAGTGATGGAGGACAACGCTTCAGCTTCTATCCATTTGGTAAAATAGTCAGTAGCTACCAACAACCATCTCTTGTTTCCTGGACCTCGGTGGAGTGGTCCCACGAGGTCCAGCCCCCATTGGGCAAAGGGCCAGGGGCTCGAAAGAGGACTTAGGTCATGCGCTGGCTGATGGAGAGAGTGGGAGAACTTCTGGCACTTCTCACATTTCCTAGCGTAGACCTGTGCGTCCTTCTGCATATAGGGCCACCAGTATCCCTGACTGATAGCTCGGTAAGCCAGTGACCGACCTCCAATGTGGCTGCCGCAGATCCCTTCGTGAATTTCATAAAGGAAGTCCTCGACTCTGCTCGGGTGTACGCACTGGAGGTAAAGGCCATTGTAGGATTTTTTGTAGAGTTTGCCATCCGGAGAGAGCCAGAATCGGGCGGCTTTTAGTCTGATTTTGTGGGCCTGGTTCTTGTCCTCGGGCAGCTGGTCATTCTTGAGATAGGAGATGAGTTCATCCATCCAGCTCGGGCCGAGATCAATACACATGAGCTGCCGAGGTGGTTGAAGTTGTATACTCGGTCTGTCTAGTGCTTCTACTTCGATAGTTCTTCTTTTTCCTGCCTCGACAGCAGAGGCCAAGTTTGCAAGGGCATCGGCGTGAGAGTTGGAGTCCCTGCCTATTTGCCTGACTTCAGCCTTTTGAAACTGAGATAGGAGTTGCTTGGTGTGGGCCAGGTAGGCTGCCATCCTGTCATCACGGGCCTGGTAATCCCCATTGAGTTGGTTCGTCACCAGCTGTGAGTCGCTGAAGATCACTAGTTGTTGTGCCCCCAGGATTTTTGCGCTGCCCAGCCCTGCAATTAGTGCCTCATACTCAGCTTCATTGTTAGATGCTTTGAAGTCAAGGGTCAGGGCTTGCTCAATGACGAGGCCCTCTGGAGATTGAAGGACTACGCCAGCGCCAGCCCTTTTGGAGGTGGAGGACCCATCGACGAAGACTTTCCAGGCAGAGGTGAGGAAATGTTTCCAGGACCGCTCCTGTTCGGTCTCTGCCGAAGTGCTCGCCTCCTTGCCCCCCAGTTCGGTGTCGAGATGGCTCGGTGCCGAACTAGGAGAGGTGAATTCCACAATGAAGTCTGCCAATATTTGGGCTTTAATGGCCGTCCGGGGCTGATAATTGATGTCATATTGCCCGAGTTCGACAGCCCATTTAGAAACTCTTCCTGAGAAGTCTGCTCTTCGAAAGAGGGACTTGAGCGGGTGTTCTGTTACAACCGTGATGGGATATGTCAGGAAGTAGTGGGAGAGCTTGCGGGATGCACTGACGAGTGCAAATGCGAGCTTCTCCAGTGGCAGGTATCTCGTTTCGGAGTCCAGAAGAATTTTGCTTGTGTAATAGATGGGCTTTTGCTGCCTGTCATCTTCTCGCACGAGTACAGAGCTCACTGCATGGGCCGATACTGCCAGATATAGGTATAAAACCTCACCCCGAACCGGGGTGGAAAGCAGAGGAGGTGAAGAAAGGTACGCCTTCAGTTCCTGGAGAGCGTTTTCGCATTCCGGGGTCCATTGGAACCCGGAGCTCTTTTTCAAGAGTTGGAAGAAAGGATGGCATTTATCTGAGGCTCGACTGATGAAGCGGTTCAGTGCTGCTGCCATCCCGGTAAGTCTCTGAACTTGTTTGGTCGAGGTCGGACTCTGTAGGGCTCTGATGGCCGAAATCTGATCGGGATTGGCCTCGATTCCGCGCCTAGTAACCAGGCTGCCAAGGAACTTGCCCGAGCCGACGCCAAATGCACACTTGGAAGCATTCAGCTTGAGCCTGTATTGCTTGAGGATGGAGAAGGTCTGATGGAGGTCAGTCAAGTGGTCCTGTGACCGTTTCGACTTGACGACCATGTCATCAATATATACCTCGACCGTGCTGCCGAGCTGGTCCTGAAACATCTTGGTTACCAGCCTCTGGTAAGTGGCACCAGCGTTTTTTAACCCGAAGGGCATTACTTTGTAACAGTAGGTGCCCCTGGGTGTTATGAACGCGGTTTTCTCTTGGTCAGGCTCATGCATTGGAATTTGATGGTAACCTCGGTAGGCATCGAGGAAACTCATCCTTTCATGCCCGGCAGTGGCGTCGATCAGCTGGTCTATCTTTGGGAGAGGAAAGCTGTCTTTTGGGCAGGCTTTATTCAGGTCGGTGAAGTCTACACAGACCCTCCAGCTTCCATCCTTCTTTTTGACCACAACTGTGTTGGCTAACCACACAGGGTAGTGGACTTCTCTAATGGCGTCAGCTTCCAGTAACTTGCTGACCTCCTTGGTCACAGCCTCTGCCTGTTGGGAACCCGATCTTCGAATCTTTTGGGCAACAGGTTTATGCTGAGGGTCCACATTCAGTTTATGGCTTATGACCTCCGGGCTGATGCCAGGCATTTCATATGGGGTCCAGGCGAAGACCTCTCTGTTTTGTAACAAGACGTCGAGCATCCTGGCCCTTTCCTTATCAGCAAGTTGACTACCGAGCAGGAAGAACCTCTCTGGATCGCTGGGGTCGATTCCGACCTGGGTGAGGTCCTCGATGCTCTTCTGCTCGGGAGTCCGGCCCACAGCATCGAGCTCAGCCTCGAGCTCGGTCATGTGGACTCGTTGAGGCTCTGTCTCTCCGGGGACCACGGCCAAGAGGCATTCTTTGGCCATGTCTTGGTCGCCGTGGACTATGACGACTTCAAAGCTCCCGTCCTTGTTCTGTAAAGGGAACTTGAGCTTCTGGTGATGGGTCGAGGGAACAGCCTCCATGCGATGAAGCCAGGTTCTTCCCATGATGGCATTGTACGGAGATTGTGCATCCACCACCAGGAAGTCTGCCGTTGTGGGGGCTCCTCCGACCTCGACCTTGAGGGAAATCTTCCCTTTGGGATATACCGTTTTGGAGCTGAATCCCACTAAGGGGGTGCGAGCTTCGAGCAGATCCTCTTCCTTCAGACCCATTCGTTTGAAGCAGTCGAAATAAAGGATTTCTGAGGAGCTCCCGGGGTCCACTAGGATCCTCTTGAAGTCGAAGTTCTGCAACCTCATAGTCAAAAGAAGAGGATCATTGTGGGGTAGCTGAACCCCGGCCAAGTCTTTGTCTGAGAACCAAATCTTTGGTCTCTCTACGCGGGCCTTCTTCACAGAGGGACCGAGCTCGGCTGCCATCACATGCTTGCCGTACTGGGCCCTTCTAGCGTCGGCACGCGCCTGATCGCTGCCTCTGGGAGCAGGGCCCAAGTGAATGACATCGATGGTCCCTATAGGCCCATCGCTGGTCCTGTCGTCGGGGTGGTGCTGCTGGGCTTGGTTTACCCTTCCCTCCTCTTTGATATGATCTCTGAGGTGCCCATCTTTCACAAGCCTTTCAAGGTGATTCTTGAAGGAGTAGCAATCCTCGGTTCTGTGTCCTCTATCTTTGTGGTAGGCGCAGAACTTGCTCTGATCCCGTGAGGCAGCGTCCCCTTTCATAGGCTGGGGCCATTTGAAGAAAGGCTGGGATTGGATTTTGCCCAGGAGTTTGTAAATGGGCTCCTTGAAGATGGTGTTTACGGCTTTGTGAGGGGCGCCACTCGGCCTCGGCTTTGCGCTGCCTCCCGAAGTGGGAGCAGAACGCTCTGCCGAGCTGGATGGTTCTCCACTTCGGTCCGCCTCCCTCTTAGCAAGCCTCTTGTTCCTCCTTGAAAGTCGGCCTTCGGAAGGTCGGCCCTCGGAAGGTTGGCCCTCGAGAAGTGGGAGCCAAAGATGATGGCTCTCCCGAGCCCGGAGCTCATCTTCTTCCTGCTCTACATACTGGTTCACCCGGGCCATGAGTGACTTCACTGAGTCCGCTGGGCGACGCGCCAATTTCTTCCGAAGCTCATTTCCGGGTAGCAAACCTTGTTGAAAGGCTGTGACGGCTACCTCGTCATTGGAATTCTCGATTACGCTATAGATGGTCCAGAACCTCTTGGCGAATCGAGTGATATTCTCTGTCGGCCTCATCTTGATAGAGATTAGGTCGGCGTCGGTCTTTGGGATGACCCGATGTGCTTGAAACTTCTCGACGAAGGAGTTTCGGAGCTGTCGCCAGCTCGAAACCGATCCCTCGGGGAGTGCACAGAACCACCGAAGCGGGAGATCACCTAAGCTGGAGGAGAAAACCTTGCAGTCGAGGTTGCCATCGCCGCTGAATACCGACATCTTCTGGGTGAAGTGTCGGAGGTGAGCTTCGGGGTCCGACGTCCCGTCATAAAGATTGAAGCGTGGGACGCTGAATTTATCAGGAAGAGGATGGTCTGTGATTTCCCGAGTAAACGGGGAGGTGCCGTGGATGTCGGCATGTTTGGTAACCAACCGACCTCGAGCGAGGCCGGCATGCTCCAGATTCTGCTGCACGACCAGCTTAATCTGCTGATCAATATAAGCGGCCATGTCGGGGTCGGCACCGATCTCCCGCTTTTGCCTCTGGTACTGACGCTGGTCGGCGCTGGCATGAGTGTTACTCGAGCCTTCTTCCCGAGCTCGGGCACGTCTCTCATTTAGCTGCTCCCTTAGGTCTGGCTGACCTTCAGGGACCCGCCGAGCTTTCCGCTGAGGTGGGGGCGTGTGAGAGGCTTCGGGCAGGGGTCCGCCCTTGACCTCCAGCTGTTGCTGGAGCTGGAGTATCTGTGCCTTCTGTTCCTCAATGACGAGGTTCTGAGCCTTGATTGCTTCAGCTTGGGCTTCAGCATCGTCCTCTTGGGCCATGTCGTCGTCACCTTCATTACTGAGGTGGATATGGTCCTCCTCCATGTGGTCTTCGTGATGAGACCGAAGAGGCCGAGATTGCTCGGGAGCTCTACCTCACTGGGACTGTTCCTGAGGAGGAACGTCCTTGCGGGGTGCTTGGGTGAAGACGACCTCCAGGAGTGGACGCTCCGCCTGGGAGGACGTCGTCCGAGCCCGTACTGCTACGGGACCGCTTCGAGGAGATGCTGGTACACCTCTTGACGATGAGTGTGTCACCGTGACAGGTGACCCTACGCTTCGAACAAGAGGATCCCCTTCCGCTCTTTTCGACTGAGGGTCGTGTGGTGTTCGCCTGACATCTCTTTGCTGTCTTGTCCCTAATGCCCCTGCCTGGTTCGTCACCAGTGGAGGCGGCGTGAGGGGCAAGAATATCTCTGGCTGACCGGACATGGACGGTCCAACAACGCTCTTTCCCTTCTTAGCCTTAGGAGGCATGGCTATTGGGATGAAGGTATTGGTTTTGCAGGTCGTGGGTTTGAAGGTCCCCACAGACGGCGCCAATTGTAAGTGCCTAAATAATACGGACTTAGTTTAAGTGATGGAAGTGATTAGGAAAACTCTGTTGGATCGGAGAAGTCACCGACGGCCTGGATCCTGAAAACAGGGAAGAAAGAGCAGTCAGAGCCCGGGGCTGCTGTCAGCCAAAGGCACTCCGACGCCTGAGTTAGTGCAGTCACTGAACTAGGGCGAAGTGAGGGAGAAGATGTAGGTGAAATAAACAGGATGTAGACTGTATATTGCTTACCTCTTATGGGGCTCCCATGCAGGTATTTGTAGGAGAGAATAGAAGATTCCATAGTGGAGGTAGGTGAGGATACTTGTCCCATCAGCCCACTCCTAAGATGGTAGGTGAGGATACTTGTCCCATCGGACGTCCCCTCAGCCCCCTCACATAAATGTGGAAGTGATAGGGAAGGTCCCTTATCAGCACTTGGTCAGCTTCTGTCAGGGGGGTTTTGTCATGTACCCGTCCCATCTCATAAATGGAGATTAAGACGGACATCCATCTCAGTCAAGTGGACCGAGATGGGAATTACCGAGACCAGGGGATGCAGGAGGTCGGTCATGGGTACCGAGTCGCTCAGGGCAGGGCCCGTAATGAACGAGGTCGGTAGGCAGACCGAATCAAACTCCAACTTGGCGACAGCTGGCACTCTTGCCGAACTGGAATAAATCAGGCCGGAGTAACCCCTAATTGGTAGTTTAGCGCCGGAGCAGGAGATTACCTCGGTATTACGTAAGCACTCCACACAAAAATAAATCTAGAAACAACAAACATAAATAGATCTACTAATTTAAATAGATAATTGTAGAACAGGCCCATACATGTCCAAAAAAGCGAGTGAAATATATGGAAAGTGACAAAACAAGAACTCCATCTCTCTCCATGCATGAGAATGACCTCAACCCAATTCCAGTCGTGAAGCTTCAGCCCTCATATGTTCCTTCATCTTCTTGATGAATTCCTCAAACCTTCCATCAGATTCCCCTGTTCCCATTTCATTATCATCCCTACCATCATAACCAAGCTCTTCTTCTCCACCACCTTTTTCTTCTTTCTTGTTAATATCGAATTCGGCATATATAACAGTCACCGACGACTTAGAGTGACCAAACAAACCCTGAGTGACAAAGACAAGTATAACATTGCAAAGGATGAACATGGAATGCCTATTGATGTAACAACTGAAGAAGTTAGATATGTATGTAGAGAGGAGGAGATGGAGGGAATTGAAATAGGTGAGGAGGTGGGAAGAATAGAGGAAAAGGAAGAGAGAGATAGAAATTGAGAGTAGGATTTGAAGGGTCCGATTCAACGACTTGGGGTTCTTGAGTTTGCCTGGAAGCTGGAGGTATTGATGCTTGGTTGACACCATGTTCACTAATCTTTTCATGTAGTTGATGGGTGCTTTGAAAAAGGAGAGTTGAATGAGAGAAGTTTGTGAATTGAGAATAACAAAGACAATTATAACATTGCAAAGGATAAACATGGAGTGCCTATTGATATAATAACCGAAGAAGTAAGATTTGTATGTAGAGAAGAGGAGATGGAGGGAATTGAGATAGGTGAGGAGGCGTGAAGAATAGAGGAGGAAAAGGAAGAGAAAGATAGAAATTGAGAGTATGATTTGAAGGGTCCGATTCAAGGACTTGGGGTTCTGGAGTACTTGATGCTTGATGGATACCATGTTCACTCTTTTCATGTAGTTGATGGGTTGTTTAAAAAAAGGAGAGATGAATGAGAGGATAAATTTGTGAATTGTGAGGAAGGTGGCATAGTCACTCTCTTGTATATTCTTGTATGCATGCAGAAGTTCTAAAATAGCGTTCCTGGTAGAACCGACAATGAGATAAAGAATCATTGGAACATCCACATCAAGAAAAAATTAATGAAGTTAAGGAAGATGGGCACTGATCCTGTTGCACATCAAGAAAAAATTAATGAAGTTAAGGAAGATGGGCACTGATCCTGTTGCACATTAACCACTATATCCTCCTCCAGCTGACTAGAAAAGCAGCAAGCGCAAATTTCCTCTCTCATAGTGGAATTTGCTGATGCAGAGGACGAGGGAAACAAGACCCCACACAATCACCTATTTCTGACGTGACTGAAGCAGACAAGGAGCAAGCCAACCCACTCTCTCTAAGGTCACACTCAGTGACTCACATCACACGAGAGTAGAACATGACCCAGTAGAAAGGTCAAACACAGAAGGGACCAGCTACTTCCTCCCATTCACCCCCTGCGCATTATAGCTTGCAACCGTGCTCTTATCCACCTCAGGGTATGCCCCTTTTCCATAAACCCCAGGACACACCGAACCAATCTCAATGGGTGCGTCCTTGGGCCCTTGAAAGTACAAGTACCATCCCCAAATGGGGTTGTCACAGTCCCAGCCAAAAGGCCCTCAATTAATTTTGATCATCATCCATCCCATCCAACCCCACATCATTGTTGGGTCCCACCAATGGAGGGGTCTGTGGTCCGTAGATCGGCTGATGGAATGGCCAAGCACATTGACCTGGGCACTGAGTCTCCGAGTTCCCAACCCAAACAAAGGCTGACTTCTTACCCGTCTCTGACCCGAGAAACCCACAGCTCCTCGTACAAAATCCCTCCACTGCCACGTCCTTATCTGTGAGAACGAGTGTGATACCCACACCACTGAGTTTGGAACTCGCTTAATCATGGGCTTGCCCCGAACTGGGGCATGTTATCATCCCACCTAAAACTAGAAGGTGCATCAAACGTAAACAGGGGCCTGTTTGTTTCTCATGGAATAAAATAAAGTTGGGTTGGAATTGGCTGCAACTGTTGGATTTTGTACCGGAAGAAGTGTTTGAGGAGATTGCAACTCGCAAGGAATGGATATCTACCTACTTTTATGTCACTTTTGTTATACATGAGTGGTCCTTGTGACCAAATGTGCAATATTGTTGGGACCACTATCTAGGTGGTCCAGTTGCTTTGGGCATTAAGTTTAATCACAAAACGACTTCTGTGTTGGGTGGAAGAAGACATTGTTTTCCATGGTATGAGGGTGCATACAAATTGTAAACCTTTTGACCTGGGCCTTTTTTCTTTTATATTGAGGGAATCAACATGTTTACAAAAGTAAACTTTCTAGAAGGTTTCCCTTGACTAGAATGTCCACATGAATCTGGAAATTTCTGTCTCTGGGTCCCACCAATGTTGCACTTGTGGTCATGAGGACTACTCATGTCTAACAAGATATGAAAATTAACTATAAACTTCACGCATATTGGAGTATGTGATAAGAGAGATAGGAGAAAACCCTATTTGAGAAAAGAGTTTCGCTCATCATCTCGATCATGGCGCAAGGTACGCTTTTATTATTTGAGATTATTCATTGTTTATACATAGATCAAGATCCATAGGTTTGATTCGTATCACAAACCATATCAGATTTTACAACTTTATCATACTCCTTGCCACCTTTCTATCAACTCTACTTGTATTCTTACGTACAAAAAGGAAGAAGAACACCGCGGCGAGGAACTTTGAAGCCTCATCTGCTTCAATCAATCGAAGGCAACAACACCGAGCTTTCTGGTGACTTTTTTCCTTCTTTAAATGGGTTCTCTTTTGAAACTATAGGAAGTGTGGTTTTGAGGAGATTTACACGGACTCCGGCTTAGGATAAAGAAGAAGAGGAAGTTGGAATCCTCGTATTATCTAAAAATACGCTAATATCAAAATATATTTGGCCTTTTGTTTCTCCTGATTATTGTGCTCTTTTTTGGAAAAGAGAAAAATAAAACTGTATTTGGGATGCGACAACTTGGAGAAGATTAGGCTAAAAAAACCCATTTCAAGCTTATTGTTTAAGTTTGATTTGTTGGATAGTATTATTGGGAGATGAAGCATTTTGTTATTCGTATGACATTTTGGATGGGGTGGCCCTAATGAGAATTGTCAAAAGATAAGGCGTGCAATTTCATATTATTTGAAAGTGGAAAGACAGGTATTGAATTCAAAGATCCTCATGTTACCATACACTTGATATCAGATGTCTCACACTGTGGGTGGGTCACACCTAAAAAAAAACCATAGAATTTAAGGGTTGTTGCGGTATATTTGCAACATCAGCTGGTCTATAAGGGTCAGTGGGGGCAGGTGCTGCTAATTATATCGATTTGAGATTCTAATTAAATTAAAAGCACAGTCAATATTTGATTTGATATGGATACTTAAACCTATGCTTGGAATATCTTACATTTGGGTTATGTTTTAATCCAGACCCTCTGGGGCCAGCCTTATAAATCCATCAATGAGGTGCACCACTGAAAAGCATGGCCTCTGCAAGCTTTGCCAATGTGATGAGAACTAGGGGGGGCACTCACAATCAATATCATTGGATGGAAGCTAAAGATCTTCTAGACTTGATCAAAGATCTTGAATGAAGTTCAGATTGATACCATTCATATTTTAGATGAGTTGGTGACTGTCCCTCACAGTCAGTGATTAAAATGGAACAGTATGGGTCTAAGATTTGGACCAATTTAACAATCAAGCCCAGGTCCAGGTACAAGTCCATTGATCGACATGGACAAAATTAAAAGTCAGGTCTGGTCCGGTCCATAGTCTCTAGAACCTGAGTTCAAAAGTCCCAGTTTGTTTAACCATGGGCCTGACCCAAACCCGGGTCTGTTATCATCCCACCTAAAAGGTCCACCAAACTCACAAACCTAAAAAGGTTTCCAAATGGCTGTCATGTTCCTGGAAGGTTCATGGGTCGAGGACTGAGTCCCATGAAATTTCGTTAAGGTCCAAACGGTCGTCACGCGGGATCTGCTCCCCACTATTGTCCTCTCAACTGAGTGACAAATGAAAACTCTCTTTGAACTTTGTGTGGAAAGAAAAGTGTTACATTCAAGGATCCCTTTTGGATACCTTACCGGACCATTCTTCTCATCATCCTCTTCACGTAAGCTTTCACAGGGCTTTTACTGGGCTGCACAAAAAATCCAGTATTACTATAAAATCAAACCGAACAGGGCAGATCATATCAATTTTATGTAGACTGATTCGATCAACGGTTTAAAATTCATAGAAACCGCCTTATATCAGTCGATTATTGGTTTGATCCCACAGTTAACCACTTAAACCGAACCGATTGTATATATTAATTTGAGTAGTAAGTTTTGACTGTTTTAGCATCAGGGTTTTGTACTTTCATAATTTCATTCGACAACTCATATGAACTCAATACTGCGATTTTACTTTTAGGCTTATCGGAAGTGATATGGGTTATGGAGTTGTTGCTGGAGTACTGATTGTTTGGAGTAAAGTTGGTGATTCTTTAGTTATTTGCTTTGGGATATATATGTAATAACTTTAAATATTTATTATGTTTTATGTTGGATTTGCTTTGGGATGTGATAACTTTAAATATTTCTGTTTTTCCAACTTAAGATAAATACCTTTACCATTAGCTCCCTTTTGAAGTTTCTAAGTCAACTCATGGGCCAAAGCTATGTGATCCTGCATCTTTCTCTTTTTCAGGAAGGCAACTTGATGATTGGAAATGAGATCTGGAAGAACAGAGTGCAGCCTTGAAGCAACGATCTTAAAGGAAACTTTGTAAATGAAATTGAGCAAAGTTATAGGGCGATAGTCTCCAAAAGATGAAGGAGCAGCTACATTAGGAATCAGCGAGAGAAAAAAAGAATTTGAAGCCTTCCACATCTTTTTAGAGCTGAAAAAATTCTGAACAGCAGCTATAACAGAAGTACCCACTATATCCCAACAGTGACAGAAAAAGGTCCCCGAAAAGCCGTCAGGACTGGGAGAACTGGACATTTTGAGGCTAAAAATAGTAGCTCTAATTTCTTCATTGGAGGGGATGGATTGAAGGAAAACATTTTGAACTGTAGATATCCGACCACTGTTGACTTGGATGAGCACAGGATCCCACTACCCAAGGGAAGAATTATAAGCATCTAAGAAGAATTCAATAGCTGAATCTTTGATTAGAAGGTGATCCTCCAGAATATTTCCTTTGTAATCAATCTTTTCAATATGATTCCTGGATCCTCTAACTTTTGCTACTACATGGAAAAAACTAGTATTTCTATCTCCTTCCTTCAGCCAATTTATCCTAACTTTCTACTTCCAATGGGTTAAGCAGATTTTGGAGAGAGCTTCAGGCTATCATGAGAGCAGCATTAGTTGAGTCAAGAGGGTTTGCATCTTAAGGGCCTGTTTGGATGCACAAGAAAACACAAGAAAATAATATTTTATAGAATATAATCTTTCATTTTCTAAAGAAGAGAATCTTGTGCGTTTGGTAATCCAAGAAAAATTTAAAGAAAATAATATTTTCTTTCAAAAAGCTCAATATTTTCTCCTACAGCTTTCCCTTGAAGAAAACATTCTACAAAACAAGAATCTTTCAAAATGACGATTAAAAAGTAGTAGAGTAAAGTAATGACTTTAGTTCACCAAATCCATCATGATATGTTTATTTACATATATGGTAAAGTAAACTAAAAGTAAATGACACGGCACGGTAAAGTTGGGGTAAAGTAAAGGTGGGATAAAATATTTGGTAAAGTAAAGTAGGAAGGAATGGTAAAGTAATTTCTTTCTATTTGACTTGACTTTATCACATTTTATCATAGTTTTATATGGTAAATAAAAAGTGATTTATTTATAGATGTGGTAAAGTAAAATAAAGATTGATATCATATCATAGTAAATGTGAGGCAAAGTAAGGTGAGATGAAGTATGTGGTAAAGTAAAGTGGGAGAGAGAGTTGTAAAGTAGTTGTTTTGTGTATTGACTTGATTTTACTATACTTTACCATGGTTTTATGTGATAAAAGAAAAGTAACTTAAGGTAAGAACATTGCAGTTGAACTTTACTTTACCACACTACTTTTTTTATCCAGATTTGGTAAATTATATAGAAATTAAAATATTTAATAAAAAATTATTCTAATAATGTAATTTAATTTAATCACAGCACCTTCCAAACAACTCAATTTAAAATTTATGAAATTCTTCAAAAATTGCAAAACAGCAAAAATATTGTAATATTATAATATTGCATTATTCTATTCTATACTATCTTATTCTTGCAATATTTAAATCTGTAAATATTTTATTCTGTAAACATCTAAACGGGCCCTAAGACTTAGTGAGTACTTGTGCTACTATTCTTTGCAGGTATTTTGATGATTTCTCTCACCAATTGAATTGCTATTTTTTTGTGAAAATAAAATAAAATAAAATAAACCATGACTGAACCGAACTGAACCGGTTCCTTTTGGTTGGGTTTGACCACATGGACGGTTATACTCCCCGCTAAGGTTCATGGGTGGAGGACTGAGTCCCATGAAATTTAGGATCTGCTCCCCACTATTGTTCCTTCAACTGACTGACAAATGAAAAATATTTTTGAACGTTGTGTGGAAAGATAAGTGTTGCATTCAAAGATCCCTGTGATACCAGACCAATCTTCATATCAGCTTTCACACTATGGGTGGGTCACACACTCACAAGTCACACCTAAAAACTAACCAAAAGAATAGGTCCTATTTTGGATTACTATGATTGACATGGTTTTAAATATCATATACGATACAACTTTGGTTTTTCTCTAAGTTTGTGTGTTACACTATTTAGACTTGCATTTGACTTGACTAATGTGTATTTGTCAATATTAATTTAGGGATATTTTACGGTCCTGGAGCTTATAGACTCTGATTTAATGGGAAGGATCTTGACTCAAAAAATTTTACCAACATCCAGGAAGTTTTTACCAACTTGGTGGTGATATACTAGTAGGCAAATTTTTTGAGTCATTAAATTAGTGAAGTCTTGAATCACAGTCAATATATTATTTGATATGGATACTTCAACCTATGCTTGGAATTATCTTACATTGGGTTATGTTTTAATCCAGGCCCTCTGGGGCCAGCCTTATAAATCAATCAATGAGGTGCACCACTGAACATCATGGCCTCTGCATGCTTTGCCAATGTTTCAAATTCCACTTTAATCTAAGGTTGGGTTAATTTTAAGATTGAACATGATTTATTAAATGGGGTTTGGATTTTAGAAAAGCTAAAGTAAGAATAAAGCGTGAATAATGACTTGTTCTAGGACCACGGTTTGCTCCCGGAGGTTGGTTGTTGGTTCGAAACTGCATTACCACGCTGGGGTTATAGGGGAGTTTACTCGACTTCCCTCTGGACCCGGAGGGATTAATCCAACCCAAAGGGTGGAAAACCCTCCAATAGCAAAAAAAAAATAATAATAATAATAAAAAAAAAAGAGTAAGAATAAAAAGTGAATAATCACTTGTCCTACCATGATCAGCTTGATGGTGTGTGAATCACAGAATTGAGTGTAAATTGGGCTAAGAATAGGACACCAGAACAACAGCCTTAAGTGGTTTAAATTTAAAGGTGAACATTTATAGAGCTGGCCTCATACATTCACCAAGACTTGACTTCTGACTGCTGGAAACTAAATTCATTTTTATCTGAGAATAGGGTAGACAAGGTGGCGCCCAAATCTTAGAAATGTTTTTTTTTTTTTTTAAGAAAAGTCTTGCTAATAATTGACCATAGTTATCGACAAAAAACCAGTTTGTGGGGCCACCATCTTTTTTCATGTATGCCAACCATGGTTTAGTGTTTAATTTGATGGTGATGACCGTATAAGTGTACATAAAAAAATTGTCTCAATCCATCTACAAATTGCCTACAAAGTTTCAACTGTGAATTAGTGTGGGATCTAAAGGGTCTTAATTGGATAAGGATGCATACAAAACTAGCATGATCTAATATATTGTCCACTAACAAAGTATTAAAGTTTTCTGTTTAGATGGCCAGTACTCATAAAATTATTAAACAAAACTGTCATGTTTTTTTATCAATGAATTCATTAAAAGCTCGATAGTTGAGCTATTCCCTAAATTCCCCTTTAGCATAGAGGATCCACCTAGTAAACTCATCCCAAAAAGGTACTTGGTACGAGGAGTGTACAAAAAATCAGTCGATCTGTAAATTCGATCCGATACGATCCGTGAAATTTTATCCGATCCAAAGGTAAAAGGATTGGTGACGGATTGAGAATTTTGTAATCCGTTAACAATGGATTGGTGGCGGATTTCACCCTCAATCCACGGATTCAATCCGATCCGATCCATTGACATTAAATATAAAAAATATATATAAGAGATCTAAATATAAATTAAGATGTCTAAATTTAAAATAAGAAAAAAAAATTTAAGGAGTCAAAATGTAATTTTTTTACAACATGTTTGATATGTTTCTTTTAATATTAGATTGATCGGATCGAATAGATTAATCCGACCCGGTCCTCCACGAATCGGATTTGATCGGATTTTAACAGTCATATATTAGTGACGGACTCCAAATCTGTCAATCCCTAAATAACAGGTTGGTGATGAATTTGATCCAATCTACACAAATCCTATCCATGTATACCCTGCTTATTAGTGCATTCCATGGAGCTTACCATATGAAATGAGCTTACCACACATGAGGTACAATTATAGCCCTGATCATATGAAATGACCCCTATGCAAAAGATCCTATCAGAAGAATAATTTTTTCTCCTGCAGACGGTCTTGGGAACTCTAGGTCCCCACTTTATTGCTCGAGGTCCCCACTTTATTTAGGTTCCTGACTAGACTTGGGCACAAGAAAATTTAGCATATTAGAAAGCCGACTCGAAACATTGACTGCACATGTTAATGGGTGGATGGGTCCCAACTGTTTCACATGGCATCCTAATCATACTTTCTTAGGTCATATCACATTAAACATCATAGTATCACATGACTTTAATGATTCTATCAATTACATCCTATCCATATATTATTTTATCACATTCCAACGCACTGCAACCGGGTTGGTTGAATCGTTAGGTCCATGGTTGCTCTTTTTTCAGGAGCTAGAGGTCCTAGTGTTGATTTTTTATTTTCCCTTTTCAGAAATCGAAGATTGAGTCTACTAGTGCTACCACCTATGCCACGGGGGTTTTACCCGACTTCTCTCTGGCCTCGGAGGGATTAGTCCAATCCAAAGGGTTACGAACCCTCCATCAGCAAAAAAAAAAAAAAAAGGAAAAATTCTCACATTATAATGTGATCAATGTCTTGAGATCCAACCATTCAACTTCATCAAACTAATACTTTCTTTTTTCTAATTTAAGATGATTTGTAAGAGTTGCCCTGCTTTTCATATTATCTCTCACAACAAATATGAGTTTAAAGTTGGCCCATGCATTGATGATGATTACCCATGAGTGAGACACATGTAGTAATCACTAGTTAGAAACTTTTTCTACCATCTAAACAAAATCAATTAGTATTTCAAGAATATTAAGATTCTTTTAGAAAAGAATAGAAAAAGAAAACCAAACGAAATACTAATCAACTTAAGCATGAAAGTGGACCAGTTGCCCTGAATTCATTTTCCTTGATTCTACCCCGATTCAGTTTCAAAGTGGGCCCAAATTAGGAAAATAATGCAAGTCAGGATATCCAAAGTGTGAATTTGTGACTTATATGCATTAGAAAACCCATGTGTTCATCAGTTGAGTCAACTATGTACCTTCCTATTGACAAGAAACAAAGTCCCTTATACTTTTAAATGAAAAGGGCCTTGTTTTTACCAGAGCCAAAGGGGCTGGGACACATTAAAGCTAAATAATATCTGCTTCAATTTCTTAAAACTCTGTCCTTAATTAGAGATGTAAGCATCTGCTCCTATGGGGTATCTACAATCTATGATTAAGTTCAGGGCACTAAGGTGAGAAGCAGGGTCCCAAGCCAAGAGGGCAAATTCCAGTTCTCAATGAAAATGTATTTGAAATGTTTATATGAAGATATTTCAAAGAAGATGGATTGGAAATGATACAGTACTAACTAGTACAAGGGACCAAACACATACCATCTCACATCTTTTCTTATCTCCATGTCTAGTTCAGACCGTCACGATGATGGGCCCCACTATAATTATGGGGCTCGAAGATCATGTTATATGCATGCCTAGGATTGGATGTGACTGGATTTTAACATCAATCCATTGGGGTTAGATGAAATTGAAGTTTTTTGACATATACCCCCGCTGGTTTTTGCTATTCGTAAAAAATTGCCCCAAGATTTTGATGGTTGTAACTTGTAAGAAAGCCTATGCCTTTGGTTTAAGTGTCTGCAGTCCCTAAGTGCCTTTAATCAAGGGTCAAATTTCCATGGGGTTTGAGCAAATTGTGATGTAACTAGTTATAAAAGACTGAAACACCGTTATTTAGTTTTTTGAAAGCCATCTCTTCACGTGGCTAACAAAATAAGTACGACCAGTCCGTTATTACCTTATTGTCCGGCATTTGAATTCCACGAATGTCACTTCTTTTTATTTGCGGAGGCTCCTTTTCCACTTTTATAAGCGTTTTTCCTGTCTGTGGGGACATCCTTACCATTTGAGTTAGCTGCTTTTCCGTATATAGCGGGCTCTGTTGAGTCTCAGCCAAACAGTAAAAAAAACAGCATCCAAACACAAGGATATATAATCCCGAAAAGCTCCTCCTGGTCGTCGTCGTCGTCCATCATATCTCATAAGACATACAAATGCACGTACAAGGTACAAGTGTGTTTGAAAGGATGGGCAGCACAACTGAACAATGTTGATTTTCATTCCTATTCTGAAACATAAAATCGACATGTATAAATGTAGAACAGGCCCACACATGTACAAAAAAGAGAGTGAAATATATGGAAAGTGATAAAACAAGAGAATTCGATCTCTCTTCTTGCATGACAATAACATCAAACAACTAGTACCAATTGTAAAGCTTCAGTCCTCATCTTTTCCTTCATCTTCTTGATGAAATCCTCAAACCGTTCATCAGATTCCCCATTTACCATTTCATTATCATCATCACCATCATAACCATCTTCTTCTTCTTTCTCAACAGGGACCAAAGTCCCAACACTTTCTGCCATCCCTTCTTCCTCATCTCCAACACTTACTTGCATCTCCACAATGTCGAGTGCCGGTCGCAGGTAGTCTCTGTTCTTCACATCGAATTCGTCGTGGAGATCATCGGTCACCGCCATCGACGCTGAGCGACCAATCAAGCCGAAGCCCTGAGTGACAAAGACAAGTATAACAGTGCAAAGGATGAACATTAACTGCCTATTGATATAATAACTGAAGAAGTCAGATATGTATGTAGAGAAGAGGAGATGGAGGGAATTGAGGTAGGTGAGGAGGCGTGAAGAATAGAGTACAAGGAAGGGAAAGATAGAAATTGAGAGTAGGATTTGACGGGTCCGATTCAAGAACTTGGGGTTCTTGAGTTTGCCCAGAGGCTGGAGGACTTGATGGTTGATTGAGACCATGTTCACTCCTCTAGTTGATGGGTTGTTTGAAAAAGGAGAGATGAATGAGAGGAGAAGCTTGTGAATTGTGAGGGAAGGTGGCATGGTCACTCTCAGTATATACACTAGTAAAGTTTCTTAAGAAACATGATGATACACAACTTTGGCTAAAAAATTACCCAAATAACCTTGGACAAAGAGTTGTATATTAAATTATAAGATAATTTTAAAGGGAAGGAAAAGGCCGAAATGCTATTTTTTTTATTTTTTTATTCAGAAAATAATATTTTGAAGAGAAGGAAATGTTGAAAAGCCTGTACATTAAAAATTATTAGAATATCTTCTTGTCTTAGACTTGGATCCAATAATATCATGGGTTTTTAAACTTTTTATATTTAGATCCCATGATTTCATGGGATCCAAGGCCAAAGAATTAGAAAAAAAAAATGTAGACCAGAGTCAAACGACTCAATTATGAAATCGGAAAAATGGGATTTAAGAGGGGTTAATATGTCAAATTCCCTTTTATTTTTTATTCTTTCAAGTTATTTGCGGGGAGAATACCAACAAGGAGAAGGCACTAAAGCGACTTTTCATTGACTTGTACAAGTATGAGGGCCCAAGTAAAGATCTTAAGTTTGTTCTTTTTTGTCCAATTCTTGTGGATTTGTGGGCAGCCATCATTCATCTTGTTACTTTAATGTTATGAATTCTATTGGAGTGGGTAAGGCTCCTCCTTAAAGATAAGCTTGCAAACGTGACAACCAGAGTCTCCACAGGCTACACTAGATATTGAACTGATGATGTGGCATTACTCACGGGAATTCCAGGCATGATCCAGTGAGAACGCGGTTCCACCTTTGATCAACTTTTTCTACAACTGGTCTGCTATGTTAGAATTCATATGAAGTTCAGATTGACCCCATTTATATTTTTGGATGAGTTTGTGGCTGTCCCTTAAAACCAGTGTATGATTAACATCAGGCCTAGGTCCAGGTCCATTGACATAGACAAAAAGTAAAAGTCGATCGGGTCCGGCCAGGTCCATAGTCTTCCTCTTCTGCTCTTCCCCTCATGCAAACAAATTCCTTCCTGGAAGGTTCGTGGGTGGAGGAGTGAGTCATGAAATTTAATAAGAAAGGTCCAAAGGTCGTCATGGTCGTCATGTTCCCTTCAACTGACCGACAAATGAAAATTCTTCCTTTGTATTAAATTCAAAGATCCGTGTGATAAAATAGTCTTCATATCAGCTTTCACACTGTGAGTGGGTCACGGTCACACCTAAAAAAATAACCAAAAGAATTAATTCCTATTTTGGATTACTATGAAGACATGATGGTTTTAAATATCATACAATACATATTGATTTGTTTCAAAGTTTGTGTGTCACTCTATTTAGACTTGCATGCATTTGACTTGACTGATGTGTATTTGTCAATATTAATTTTGGGATTTTGATTATTCAGGAGCCCTCGGACCCTAATTTAATGGGGAGGATGTTGACTCGAAGATTTTTAACAACTTGCAGTCATACTTTGTAGGAATATTTTTTCCAACACGGAACTGCCTTTTTTGTGCATATCACATAGAATGCATTTTGGTACTAGAATTTGGCTAAAGTACCATAGTGTTGGCTAGTTGGCATTAGGCACAAGTTTGCTCCTCGTCTTGTGTGTTCGATATCCCCCTAGAGTTTATTCGGTACAGTATTGTCCTTAGAGAATTTGCCTAACAAGAATATCAAATTTGGTAATAAAGAGAGAATAATCACTTGTTCTACGATGGTTAACTTGATGGTGTGTGAATCACAGAATTGAGTGAATTAATTGGGCTAGCTAGCAATAGGACACCAGAACAGAGCAACAGCTTTGAGCGGTTTAAATTTAAAGGCCAACGACTTTACAGAGCTGGCCTCATGGAGTCACCAAGACTTGACTTCTGAACTGGATTCATTTTTATCTGAGAATAGGGTGGACAAGGTGGGACCCAATCTTAGAAATGCCTGTTAAATTAAAGCAAGATCTGGCAAAGAATTGACCACAGTTGTCAACTTAAAAAAACAGTTTGTGGGGGCCCACCTTTTTTTTTTTAATGTATGCCATCCATGGTATAGTGTTGAATTTGAAGTTGTTGATCGCCCAATAAGTGTACATAAAGATAATTGTCTCAATCCAACTACAAACTACCTACAAAAGTTTGAACTGTGAATTAGTGTGGGATTTAAAGGTCTTAATTGGATAAGCGTGCAAACAAAATTGGCATGATCTAATATATTGGCCAATCACAAGCTATTAAAGTTTTCTGTTTAGAACGGCCACTCATAAAATTATTAAACAAAACTGCCATGTTTCTTCTAGCAATGAATTCATTAAAAGCTCAATAGTTAAATTATTCCCTGAGCTCTCCTTTAGCATTAGAGGATCCAACCGGTAAACTCATCTCAAAAGGTGACACTTCATTTTCCCTTTTTATTCCTATTTTGCAGTCATTGATCTCTTTTGCTTGCAGTCGGAATGGAGAAACAAAATTCGAGTAGCAGGCCCAACATTTTTTTTTTTTTTTTGCGCCATCGGGGTTCCCAACTCTTTGAACTGGACTAATCCCTCCGAGCGTAGAAGGAAGCTGGATAAACTCGCCAGACAAGATTTTAATGATGATGACGACGACGACCTTTTGCAGTCAATGAAAACCTTAGTTCTTAATTACATGCCAAGAAGATAATAGGAATGCAACCCATGTTCATGTCTAGCTCTACATGAAGAGTCATGGACGGCGCATGAAAAATAGAATCATGGAAAGTGGTTTTAGTAGCTTAGCAGAACCCATGTCGCATACTCCTCCCTTGGTTCACAAAATATCACTTTATCCTTGTTCAATATATAGAGGAAAGACAAGCATCCTATAGTGGACCATCCTTTCCATTTTTATGCTCAGCAGTAAGATCCATATCTAAGGCATGCTCCTAAGAATGCATTGAGGAACAAGAAGAGCGAGAAAATGGGAAAATGCTCTTAACTGGTCATTCTCTTTCAGTGATGAAAAGAAAACCTTAGTTGCTACCAAGAAGAGAAGAGAGAGAGAGAGAACAATAAAAACCAACCGAAACATTTTAATCTTTGATCATAACTTACCATAAGCTTATTACCCAAGTAGCTAGTCTACATCTTCTTGTAAGAACAAGGATTTTCACAGACTGAAATAAGAATGGAGAGTGAGAAACGAAGGGTTACATAGGTACCAATATCTTGCAATTTTATTAAAAAATCATCTTGGTTGTTTAGGCATCCCTCTTTAGCATAAATTCAAATCCCTTATCATTAATTGCTAATTATATTTGTGATTCTTTAGAACATTTATTTGAAATTGAGAAATATTTTTAAAAACTTACTAGAATATCTATTTTTTAATATAATTTAGAATATGCCTTATTTTTACTTATTTAGGTTGTCACACCCCGGTCCCGATTCACCCGGGCCTAGGGTGATTCCCGAGGTGTGTGATACTCTCGAGCCAAATACAACACACGAAGTAGAGAAAAACAACTTTTCACACATATGAGATAAACTCATTAGCACATATCAGTAGCAATTAATCATTGCAGAAGCTGTAGTTCATTCATTAGAGAATACTAATTCCCATTCAATCCATTTAATGTTTCCAGTTTAATACAAAAGAATTATACAATTATACACATTGATATACAAAAGAGGGTGTATAATAAGATCCTATATAAACACTACCAAAAGTATAAACATAAGAATAATTAAACCTAAGTGTGGCTCACACAAAAAGGAGCTAGCCACACACACATTTGCAACGGCTCCAAAACATCATTACGCGTTCCGAAGAAAACGGATCTATGCAGTCTTTAGCACGGGCCACTCTTCTAGCCCTGAAGGTACCTTTTAGGTAACCTTATCTCTCTCCTCGGCTTTTTCAGGGCCGATAGCTGTATCTGCGACTGTGACACCAAGAGCAGTATTATCAATACGACAATTAAGCAAGTATAGGCAATAATAAGGAAATACATAATGTATCAAATTGAATTTAAGACGGATCAATTAACAGATGTCAATGAAACGTATCGACTAGGCAAATTGTGAAAAAATGAATAATTTATGCATTGTAAATCAAGTATAAAAAAAACCTACAAATTGGCTACTACCTTAAACTCATCCTCTCAAAAGAGAGAAAATCTAGTGGGGATGTCACCAACAGCCCGGCCAAAGGCTGGCTGGCTACCCGAGTTTAGAGTTCCGGTGCTCCGTATGACTTACTGCAGTAGTCTCAAATAAATGAATAAAATGTAACCCCGTCGGGTATCATAGGGTCGAAGCTAAGTAGTGCCGACTCATTCGAATCAAATAATATTCAAATAAAGATCGGATCTGAATAAGTTTGTATTCAATTGTTCTATAATCAAATCAAATAAAAATCACATATATCACGAATACTTTCTCAATCCCACATACTCAACAATTACTAAATCGGATGTACAATACTGAAAATTTCTACTGAATATAAACAATTGGACCTCAATGATCATTAACAATACTATCAATCTACTAAGCGGGATTTAAGATCAAAAATGAAATTGTGCTCCAATATGAAATGCAATAGTTTAGAGGAATCAAGATATTTTTACTATCCAACTCTAGATTTATTGTTTTAGTCCTTCACCGTCCAATACAAAGTAGGTTGGGAGAGTCAACGTATTACTACTTATTAGGTGTCACTATTTATGAGAAATACGTTGAATTCTCAAATAACTTTCAAAGCATAGTGTTAGACTAAGAAATATCCATTGGACTGATTACTAGGGTTAACGGTTCCATTTTAAGGTCATAAGGTCTCGGAAATTTCTAATTTCCTATAGAGGTATGGTTGAGCACCAAAATCCACTAAATGAGAGATTAAGGAAGGTTAATGTAGGCTAGGAGTGTCAATACCCCCTCTAATTGGGCCCAAATAGCCCAAACATTTGGGTTCAGGTCCGCTCGAGCGGAGGTACACAGAAGGGTGAAGTGCTCGAGCGGCCCCTGGCACATTCGAGCGCCCATATAAAATTCAACTCCGGAATTTTCAGTGAGTGGGTCCGCTCGAGTGGCCATTTGCGCGCCCAAGCGCCCACTCCAGAATTCCTATTTTGAATTTTCTGATGGTGTTTGTTCTTCTTCTTT
Organism: Umbellularia californica; assembly: GCA_028538565.1. Taxonomy (NCBI): domain Eukaryota; kingdom Viridiplantae; phylum Streptophyta; class Magnoliopsida; order Laurales; family Lauraceae; genus Umbellularia; species Umbellularia californica. Next base: position 18,779,102 of record JAPQWN010000002.1, read on the forward strand.
CCTTTCCAACACTTCTTCTAGCATTATCCTGTAGAAATAGGGCCTCCTTGCTCCCCTTACAACAATTCTCCCATTCAGTTTATCAATTATAAATCATAAAATATATCCAACCCATTCATTAATAAAAGATAGATTCATAAGAAAGAACTTCTTTTGGAATCAAAGGAAATCAACCACTATGCAAACCAAATTAGAGCTTATACTTGCCTCTATTTGTGCTTTTCCAAACCTATCTTCACCACTTGGTTCAAAGGGACCCAAAACCCCAAATATTCAAACCCTAATCACCGATGCACATGGAAAGACCAAATGAATGTGCATGATTTGTCAATCATGAGCCTCTTGACTCTATTTAAACTCAAAAATCTAAACAAAAGGGGTTTTGAAGCTTACCTCTAGCAAGGATTTCGAAATTGGAAGAAATAGAGGAGGGTGGAGATGATGGAGTGGTTTCTTGCCAACAAGGGAAAGTAGTGAATGAAGAAGATGAAGTTGAGTTCACTTTCTAGGTCTCCAAGATGCCTTTTGATGATTGAAAAGGAGAGCAAGAGAAAAGAAGTAGAAGAGTAGTGGAGAAGATGAAGAAGAAAAGTCGAGAGAAAGAGAAGAAAAAGGAAATGAAAAGGAAGGGTTTGGGTTATATATATATATATATAAAGGGGTAAGGATGGTATTTTGCAAGAAAGCTCATTGAAATTGGTGTATTTCCATTTTGAGTCAAATGGGAGTCTATATATTCAACAATTGATCAAATGAAGAAAAGTCTAATACGAAAATCGATGTACTCATCGAAATACACGTGATGATGCCAAATTGACCGCAAATGATGAAAAATAGGAAAACCCATATTTACGAAAAAGCCCTTGACTATACTCAATTGAGTCAACTCAGTCCCCACTCACCTATTCAAGGTTTGAAGCTCAACTAACCCAGTCTATAAAGACAAATAAACACTAATTACCATAATTAACAATTAAATACAATCAATTTAGCTAAAACATATTTAATTAACCTTAATCAGGGTTAATTCAAATCGGGGTGTAACATAGGTTGTGTTTGGCAAGTCCATTTTTTTTTCTCTATTTGCCTTAAACATACATTTTTGGACCTTTGTTGACCCCAAAATTAAGAGTAGGACCATTCATCCTCATCATGAATTTTGAGAAATGTTTAAAAATATGAGTTGTTGGATGTACTCAAGTTATAAACCTAATTTTCATGCGGTTTAATTATTTTGGTAGCCTGGTTTTATCAAATTGTCATAATTTTGGGCCTCTAAATTATTATCCAAGATGTTCATCCTCTTTTAAATATCAAGAATATCTATGAGTTCAAATTTCAACCCTTGGATGATCATGGATTTTGAGATATTTGCAAAAAAACTAGATGCCCTTAAATCTACTTTTGTGGACGTTTGAGGGACCCAAAATTCAAATCTGAACAATTGGTCCTCTTTGGAAGGCTAAAATAGGTTATGAGGAAAATTTTCAGGTCTTTTTTTCATCATTATTTTGAGAAGTTTGTAAAGAGAGTGGTGAACCATTGGATGTACTTAAGTTATAAACATGATCTTCATGTAGTTTTTTTGGGAATGCTATTTTTTTTTTTTCAAAATTATCATCTCAATCACGATCCGAAATATCCATTCTCTTTAAAATTCCAAAATGGGGATGGGGTCAAATTTAAGCCATTGGATGATTGCAAATTAATTTCAAGATGCTTGCAAAAACTCCAAACCCTTGGAGACCCTAAAATAAGATCCGAACTATTCATCCTCTTTGGAAGGCAAAAAATGGTTGGGAAGTCAAATTTCAGGTCTTATCTCATCATGGACTTTGAGAAATTTTCGCAAAACCGCAAACCGTTGGATGTACTCCGACAATGGGATGCGGTTCACATATTCTTAATTACCAAACAATAGACTCATTTGATACAGACAATTCTATTTCTTTTTCCAATTTGAAGGGGGTCGCCTTGGTATTTATCATTATCTAACAAAGATTATACTCCTAGAATTGATGTGATTAAGTTGCATCTTTTCCTACACACGCCTTTACTTAAAGTAATGGTAGATTTCTTTAAAAAAATTAATCATTTGTCCTCAAGCCTCGCAATAATCTTCTAATATTTGCATAATTTTTCTGGCCTCCCCGGCAAGGACAAAACTATCTTCGGCGAAGAATAAGTGTGTAATATAGTAGGGGCCTTCTTAGCCACTTTATTTCCCACAATAGAACTTTCAGTCTCAACTTTAATAAACAATCTTGAAAGAACCTCAGTCCCTAGAATAAGAAGACACAGAAAGATTGGGTCTCCTTGTCTTAGGCCTCTAAACAACTTTATATTCCCATGCAAACGGGGATTCATTCAATAAGATGGAGTATGAGACAGACCCCATGCTTTCTCTAATTATTTGGACAAACTCTTGATCAAGCCCAAATGCCTCTAAAGTTTTGCACCGAAAGCCCCATTCCATTCTATCATCAACTTTTGAGGCTCGCTTCCTCCTTCCATTCCGGCTCCTGGCACATTCCATCTTCTCAGCCTCCTACAGTGCAAGACTTTCTCTCATCTGTAACATCTCTGCTAATTCCAAACCCCTCCATCAGTGACCAACTCTTGTGGAAGGAGGCCCTTAGTGGTCAGATCTCCCTGTCTAGTGTTTGGAATGTAATCAGACCAAGGGGCATCTCCCTACAATGGCCTCCTCTGATCTAGAACGGAATTTCCCTCCCCAGAGTTAGTTGCTTTGGCTGGCGTCTGATGCTCAACCGTACACCTACAGACTCACACCTGCAACGAATTGGCTTCTCCCTAGCCTCCAGATGCAGCCTCTGCAAAGATGGAAAAGACTCAACCAATCACCTCTTTTTTTCCTGCCCATTTGCTCGATCCATCTGGAAATAGATTCTCCAAGCAACCAAAGTTCAGCAGCCCTCCACCATCTCTGCTCCTTCAATTTGGACTTCTCTTTCTACAAGGAATGACAAAATAGGAAAGAAGCTCATGGCGTCGATCTTCCTCTCTGCAATCTACTCAATTTGGAAAGCAAGGAACGCAGCCATTTTTGAAAATCACCTTCTTACCTTCAACCAAATCACTGCTCACCTCCTCGAGGAGTTCAGCTTCTCCTTGAAGAAGATCTCCAAGCCTTACTACAGTCCACAGATCAGCTCCATCACCAATCTTCTGAGTCTAACTGAGAATTCATCTTCCTTGCAGTGATTCTCTGCAGCTCTTGCTCTTCTTTTGTCTTCGTTTTTTGTTTTCTTCTTTCCCCTTTCTAGGGCTCTGTTTCTCTGTTCTTCTTTCTTTTTCAATATACTTAACCTTCATACAAAAACAAAAAAAAAAAAAAAAAAGCTTGATACCGATAATCTTTTTCTTGATTTTTCTTTCTAAAAGAATGAAGGGATTTCATGAACAATAATGTAATTGTCCGCTATATGTCTCCCTTCTATAAAGGCACTTTGAAGAAGATCAAGAACTTTATTAAGGATTTTTTTCAATCTGTTAGCAACTACTTTAGAAATAATTTTGTGAATCGCAATATTGCATAGACTTATAGGCCTCAGATCATTGGCATTTTGTGTGATTTTTTTTTTGGGGGACTAACACGACAAACGTTTTGTTGATTCTATTAAACCTAAGAAAATCTTTGATTAAGAACACTAAACGTCTTATTCAACGGTGTGCCACATTTGCAAAAATAGTTTGGCCGGTAGTCATATGGTCTCAGAGCTTTGAGAGCCCCCACGTGGAACAAATTAAGCAACTTTGATCTCTTCAGACAAAGGAACAAGTAAGAGATCTATTATCCTCAAATTTTAGAATTGGGTGGACTGCTTCTCTTTTCATGCTATGATTTTTTCTAGGGCCTTTCGTGGGTAAAGTAATTGAGATTTGGCAGCAATTTTTAGCCCGTATGCTTTGTCTTCAAGCTAGACCCCTTTGTCATTTTTAATTATGGTAATCAAAATGGTCATCCTCCTATTTAGGGGTCATTGGTTTCTTGTGAAAGTGATTCACATGTGTAAATGACCCACATGTGAGTCATTTGCATATGTAAATGACTCACATGTGTAAATGACCCACATGTGAGTCATTTGCATATGTAAATGACTCACATGTGCATCAGATTCCACTGTTTGTTACTAACATAACATTTCACAAGTGAATCTATAAATAGGTTGTATATTGTTTGATGAGATTTCAACATCCAAGTAATATCAATGGTTGAAAATTGGAAACATGACCGTGTTTGAGCTTCTGAAGAAGATGAACGGTCCTGATTTTACAGGTGGGGCCCATAACATTAAAACAAATCATAAAAAGCGGACTGGGTATGTTAGTAACAATAGGTTGTATATTGTTTGATGATATCTCAACCTCCATACATCATCAACGGTTGACACATGGTCGTGTTTGAGCTTTTGAAGAATATGAACGGTTCTGATTTTACAGGTGGGGCCCAGAACAATAAAAAAATCATAAAAGTCGGACTGCTTATGTTAGTAACAATAGATTAATCTAATGGCTGTAATTATGTTGATGATATCTCAACCTCCATGCATCATCAACGGTTGAAAATTAGAAACATGGCTGTGTTTGAGCTTCTTAAGAAAATGAACGGTCCGGATGTTACAAGTGGGGCCCAAAAAAATAAAAAAAAATAAAAAGGCGGATTGCTCATAATGGCACTATAGCAGTCCGCCTTGTAACAGTGACATGTGAAAGTCTTTCACACCTTTTGGGTTGGTTTTCATACCAATTTACACATGAGTTTTACACATGTGAATCAAATTCACACAAAACAAACGTGATATATGCGTAACGGAAACGCATGTGATTTAATTACATATGTAAATGGGCACAAACAAACGACCCCTTATGGAATAAGAATGAAAATTCTCTGTGTTTTTGTCCCGTTCCCGAGCCAAATATCCCTTGATCACTTCTATCTCCACACATGTTCCTTCCTAGATAAAAGTTTTTCTAACTTATTTGTAAGCTCTAACTCTCTATTGATACTATCTCTAGAAGGCTCTTCACATTTAATTTCCTTTAATTCACTTATAAGTTATAACCCTTAAGATGTTTTTTTCAACTTTGTCAAAGTTAAGTTTGTTCCATCTTGATAATTTCTTCTAAGGTCCTGAAGAGCAACATTAAAATAACTGCATCCAAGACCTATCCACTTGCCAAGTATCTTGAACTGACTTTACTTTTTATCTCTCCACCACATATTAAAAAGTCAATAGGGACAAAATAATATGGGGTCAGAAGGGCATTCCACAAACTAAAAATTCCCCGTAAGAGATTTTAGTAAAATCAATGTTAGGACTAGAGGTGGCCGGGCTATGGTTGGCCATGGCCCCCCAACTTATATATTATTTTCTTAAAATCTCTTAAAGTTTGAGATAGTTTTCTTTATTACTCAATTGGCCCCCAAGAAAACAGTAAAATTCTAAGATTTTGAGTTCTAAGAGGGAGGGGTCAAGCTTATGACAATTTTTAACAACTTGCGGTCATACTAGTAGGCATACTTTTTTTGACACGGAACTGTCGTTTTTGTGCGATATCACATAGAATGCATTCCGGTGCCAGGATTTGGCTAAAGTACTATAGTGTTGGCTAGTTGGCATTAGGCACAAGTTTGCTCCTCACATCGTGTGTTCGATATCCCCCTAGAGTTTATTCGGTACAGTATTGTCCTCAGAAAAATTTGCCTAACAAGAATATCAAATTTGGTAATAAAGAGAGAACAATCACTTGTTCTACGATGGTTAACTTGATGGTGTGTGAATCACAGAATTGAGTGAATTAATTGGGCTAGCAATAGGATACCAGAACAGAACAACAGCTTTGAGCGGTTTAAATTTAAAGGCCAATTACTTTATAGTAGAGTCACCAAGACTTGACTTCTGAACTGGATTCATTTTTATCTGAGAATAGGGTGGACAATGTGGGGCCCAATCTTAGAAATGCCTTTTAAATTAAAGCAAGATCTGGCTAAGAATATAATTGACCACAGTTGTCAACTTAAAAAACCAGTTTGTGGGGCCCCACCTTTTTTTTTTAAATGTATGCCATCCATGGTATTGTGTTGAATTTGAAGTTGTTGATCACCAGATTAGTGTACATAAAGAAAAATGTCTCAGTCCAGCTACAAACTACCTACAAAAGTTTGAACTGTGAATTAGTGTGGGATTTAAAGGTCTTAATTGGATAAGCATGCAAACAAATTTGGCATGATCTAATATATTGGCCAGTCACAAGCTATTAAAGCTTTCTGTTTAGAACGGCCACACATAAAATTATTAAACAAAACTGTCATGTTTCTTTTAGCAATGAATTCATTAAAAGCTCAATAGTTAAACTATTCCCTAAATTCTCCTCTAGCATTAGAGGATCCAACCAGTAAACTCATCTTAAAAGGTGACACTTCATTTTCCCTTTTTATTCCTCTTTTGCTGTCATTGATCTCTTTTGCTTGCAGTCGGAATGGAGGAACAAAATTCGAGTAGTTGACCCAACATTTTTTTTTTTTTTTTTTGCGCTATCGGCGGGGTCCCAACCTTTTGAGTTGGACTAATCCTTCCGAGCCCAGAGGGAAGCCAGATAAACTCCCCAAACAGGATTTTAATGATGACGACGACGACGACCCTTTTGCAGTGAGTGAAAACCTTAGTTCTTAATTACAAGCCAAGAAGATAATAGGATGCAACATGTTCTTCATCCCTTTTCTTCATGTCTAGCTCTACGTACAACCCACAGCAAGAATAGCTCAGAACTGATGCTCCACAAAGAACTTCATGCAAAACCGAACTTCATACAGCAACACTTCCACAACAACAACTCAGAACAGCTCCACATAGAACTTCATACAAAACCGAACTACACGGGGAAGCTACTACACTCTATAGAACTCTCAACTCCGGCTCACTCTGCACTCCTACAACAGGAAAAGAGCATCTACTACTGCACTAAGACTTCCTGGAGCTAGGCTAGAAAGTGACGAAACCAAATAGAGACTACTCAAATCCAAGCTGCTGAGAGAGAATTCAACCAACATCCCACCCTAACGCCCTCAAAATTGGATGAGAGGGCCAGGTCTTACCTAAAGAAGAGATGGACATTCCGTTGCAGAAGTCAATGAATAGCTTCTGAGCTTTAACCATGGAGGGCTGCTTACTGTGGTATTTGGCTTCATTCCTCAAGAACCAAAGGATATTAATGGTTTGGAAGAATATAGCTGCAACTGAAATCTTTCCTTTTTCTTCAACATTTTTAATTATAGTTGTCCATATAGAAGTAGGAGATAGAGGATGAGGGGTGGAAGTTTCCATAAGGCTGAGAATCCAGGACCACAGATGCTGGGCTGTAAGACAAGAAAAGAAGATGTGCAAATCTGTTTCACTGTTTCAGTTGCAAGAGTAACATCTTGACAGCATAGAGATCCCATTGTGCATTACCCATGAATCTGTTGGGGTTTTTCTTAGGAGAAGACGCCAGCTGAAGCAAGAGAGTCTAGAGTTAATGTGCTTGTTCCATACTAGCCTGTACGATGGAACTGCAGCTTTTCTGGTTCTCAAAGAGTCCCGAGCTTGATAAAGAGAAAGGGTCCCTGATGGAGAGCCTTTCTAGGTAAGTTTATCCGGGGTTGAAGGGCTAAGGAGATCTATTTGGTTTGTTTACTAAAGGAGGAAGCTTTGAACCTCTGCCTGGATGGAGGACGGAATGTCCCAGGAATTGTCTTGAATCAGATCTGCCACCCTATCAAATTCTGAGAATTGGAGGAGGGGAAATCTTTTAGCTATGGGATCGTGGTCTATCCAGTTCTCTAGCCACAACAAAATGAAGTGACCATTCCCCAGAACCCAGCGACTTCCTTGTTGAATGACAATAGCCAAAGATCTAATCTTCTTCCAGATACTGGACCCTGCCTTGGGGTTTCCAGAGAACCAAATTGGAGAGTGCCTGGAATACCTGCTCCTAAACCAAGTAGCCCAGAGAGAATCCGATGTTGCCGCTGACCAACCCAACTTCAATAAACATGCCTCATTAAACTCCTTCACCCTGCGCAGGCCTTGCCCTCCCTCAGCTTTAGGCACACAGATCTGGTTCCAATTCACCAAGTTACAATGCTGTTTTTCTGCACTAGGAGACCAAAGGAAATTCCTCATGAGCTTTTCTATTTGCAGGCAGGTTCTGGAAGGAATTGGAATTACAAGGGAGTCATGAAGGGGGATGGAGGATAACACATGCTTAACCAAAATCAGCTTTCCAGCAAAGGAGAGACATTTGGCTTTCCAAACATCGAGCCTAGATTTGATAGAATCCAAAATCTTATTAAAGTGGTAGTGCCTGGAGGTACCAAGGAAGAGGAACTCCAAGGTAGGTTCTTGGAAGAGATGCTTTTGTGATTGGAAGGAGACCGGGGATCATTTGAGCTCTTCTAACAGAGCATTTCCTAGATAAAGGTTGCTTTTCTAAAGATTGAACTTCTGGCCAGATGACAATTGGTACCTTAAAAGCATCTCGTAGATGTGTCTCAGCCCGCCCTGCGGGTTTTTAGGGCGGGCTTTTAAAAATAGCAAGATATCATCTGCATAAAACAGGTGGCAAGGGGTGGAAGGGGCTAGGGTATTGGCTCAATTTTCCTTGAGATTCTGAGAAGCTCTATTTGGAGGCTAATGATCTCCTCTGCTAAGATGAACAAGTAGGGGGACGAAGGATCCCCTTGGCGTACACCACAGGACGAGGGAAAGAAACCACTGGGGCTGTTGTTAACTAAGATTGACCCTCTACTTGTGCAAATCATCTCTCGAATCAGATTTATCCAAGCATTGGAGAAGTTAAAAAACTTTAGGGCTCTAAATAGAAAAGTCCATTGAAGCCTGTAGAATGCCTTCAAAATGTCCATTTTCATACAAATTGTGCCTCCCCTGATCTTGGAGTTGAGTTTTTGGGTTAGGTCATGGGCTAAGGCTACATTGTGATGGATAGATCTACCTTTAACAAAAGCCGATTGGTTTTGGGAGATGAGGGCAAGGAGAATGCTTGATAATCTCGAGGCTAGAATCTTGGAAGAAATTTTGTAGGTGAAGTTCAAAAGGCTGATTGGCCTAAAGTCATTGAAGGATTCTGGCGATGGATTTTTAGGGATTAGGGATAAGAAGAAGGCGTTGGTTTCTCTTAACAGACGGCCAGAAGAGAAGAAGTGAGTGATTACTGCTATGACTTCTTTACTAACAATATTCCAGCAATTGGTGAAGAAGACTCCAGAGAAACCATCTGGCCCTGGGGAGCTACTTCTTTTAAGGTGGAAGACTGTCTTCTTGATTTCATCTGGGGAGGGAACTGCTACTAGAAGCTAGTTTTACTCCTCCGAGACAGATGGTCCAGACATTAGAAAAAGGCCTTCATCAAGGATGATCGAATCTGCTTGGAAAAGATTTGAATAGAAAGATACTGCTTGGGCTTTTATCTGCTGGGCATCTTCATACTGAGTTCCATCAACCTTTATCTTGTCAATGCGGTTGCGAATGCCTTTTGCTTTTGCTAAAAAGTGAAAAAAATTTGTATTTCTATACCCATCTTGGAGCCACTTAACCTTTGCCCTCTGCTTCCAGTGAGAAAGCTCCGCATTCAACCAGTTGTGAAGGGAAGCTTTTGCAAGGTTCAGGTCTTTGAGAAGAAGATCATTAGGCTGATCTTCAAAGGCTGCTTCCTTAGCCAGGACAAGGGTCTCTGCTTCGACTATTCGGATCTTGAGATTTCCAAAAATTTCTTTACTCCAAGTCTTGAGGAACAGCTTGAGAGTCTTAAGCTTGCTTGCTAAAATGAACTGAGGAGAGCCATGACTGGGAGTAGCCCAACTTTCCTCCACAACCTTGTAGAAGGATTCATGTGAGATCCATTTTTCCTCAAATCTGAAAGGCCTATTGGCGGAGGAAAGTCTTTGCCTATGAGCAAGAATAATGGGGCTGTGATCTGATGAGATTCTTGGGAGATGATTCACCATAGGGTCAACAAAGGTGTCCAGCCAAAAGGAATTGGTGAGAGCTCTGTCCAGCCTAGCTGCCACTAAAGCTTGGCCCTGCCTGTTGTTTGACCAGGTAAATCTATTGCCTCTGAACCCAACGTCCTTCGACCCAACAGCTACAGTCATCTCATGGAACTCCCTAACCGATAGGGGGGAAGGGGGGCGAGTGCTGAATTTTTCATTTACCAAAAGAATAGCATTGAAATCTCCAATCACACACCAGGGCTTAGAAGAAAATGAACTATTGCTCAGGTAGTCCCAGAGATTCCTTCTTTACCTATAATCAGTAGAGCCATACACACCAGTAATTATGCTAGAAGGAGATGAGAGGGAAGCTGAGAAGGAGATGGAGATGTGCTGGGAGGAATAATCCAAAAAAGAGAAAGAAAGGTTGGAACTTCGGTTGTAGAGGCACCACAGGGAGTTTTCTAAATTGGAGAAAGAAGGGGAATTTCCAAAGGGCAAGCCTCCATTTGAAAAAGAATCTAGGGTGGACTTAGGTTCAGAGAGGAAAAGAATGTCTGAGGAGTGGGCAGCTATGAGGTGATTTACCATATTTTTTGTGGGGGAATTATTAATGCCCCTGCAATTCCAATAGATGACTTTAACCATTAATGAACTTGTTTCGATGAATGACCAGAGGAAGAAGTTCCTTTGCGTTTGGATTTCCTTGAAGCTTTCACCTTGAAAGGGGAGAGGTCAACCACTAAGGAGATATCTTTGTTGGGAATAGGGTTGGGGTGAGAAGAATGGGTAGAGGAAGATGTAGGATTTTGCTCAGTAATTGGGATTAGATTTGGGGTGATCCTCTTCGATTTGGATTTAGCAACTGACAGAATTTTAAGGTTGGTTGTAGAGAGAGTAGGGTCTGCTAGGGTACTATTTTCCAAAACAGAGAAGACGTTAGAGCAGTCCAAGGTGGGAGCAGGGATTTTTTCCAGTATCTGGAAGGCCACATCCAATGGAAGAGATGAGAGGGGATTGTCTACTGATGAGGGGCCTGTGGTGTCTTCTATGTGGAGAGGCTTTTGAATTGAATTCTCAAGGGCCAAATTTTGCTTTGGAGATGAGGCAGAAGCTGTATAAGGAGGTGGGGCGAGGATTGGCTGGGAAGAGGAATTGGCTAAGGTTTGGGACTGGGAACTGCTAGATGGAGCTATGATTCCCTGGGAGACTTGAGGGTTCCTGGGACCTTGCTGAATATGGTTGGCCGCTGGATCTTGGGTCTACCCTGAGTTCCTAGAGCAGGAGATGGTATTGAGGGAGACTGCTGGGGTAAGGTGTACCTGAGTCTTATCTTCTTTCTCAGGTTCCTGGTCCTTCTCAGGAACCTTCAAGGAGATGGGGGCGATCAACACAGCATCTTAAGTTGGTGTCTTTAGCAATCCTGGGCACATTCTGAACAGACACTTTGCTGGGAGGTGTCCTGCCGATAAACATTCAGGGCAAGGGATAGATTCATACTGAACTTCTACTTGTACTGATCCCTCACCTTCCAAGTCCACTGTAATGGTCCGTGGAGGGGTTTTTCCCACATTCAAGAGCACCTGTACTCTTGCGAAGGAGAACATCCTTTGGTTGGCTATGATTTCGTCTAGGCGAAGAGGCTTTCCGATTGAGGCTGCTATCGACATTAGGATATCGCTGCTCCAGCAATGATAGGGTAACCCTCTGAGCATGACCCAGACAGGTGCTTCCAAAGGCCAGGATGATTCATCTTGGCCTTTTTTTGTGAAAATTAATTGTATGAATCATGTGAATGATCGTATGTTTAACTTACCTTATTTTCTACCCATGATGTAGATATGGTTTTAATAATACGACCACACATGACTTCACCATGCTAGTTCTATTCGTTGTTCATTAGATATGCTCATTTTGGGCTCCACGGGTCTAAAATGGCTAAGTCGAACAGACTTGGTTTAGCTTGAGCTTTGCTCGAACATTAAACAAGCTAGTCAATCAGGAGCCAAGTTGAATTTAGCTTAATTTTTTCTTCTCTTGAATAATTACATGTCTATTTCTCCATGCATCACAATCTTGAGTTTATATTTTGGAACAGTAAAAACACATGCACATGCACGGGCAAAGTAAATGTCAAGCACGAGCCGTATCCTTAACATTCAGAGACTGAGTCAAGCTGAGGCGAGTAAGGCCAAGTCTAGACATGACATGCGACTCATGAGACAGTCAAGGAAAACTAGCTTGTGAGCCAACTTGACCACCCTAATCTTTCTGTACCATTTCTTTTTAAGCCACAATACGTGTATAACTACAACTGGAGAAGTAGTTAACTAGGTACACAGCAAAGTACCTAAATCCCTGTGGACTAAAGAATTAGAGCCGATGCTTAACTTTTTCAGGTCAGATTATATGAGTAGTGTAGGAAATGGTGATCGATTACCATATCTAACCAACCATAGCCATACATTTGCATGCAAAAACGGGGAGATTGTTCCACGTTCATCTTTAGACCTTACAACAACGTCCATCTTTAAACCTTAATTGCAACATTTGATCAAGTGACTAATAGTACGGAGCATTCATGATGAGGCAGTGCCTGTTATGTTGATGGGATCTAAAAGATATTCTATAAATGAAAATCCAAAATAGACACCTTAAGAAAAAAGGATGTTTTGCCAACATGGAATCTATTGCGCACCTGTGTATAGAAGCGTGAATAATTAGGATTTAGATCAAGTCACACATGAAGAGAAAATCGAGAGGCGTGATTCGGCGATGTGCTTACGTCAACGAACAAAGAAATGACTCTTTACCATTACATTCTTAGTCTCGTGTCACAGATTGCATATACCCTTGACCCAAAACCTGATCTCTACTTAACCAAATGGACTAATTCGGTTAAACCAAAATACAAGACACATAAACCCAACAAAATCACTCAATCATTTTTCAAACTAGCCGAAAGCCCAGATAATTCTCCACCAATAGATAAACTGTGCAACTTCATTGAGAAAAATGAAGAACCTTCGATGCCAACTTAAGGATTCAAGCCAACAACGGGTCCCTTAGTGCTACCAATCCTTTCACAACATCCACCATCTGCATACGTTCTCCTGGTGACTCTAAAGAGCACGCAATTCCAATTCCAACTATCGAAACCAAGCACTCATGAACTCTGTCTCTCCGGTCATACCGGCCATAAACATTGTTTGAATCTGCATTTCCTTCTAGAAGTAGCGGTGGATCAACAATCTCTATCACTTTAGTTGGCATAGCTCTCTTGGCAAATTCATGTAGACTTAAACCACCTTCGAACATATCATCTGTCGGTCTTTTACCTGTGAACATCTCTAACATCATAATCCCATAACTGTATACATCTCCCTTTGTAGATGCCTCAACTCCCATTCCATATTCTACAATACAAACAAGCTAGGAATATTTACAATAGAAAGACAAATGACAAAAAGAGATTGGTAGAAAGTAAGGAATTCATTATTACTGAAGAGAAAAATCATATGTTAAGAAGATAACGAAAGTAAAGAGAAGGCAATACCAGGTGGAACATATCCAGGTGACCCCTTTATTGCAATTGAGCTGGTATGATTATGAGAGAAACTATTGGCAGTTTTGCAAAGCAACTTTGCCAATCCAAAATCCCCTACGTGGGCACTCATGTCATTGTCAAGGAGAATGTTGCCCGGCTTGAGATCACAATGGGCAATTGGTAGTTGGCAATGGTGATGAAGGTATTCCAAAGCCAAAGCTACCTCTATGGCTATGCTCAACCTCTGCATAAAGCTCAAATTTAGCAAATGGTTTTCCCCGTCCTCTTTTGAATGCAACCATTTGTCAAGATTCCCATTAGGCATGTACTCAAAAACTAAAGCATGAAAATTATTGCCTTTAAAATCCACACTTGAGCACACAGTCAAGACCTTAATGAGATTTCGATGCCGCACGTTCCTCAAGATTTGACATTCAGACGCAAAGCTTTTCGAGGCTCCTCTCTTTTCAAGTTTAAGCACCTTCACTGCAAAAATCTTTTCATTAATGTCAAAAGTTCCTTTATAAACCGTACCATAACTTCCTGACCCAATTAAACTATCAAAGGAAAACCCATTGGTTGCTTTATGCAGTTCTCGGTAGGAAATCTTCCTGTGCAGATTTCCCATGGACGAGCTGAAAGAAGATTTCTCTTTTGAGTTTCTTTTCCAACAAATAACAAGGATGCTGAGCATTATAATTGAAAACAAAATCGCACTGATGGTCAGTACTATTGCTTTAAGTAAGGAGCCTTTGCCTCTCCTTTCCTTAAAAGCATTCAAAGTACAATTTGGCAGCAGTAATTCTAGGATACTGCCACAAAGCTTCTTATTCCCAACGACTGAAATGTCATTTGCATTTTTATGAGGAAAATTTTCAGGTCTTTTTTTCATCATTATTTTGAGAAGTTTGTAAAGAGAGTCGTGAACCATTGGATGTACTCAAGTTATAAACATGTTTTTCATGTAGGTTTTTGGCAATGCTATTTTAAAAAAAAATTAGCCTCTACATCACGATCCAAAGTATCCATTCTCTTTGAAATTCCAAAATGGGGATGGGGTCAAATTTAAGCCATTGGATGATTGCAAATTTCAAGATATTTGCAAAAACTCCAAACCCTTAGAGCTACTTTTTTGGACTTCTATGGGCCCTAAAATAAGATCCTAACTATTCGTCCCCTTTGGAAGGCAAAAAAATGGTTGTGGAGTCAAATTTCAGGTCTTATCTCATCACGGACTTTGAGAAATTTTCGTGAAACCGCAAACCGTTGGATGTACTCCGGCAATGGGATGCGGTTCACATATTCTTAATTACCAAACAATAGACTCATTTGATACAGACAATTCTATTTCTTTTTCCAATTTGAAGGGGGTCACCTTGGTATTTATCATTATCTAACAAAGACTGTACCCCTAGAATTGATGTGATTAAGTTGCATCTTTTCCTACACACGCCTTTACTTAAAGTAATGGTAGATTTCTTTAAAAAAATTAATCATTTGTCCTCAAGCCTCGCAATAATCTTCTAATATTTGCATAATTTTTCTGGCCTCCCCGGCAAGGACAAAACTATCTTCGGCAAAGAATAAGTGTGTAATATAGTAGGGGCCTTCTTAGCCACTTTATTTCCCACAATAGACCTTTCAGTCTCAACTTTAATAAACAATCTTGAAAGAACCTCAGTCCCTAGAATAAGAAGACACAGAAAGATTGGGTCTCCTTGTCTTAGGCCTCTAAACAACTTTATATTCCCATGCAAACAGGGGATTCATTCAATAAGATGGAGTATGAGACAGACCCCATGCTTTCTCTAATTATTTGGATAAACTCTTGATCAAGCCCAAATGCCTCTAAAGTTTTGAACCGAAAGCCCCATTCCATTCTATCATTAACTTTTGACATGTCCAGCTTGATGCCCATAATCTATTTCTTGATTTTTCTTTCTAAAAGAATGAAGGGATTTCACGAACAATAATGTAATTGTCCGCTACATGTCTCCCTTCTATAAAGGCACTTTGAAGAGGATCAAAAACTTTATTAAGGATTTTTTTCAATCTATTAGCAACTTTTTTAGAAATAATTTTGTGAATCGCAATATTGCATAGACTTATATATAGGCCTCAGATCATTGGTATTTTGAGTGATTTTTTTTTTTTTTTGGGGGGACTAACACGACAAACGTTTTGTTGATTCTATTAAACCTAAGAACTTTGATTAAGGACACTATACGTCTTATCCAAAGGTGTGCCACATTTGCTAAAATAGTTTGGCCGGATAGTCATATGGTCTCAGAGCTTTGAGAGCCCCCATTTGGAACAAATCAAGCAACTTTGACCTCTTCAGACAAAGGAACAAGTAAGATATCTATTATCCTCAAATTTTAGAATTGGGTGGACTGCTTCTCTTTTAATGCTATTATTTTTTATAGGGCCATTCGTGGGCAAAGTAACTGAGATTTGGCAGCAATTTTTAGAACCTATGCTTTGTCTTCAAGCTAGACCCCTTTTTCATTCTTAATTATGTTAATCATAATGGTCATCCTCCTATTTATGGTATTAGAATGAAAATTCTGTGTTTCTGTCTCCTTCCTCGAGCAAAATATCCCTTGATTTCTATCTCCACACATGTTCCTCCCTAGATAAAAGTTTCTCTAACTTATTTGTAAGCTCTAACTCTCTATTGATACTATCTCTAGAAGGCTCTTTACATTTAATTTCCTTTAATTCACTTATAACCCTTAAGATGTTTTTTTCAACTTTGCCCAAGTTAAGTTTGTTCCATCTTGATAATTTCTTCTAAGGTCCTGAAGAGCAACATTAAAATAACTGCATCCAAGACCTATCCACTTGCCAAGTATCTTGAACTGACTTTACTTTTTATCTCTCCACCACATATTAAAAAGTCAATAGGGACAAAATAATATCGGGTCAGAAGGGCATTCCACAAACTAAAAATTCCCTATAAGAGATTTTAGCAAAATCAATGTTGTAAGGACTAGAGGTGGGCTATGGTTGACCATGGGCCCCAACTTATATATACCACCCCCCCCCCCCCCCCCCCCCCCCCTCACCAAAAAAAAAAACACGAAAAGAGTAAAATTCTAAGATTTTGAGTTCTAAGAGGGAGGGGTCACACTTATGACAATTTTTTCCCCATAAACTGTACGTTATCTCTAAAAAAATATCATATGCTTTAGAGCTCTGGATTCCACAATCAAAGATGTCCAAGAAAAAAGTACACCATAAATTTGCAGTTGTGAAATCTGCATCTGCTTCCAAATGTGCCATTAAGCAAGCATTTGCACAAGCACATCCATTTTAGTTAGCGGGCTTCGTAATTAGTTGCATATCCATCACATGTTCCTAAAAGCTAAGCCTATATCTAGCCCAAAGAGGGCAACAATTGTGAGTGTCTTGGATAAACCAATCCACTGATGATCCAGAATCAAGGGGCAGGTTTGCTCAGTTGGTTAGCAACCCTCCCTCTCACACAACAACCTAGCAGGTTTCAATCCCTAGTATGTTGCCCTCTTCTCCTGATGATTTTCACAATGTCGCCTTATCATTTACAAAATATCAATAGAATTAGAAATGTTTTGAAATTATAGAAAAATATCAAAGATAAATCGAAAAACTATTAAGATGTAAAAACTGAAAACTAATTTATCTAAATGTAACTATTAGCATTTGTTTCCTTTTATTTCCTAGTATCATATTTCCCACATCTAATATTCAAATTTAACAAGATTTTCCCAATAATATCTGAAGAAAACCCACAAAAGAGAAGTAGAGTTTTGGGTAACCCTATATGTGAGTTTTATGTGTTCTAACATGGAGCATATTTTTAAAACTTGACCAGACACAATTTGACTCATTTGAATGGACTCGATGCATTGCTGAGTAAAATGAAGATTTTGATTGATTCAGTTAAGTGAGCCGAGTTTCAGGATAGAACTCTTCCTTCATTATCTACCTAGAGTTAAAAGACAAACAGGACAAACAAAGAAACAGAAAAACTGTTAGACCCCGACCCCGCTTAAATGCGATTCATGCCTAATTAATTTTGATTAGGTGTATAATACTTTTTTTGGTTGATTTTGTGATGGATTATGTAGATTAGTAGAATCTTGGGGCCAACTTAGTTAGACATATGACCTTTTAATTATTTGGGCCACTCATGTGTTGCCAAAGTTTATTGGGTTTAGTGTTTGTGTCACAATCATCCTCGGAGATTGATTATAAGGTTTTAGTCCATGGGTTCCAAACTAAGGTCCAAACTAGGATTAAAGTCTCTTTTTCCCAAAGAGATAGGGCCCGGTTTAAGTGTCCTTATATCAACTTCATCTCCTAATCTCTGATCACTAGGAGGTTTGTACCATTAGTTTCTACTTTCCAAGAGCTTTCCAACGATATATGGAACTCAAAATTTGGACATATGGGTCAAAAGTTATGGCCATTCAAAGTTGGCATTATTGGGCCCAATGGGCTGACCCACCCGAGCGGGCCCAATCGGCTGGCCCAATTTTGGGCAAAATTTCTCTAAACAAAACTTGTTTCTACACTATGTTTTCATCCCCTTCTTTCTAATCCTTCATACTCCATCCCAGATCATTCCATATACCATTTAAATAGGATTTGAGTCTTCTTGCTTCCCCTTTATACACATACATGCAAATCCAATCATTCCCATCTCAAAAGAATATAAATAAGAATAAGAAAAACCCATTTCAATATCAATCTTATTATGGCTTTGATACTAATCTCGTATCAACTTCCGCAATTAAATGTTGATCGACAGGTGTTAGTGAGTAATTCTCACACGTGAAATGTGGAAATTTTCTTCTTTGTGAATTCGGACTTAGTCTAGAACAGGTGCGTATTCACGGGAGTATGCGTGTCATAACTCGAAAATTATCCTAAGCTAGGGTGATTCGGGACCGAGATGTGACAAAAACATAACTTGAAAGGTAATTTGATAGTCATGAAATTATGCTTTACATCACAAACAAAAGACCTTACATGTTATTTCGTGTGCATATATATAAATTGTCCATGTAGCTACTCTTGATCTAAATAAATTAAACATCCCAATAGTCCTCATGTGAACAAAGCAATCCTAGCCATCCAATTCCAACCATCATGCTATATTATCACTTAAAAACCACATAACCAAAGCATGATATCAGGGGTTCAAAGAAGTTCGTTCAAAGCTGGTCAGGCCATAGGAAAGTTCCAATAGCATAAACCCTTTTCTCCTCTAGGGACCCCTGAAAAGTAAGTCCATACTCTAATAGGACCATGTCCACCTTCCACTCATCCATCCTCTCATAGTCTTCCTTCTTGTAACGAGGGTAGTGAAGGGGCATTTGGAAAGCTGTAGGACAATTCTCATGGAACTTGATAACAATACCTTTGGCATAACTCAATTCATTTGCCCACCCTATAAAATTTTGTGTGAGTTTTCCTCTCCCATGGTAGATGCACCCTGAGTTGTAACCATCCCTTGCCTTCCCTTCCAGCGGGTACCCGGAAGACCGTTTGGGTGGGTGCCCAACAATCAGATCATTCGCCGAGTCGAAAAACCATCTCAATTCCATCTTTTTCAGGACCAAGGCAATTGTAGTCAAGGAAAAGGAAGAAAGAAGGAAAGAAAGATTTCAGATGAAACAAAACCAGTGTAGGAACTTGTATATAACTTGACACCAAGGACAGGGTCTGTGACTTTGTAGTGTCATTAGAGAAATGTGGTGGTTAGATGGTTTGTTGATTGAAAACTGTAATTGGGTGTGGTTGAAGTACAATTTCCTAGGGAGATTCTATTTGTAGTAAGTGTGTGGAGAAAGCCTATGTGTTTCAGACTTTCAGTTACCTGTCGATTCTAAACGGTTTCAATGATCACTTTTGTTGGGTCAGAGGAGTTACATTGATGTAACTGATAAACTTTAACCTTAGGGGTGCAACTTGTGGGTCAGGTCAAATTTGAACGTGGACGCCCCAGTCCGACTAGAAGTGAAACTTGGGTTAGGTCTTTTCGGGTTCAGGTCAGGTCGGGGCCTTGATTTTGAAAACAAGGGTTTTAATTTCATGAATCTAAATTTATAAGACTTGATATGCTTTACTTATTGATAATAATATTAATTAGCAATCAGCAACTATATCTATGTTACACTCTGCAGACACAGATGATTAGTTCCTCCAATCTTTGAAAGATTAAACCTTTAAAAAAAAAAAAAAAAAAAAAAAAAGAACTGTGATTTTGATCTTCTCGAATCAATGCGAATTATTCTTAGGAGTAGGCTTGTCAATAAAAATGGGACGTGTTGAAGCCGGTAGAAAGCCCGGCCTAGCCCTGCCCAAGTCCAAAATACAGGGCTTCTAAAAAAAATCTGAACCCAGTGGGCTGGGCTTGGACAATATATTTTAAAGCCCGGCCAAAATGGGACTAGGACTGGGACTGGGCAGAACCAACCCAGCCCGTTCAGGCCCAGCCCAGCCCGTTGCAAAGTCATTTAATAATAATTATTTATATATTATTGAAAGTGCCCATCACTAACAACAAAAAAACGACTAATTAGGTTTTAACTGATCCTACATTACTTTAACTTGACTCATATAGGATACTCATTCTCATTCATTTCTATTGATTTTCTGATTTTCTACTTTCAAAGGCAAAAAAAAAAAAAAAAAAAATTAACCGTTCCTACATTACTTGACCCATATAGCCTATAGAATATTCATTCTTCTACCGTCACTAGCCAAAAAAAAAAGTTTTGAACACCGTCATGTTGCTTGTTGCATTGCATTGTCGGCCCCAAGCCCGGAAAAAAGGAGAGTTTAAAGTCCGGTTTGCACCAGGTGTCTGGTGACAGTATGAATAATTAGAGAATATTTTGCTTATGTCCAGGATCGGACTAAGCCAAGGCCCGGCCTTGTCCCAGCCCGGGCCCGTACGGGACGGGATTTGATGTAGGCCCGTTCAATTTAGGGCCGGGATTGGACAACACCCGGTGGGGCCGTCCTATTTTCGGGACAGAATTGGACAACTCAAGCCCAGGCCCGGCCCGGCCCATTAATAGGCCTACTTAGGAGCCTCCAAATGATTCTTGAAACTGAAATAGCTGAGTTAGGGAAGGAATACAATAGGACTTGGACTCATGGTCACCAGAAGAGTTGAAGGATCTTGAGTGCGCACGATCAAAGTCGAATGCCGTGAGGCTGGTCATCGCCTGCAGAGGTTCTTCTCCAAATCTCTCTTCTATATGTGTTTTTTCTGTCTTATATTCATGGATCTCGTCATACATACATATACTGCACTTAGAGAACGGATTTGCCCATCAAAGCCAGGGAAGTGGCCCTCCAATTATGCAAATCGCATGAGGAAATCAAGGGATTATGGGATATACCCGTTGAGGCTTAGTGGGCATAAAATGTGTGGGTCCACACGGTCTAACAAGAGTTTCTCAACTCTGCTCTTGCCACATCTCAGTCTACTGACTTGGGTGACCTTGAGACCATGTTGAAACCTGCATGAAATTTGGGCCTGAACTCGACCCAAATACTCATCTTGTAAATGAACGCATGTTTATATACCATATAATACATAATTTATAAATTACACTAATTAGAAAGCAATGCAAGTTTTTACAAATCATTTACCCTTGAGAGAGAAAATCAAACCCAAGAATTAGGATATCCAACCTGATTCAAGTCAGCCCAATTCACCCCAAATTGCATGCAAGGGTGTCTTAAGTTTAGGTAGGGGTTTTGGGTGGGTCGGCAATGTTATAGGGTAGGTTCGGGGCTGTGTTTGCCTACATGCAACTCGGGTCAGGTTTGCATTGAGCCAGTCACTACCTGACCCACTCAAGGTGCACCTTATTGAACTACATTCACATCTAGCCAATTAGGCCCGTACCTGACACTGGCCATAGTTAGAAACAATAAACAGTAAAGTACATTCACAATTAGGAGTGGTAATGCCTGAACAGATATCCTACACTCAATGGCAGCTCCAAGAATTTAAGTAAGGGTCAACAAAAGACTTATCTTCCGCAAATTAAATAAATTTTTTTCCCCTTTATCAACATCTGTCATCTACTTTTGATAATTCGATAAATATAATATAAAATTCACAGATAATCTACTTCCGATAATCCGACAAAGATAGTATTGAATTCTAAAAAAAAACAGAAATTTTAATACATTGTTACTAATAGCAACAAGTTTTCATGTGTTGAAATCATTGCATAATAGCTTCATTATCAACATTAGCAACCACATCCTTTTCAATATGTGTGACCAAATGGTCATTCATCCATTGATATCCCATTCGGTTACGCAACATGTTATTTATGTACTTCATTACTGAAAAAGCTCTTTCTACCGTCGCAGTCGCAACTTGTAAAATCAACTCCAATTTTAGAAACAAATAAACCAACTAGTATACGATGTCCTTATTTGTCTCCACTAATTTTATAATAATGTCACCAATTCCTTTAAGTTCTAAAAAATCATTGCAAGAGCGCATATCAGTAATGTGGACACCTTAATTTTTTATTTTATTTTGTTAGACAGTTGGTTCATTAACTTAGGCGGTTGGTACTTTATGGTAACTTTTGTTCACTATCATAGCAACAAAGAAAATGTGTAAAGTTAGCTAATGTAGGGGTGAAACTCTTAAATTGCTGAGGTCCAACACAAAAGTTTATAAGGGATCAAATTCAAATTTTCAATTCCTGACATAAAATCTTTTATTTTTAAATATTTTTTTCAGATCTCAGTGAGGTCAATTGACCCGACTGTGATCAATGTGGCGCCGCCCATGCCTACACTCAATTTTCCTGTAAATCTAATTACCTATAACCGCTTATACCGGAGAACAAAGCAGGCAACTTAGATTAATCACATGAACCCATTTTAAGCGTAAAGATATAAATTCAAATGGGCCATTTGGATCCAAACTTCATTTTCGGGGTTTTATTATCTATTCCAACACAAATCATTCTCAATACTTTATGAGTTGTAGCATAACCTTATTCCCTTGTGTACTATATATGACAGACCTATGTTAGAGATTTATATTTTAGAAGATAAGATAGAATTAGGTTGGTTTTTTAGAGATTTATATTTTAGAAGATAAGATAGAATTAGGTTGGTTTTGGTCTAATGACCTGATTTAACTCTAATTAGTGTTAATTGATTGTGTTTAACTATTAAGTTATCGTGATTAATGTCTGTTATCTCTATAGACTGAGTTAGATGAGTTTTGAACCTTAAATAGGTGAGTAAAATCCAAATTGACTCAAGTGAGTTGAGTCAGGGACTTTTTCGTAAATATGGGTTTTCGTGTTTTTCACGATTTGCGCATCATTTTGACATCATCGCGTGTATTTTGATGAGCACATCGAGGCATTTCTTCATTTGACCAACCGTTGCACAAAAGGACCCTCATTTGACTCGAATTGGAAATATACTAGTGGTTTGGGCTTTCCTGCAATTTAGCAACTTTATCTATATATATATATAGAGAACCTTAGCCCTCATTTCATTCCTTTTCATCTCCCTCTTTCTCTACACTCCTTCTCCTCTCCTTTTTCCTTCCAACCCTCTCCCCTTCAACCCCTTTAAAGTTAAGACTTAAACCTTGAGAAGCTAGAAGTGGACTCTATTCCATCCTCTTCATCCATTTCTCTCTTGGAGACAAGAAGTCACCTTCACCATCTTTCCATCTTCTTCACATTTGGACTCTTTGTCGATGTTAGAGCTAAACTCTCTTTAGAAATGAGTATTTGGAGTGTATTAGAGTCAAGGGACTCTTGGATAATCATGCATGCATATTCATTCCCATTTTCCCATGATTTTTGTGGTTAGGGTTTGTGCAATTGGGGTTTCCTTGATTTTGAGTTGGAAAGTGGAAAGCTCTTCTTTGAGGCAAGTATAAGCATAGTTTGGATTTACATATTGTTAATTTCCATTTGATTCAAGAGTTAATCTCTTTTAAATGATTCTAGTTCTCTAAATTGAAAGAAATGGATTTGTCTATGTGGTTTTGATCTAAGAATGAATGGAACCATTCTATAATGTTTGTATAGAGAGCAAGGAGGCTCAGTCATTGCAGGTTTAAGATTAGAAGTGGAGAAGAGAAGGAGTAGAATGGAGAACCAACCCAGAAATTCCGAAATGGAATTCTGGAGTGGGCGCTCGAGCGCGCCAAGGTGCGCTCGTGCGCGCACCCTCTCTGGAAGCCTCCGCTCGAGCGGACCTGACCCACTTTGTTTGGGCTTTTTGGGCCCATATCAGGGGTATTGATGCTCCTAGTGTCTTTTAAATCCATCGTTTAGTGGATTAAGGTGTATACCCCCACTTCCATAGGAAATTAGAAGATTTTGAGATCTTATGACTATAGGATGGAAACTTTGACCATATAAATGGGACTTATGGATACTCCTTAGTCTAAAACTATGCCATGAAAATTCGTTGGGAAGTTCAACGTATTTCTTGTAACTAGTGACACCGAACTAAATAGTAATTCGTTGAATTCTCCAACTTATTTTGAAATGGACAGTAGAAGACTAAAAATATAAAAATCTAGGTTTAAATTGTAAAACAAAATAGCTTGATTTCTAATTAATTGCATTTCATATTGGTGTATGAATTCCCTTCGAATCTCAAAATCCTATTTAATAGATTGATAAATTCTTAGTAATTCCTTATATCTTATCTTGTATATTCAATTCGTAATTTCATTTGAATATCTCCGAATTGATGATTGTTAGAAATGAGGATTGAGTAAGAAATTGAAAAGATGTGATCATCATTTGATTTGATTATCACTAAATGAATATGAGTTTACTCAATTCCACTTTTATTCCGAGTATTATTGATTCTGTCGAGTCGGCACTACTTAGCTTCGACCCAGTGATACTCGACGGGGTTACACTCGGTTTATGAAATTGAGATTACTGCAGTAAGTCATATGGAGCTCCGGAACTCCAGACCGGGTAACCAGCTAGCCTTTGGCCGGGCCGCTGGTGACATCCCAACTAGATTTGCTCTCTTGGAGAGGATGAGCTTAAGGTAGTAGCCAAGTTGTGTGTTTTCTTTCTACTTGATCCGTCATGCATAAATTATACATTTGAGCACAAAATCTCCCGTTGATATTTATTGTTGATTACTATTAATTTATCCGTTTTAAATTCAATTGAAACCTTATGTACTTCCTTATTTTTGCCTATGCTTGCTTAATCGTCGTATTAATGATACTACATTTGGTGTCACAGTCTCAGGTGCAGCCTCTGGCCCTCCGGAGGTCGAGGAGAGAGAGAAGGCTACCCATGAGGTACCTTCGGGTTTAGTGGAGTGGCCCGAGCCTGAGGCCAAGTGAGCTTATCTCCCGGGGAGAGCGTCAACATTTTTTTTGTGAGACTCTTTTGTGGTGTGGCTAGTCCATTTTTGGTGTGGGCCACACTTAGACTATAGAAATTCTTTTGTTTATATTTTGGTATTGATGTATAGGGTTCTTTAGCTTACCCTCTTTTGTATAACAATGTAATTAATTGTATAATTCTTTTGTAGTAAAACTTGAACTGTTATGTAGACTGAAGGAATTTGATATCTCACACAAATGAAATACAGCTTCCGCTATGTTTAATTGCTTTAATGTGTTTTGTGAGTTTTGACTCATATATATGGATAGTTGGTTCCTCTCCTTCGTGTGTTGACTTGGCTCGAGACAGGTACAGCACGCGGGAGTACGTGTGACACACCTCGGGGATTACCCTAGGCCAGGGTGATTCGGGACTGGGATGTGACAGATAAAAAGCGAGATTACTTAGAGAATTTAGGTTTGAGTTTGAATTTAATTGAGATCCTATATATGCTCAAATGGAAGTCATAGTGTTTCTATATCAATGAAATTGCTTCTTTAAAATTCTTTAACCTAATGGGTCTCAAGGTGATTTTCTTTTCTCCAAGAAAATTAAAAACAAAAGAAAAACAATGAGAAAAAAAAAAGAATTAAGTAAAAAAACTCCCTGATGTTGGAGCCGATTAGCTAACATTGCTAAAAGTGCCATGTCGTGGAAAGTAGTTATCTGTTACAATCCAAGAGCTGTGGTGCCAGTTAATTCCTATCAGCTTACAACCAATCCACACTAAATTTATTTCTGGCACTCCTTAGTAGTTTATGTTCCTAATCTCAAGTGGTTTGCATTAATTTTAGATACAAGAAGTTTTGGTTAACAAGATAGCTTTGAGATTAGCAAAGGTAATAAGAGATCGGTCTTCTAGCAATCACAAAGTCAAGATGGTATATTAATAATTAGAGTGAAGAACTGAGGAGTGAAACCATTTGCATGGGAGTCCACTTGACATTTGTACTTGACTGTTGGCTAATATTGTAGGACATTGAAGAATATCCAAAGTGAATATCTCCTACCAATACAATACAAGCTCTCCAACCCAAAGTTCCCATCTCTAGAAGCAAAACATTCCCCAACACTAAGATATGGTCCCCATCAATTGAAATCCACAAACAAGACAATGGGAACATCATCTTCCAACATGGGTGTTCCTCTTTCTATGTTTTCTTTCAAGGCCATGCTTCCCAAAGGACAGAAATATATTGATTGTGATCTAGAAACTCAGTTTCTTACAATAAGTTTTTAGTTAAATGCTAGAGTTCATGTGGCACTCCTTCATTTCTGCTAATGGAAGTGCAACTTGCTGACAAGTGGCATGATTATCCCACACCAGCTCTTACTTTATTTACTTTCGAAGATTCAACTGTTCTAGGTTTTTTTTTTTTTTTTTTTTTTTTTTTGCATCTGTGTTTATAACCCTTTTTTCCTTTCCTTTTTTATATAAATTGGTGGAGTGGTATTAGGAGTGATCCTTCAACATGAGGACCAGGATACTAGTTCATAGTTTGATGCTAAGGTCTGATCTATCAATGGTTTGGCGATGCAACTATGTTTATACATTTGGACCTTATGTTAGAATGTTAAGAGAGAGAGAGAGAGAGGAAAGGAGGCCAGATTGTAATTTCATTCAAGGGATGTACTACTATTTCCATCAAACCATCAGACGTTTAGGAATTGTTTGGGCAACGAAAGGATTCTGCACTCAATAAATTGTTACTTCCACATAAAAGAAGAATATAACATTCCATTTCCTCTAATAGGAAATAAAAATCATCTCCATCTAGGGAAATTGTTTCATTTTTTATTTGTTTGTTTACATGTGTTGAGTGAAAGTTCGGTGACTTTTAATTATGGGAAGGATAAAGATAAAAGTATGTTAAAGTGAAAGTAAAAGTAGAAGTGCAGTAAATCCTTTATTAGATAGTATGAATTTAAGTATAGGTGAAAGTGGGTGAGAATGAAAAAAAAAAATTTTTTTTTTTTACCCCAGCCAAGGGGTTTGGGACCCAAGGTAGCCCACACATGGGAACAAAAGCCAAACATGTGGGAAGAGGAGCCCATAAATGTGGGAAGAGTGGCATACTTACGGATCAATTCCTAGGTAGCTAGGTGACATCTAAGTTACCAACCAATTGAGAGATTCAAAAGCACTTTAATTTTGTCACAAATACACCACAATTTATCGCACTTTTTTGTAGTTTATAAAAGACGCTTGTGGAGAAATAGAAGGTAAGTGGTGTTTACTTATCCACTCCATTTTTTCACCCTAATCTAATTAAGTAAAAGAATGTCACATTACATGCCTACTCTAACTCCGTCTTTATTATTAATGTGCTAAACAAATGCGAGGAAAATACGTCACACAAAAAAATCAAGGAATGGGTTGTATGAAGAATAAGAACAATCAAGATGGGGAGGATCTGGGCTCGCAGCAGAGCAAATATGAGGGGCTTGGTACTCTCTATTTTTGGATCTGTATGATTTCTTGTTGAAGAAGAAGACCGGAGAAGAGGGGGAAGAGTTGCAGGAGAAATGGATAGCCAGACCTCGGTCAGAGAGGATTTTCTACTTTTTTGTCGAAGAAGACAGGAGAAGAGGGGAAAGAGAGACGACAGCTGTAGGTGAAATGGAGTGTCAGACCTCATGTGGGGACAGGTTTTCCCCTTTCTCATCGTTGGAAAGAAACAAGCAGGAGATAGACTGCTTTTGGAGGCCTTTTCCCATTTTGGAGCCTTGTAAATCAATCACAAGGACCATCATTCGATTGGCCTCACAATCCAACGGTCTAGATCATACTTTGCACAGTCACTTAGAACTGTTCTTACCGGATCAATTCCCTTTATCATTTATTTGAGAATATGGAACAATTTGTATCAGGGCCACTATGAGTGCAAAAAATGAGGAATTAGGATCGGGTTTGTATTATGTTTTTCACATGTTTCACAAAATTTTAAACCTCGGGGGTTTTATTAATTTTATTAGAAAGTTGATTGGTTTGAATTGCAAATTAGGGCACATAAGGGTGGAAAAAAAAAAGTCGCTTAAAAACATAAGACCGGTAGGATCTGATCCCCAACCCATACAGTACTTGTACGGACTTGACACATTTTATTGGTGCATAAAAATGGGATTTGTTCGGGTGCAAGTGCAAGCTCTTCACATGAACTCAAAGTGGGGACCTTTTTTGTGGGTGGGCTCCAGTGGGGGATGGAAGGGGGGATTGAAAGATCTATCAGAGACCACTCCAAGTATCATGTTTGACTCCAATCCCATCCCCCTAACTCCTTCATCGGCAATGCATTACAAGTTTAATCCATTTGCATGGGTGTACGATCAATTCAACAGTCCACTCCAGTTCATTTGAACACTAATTACCAATCTGCCGGTACATATGGCCAGTTCATGGTTTACTGACCAAACCACAAATTTGATGATTCCTTTTGTAGATACAAGAAAGAATTACATGTGGAATTGACTACATATAATATTTTAAGACATGATTTGTCTAAACTATGGACCATTGTTCTATTTCTTTTTGCTATTTTTCAATAATCCAAATAAACGATATTAAAATTATTGAAGTTGAGGCCATTGATCAAGGGATTAAAACGAAGTCCCCTTGACACTCATTGGAGATGGTCAAGTGTCAAGGGGACCTCAAAGCTATCCACACATTCATTATGCCAGCCCAAGTTGACACCCATTCGAGATTCGCAAGTGAACCCCACAAGGTAATCCACACACACATTATGCTTCACACTTGTACAAATTTTTTCACATCCATGGGGTCCTTGAAGTTGGCGCCAATTTCAAAAGGGAATAGATCTCTTTTTGTAAACTCTAAACCCTTTTTTGTATCATTAAGCATGAATAATAGACATTGATTGGACCCTTATAATAGCAAATGGAATAGCAATTGAGTGCATGAGAAACTAATGGATGTGCAAAAGATAAAAAGCTACTTCTAAAGCCATCATTAGGGGTGCAAACCAGAGACAAAAGCCTTAAAACCAGATTACAAACATGCCCACAACAATGGCGAGAAATTGCCAAAAATATCGCGAGAATTCAAATTACTGTTTTTTGCTATAAATAAAATACTAACTTTGTAGCAATGCGTATCATATTATAACTAATATCTCATTTCCCAAAGGAAAGAGCAGCTTAAAATATTTGGTGGTGGCAGTGTGACTGTGTGAGCATCCATTTAGGGGAGATAGTAGGAATTAGGGGTGGAAAATGAGGAACTCACCCGCACACCCAATTTGAATTCGACCCAGTAATTCAAGGTTTCAGTTGACCCTTTAATTCAATAGTAGGGTTTCGTTTACATTTTTTTTATAGTCTCTGAGAAAAAGATTGTATTCTGATTTGCAATGTTGGGTCCTTGCTATTCAACCTGCTAACTGTCCTGAATAGGACTAGATCTGGGTGATCTTATTATGCCCTGCAAAATCAATCTCATTATGATGTCAAGTTGGTGTTTTCTTTACAATAGCAATAACTAGCAGTCCTTGAGTCTTAAGTTTGTATATAAGCTCATAGTTGGGTAATCCATATATGATCATTAATGTAAGGCTCATTTGTGCAAGGGAGAGATAAAAGAGCAAAGGTATCTTGATGATTTGTCTTTCCAGTTTTTGGTATTGAGTGGAATTCTCATTTCCAAATATAGGAGTTGAAAGAAGGATTTTTAATCTCAAGGAAAGAGTTGACATGACACATCCAAAAGTTTGATGCAACCCTTCTCTTG
The DNA here is from genome assembly GCA_028538565.1 of Umbellularia californica. NCBI lineage: Eukaryota > Viridiplantae > Streptophyta > Magnoliopsida > Laurales > Lauraceae > Umbellularia > Umbellularia californica. The sequence goes on from JAPQWN010000002.1 coordinate 18,808,831, forward strand.
ATGATGATCCCTCTAAATCTTGGATTTTAGCCTTCTGGTGGTCTATTTGGAAAGAGTAAGAAATGATTTCACTGCAAGAAGGTAGGTTTTAAGGCCTATTGAAATAATACTCTCTAGCAGGGGCCATAGGAGAGGCTGGGGTGCATGGAAAACCCTCCACTCCAGTGCTTAAAAGTAATTTTTCTTTTCCTGACATTGGCCCCAAAAAATGAAATCCAAGTGCAGTCCTGTGCTCTTAACAAAGCCAAAACTAGAGGTTTCTCTTCCAAACATTTTCCACATTTGCATTTGGTAAGGTGTTTTGGACTATTGGTATGGTTAATTTTGATTTTATCCCTAGGAATTGCAAACGAGTCATTGGGTTGCTCATGAATTGACAAGACTAAGGGCCCGTTTGGCATCGTTCCCGTATTGTTCTCAATTTTGTGCTCAAATCAAGTTATGCCGAGATCCGGTTGTGCCAAGCCTACACTTTGGAAAACTTATTTGGCAATATTATACTTTGGAAAGCTTTGATTAGGGTCGGACTCTTCTTAAAGAGAGCTGGATTGACATCAAATTTGGTGTGGCTTATCTCCCCGTTAATCAAGTGATAAGGGATCCTAGGAGTCTTAGAATTCCACGATAGTCATAACTCATTGGGATTGCTCTATTTAAGAGAGTTGGGAGCTCTTTGTTCGTCCATCCAGATGATATAGCATTCCCAGCGAGTTCGCAGTATCTACCTTACACAGAAATGCAAAGCCATAGGGTAGGGTTGCTCATGGGCCAGAGATGGGCCGCGTTGAGAAACATCCAAGCCCAGCCCAGCTTCTAAACTATATACCTGAGCCCAGCCCAAGCCTGAATCGAGCCATAACTAGCTGGCCCGAGTCTAGCCTGCCTGAACAACATGAAGCCCGAGCCCATCCCATGTTAGATATATAATTTAAAAATTGGGTAATTTACTCTATCTCAAGGGTAGCTTGAGTGGTTTGGCCATATATTTCTATGCAAAGTTTTTAGTATTTGATGATGCATGTACTGCTTTGTTGTGGCCACCATTATTATAATGGGCCTGGGCTGGGCTTCGGGCTCTTTACAGCTGAATCCAAGCCTGTCCATATATATTGAACAGGCCTAAATTAAAAAGCCCGACCAAAGCCCTAACACTATAATCCAATGACCAAGCCCAGCACAAAGCAGGCTAGGCATGGGCAGGACTCGGGTCAGCCTGGTCCATAAGCACCCTCTACGATTTTGGAATAGATCCGTATCTAAACCATCCAGGATGGTCTATCCTAACGATATTACATTTCCCCTATTTTTTTTCTAATATATATATATATATATATAAATTTTACTATCGGAGGGTTCCCAATCCTTTGGGCTGGACTAATCCCTCCGGGCCCAAAGGGAAGCCGGGTAAACTCCCCTGTGGCCCCAGTGTGGTAGTGCAGTTTTGAACCTACAACCTCCAGGTGACATTTCCCCTAATTAATAGTAGAAAAGCATTGTATTGCAATTGGGAGTGCCCACAAATTAGTGGTTCAGTTAATAAAAGAACCAAACCATGAGCTCCACCTGGATAAACTCAAGCTTAAAGATAATGCTACACTATAACCAAATTGGCAAATAGTGCAAGTCCTTGTTTCTAGTATGAGCCCACCTCCTAAGTAGAAAACATGAGTCCACTAATCATGATCATCAGATAAATGGGTCCCTTGTCTCCCATTGATTGAAATTATAGGACCCACATCTTCTAAGGTGAGAGATTACACAGCAAACAGGAGGGTCCCATGAACTCACTCTAGTGGGAGACCAACTAATTTGAGGGTCAGACCAACATACTATTTTTTCCTCTCTAGGTAATTATTTCAAGTGGCACCTTCTCATTAGATTGTGAATTTTGATGCTTCCTTTGTATCATTGAGATTGAGAATTATCACCAGATTGAAATCTTGCAGCTTGGTCCCATCAACTTGTACTGGAGGATTTTGTCTTTCTAATTTTCAGATTCAATTTCAGATCTGTCTAGCTTAGGATTTCAAATTTGCAATTTGTATAGTTAAATCCAATGGACTGATTTCCTTTGTTTCTTGAACATTGGAAGTAAGCAAGCAAAGTCAACTACTATGTTTCATGATAACCTTTGCCATGTGACTGCAATTTGTCACCTAATAAGTGTTGATCAGGTTTTGAAGTTCTCTAAAATTACAATGACAATGCCTAAAATTGGATCTGACATCGGCAATGGTACTCACCTTTACTAAAATCTAAGGGTGGCAAATTTTGGCCTGCCCCACAACCCAACCTCTAGCCGACCTCAGATGAATATGACCTGCAGTAAAATGGGTCAGTAGATCGACCTGCAAAACTCATCTAAATAGGATGCGGTAGGGTCAGGGCGGACCCAAGTATATGCAGGTGGGTGCAGTCCACCTGTCGCACCGCAGTGCACTTTCAAAATCTATATAAAAAGTCAGGTCCACTTCCAAAAATCTAAAAAAAATTATCATGGGTTCACTCTCAAAATCTACATGAAAATCCTCAGTTTGCACCCAAAACCAAACTACCTATTAGGGTCCGCACCCCTCAAACCAAAAATCGTAAGCCTGCCACTGCGTAGGTCAGCCACATATTTTAAACCTTTTAAACAGTATGGTAGTCTCATACGTTGGGTATTTTGTGGACTACAAATAAAACTTCAACAATTCAGGTCAAGTATAGGTTAAGCTTCAACTTCTAGACAACTCTGGTCAACCCGACCCGACCTGTTTGCCACCTTTACTGCTCAAAATCATGGTTCAAAATCGCGGTATCGGCCGAGAAGAAAAACCGATACATGTAGTGGCACTTTATGACACTATGCCACTTGTCCCACTACATGTGCCAAATGTTATTTCAATCAAATAGTTCCCTCATTGATCACTCATCCACAATAATTACATTTTGTCGCGACCCCGGACCGGGCTCGGGGACCAGATCCGGGATCGGGACCAATTGAGTGAAGCCAATAATTAGAGGTATGTTTATGATCAAGCGTACACGGGTTAATAAAAGAATACACACTACCCGTGCACGTGATTTCCCACAGGTGTCCGCGGTGAGGATATCCCAACACACATAATCATATAGCATATTTGCGGAAGCGTATGGTAAATCATGCATGTATTTCATTTCCCCAAAATATCAAGGCTGATTACATTGGAATATGAGTATCAGAATGAGCAATGTCCTAAAGCATAACCCAAAGGTACATATTCAAGTTTAATCAGAAGATCAGTTAATTACAATTCCCAAAAATAGAGGCCAATAAAGGCCAATATAAACAAAACAATAACCACCAGAAAACTATCCAAACAATCCCCCAAAATGTTTCGCAACTCGGCAGCCCGATGTTTACATAACATCGTCAGCACGCCACTCAACTAGCGGTTGCGGTTCTCCGACCGCCTCCTCTGGCTCCTCCTCGGGATAACCGACAACGGGACCTGAGTACCAAAGCAAAGGGTCAGACACGACGGTCTGGCAGATAGATGAAAAGATATAAACATTTAATAAATAAAACCTTTACCTTGGAAAATATGTAAACCTGTTTAAACAATGGCTTTCAAAAGTAAATGAATCATTTCATTGAAAATACACATGCAGTAATAAAACATGTATGGTAACCAAGGAAATCGGGAAACAATCAAGATGGCATCCACAAGAAGCTAAATCCTCTATCACCGAAGTGACGTGAGTATCGGGTGTTGACCTCGGTCACCGAAGTGAGGAGGTGCAACCAAGTTACATATACATATACAATAATACGGGACGGGACCGCGGTAGCAAACCGGGTATCGGGAATCACGGTACCGAACCGGATATCGGGAGCCACGGGAGCGAGCCGGGTATCGGGACGGGACCACGGTTAATAAACCGGGTATCGGGATCCATGCTGCAGCTGGCGGGACGGGAAGGGATCTCCAAGTCAGTAGATCAGACCGACGAGGTTATCCAAGCTTAGTGGTGCCGACTCATAGGTCAAATCACATAAATCAAGACAGGTATAAAACAAATCCAGTGCAAAGCTATAAGCGGGCAAGACGGGGTGCTCAAGGCACAATCATCATTTCAATATCGGGTCACATCATGTCGGCATGCATTTCGGGACTATAAAAGAGTGCAAGTACAAATACAATGCTTTCGAAATCAATAATTCATAACTCATAAATTTCTGGAATAAACAATTGCAATAGACTTTCAAAACATCGGGGTTTAAAACTAATCCAAGGTGAATAGGGATCCCGTATGTCAGCATAATAAAGGAAACTTGGTACTCTTTGAATTTGGGAGACATTCCGGGTTCCTTATACACTATAGTAGCCTCAATGCTTAAATGAATCTCGATGATGTGGTTTCTCTCTTTAACGTACTACCAACAAACACTTCACCTATGCTTCGAACACAATCCCAGGTGAGCGGTGCCCATTGCTCTCAAAAAGGTTCACAAGCAATGGGGTGGAGGCTCCCTTCAATCCTCTTTTATTCATTGAATTCAGGATATTTCGGTTACCCTGCGGTCAGTGGCGGTTAGCCGCCAGTGAATCCGGCGGTTAACCGCTGGCTGACCGTGAGGCTGACCGTGGAATTGCAGCTCTCTGGAATGGTAACCGCTACAATTCGGTTGGCTGGCAGTTAGCCGCTGATGAATTCGGCGGTTAGCCGCTAGCTGACCGCGGAGCTGACCGTGAGGTTTCAGCTTTCTGGAAACGTAACCGAACTTGCTTCGGTTAGCCGCTAGTCACCAGGCGGCTAGCCGCTGGGCAACCGCCAGCTGACCGCCAGTCACAGGAATTTCTTCACTGGGTTCAGATTCCGGTCTTCCTTCCCCCAAACCAATTCCTTTCATTCTCCATTTGACATTCATACAATCACTAAGAGAAGGAAGACAACCAACATCACAAGGATTCACTTAGGCATTATACAAAAGACGAACCAAAAGTTACAATTCAAGATTTAAAGATAACAAATGAAACAAAGCTAGAATCATGTTTAAGACAATAAAGAGGCTTACCAACTCTTTTCAAAAGCATTTAACATCATTGAATGCCAAGGAAACAAGTCATTAATGAGGTACAAATCAAGTCTCCATGTCATGAAAATCATTAAAACCAAAACATCCATTCAATCCACTTGCCTTAGAGTCTCTAAACAAAGAAATCAAGCTATTGCTATCTTCCTCCAAGCCAAAGGTGCAATCTACACAAAACCCCCAAAATTAAAAACCCTAAAATGGGTCAAACAAGGAATTGAGAGAAGAAAGCTTCAATAATGACAATAGGGCTCCTCTAAAACTAGAAGAACACAAATCTAAGAGATTGGAAGGGAAAACTTACTAGGAAAGTCCTCAAAAGGCAAGATGAGCTTCAAAAGAGTTCTAAAATGGGTGGCTTCCTTCCCCAAATAGTATCAAAGAGAAGCTTGCAAAGAGGGGAAGAGGGTGGTGATCTCCATTTCTCAAAAGATGCAAGGTTGGTGGGGATTTGGGCAATGTAGAAGCAAGAAGAAGAAGAAAAGAGGGAAAGAAAACCCTAGGTTTCTCTTGTGCTGGAAAAGAGGAAATGGAAGAAGAGGGTTCTTCTTATACACAAGTGGGTGTGGGTCCCATCTCTAGGAAATCTTTGGAGGCTGAAAGCACTAATCTCGGGACCTCGGACGAAAACGACGAAGAAGAGAAAAGTGATCACCGAAATATCTAGTTTCCAAAAAGTATATGTTTCGCGGGTTTTGAGGATATCGACTTTTGGGTACAGATTTCATTTATAATGACTGTTTTGCCCTCAATGCAAGAAAATCGGTTTTCGGGGTTCCGAACGAGTACGGGATCAACATGAAAGTTGTAGGGATTAACAAGACGAGTAAAACGGAATATAAATGCAAATCACTGGAATACGAACAATCCCCCACATAAGAAAAGCTATCCAAAAAGGGAACCCCCAAAGAGTCCCACCCACACAAAGCACTAAAACTCTCCCAAAACCAAAAAGAGCTATTCTAGTCCAAGCTTAGTCAAAAGTCACTAATCGAGCTTAGCACTAATACGCAACATAATTAGCACTAATCGAGGTCACTCGGGTCGGGGTCTTACACATTTTACTTTATTCTTGCTTTCAGCTGTGCTGAATCTATCTCATGCACCATTTTTCCTATAAAATAAGAAATACACGCACGAAATATTTCCAACATGCAATTCATGAATCATGATTCATGACATGTAGTAGATTCAAGTATTCATCTAGTAAAGTTGTAAATTATGTTATTCAACAATTCATGTAATTCAATTATTTGACATGTAATTTAGTATTATAAATACTCCAAGCGCAATTATTCTTAGAAAACATCAATTTTAAAACCCTACATATATAGAGCTAGCATAAAAGTATGTAGAGCAATCATTTGCACACCATACAATGATCAGGAATCATTAAAAGAACATATTTATGGTGAAATCCCTAAAAAATAATATATTATAATTCAAATATTAAAAAATTCAAAAATAAGATAGTTAAAAAAAAAAAAAAAAACCAAAATCATGTGTATGAGTAGATCTATCATCTACACACTATTAAATATTATTAAGCCATTAGTATTTAGAGTATCATAAATACTCTAACAACAATTATTTTAAAAAAAAAGCAAAGAATTAAAAAAATCATTTTTAAAACCCTAAATATATAGATCTAGCATAAAAGTATGTAAATCAATCATTTACACACCATACAATCATCATGAATCATTAAAAGAACATATTTATGGTGAAATCCCCAATAAATGATATATTATAATTCAAATATTAAAAAATAAAAGAATTAAAAAAAAAACTCAAAATCATGTGTATGAGTAGATCTATCATCTACAAACTATTAATAAGCCATTAGTATTTACTATTTAGTATCATAAATACTCTAACAATTTTTTTTAAAAGTAGAAGATTTAAAAGAAAATATTTTCCTACACCCAAAATCATATATATTAGTAGATCTATTATGAAAGTGTGTAGATCTAAGTGAAGAACACAACCCAAATCCAAAAATGACATACCAATGATCTTTTCATTCATTTTTAAGCTTTATCTATGGAAAAACAAAAAACACATAATAGTAAAAATAAAGGAGTTAAGTTGATTTTCTCTTACCAAATAAAATGATTTTTTGAAGGGAGAGTGATAGGAATATGGAAGAGAATGAGCTAAGGAGGAGGGATTGCTCTAAGGAGATCATGAGGGGAGAGGAAGAAGATGGGAGAATGAGGGAAAAAAACAAAGAAAAACTTTAGGGCTTATTCCATCTTGAAAATTCGGCCGAGATGGGGTGATATTTTGGTGCCTGATACCGAGTTCGATATCACACCAAAATAGCAACCCAGTTATGGCTGATACCGATTCATATCGGCTGATGTGAACCGGCATCGGTCGATATTTTATACCATGTTCAAAAGTGCTCAGGGTATGAGTACTTATATTAGGCTCATTGAATTTCAAGGTAGGATTGGGATCTACTATATTTGACTCAACAATATTTGAGTTCGAGTTGAGTCAGGGTACTTTTGAACTCGTAGCCCCAACAAATACTTGAAATTAAAGTTACACGGACATAAGCAGATTTTCATGCTTATCTAACCATTCTAGCTTATTAGGACGGACCAGTAAGTGGACTCTGATCAAGTCTATGGACCATTCCTAATTCAGGGATCCCCTTCTTTGACGTAAGCCCAAATCTGATACTCATCCCTCATTTTACTTATCGTTCAAATGAGCTCTTAAGAAAACGATGCATCTAAACCATTAAATTTTATGGGCATGGATCAAGCGTCAACGATGGTCTAATAGAGTTAATTTTACACATAGGTAGGTTTCAACTAGATCTTGCCATCCAGTGGAATTTCATGGTTGTGATGCACCATAGTGAGCACATTGAGAGGGACAATTTTTGTAAAAAAACTTCCTAGGAATTTCCTAACGTAAAAAACTCTCCATTTTAACCCCGAATTGGTATAATGCCCAAATTGATACTCATCTAACTTTTACTCGCCATTGGATTGAAATCACAAAAAAAAGTGATGCCTCTAAAACATGATTTAGAATCGCAATTCATGATCATCGCGGTCCATGGCGGTGCGGATGTTTATTTTATCCTAAAAGATCTGAAAAACTATCCAAAAATCCAAGATAATAGAAAATGTTAGAAAACATTATTTTTTTCCATTAGTAAATACTTTAAAGCAAAATAGCGGTCCCCCTAAGTCATAATATCTTCTATCACTGCCTTGTCTGAAATTTGTAAAGTCTATTATGAATTAAAAAGATTTACATATATATATATTAAAATAAGTTAAAATTTCACAATTTTTACAATATGCATTACGCACAACCATAATTTTGAACTAGCCATTAGTATAACACTTCTAATTAAGAAACTAGTACTAGTAGTGCACAAGTACATTACTCAGTTACTCAATCACCAAGTAAATTGAGAGTGAATTTCAACTTTCAAGTAACATTTACTACTACTTCAAGATTAATTAATTAAAATAATAGAGTATGAACATAGGGCGGGGGTATTGTGGTTGAAGAGGAAGAAGCCATCATATGAGAATCTATAAAAATCTTGTAAATCACTTGAGTTTTGGTGAAGAAAGAAGCTTGAGAACCTCTAGCACAATCTTAAAAAGCTCCACAAGTGATTTGGGGAAGAAAGAAAATGAAGAAAAAAAAGAAGGCGACAGAAAGTTTAAAAAAAAACATTGTCGGTCGATATTTTGAAAATAATATTCATATCTTGAAAATAATTTGACTATTATTTTCAAAATATCAGCCATTGTGGACCATTATCACTATTATATTGGTTGTTATGGACCTTTTTTCACTGTTTTTTTTTTTTAAATATATCATGACCATTATGACCGTTATATGGTAAATAACATAACGATATAGGACGTCACCATTACATAACGTATGTTGTTTTAAACATGTTCTAAAATTATTAAACTTTGGGTCTATGGATCAAGGTATTAGGATAATCTAATGGAGTTGAGGATTTTCATGACATAGGTATAGATCTCATCTAGATAATTTCAACCAGCAACATTCCATGATTGTCATACACCATAGTGGGCCCAACCGGGAGGTGTGTTTTTTTATAACAAAAAAAAAAAGTCCCTTGGAGTTTTCTAGCACTCCCCTTATATATACAGACAAATGAGAAATGCTCCTATAAGAGTAACTCTCACATACTATGAGAGTAAGGGATGACTCACTAGATCCATATCCAATGTCAACAAACTAAATGCAATGAGAATTACTCTCATAGTAGTTTGAGAATTACTCTCATAAGAGCATTTACATATATATATATATATATATATATATATATATATATATATGCAACCATAGACTCTGAAAAATACTCAAATAGTGAGAGAGGTGAGAGCTCTCTCTCCGTGGGGCTGAGTAAGGAAAGTTGAGTTTCTTTCCCGTAAACGTAAACAGTTTACCAAACCACGTATATCGTTGTGTTCATCTGTGTGATTGCTTGATTGTTTGTATGTGTTTATTCATCGTGGTAGGCTGTCGATTGCAAGTATTTTCCGATGCACCGCCGCTTTCCCCAACATAATGGTCAATGATATGGTGGGTCCAACTTTTATTGGAGTAAGATTTAAAGAAGACCAAGTTAAGGGGAGGGAGCTTTTGATCAGAGTATCAAACTATACAATAAGTGGGCCCCATTTTGGAGTTTCATACCGGCACGAGAAGTGTGAGTAAGGCACTCAGAGGATCCAGACCCTTAACTTTGTATTATTACATCATTTATATCTTAAGATTTAATATTTTCATGACTTGCTTATGGATTCACATGTTGCCCTCTCAACCATCCATGTCAATCACAGAGTCTTGGCCCATCAAATGGTCACAAGTAACCAATCAACATTTAATTGTGGGTGGATTTTATTTATATGTGATCATTTCAACATGACCCCTAGTTTAATTAGAGTGAGATTCCCCCTTTAACTAGAGTGAGATTCACCCTTTAGTGTTAAAACAAGGAAAAAATGATTTTTTTTTAGTGGTTTGGACTCATTGTAGTTAGGCCTACTAATTTCATATTTTAACTATCCTCACAGTTTTTGAAAAACTATATCTTGGAAAAGGTTGGGATATATTCCAACTTATGATTTTTCTTTGCATATTATTAAAAGAGTCTAAAAAAATAAATTTAAATAATTACTAATAAATTAATAAATTTAAAATATTATCAGTCGACTGTTGCTTGCCCCTAAAAAGAAAATCGTGCCATTGTTCACAGTTTTTTTTTTTTTTTTTTTTTGTTCTGGATCACTCTCAGATCATTTGCAAATATTTTGTTTTTAACTCATTAACAATATATTTAAGATGCATTTGCGGTAAATTCCTTCTAGTTTGTGATTGAATCCAACAGTAGTTAATGCTTAGATTATTGTAAAGTGGGAAAAAAAATTCACAGTGGGGTTTATAGTAGGAGAGAAATAAAAATAAAACCAGCATTGTTGCTTCACAGTACACAGATAAAAACGCTCAATGGAGTCCAATAAACCACAGGATTTGCTCTCTCCAGTTGGCAATAAAAAACCTCAGAACTCCAATGAAGGCTTCATGGGTTTCCATAAATGGAATCTGTAAGGACCAGCTGATAGAAATGGAGAAAGATCTGGTGCTGACCGAGTGTCCTTTCCTGTAAATGCAGAGAAGAACATCAGAAACCTGCAATGTCAGCAGTTGGGTTCTGATCAAATTGCAGAGTTATGGTCAAAGATTCAGGACAATGGCCAAAATCTGATGTATTGTCACCCTACCTTTTTCCATCAGTTGCAGAAAAGCTGCTAAAGAATATATGATCTTTAGCAGCTAATGGCAAGCTCTTATGTTGAATTTTAATGCAATGCCAAGAAAAGATGGCTTAAAAACTTGTGCTGGTTGATAATTTTCATCATCTAATTGAGAAATAAGATGGCTTTCAATTGATGAGCAGAAAAATTAAATGGTAGGGAAGATGTTATTAGAAGAACAAATGGTGATGATGTTTTTCTTGGACTAGTAGAGAGTTTGCTGGAAAAGGGGAGATTTTTATGTTAAAAGGATTTTGATTTGATTGAAGTTTGGAGGGAAAATGCCATGTGGTGAGCTCAGATGCCTGCACATGGCTTCTCAAATTCCCAAGTGTTGGAGCTGAAAATTCAATATAAGTATACCAGAGCTTTGGTTCTTCCAAGAGAATCAGTGGGAGTAGGGAAACAAATACAGCTGATTGTTGTTAGAGAAAACCAAAACCCAGTTTTTTAGGAGCAATGGGAAGTGTGATGAAAGAAACAGCTGAGTAATTTCTGTGCAGAAATCCAATAAAAAAAGACCATATTTTAATGTCCCCTTTTCTTCCACTTTCTCTCTGCAGGTATATGTGTCTTTTTACCTTTTCTAAGAAAGAAAGAGCTTAGTTCAGTGGGTTCTCCTCTTCTTCTTCCTCTTCAAGTTTTCTCCATTACCCATGAATCTCTGTTAAAGTTCCTTCCCAAATTCAATAAAGATAAGCTCCTTCATCTCTCTCTCTCTCTCTCTCTCTCTCTCTCTGTGAAAAGCTAGAAAGAACTGATTTAGTTGGTGTGTCCTCTTCATTCATTTTCAAATAGCTTTTCTGAAGCATTTCTTTTTCTTCGTCATATACATTACAGATTAGCCCCTTGCCATCTTCCTTGTCCCTTTCTCTTGCAAGCGACTGTTTGTGCATGCGCTTCTAATAATAGTTCTTTAGACATAGAAGAGCTGAGATTCAAATGGGTTTCCTCATGTTTCTTCAAAGGCCCATTATTGTCTTTTGCGTTTGAAGTAGATGTATCTTCAAGTTTAAGGAGGGGAAAAAGCAAAGAGCTGGCACTGAAATAGCTCTTGAAGAACCCCAATCATCTCAGTTTTTTTTTTTTTTTTTTTGGGCATGCAAGACAGAACACCAGAGATTGAAATGGCTTATCCTTCTTGTTGTGGCTATTTAAATACCTATGAATCTCATTTCCACATCTTTTTCTAGTCCTATTTAAAAACCCATCCTTCTGTTCTTTCTCTCCACTTGTGAATCTGGGTGTATGACTTGTGCCTCTTAGCTTGCCTTTTGGTCTCTCTCACTATGTTGAGGACATCAGAAAATCAAATGGATTCTTCTTCTTCTTCTTCTCCTTCATGTGTCCTTAAGCACTCTTCGATCTCTCTAGCAGTTTCTCTCCTACTTCTGTATGTTTTGTTAGTTTCTATTCTATCTCCTACATTTCTTACCTTTTCAGTTCTGATCTTATCTACTGCTCTCATCTTCATCTTCACAAAGAAAAAACACATCTTCAAAGAGAATTCAATACAAGATGAGGTTGTTATTAGTCATGGCTGCAATAGTTCACCGGAAAAGGAGGTTGGCCGGGAAATTGAACCAGAATTTGAAGTAGTCAGTCCGGAGAACACAGTGGTGAAAGATGGTGATATGGGTCAGATCAATGAATGTGAATTCAGATCGCCGGCATTGTTGTCGGAGAGTGATAGCATTGATCTCTCATCAACAAGTGAGGATTCAGAGGTTGGTTGGCCCTTGCCATACAATGAGGGTCAGATTCGGTCGGGCTCCGATTGTTCGATCTCCGACGACGAGAGCCTCATAGAGATCGAACTACGCCCACAAGAGCCTAAAGGAATATTCCGAATGAGTGAAGCTGATTTCTCGCCAGAATCCGTCTTCAGGCAACATGGTCTGATGGAGCTCTTCTCAGAGATCAATGACATCAATGAAGAAGATAATTTGATTGAGATAGACATCTCAGTTGGTTCCATCAAGTGTTCAAGTTTAGAGATTGAAGCATGAGTCTCTTTTCTCTCTTGTTTATTTAGTGAATTCACTTTAAACTGAGGCAAGGGTTTTGAATTTGGCTTCTTTTTAAGGGCTAGAGTTTAATGGGTTTGAAGTTCCTTTGTAGCCTTTGGTGATGGAGGGTTCTACTTTTCATTGACCTTGCTTTGTTGCAGGCCTTGGATGCTGCTTACAAGCATTTGGAGCATGCTTTTCTTTACTCTTTCATTGTCAAAGTTCTTATCAAAGTGTTTTGTTTACTTGTCTCAACACAGCAGTTGATCAGTTGGGTTTATTGGGTTTGAAGTTCTTTTGCAGTTCTCTCTCTCTCTCTCTCTCTCTCTCTCTCTCTCTCTCTCTCTCTCTCTCTCTCTCAATTTACTCTAAATTAAGATGGGGTTTTTCAATTTGGTTTTTTAAAGGGCTAGTGTTTAGCCTTTGGGGTTGGAGGGTTATACTTTTTCTTTGACCTTGCTTTGTTGCTAGCTTTGGATTCTGTTTAAAGCATTCTGTGGCATGCTTCTCTTTACTCTTTGTCAAAGTTCCAAACCCTCACTTTCTAATGTGTCTTGCCTGCATATCTCAACACCTGCAGTTGGGTTGCAAGGTGAGACATTGATCAGGAATTTTCTGGTAAGTATCAACTGTTCATCACACCTATCCACTCTCTTTTTGAAAAAGCAAGAGAGGGCATTGAGATTGGATAATGAAGGCATGTGTTTTGGTCTGCCATGTATGTTACTTAACATTGGTCACATAAAGCAAGATTAAATGAACTCCAGCAATCAATTGATAAAGAGGTTAACTTTGTTTAAATATTAATCAGGGATTCACATTGTGTAGTAATATTCTTTTCTATTTCTCTATGCTCTTTTGCTGGTTTTGGGTGTTCTAAAATCCTTATTAGAATGACTACAATTGCAATTCAAGTTTAAAAAAAGAGAAGAAGAAGAAAGAAACCCAAAAAAGGCAAAGAAAATAGCAAATGCTTTAATGAAGAAATTCAAAATGATCATTCAAAGCATCTGGCATATTCCTTCTACTTGTGTATTTTTATTCAAGTTGGACTGAAACCCTACTGCTGCTAATGATTTAATGGGCCCTTTGTCTAATTGGAATTGGATTCTTAGGAACTATCAGAAAGAGTCTTTCATCAAGGTCTATTGATAGGGTGAGGAGGGAATAATAAGGGTGGAAGTCTAGATCAATTTCATATGACCTTATTTACTAGGGTGGAGGGTGGCAATCATTTCCTTTCAGAGGGGTTTATGTTGTTGGTTACTTTTATAATATTCACTTCTAATTGTCTGTTTAATTTGTCCATTGGAGCCCTCATCCAGACTTTAGGAGTCCAATAGGCCTTAGAATCCCCAAGTGTGGCTTTCAATGAACTCAGGTCTGCCCCAACTCCCCAAATCCAGACTTTAGGAGTTCAATAAGCTTTAGAATCCCTAAGGGGTAGCTTAGTTGGCGTAGGACCACGGTTTGCACTACCACACTAGGGCTACAAGGGAAGTTGTAGGTTTGAAACTGCACTACCATACTGGGGCTACAGGGGAGGTTGTAGGTTCAAAACTACACTACTACACTGGGGTTACAGGGGAGTTTATCCAGCTTCCCTCTGGGCCCAGAGGGATTAGTCTAGCCCAAAGGGTTGGGAACCCTCCGGTAGCTTAAAAAAAAAAAGGTCTGCTCCTAATCCGGGCAAGCTTGATTCAATAGTTGAGGATTCAAGGGCTAGTTTAAGGGTCTGGACTCCGAATCCCTTATTGGGCTGTAGTACATATGCATGTATGTATGTACATATGCATGTATGTATACTCTTATTTACCAAAAAGTGTATAAGATACTTGTTAGTTGCGTTTTTGAAAGATGTAAAGAGATCTTTTTGGTTAAAATAGGGCCTACAATAGGCCCAGTTCTTATTTGGATGCAGGGCTTTAATGGGCAGGCTGGAGCCCCCTATATTCTTATCAGCTGGACTTGGACCTGGGATCCAAGGTCTATGTCAAACCCAGACCTACACTTGGACCCTTAAATCTGCAGTGATCTAGACTCAGATCTAGCTAAGTCAGGCTCAAATCCGAATGTTAACAGTCTTATTTATTATTCTTTGTCATTGTATTATACAAACCATTGTAGTCATGTACACAAACTGCACTACTGAGATGGTGGGACAAATGAGATGACTTTATGGGTCAACCTAAAGGAGTGCCAAAAAGTTGAGATGAATGGGTAGGATGATTGGAGATGAGGGTCTTTTTACCTTCCTCATATATTTAGTGCCCATTAAAATCTTTCAATTTCTGTTGTCATTCATAGTTGGCACCTATGATGCACGGATACTTCAAAATGGGCAACGTATCGTATCCGATACTTCACTTTTTATATGTAAAATCCGTATCCCCGCCATGTCTATGGCGTGTCCCTGCCGTATCTGGGCATCATAGGTTGGCACTAATCCAAGTGGGCCTCATAAATTCATCTCATTCACTCACAATCTCACATTGGCATTCCCTTGTCAATTTATCTAGAGTTTTGTTCTTATAGAATCAACTGCCTCTGGATACTATCATGCAAGCTCGTATATAAGGCCAACTTGGGGCTATGCCAATCAAAGGCAGATAATGGATTGAAGATTTTTCAACCAGACATGGGCTGTGCAAAATATAAACCACATTAGATAACCCCTTGATTTATAGCCCTCAAATCCCAATCCCCACTCCCCAAAACCCCCCAACATTAGATAACCCCTTGATTTATAGCCCTCAAATCCCTCCCCCCAATCCTTTTGGGAAAATGCATGGGTATGTAGAGTATGGCTCTTTATGTATGTACCCCCTGAGTCTAATATCATTGTGTGATGCACATGGATGAATGCTAATCATAGGGGAACAAATGACTGGTGGATTGGATTTTGCATGAAAACCGTAATGATTAGATCATCACAAGCCCTAGTTTTTAAGGCATGGAATTTTAAGATCTTATGAAGTTACATTTTTAAGTTTAATCTAGCAGTGCTTATAGCTCAATTTTGTGTTAAATTAGGTTGAGTGTGGATTCATTGTGCGATATTAACCATCAATGATTAAACTGATGATAGGTGGGAATAGTAACAGGCCAAAAAATTAAAAAAAAAAAAAAAAAAAAAAAAAAACACTCTATAACGATTACATTTGGTTGACCAGACCATGTGGGGGAAGTAAGATTAAATAAAACCCATGGTCCACTTAACGAAGCTCTAAATCATTTAAAAGGTGTACTCACCCATTTTTACCTTCTATGGTTTGAGCCTTTTTTTTTTAAAAAAAAAAAAGGTACAGTTAAATCACATATTAATCATATTTTTATTATAAAATCAAGTTTTTTTTTTTTATACGAAGAAGATTATATAACAGGGATCTAATCATCAATTAGTTCCCTCTATTAATCACGCAAACCCTAAATTTCAAGTCACTTAATCTAAGATGACTATTGAATTGATAAATGAAAGAAGACCCACTAGCCTAAATTGAATTGAACGAGAAGTAAATCTCTTTTACCCCCTGTGCGACCCACTAGGATGCATAATACTGTGATGGAAAGGTCTCGTTTTGGATATCATATTGGGCAAAGATCATCACTATCAAATCATAAAAACCATTGATTTACGAGCCTTGAAGTTTAACAGTTTCTTAAGTTTACTTTTCTTTTATGAAATTTAATCAAATGGAGAGTATAATTCAAATTAGTGTAAATTAGGAGGAATGCTAATTCATTGTGGTTAGTGAGTGTGAGGTTGGATTTGTGATAGGTAGTCATGTGATGGCAGAAGAGTTATCATGCAATTTGTAAGTAGCACCTTTAGCAAAATGTGACCCTAAAGATTTTATAGATATTCTAATAAAATGTACAGGTGACAATTTTTGTACCTCATTGGACCAACATATTCTCATTCCAACCCCTTCACACTTCGCAGCCCCCATAAATTCACACTCGCCGTAATTTCACGCCAAATGAATTGTACCCACATTAAATCAAGATTCATAAAGAAAAATTCAACTTAAGAAACTTCTAAACTTTATGGCTATTAAATCAATGCTTGTTATGATCTAATTGGGATAAGATTTTACCCAAAATCTACTCCAGAATTAGACTTTCCATCACATGCACCATTCTCATGATGGACATGTAACCAAGTAAGTACAACAATGGGCCTAAATTTAATTTTTACTAGCACCAACGCAATTGCTATATGTTGGATCTAGATCCTATATCAATTAAATATCAAAGATCTAGTTCTATATCCAGATTGAGAAAAAAACTAGAACATGCAAGTTTACTCAGATCAACAGGCCTCAAATGGATCTCATGTTCACGCAAATGATTGCCAAAAGGCAACCATTCAAATTCAATAGATTCTCAATTTGACGTATGATGGTTAGATTGGAATGCATGGGTCAAGACTCAAGGAATCGTTTGGGTCTTACACATAGGACAAGGGATAAAGGTGTTTCACACATGCAAAAAATATACATGCCGAACACCCTTACTTTTATGTTTGTCAAAATCACCATTTTCATATGAGTACATCCAACGATTTTCTTGTGTATTTGGACTTTTTGGATGTTTTTCATAAATTCCTTAAAACCGATGAAGAAATAAGATATGAAATTAAAAGTGTTCATATTTAGCATTAATTCAAGAATACTGAATGGATTGGATCATGAATTGGGGGCCGCAGAAGTGTAAAGATTAGATCCCTTTTTTGGATGTCTGTCTTTCATAATTTCTTGAAATCCATGAAAATTTAAGTTCTAAAATTAAATCTTAGGATTTCTTATCCCTATAAAAAAATAGATAGCTCAAATCATGAATTTGAGGCCCAAAAAAGTTTTTAAAAAATGTCATTGTTTGGGTCCTTTGAATGTCTCGCTTATGTTTCCCGTAAGGGGCGGGGAACTCCATAGTGGGTCCCATTTATTGAAGAAATATTGAAATATAGGGGTTTTTACGAAATAACTAACCTTAAACTCCAATTAAATAGTTTTAGGAAGAAAAACTATGAAACTACGGGTTAGTGGTTCCTACATCTTTTAACGAAAATACCCTAATTGACTATATCTTCAATGGTTGATGATATCGTCAAATTGGTTGATGAGGCAATTCATATCAATTTCATGTGCCCATCTTCATCATCACTCCATGGGTGCCTCTCTTCTCAAGCCAGCATTCCTCCTAACTTCTTCTTACCCCATCCACACAACAAACAAAGCTTCGTCCTATCAAAACACCATTTTCTGATATCTTTTTTTTTTTTTTCCTCTTTCTCCTTTTTTTCTCCCTTTCTATCACAACACCGTGCTACTACCTTCAGATCCTTCCAAACTAACACACCCTCAAAATCCCATCTCCACTCTAGGATTTTCTACTATGAGAAAAGGACAAAGAAATCTAAGAAAAGTGAACTTTAGGATATATAGAAAAAGAAAAGAAAGGGGTTAGGACAAGACAAATCTATGAATACACAATTCACTTGCTAATGAGATTGGGATTAGGGTTTCTTGAGATGAAAGGGAAAAGGAGGGTCGACAATACGAGCCCAAGAAAGTAGCTAGAAAGCCAATACCATCCTATGTGTTCATCACTTCCTAATCCTTTTAAAACCACAGTGGAAGAGGAAGAAGAAAAGTTACAGGAAGTTGGAGATATCGTCAATTAAGATTGACAGTATTGCCAAACAAACTGATGAGATAGGCAACAAGGGTAGTCTCATAAAAAACGCAAATAATTCTGCAGTCATTTTATGGTTTTTCTTTGTAAAATCATGTAATTAAATATTAAGCGTAACTTTTCATAAAAAAAAGCCCTAAAATATAAGTTTTTGATAAAAGAACAAAACCCTTTTGTCAAACAACATTTTTAATTGTTTTTTGGACGAAGAGTAGGGCTATAAATAGAATGGAATTGGGTCCAGCCTAGTTAGGGCTAGATCTAGAACTCAACTTCATTTATATGTAATTGAGTGCTGGTTGAATATATGGTTTTAACGTAAATAGACGTATTTTTATTTTAAAATATAATTAAGGGATTTTTACGAAAAAAATAAACATAAATCACAAACGATTTTCTGAAGAAAAAACATAAAATGATGAAATAATTGTTCATACATGTTTTTGGGACAAAATTACCCAAGTTGATGATATCATCAACCTCCTGCAACTTTTTTTTTTCTCTTTTTCTTGAACTTTTCTTCTTCTTCAATGGTTTTCATACTTTATTGTCTTAAGTTCGTTTGGAGTAGGGGTGGCAATTTTGCCCCGCCCCGCCCCGCGCTGGTTTTCCCTGCCCCGATCCTTAGGTGAGGCGGGGACGGGGAATAAAACTGTGCCCCAAAGGCGGGGCAGGGCGGGGATGGGTTTGCTCTTTTCCCCGCCCCGCCCCGCCCCGCCCCGTGTCCCGCCCCGTACCCCGTACCCCGCCATTAAATAAGTTTATATATATATATATGTATATGTATGTGTATGTATATATGTATGGGGGGTCTTCATATGCATCCATCCCTCACCATTTTTGGTGAGGGACACCCCAAAAGGGGAATTTCCAAGTACAAAAGTGAGGAAGTACACCTTTGTACTTCCTCACTTTTGTACTTGGAAATTCCCCTTTTGGGGTGTCCCTCACCAAAAATGGTGAGGGATAGATGCATATGAACATTTCCCTATATGTATATGTGTGTATATATATGTCTATGTATGTGTGTGTGTATATATATATGTATATGTGTATAACAATTTTGAATATATTAATATATTTTAAATAAGGTAAAACATTACAAGAAATGAAGTTTGGTCTAGTGGTAAGGCAAACCTCTAGTTGCTCTTCCACCCAAGTTCGAATCCCAAGTCTTGCACATTTAAAAATTTTACATTTGAGGGGCGGGGTACCCGCAGGGCAATCGGGGTATAGCGGGGTGGGGACAAGGCATATTAATTACCCCAAAAGACGGGGCGGGGCAAGTTCGGGGCAGGGGCGGGGTACCCTTATTCCGTCCCCTATCCGCCCCGTTGTCATCCCTAGTTTGGAGGGGATAATGCTAAGATTTAGCGGATTATGAATGTTCATTTTAAATAAATGAAGAAAAATCAAAAGGATGTGATGAATACATCAAAGAAAAAGGGTTGACAAGTCTTTCTCAAATCACATAGAAGGTGTTCAATTCGTCCACTGTCAAATTCATTCTTAAAGTTGGTTCAAAAATTCTGAATTAACGAAACAAAAAACACTATCTGGATCTAAAACTCCACACAAATAATACAATACTTAAGAGAAAACTTTATATTCACTATTCAAAGATTGCCCCCAACATGGCTCCTCACATTTTGCTCATAGACATCATGACTTTTGAATTCTCCCAAATAAATGGCTTTAGACTCTAAATGTTCACAAAAGCTTGCCCAAATTCATCCTTTCAAGTCTCACTCAAAGCCACCACCAAATTGAAAGAAAATCTTCATTTAGGCATTTCACCAACCACCTTACACTCCAAACTCAAACTCTCAAAACTCATGTGAAGCGGGGTGACAAATGAGTATAAACTAAGTATGGCACTCACACAACTAAGGAAGATTGCTATAACTACTTAAGGAAGACTACTGGACATAAAATCTAATAATTTTCTTAACCTTTCCATCACTAGTTAGAAAATGAGAGAGCGGAATATTGATTTTTGCAACGAAGACTAACAATATCATTAACCAGTTGAATCCTCATTCACGCCATGGTCATTTCTATCTCTGCCCATGTAAAGAACCCGGCAATAGTCCTTTGGTCCGCCCCTCATTGGGATCGGCTCCTCTCTCTTCCATCATGCACCTAATGGTCATGATAGGACACTAGTGGTGGAGATGATGGTGGCTAGAGCTCATCCCGCCCATCATATCTTTTCCTTTCACAGAAGAAATCACCATTCTCACTGCCTCTCTGGCTCCTTTCAGGAGGTATCAACATGTCAAGCTTGTTCCTTTCCCTGAACTCATCATCTTCACGATAATTTGGCCTCTCTCTTCGGATTTACTCAGATCCCTCCTATAGTATTCTGAACTTTACAAGGCGAGCGTATTGCAACAATTGCAACAAACTTCGGTTTGGACCTCAAGGTGCCAACAATTGATTTTTTGTTGCGGCCAAATGCCAACCATCAAAGATGGAGTGGAGGAGATGGAGAAAGAAGAGGAGGGGAGAAAGAAGAAGACATTTCGAGATGTAGTGACGAGCGATGCTAGTATCGCTCCTCTCAAAGTTGTAAAAAAATTAAATAAGGCATGAAGGATTCCATTTGTGTTGCACAATTTGCGGGGATCCTTTGTGAGGAATGACTAAATTTCAAAATCTATAAACTCCTCTAAAATCAAAAAATTAAGAAAGAAGGTGAATATTCATTAAGGGCTATCAAATATTTCTTCTTACTGGTTCCTTGTCCTTGCATGGTGGGGAGTGAAACATCATACCAAATTTTCTGTAATATTTTTCATTGATAAAGGTATTACTTTTGAATTTAATTAGACCACTGTTCTCAGTGATAGTGACAATTAGGGGGTCTTATGAGAAAAATGTAGAGTTTTTTTTTTTTTTTTTTTAATTTTTTGAATTAGGGGGTTTCAAAAGTTTTGTGGGATGGCCATATATGAAAATGCATAAAATCTTCAAAATCCTGAGTTCCTCCCCTCACGGCAATCATTTTTACCCTTCATATTGGCAATAGATAACCTACTTATGTAACAATTCTAAAGTAATTATATTTACAATCTAATCTTAACTCATCATTTTAATAGCATATCCCATCCAATCTTTTATAAATATACATATATAGAGAGCGCTAGAAAACCCCCATAGAGGCTTTTTCTTTTTTTTTTTCAAAAAACACTCATCTCAAGTTGGGCCCACTATGGTATATGACAATTATAGAATACCACGGGATGGAGTAATCTAGATGAGATCTACCTATGTTTTTCACTCCATTACATCATCATAACCCCTCTTGATCTGTAGACACAAAATTTAATGATTTTAGAGACATGAGTTTCTTACCATTTCAAATTTTCAATTCATTGGGGGTAATATGTGTGAAATGATTGTGGATTAGCTTGAGGTGGACTCACCCATTTAACCCCTCCCAACCATGTAACGGACCGATACGAAGTAAAAAACTGTTACATATCGGCCGAGTTCATACATTGTCCCCCTGTTGGTATCAGCTAATGACGGTAGTTATGTTAGTTACACCATAATTCAGTATATGTGACTGACACGTGCACAAAAATCTCCTAAAACAACTCTCAGCATCCCGATTACACGAGCGGCCAAGATGCTTTGGCGGCGAATAAAGACCGAACATCAGCCGTCCAATTTGCCTCTAGATTAGGAACTTTCAAAAGCTCGCACGTGTCATAGGACATTCCTCCAGCTGTATAGATCTCATCCGTCCGATCTCGAATCGAATCCCGCAACATGATGGGGGCCCACTCCCCGAGCTCGACCTCTCTCGGTCACGACCTGAGAGAAATTGGAATTCGTAACGTAGTCCAGAAGGCTACATCAAATGGTATAGGTCCCAAAAGGACCCGAATATGTGGGACCCACTTACGAACGATCCGAACCATCCATCGCATGCATATCATTGTAGATAAAGGGTTTGGATGATCTTATTGGTTAGGGCGGTATTGAGTTGAACCCCTCTCTCATACCTCTACTTTCTGGTTGGTTGTATCCATATGGGCCCCATGTAAAGAGAGGTATATATTTGAAAGAGGAAGTGTGGGGTCCTCTTTACATGGGGGCCATAGCTACTATGGTAGGACCCACTTATGATCAAGTTAACCTTCTAGTGGCACCATCTCAAGCCCCACATCAAACCATTCATAATTATTGGGTTGAATTATGAGAAAATATTATAAATGTTCTCCAACGAGCGGATTATTTGTGTCTACCTCTAATTAGTATAACCCCAAGGGGTAGCTCAGTTGGCCTATGACTACGGTTTGCACCCGGAGGTTGTAGGTTCGAAACTGCACTACCATACTAGGGCTACAGGGGAGTTTACCCGACTTCCCTCTGGGCCCGGAGGGATTAGTCCAGCCCAAAGGGTTGGGAACCCTCCGATAAATTAAAAAAAAAAAAAAAAAAAAAACCTCTAATCAGCATTGCTCTTTTTTATAATAACCCCAATGGTAGCTTAATTGGCCTAAGGATCACAGTTTGCACTTGAAAATTGTATGTTCGAAAGTGCACTACTATGCTGGGGCTATTGGGGAGTTCACCCCGCTTCCCAAAGGGTTAGGAACTCTCCGATAGAAAAAAAAAAGCTCATTTGATAATCTTATATTATTATCTTATAATCTGAAATCTAGCCTAATTTTTCAGGGACATTCATTCATTGTTGAACACTAAACTTTAAGACCGTTAATACAGTAGCTAGTATAATTCGGTATATATATTTTTTCAACAAGGAGACCATTTCATCTTCCCTTCTTCCACTAATAAACATATATCTAAATGAGCTCTATGAGCTCGACGGTTTATAAGCAATATGCAGTTGTATGCTCGTAGGAGAACTGATGGAACGCGCTCCGAGGCGCCTGCTGGGGCGGCTACCGGGGTCGGCGGAACGTGGGAGTCCGTCGGGTCCGACCCTTTCGCGCCCTGGCGGGCCCTGAAGCGTGCATCAACATTTCTTTTGTGTGGGTGTGCCAGATTTTCTATTTTACTTGGAATTGCAAGTGGTAATCCGGAGATCAACCTTCGCAAGTAAAAAGGAAATCAACTTCTTTCAAGTTTTCCATTGCACAAATATTTAAGAAAAGAGACATTTTCTTGGTTTGCCGTGAAAGGCGATTTTGTTTGGCATTTATAGCCGATTTTGGCGTTTATAGCCGATTTACAATTCTTATCAATAATGAAAGACAAGATTTGTGATTTTTGTCTCTTTTAGAAAAATACAAACTACAATGAAAAGCAAGAAAAGGAAGATCTAACTTTTCAGGAGATTGTGGGGGACTCGTTCAGATTGACGGTCGCAAGCCATGTATGGGCTTCGCCATCATCCATGCAGATGAGAACAGAAGATGCTCTTGATTCGCTTGGCTTGGCTATAACCTCAGGTTTTTAGAGGACAAAGACCAAGAGAAGGTCCTATGTCCAATAAAAAGCTAAGTAGACGGGCTGAAAAGCCACGTCTAAGCCATTGGAGGCAGCAGGAGAAGGCGAGGACCTTGGGGGGGGGTGCCCCCCAAGGGACTTTTGTCACCTTGTAGTGGTGGCCGGTGCAGAACTTCAGCAGAGTTTTCTCTCTTTTTTCTTTCTCTGGATTCTTTCTGATCCCTTTTTTTCTGATCTTCTGATTTTCTCCTCCTTTTTCCGATTCTTTTTCCGATCCCAATTTCAATGGAATGCTCTTCTATTTATAGGCCTTTGGTAGCCATTTAGGAGGGTTTATGAGCCTTAATGGCTTTAATGGGAGGAGTTACAAGATTTATTTCTTGATTTTGTAACTCCTTTTTCCTTGAATCTGATTGGCCGATGGAGATTAAGGGCTTTTAATCACCTTAATTACCATAATGGGAGGAGTTTTATGGTTTAAATGCCATGAATCAATTGACTTGTAACTCCCAAATGCTTGCTTCTGATTGGGCCGTCCAAAGAAATGAATTAATGACTGCAATAAAGCTAGTCAATTAACCACATTAATTGGTCGCCGAGCAGTTGAAGAGTCGCGGGCCATGCCGTGTCTTCTGGAATTCTTCTGGCGACGATCATCGATGGATCTACATGCTGATCGACATCGGATGAACATGTAGCTTCAGACATTGATAGCTAAGAGCGGGCCGGTGACATCTGTCTTATCGATTTCACGATCGGTCGGACAGAAAGTGCACTTTCTTGGTCAGCCGGTTGGCGATCTTGGAGCGATCACTGATGATTTTATGCTTTTGGAGGTTGACCCGTGATTTTGACGGATGTCGTCGGATATGAGTCAATTTCAAGCACTAAAAATCACATTTTCAGGGAACCACAGGGGCCAAAGTGCGCGAAACGCGAAAAAAGACGGAAAAACGGGTCACCGGCGGAAAATCCGGTGACCCGGACCTCCATGGTCGCCGGCGACCATGGGCCATGGTCGCCGGCGGCCATGGTCGCAGGGGTCTGCGACCCTGGGGGATTTTTCCCCTTCGGAGCCCGTTTTGCGGTCGTTTTGAGGTCTTTTTCGTCGCCGTTTTCTTCTGTATTTTTCTTGACATTTCTTCTCATTTATTGGCTTGATTTCCCTGTAGAAAACTTGATGAGAATCCTTGCATTTTTAGAGTGCAAAGTTTCTAATTTTCCGGGAAAGCCGAAGACTTTGTCGCGTAGAGCTGCTGATTTTCCGCCAGAAGTCGAAACTTGGTCAAACGATGTCAGAATGACCTGAAATTTGAGGTGAAGCCTCCTGAGCAATAAATAAGACCAACCATAGGCTTTTGTTTGAGTTTTGAAGCCGTTTGGGGTCCCGTCGATGCTTCACTTGATTTTGCTGCGGGGAAAATGCCGAGCTTTGATGTGCGGTCAAACGATGTCCGATTGACCTGAAATTTGACGGGGAGCCTATTGGAGTCATTTTGAGACGTTCCATGGGCTCCGTTTTAGATGTCATGGTCCCGGGTTGCTCCGCCGCCGGTAGGCTTGATTTTCTCTCGGAGCATCGAAACCTGGTCAAACGTTTTCGGAATGACCTGAAATTTGACGTGCAGCCTTTTGGAAGCATGTTGAAGCCACTCATGCACTTGGTTTGATGAGCGAAGGATTCGGTGGTTCCCGCCGCCGGGAGGCTTGATTTTGCTGCTCGAGCATTAATGGAGGGTCAAACGTTGTCGGTTTGACTTGAAATTTGGCATAGAGCCCTTTTGAGACATGCTGGAGTCATCTGTAGGCTCTGATCGAAGTTTTGACGTCTCCGATGATGTCGCCGCCGGGAGCGCCATTTTAGCTGTCGGAGAAGTGAAGTTAGGCCAAATGTTGTCGAAATGGCCCGAAACTTCATGTGTACTCTTTTCTTGGCTATCTTGAAGGATCTTGCAGTTTTTGTTTGATTCTGACAAGATTTGATTTTTTGGAGAAATTGCATTGCCTATTTATGGTAGGTTGCGACTTCATGCAGCTTTCTTGATTTGAAGAGGCAAAGTGACATTTTTGGTGTCAACAAGAACATCCTCCGAAAACATAAACATATACATACAAATCAACAAAAATTAATGCCCTAATATCAAAGGTTCATTCAAATTTCCAATCAAAGTGACACTTAGCCAAACCAATGCCATCTCACTCAAAATAGGATGTTATTATATCTTACCATTATAAGTTTTTCATTTAGCACAAAGTGTTTTGTCCTACTCCACTGCAAGAAATGGATGATCTCTACAGTTGGCCCCATACAAAACATGTATGAGCCGTCCAATAACAGACCCCACCATCAGATGATCAGAATCTCTTGACACGTGTACGAATGTGATCTGCGTGTGTATAGTTCTCCGTAGTTACCTAGCGTATGGGTATAATCGTACTGAAAAAAAAGCCTTTCCGGGTTTGGGAACGAACAAAGGAGCTTTTTTTTCGAAAGAGCGAAGAGAGAAAGAACGAGGAAGAATTTCCGCGAAAGTTTCTTGGATTTGAATCCCTTTTGGAGCTAGGGTTCTTCTGTAAGTCGAGTTTCTTCTCAGATTTCTTGATTTTTTTGGGTTTTTTTTGGGATAATTCTTGCTTTGATGTTGAGGTGTTTTAGTGGAAAAAGACCCATTCCGGTTGGTTAGGGTTTTGAGATTTGCAGCAAATTTCATCATTCATGTGTGTGTTTTTTTTTAGAATCCTGTCGTTGTTTTCTGATTTCTGCTTCGTTTTGGACTTTGAATGAGGAATATAGGGTTTATGCTTGTGAAATTTATGGTCTTGTTTTTCGATTCTGTGTGTACCATTTGCTGTTTTCTTCCTTGCAAATGCAAATGGGTGTGAATTCATGTTTTTCTAAATTATAAGATGGAATGCATTGAGCTTGAGTTGATTGCTTTAGAAGAAATGGTGGGAATGCGTGGCATTTGCGTCGAAAAATTCAATCTTTGCTGCATTTGAGTTGCTGTTTCCATACTTGATTTGTCTGTTGATTTCTTGTGATTCCTTCAAATTGTGTGTTTGTGTCGCAATCTCTCTTCTTTCAATCTTCTGATTTCTTTAAATCGTGGCGTTCAATTGCTTTGGTTATAATAGAGATTGCTTTATTTCTTATGATGCTGTTGAAATTGGATATATGTTAATCAGTGTAATCTGGGGTTTTCTAGGCTTTGGGATTTCAAGTGGGTGTCAAAGATCTTAGTTAGAAATGGAGGGTGATACGGTGTCAGAGGCGGCTTCAACGACGGATAACGAAACTGGACCGCCTGAGGGTACAGGTGAAAATGTGGTTCAAATGGAGGATGAGAAGGAAAATGGAGTGGTAGAAGCAGGGAAAGAACCAGATGCGGAGGCTGTGAAAATTGAGGAAGAAAGTGGTGGGAAGGAAGTGGAGGAGGTTGAAGAGGGGGGTCCTGATGAAGAAAAAGAGAGTGAAGATAACGTGGAAGGAGAAGAAGGTCATGCGAAAATGGAGGACATGGGTAGCCCAGGGGAAGAGAAGGAGAGGAAAAGAAATGGAGGAAGTGATGTCAAAGAAGAGACGGAGAGTAAGGGAGAAGAAATCAAGGAAGAAAGTGATGTGGAGGAAGAGGAAGAAATGAAGGAAGAAGGTGATGTGGAGGAAGAGGAAAAGCATGGAGAGGTTGAGAAGAAGGATGAGGAGAGTAAGGAAGAAGTGAAACAAGATGCTGGAAAAGCAGAAATGGAAGAAGAAGGTGATATGAAGGAAGGGGGTGAGAATGAAGAGGTTGAGAAGAAGGCTCAGGAGAGTAAGGAGAAGGGGTTGACGAAACGTCGGAGAGGGCAGAGAGGGGAACGGAAGAGGAAGGAGGAGAAGGTGGAAATTAAGAAAAAGGGACCTGATGAGAAAGAGGATGTGAAGAAGAAAGAGGCAGATGGTGATAAAGGGGCAAGGGGGAAGAGGAAAGTAGATGAGGAGAAAGTGGTGGCGAAGAAAGAAGAGAAGGATGAGAAGAAAGGTGGAGATAAGAAAAGGAAAGTGGATAGAGAGAAAGAGGATGCAAAGAAGGCTGTGGATGAGAAGAAGCCCAAGGAATTGAGTACTCCTGTTGCTTCCTCTCTTGACCGCCCTGTGCGTGAGAGGAAGTCAGTTGAGCGTTTGGTGGTCGCTATTGAGAATGAACCAGTTAAAGAGCTCGTCATCGTTAAGGTGCTGTGCTCTCTCTCTCTCTCTCTCTCTCTCTCTCTGTGGCACGCGCGCATGGTTCTTTTTGAATAATGAATGCCTTCTTCACTGAGACTTGTTCTTTGCTCTTTTTCTTTATTAAAACACAGGGGCGTGGTACTCCTCTAAAGGATATACCAAATGGTATGGTTCCTAACTTCTGTTCTTTTATTTCTGTTTTATTCCTTTAGTATGGCTCATCACATATCAAGAATAAATTTGATGACTACACATTTAATATTTCATTTGTTTGCTACAATTCAGATAGATATACACATAAGTTATTAAGTACCAGTTCACTTGTCTAAGGTCTAAACCTTTTTTAAACCTACAAGAATATTGTGGAGAACTTCTTTATAGGGGATTTCTAATGGCTTGTTGTGTTTGGCGTGGCATAATGGTAAAATTAATATGACACTAGAGATGCTTGGGATTTCATTAACCTTATCATTTATTGTTTGAGATTTTGTGTGTGCATGCACCTATATGTTAATTGTTATCCAAGGTTGCTACATCTGTTTTGGTGTTTCTGTGGGACTCCTTTACATGAAAGAATGCTGTTCAAAGGAGTTTTAGTTATGAAGGTCCGTTCTTAAATATTGAGTGTTTGTCAATTATAAAACAAAGTTGAAAAATCTAATATATTATGGAGGCTTGTTATTTGCAATTAGCTAGAGTTGTAGTATTTTTTTGTTTCGTCACCTTCATGGGGCAGTTCCACAAATATGTGGCTGTATGTAGTATATACTATTTTCAGTTTTGTAAAATTCTTCGCCAAATCCCATCTCCCCCCCCCCCCCCCCCCCCCCAAAACCCCAAAAAAAAAAGAAAAGAAAGTGGAACAAAGTTTGATGGAAATATGACCAATGACAACATAATGATAAACCTATCTACAGTGCCATCTCGAACATAAAAGTTCTAAGTTGACGACAAACTCAACAATATTGGTTTGCTGAAAGAATATCTTGATGAATTTCATTTAATCTAAGTGTTTCAATAAATTAGGGGCCATCCTCTGTCCGATGTATCATGAAGTCTTTTACAAGGACTGGACGGAATGTAGAATATTTTTTCTGTAGGCTAGAAGGAAGATACTTGTTCGATGTATCTGATGGGGCTGCAAACAGGAAAAATATATAGAGTCATTTTTTAGGGGGTATTTTAAATCAGATACTGAATCTGATTGAAAGGAATATTAGTAGATGTGGCAGGATGTTCACTTGTCCTTAAATTCTCAATGGCTAGTTCTCCGCAATATCGGCAGAATTGATGCAGGGATTTTAAATTAGGAAAATGAAGTGAAGATGTCACTCTTCAATCAATTGTGCCTTACTTTCTCTACTCATTTTTTTGGTTTTCATTTGGTTGCCACAGAACATTTTTACAGAAAATTAATATCACCATCTGCCTTGTTGGCTTAACCATCTATAGTGTCTGAATTTGCATGATGGTTACAAAATTTGGCAACTGGGCCATAATATAGTGCATGCATGTAGATAGTGGTGGTGGGAGCATGGATGTTGGATTAGATTTTCTTTGCTCTAGGAAAGTAAGTACATTCACATTTTTACTGTTTTAGTTTGTCAATAGTCATCTCTTGTACTGTCTTTTTTTGGTTTTTAATGAAAGTAACCATTAAAAAAACAAAAGAACATTCACATTTTTACTGTTGTTTTTGGATAAAGAAAGGATTTGGTTTTCAACCTTTTGTGAGTGGGGAAGAAGAAATTGAAAGAAGAGGGAGGGAAGAGAAGGAAGAAGGGAAGAGGAGGGAGGAAGGGGGGGAGTGTTGCGGGGGGAGGGGTGGGGGGTCGCTAGCAATGATGCACGGATACTTCAAAATGGGCAATGTATCTTGTCGTGTTGTTTCCAATGCTTCACTTTTTTGTGTAAAATCCATGTCCCTGCCTTCTAATGGTGTGTCCCTCCCATATCCATGTATCTGTGCATCATAGATCACCAGATGGGAAGGATGAGCCATATTGTTGACGTCAGAAGATATAGATTCGACAGGAGGTGATCAGGTTGATTCGGGGATGAGTCTCTGGATCTGAGTATCCCTGGGCAAGAATTTGGAACTGGTGCCCTGGGCGGACATGTTCCATGCTTGGTTCCTGTTGAACTCCACATGGTGCAAGAGCAATATCCAGTTTTGAGATCTACAGCTGTTTGCGTGAGGTCAGTCCATCAGTTTGGACCTATGATTCTGCCCATAAAGGAATTTTATGAGTATCAGATGTCACATAGGTGAATAAGGTTGTGCCTGCATCATCTCGTACCACCATCCCAGTGCCACTGATGAGATCCCTTGGATGTGAAAATCCATCCTAATTGAGTTTAAGTGGACCATGAAGTTGGTGGTTTTCAGCTGTCAATATTCATTCCTTAAACAATTGACCTCCATTTGACTAAAGCATTATTAATTTGAAACAAGCATTATTAATTTGAAACAAGATACTTCTAGGGCTGACTATGGTCATTGGAATTATTTTAATTTCTTGATTTCTACGAACACCAGCTAACCCATGGGATGGGAAATGACGATTTGCATTTCCAAAATGAGGATGTGAGTATATAGTTCTTGGTAGGCAGATTCTTAATAGGAGTTCTTTCCCACACTTCCCTACCCCAAGAGCAGTGCAACAACACATGGCCCGTCTTCAACAATGTGATGGCAGGTCTTGCTTTCAGTGTCAAACAAAGCGAGCGATTAAATCAAAGTTGAATTTGTGTGAAGACTAATGTGCGGTGCGTTATTGGAATTGGGCTATCTGTGGAGTTGGGCTGTCTGCGGAGCCAATATGTTCAAGAAAAAAGAAGCTTTACTGGGAAAGTGAGGTCGCATTGTATTATTTCTTAAAGCCTTTCAAACACTTTCAATTGGGCATACCATCTAGGGCCAGGGCCGGGGCCGGGGCCCAAAGAAGATAAACCAGCCATTCAACGTGCTGGCTTTCAATGATATTACCTGTATTATTGTTGTTGTTGATAAAGTATTAACTTGATGAATCTGATTATAGCTGCAGTGGGTAAAATTTGTAATTGCTTTCATGTATACTTAATATTACTAAACACATTTGGTAACGGGAGACGAATCTCCAACTTAGAGGATTCCTTGTATCCCCTGGAACCAGGTTATTCTCATTGAGGATTTTTGAGTGGAGGAATCATCGCATTCCACATATGGATCGTTCAGTAGAATCACCCCATTTACATTATACTACGTCCGGTTTCACCGTTTTTCGCAATTCTCTCAAGATCCTTGATGAATCAAGGCCCCAAATTTCATCTCCTAGCCATTTGCTGCCTTCCAGAGAAGATGAATGGTACGAATCATGATTTAGGGCCCACAGAACTCTAGAAAACAGATCTGTTGGTCCAGAGTTTTTTGCATTTTTCTCAAAATCCATGATGAATCAAGTCCTCAAATTTGACCCTTTAGCCGTTTTTGGTCTTCTAGGATGAATGGTTCAGATCATGATTTGTGGGCTCGCATGAATTAAAAAAATGAAAAAAAGGTCTGGCTGTACAACACGTGAAAATCACTGTAGATATCGACCGTATGGAATTTTTTGCAATTTTTTGAAGATCCATGATGAACCAAGCCCCCAAATTTGACCCCTGGCCGTTTTCAGCCTTCCAAAGCAGATGAACAGTTTGGCCCAAAAGCACGCCACAATCACTGTAGCAGCGCCTTTCCTTGGTTCTGCATACTTTCAAACCGTGGAAATCATTGGGTTTTAGGATTTTGGAAATCCAAAATCCATACTGCAGATTTTTACCAAACATGAGTTTTCTTTTAAAGCAAGGAAAACAAGCAAGGAATCCACACTAGGGACTTTAACTATACGTGAACTAAATAACTATCAAAGCCTCATCCAATCTATATGGATCCACCTTTGCTAAATGTGGTAAAGCTCGTTGCACTTGAACCGAGTGTCTATCACTAGAAGCTTCTTTGGTGAGTGTTTCTGATTGTAGCTATAAAGTTTTATTGAATTCAAGTTGTAATTAGTATCTTGTGGTGCCCATAATACCCAGTTTCTTGTGCATGCCCAATATGTCTGTGCCAGACCAATACTACACTCATATCGGTTCTTGATACTCACCTATAATTCTAGGGTAGAAATTTGGAATATGCTACTTACCAATTCTATTATTTCATATAGTTCTGTCAGTTTTCTTACTTTCATGATGTTAATGTGCTAGTAACTCTTTAGATTGTCGATTCATTTTCTAAATCAATCTTCTTATTGCTGTTCCAGTGGCATACAAGTTATCGAAAAAGAAAAGTGATGATATTGTAAAGCTGCTTCATGCAATTATTTATGGAAGGAGGGGAAAGGTGAGAGGGAAGTGTTTGTCACTATTATTGTAGTTTAATTTCTTATTTAAACTATGGAACATTTGAATATCCTTGAACTCCCCATTTGGCAATTTACTATTAAAGTAAAAGTAATGTAAAGTATCAACTCAAGAGAGAATAAAATATAATGGGGTTATGATGGTATTTTGTCTTTTGTGGATTTTTAGGAATCTTTTTAACTTTTTTTTTAATAAAAAGTGAGGGTTTTTTGTCTTTTAATGGAGAAAGGAGGTGTTTTTTTACTTTTTTTTTTTTAAAAGAGGGAGGGAATTTTGAAGATATGTACTTTTGATGTGAACCCTTGTCTAAAAATTGGAGGCTTTATTTTACTTTTACTAACCTAGTAAATTGCCAAACGGGGCAAGTAAAGAAAAAAGTAACAAACAACTATACAGTTTAGGAAAAGTATCTCTGTTCACACAAAAATGTCAAACCCTAGAAGAAAAGGTGTTGGACCTACTCGTCTTGAGTTGTGTTTTTAATAGTTCATCCACAACCAATGATGACCAACAAGGTTGCTTGTAGCTGCATTTTTTTTTCCTTGGCCCATGATACAAAATTTCCCTTTATTTTGGCAGGCTTCTCAAATCAAGAGCAACATATCTCAGTTCTCTGGTTTTGTATGGAATGAGAATGAGGTAAGAAGTTTGTACTGAGGGAAGTGACGTGGTTTGTTCTGCTTTGATCTGTTAATCTTGTTTGGCAATTTGTTTATTCCCCTCATGAAGCAAAAGTTTGTGCCATTTCATCCAATATAAATGATCTATAAATGAACAACAGAAAACATGATACGAATGAACGCCGATGCACACTGTACTGCTTGTGTTCATCATTGTGGATGGAAGTGTATGCTTGAAAAAAATCATGCTCACCAAATGATCATTACCCCCAAAATTTGCCATCAAATTGGACTACTGAGAGAAAGTGGACTTTGCAGATATGGAACAAAAAGCAAAATCTCTGATACCTGTTCCTCACCACCTGATTATTATTATTATTATTTTTGAATGTTAACTATCATTAAAAGAGGCTAAACAGTACAAGAGATGAATAAAGAAAAGCAAAACTAGCACAAACAGAGGGAGATTAACAACACCACTATGACTACATGTAAGCCATAGAAATCCAACTAACCAAAACAAAAACCCAAAAGACAACAAGGGTAAAAGGAGACCACTCTAAGAAAAAGCCACCTCCTTCCATTTGTGAAGAATAAAATCCATGGGAACACCATGAAAGGGAAGGAGGATGGACACCCAAGAGACCACGAAGAATTTGATTTTCTCACATATAGAGTCTATCGATGAAGAGACTCCTTCAAAACATCTTGCATTCCTTTCTTTCCATAAAACCGCCATGAAAGAGGATCTCCACATAATCTTCCCTCTAGCCGACCCCACACACATCTTCCAAGCCTCAAAGAGATGTTGCAAAGAGCACGGCAGCATCCAGCTACACTCAAACCGCCCAAGGGCTGAAGTCCAGAGAGCTTGGGCCACTTTACAATTAAGAAGAAGATGGTCCATAGACTCATCTGAAGCTAAGCACATGAGGCAAGTGTTTACAATAGTCACTTTCCTTTTGCGGAGATTCTCCATAGTCAGAATTCTCCTCACCACCTGATTTTACTAGCAGATTTTGATCTCTCGACTTTCCGTCTAATAACAACCTGATGAATGGTGATTATCTTGTTACCAACAAGTCATGATGTACTCCGTCCACACTTAGGCCTGCAATTTAGACCATATGGATTTACATGGTCCTGTGCCACACGCGTGCTTACGTGTCCCCACAAAGAATTTTCTGTTTGCAAGTGAAGTATTTTCGCTTGTTAGCTTCATGGACTCCCTCCCTCTCCAAACACCTTTAGCTTAAATGGAAACATTAATGAATGGTGCTAAATTTCCTTTTTATATATATGGGCATACTAATTCAGATTTTTGCTTTGTTACAGGAAAAGCAACAAGCTAAAATAAAAGAGAGACTCGACAAACATGTCAAAAATAAATTGATTGAATTCTGCGACGTGCTTGACATTCCTGTTGCAAGGGCTACAGCGAGAAAGGTAATTTTATAACTATTTTTCCATGCACATTGGACAGGTAATTTATGTATTGGTTTTCACGCTAAAATCAGGGGTTGGACATGGCAGAACTTGGAAAATCTGGTTTGCTGACATTTCGGACAGATATAATACAATGGAAAAAGTATTACACTATAACTATGTAGTTTTCATGTTGATTATATGATCCTCGGCCTGAATCAAGAACATAAACCTCTGATCAGCATCATCCTTGGATAAGCGCTCTGATGGATCTCATCTGTGGAGGAACAATATGAAATTATGAATGAGCCATATCGAAAAGATAATTTACATGGAGAGGTGCCAGTAGGTACCCTACCCAGAACCAGCCCATAAAAATACTTTATGGTTTCTTATATGGTCCCATTTAATTATGAGTCTGGGTTTGGTTTTACTACATTGGATCTGGACAAAGAATTAATCATCTTCAGGTCTGGGTCCATGTAGTTCCGGACTCGTGGGTCTGGATTCTAAATTTTATATAAAATAAATAATATGCATATTCATTCATTGTAAAAACTCTCTCTCTCTCTCTCTCTCTCTCTCTCTCTCCCTCCTTGTATGCATGCGCGCACAAAAACCTGGACCTAATGAATTCATCAGATCTGGGTATGGGCCATTTTTTTTGGGACCGACGTGGACCCTGGCCCATTGACACTCTCTCTCTCTCTCTCTCTCTCTCTCTCTCTCTCTCCCCTTGTATGCATGCGCGCACAAAAACCTGGACCTAATGAATTCATCAGATCTGGGTATGGGCCATTTTTTTTGGGACCGACGTGGACCCTGGCCCATTGACATTTTTTTTTTATGGTCTGGGTATGACTGGAACCAACCCAGACCTGACCGGCACCCATCCTTATTAGGATGGGTGTATGCCATCCATCACTATTTGGCCTTTCTTTCTGTATTTTAACATATCCATGAAGGCCATTGTAGAAGACATATGATTGTTCCAGTGGGGTTATTTCTAGCCAATCACTATGATGCCCAGATACAGCAAGGACACACCATGGATATAGCTGAATTTACACATAACATATGCGAATACGTTGCCTATTTTGATGTATCAAGGTAACATAGGTTGATGAGCAAATAGCAGTGGGCTCGTCTCATGTATTGGATGATTCATGGTGAGCCCCATTTGAATGCACTCTCAAGACGTATTCTTATTGTTCATTCTTTCGGATTGAGGATTATAAAATTGGTTGAGGATCATAAAATAACTCTTAATTTCAAGTTCATAAACCCTGATATATAGATTTAATTATACATTTTTATATTCCACATTATATTTAACATATTTCCCTGTTAATTCTGAAAAATAGAGTATACTATAAATGAGGTTCTTCAATAGGCATGTCAAATGTTCAACAGCAATGGGTGCGTCATGAGATGGGTGCTATTTGCTGGCATACAACCATGCAGTTTATATTGAATTCTGGTTTGACACTGCTTGTATCTGCAGGAAGATCTTGTGTCAAAGATGTTAGATTTTCTGATGGCCCCTCATGCTACAACAGACGTCTTACTTGCAGAAAAGGATCAGGTTTGCCTTTACTTTAGTTGAGAAATACATGTTATTTAGTATGCCATGCTTCGCTTTTTCTGCTTAAGTTTGTTTATGACGTATTGTAGTTGAAAATAGATAGATTTGTTGATGCCTACATTTACTCTTGTCTTGTATGAACCAGCCAAGTAAGAGTAACAAACGTAAAAGGACAGTAAACATTGGTGCATCGAAGAAGTCTGGAATCACCTCAGCAAAGCGCTCTCCAAGGGTATTCTCCTTTCTTTTCTTGCAAACCAGATGCATATTTTTGACTTATTTTCTTCCATATTTTGGCTTTTATTCTTTTGCTTTTGGGTTCGTGAATTGTTCTGATCTATTATCACCTGGGTGGTTTGTTGCATGCAAATGGTTTAAAATCACTGTCGCGATTGCGATCGCGGTCAACACTGAAAACCATTATGATGCGTCATCGCGTTGCGGTTTGTGGTCATCGTGGTGATGGCTTGTGAATTTTTATTTTGCCTAATAAAATTGGCAAAATATCCAAAAAAATCTAGAATATTATAAAATATTAGAAAACAATGTTTTCTTCCATTAGTAAACATTTTAAAGCAAAACATCGGCCCCATTAAGTTATAACTTCATGTATCACTGTCTTATATGAAACTTGTAAATTCCGTTATGTATCAAATAGATTTACATGTATATATTAAAATAAGTTAAAATATCACAAATTTTACAATATGCATTGCAACTATAATTTTGAGCTAACCATTAGTGTTAAACACTTAAATCAAGAAACTAGTAGTAGTAGTGCAGTATTCAATCACTCAATCACCAAGTAAGTTGAGAGTGAATTTCAACTTTCAAGTAACATTTTCTACTGCATCAAGATGAATTAATTAATTAAAACAGTAAATACGGATATAGGGATATTGTGGCTGGGGAGGGAAGAAGCCTTCATATGAGAATCCACCAAAATCTTACAAATCACTTGATTTTTGGTGGAAAAAAAAGGCTTCAGAAGTCTTAGCCCAATCTCAGGAAGCTCCACAAATGGTTTGGGAAAGAAAGAAGTGAAAAAAAAGAAGGGGAAAGAAAATTTTAAAAAAATCATTGTTGGCCGTTCTTTTGACCATTCATTTGAAATAATGGCCGTCATGACCGTTATTTTCAAAATATCGGCCGCTATGACCGTTATGGACTGTCATTTTCACTTTTTTTTTAATACCGTGACCGTTAAATTGAAAATAATGTAACGGCATAGGTCGTTATGAAACAGTAACGGCTGTTTGTTTTTAAACCATTGCAAATAGAATAAAGTACAACTAGTGCACCTACAATTACAACTCAGACTATTTATTCACCATCTGGAAATCAAAATAAATGCAGTGGCCCTTTTAATTGCAAGGCAATGCTTACGATCCATTTTGGAAATTGCCTTATGACTACTGCTTTTATAATGCTCAGCTTTTTACCAGGGGCATTTCATTCTAGTCAAGAATTTTCTGCAATTTTCACCCATCTCTCAACAATCTATTCGGTTCATCTGGGCAAATCTCTCATGCTTGCCTCGTGCCCAATGGACTAAGTGTCTCCATTGAGCAGTCCCAAATCCCAATCGTCCAAATGAGGGCTGTTTTTTCTGTTGAACATGCCTGCCGTTAATTTTTCTTTTTAAAGTCAATTACAAGTGAATTGTCAGATGGCTTTAAGATTCCCCACTGGGGATGTTTCTGCTGCATCTTCTTTAGGAGTTCCTTCCTTATCTTGTCAATTGGGCTAATCTATATCACTGAAAGATAGCCTGAATGAGAATGCAAATAATAAGCATAATTGAGCAGTTCTTTAGTGCTTTTCTCTTTATATAATTATTCATTTATTTACTTTTTTTTATGATTGGTGTTTGTTTTGTACTTCCTGAAGAAACGAAGAAAGATTGGGGATACCCCAAAACCAAAGGAGAAGAGTGCTTCAGATACTGAAGATGAAGATGAACAGGAACAAGGGGTAAAGAATGAAAATGGCATCCCTGATGCAGATGTTGATGAACCATCAGAGCATTCTGAAAGTGAGAAGGATGAGGATGAACAAGACAATGATGAGGAGTCCGAAAAAATAAAACATGGTTTTAACAAGTCATCATGGAGAAAGTCTGTGGAGGATGTTAGTGTGAAGAAAGTGAGGACCCCGAAGAAAATCTCACTGGCCACACCTGCAAAAAGCATTCAGAAAACTTATTCAAGGCAGTCCAAGTCTAAGACAGATGATACTAGTGATACAAGCCCAAGGGTCTTTTCAAGGAAAAAGAAAAATGAGGACACACTGAAGAAGAAACCTTCAACTTCATCGAAATCCACACCCAAGGCAAAAACTGGTAATACTTGTGCTATTAGCTCTTCATGTTTTCTCAATGGCTTCCTACTCTTAAAAATGAAAGCTTTCTATCCGTCGCTGTTATAATAAGGGACTCCAGAGACGCTTCTGGTTTTGGGTTTTCCATTTCTTTTTACTGGGGTGTGCGGGGTGTGTATTTAGTTCATATCTTGTCAATCAAAGAAGCATTATGGCAAAAGTGCAGTAGTATAATAATAGAATTACTGTTACTGAAAAATAATAGCAGTATTAGAGAACTATGTTTTTACTTCATGATGTTGGTTTAGTATTGTTATAAAAAAAATGTTGGTTTAGTATTCCTTGCAATTTATAGTATTGCTACTGAATTAGGGGTGATTGCTGACTACCCTTGGCCACCATTTAGCGTTAGGCCTTTGCTTCCTGCCATGGGTGGATGGAGTCCTTGAGGGCTACAATTTGTGAAGAGTTCTGACCTTTTCCCCTCTTATTTTCATGTCATTTTATTAACATTGGGATTAATCCTTTTTCAGAATAAGTGGGGATGATTTTAAAAAATAAAGAGATCGGGAACCCATCAGAAGTTGTGGGCAGACTCCAGTAGGTGGATATAGTGATGGGATATGCCTGATGTGGTGGATCAGCCCCCTGTGGGAGCAAAGACTACTAGTCTACAGATTAAAGAATCATTCAGGAGTATGCTCATCAAGATTTATCATGAGCTGACACTGCTGATGCTATCATGCAGGTAAAAAGGTGGCAAAAGAGAAGGATAAACCTAAAAAGAAGGAATCAGGTCCTAGTGAAGAGGAATTGAGGAAGACAATCTGTGAGATTCTAAAAGCAGTTGACTTTAACACGGTAGTCTATATACTGATGATTGAAAGTTCCTGATGTTAAAATCTTGATAAATATAGAAGCTTTAGCTTTGTTTGGTTGCTGTAGAATGGGATTATGTGCATGTCTTTTCGTTGACATCATCGGAGTGGGTCTACCATTATCCACAATACGAGGCATTCACATTTCTTGTGTTTTCTAGAGAGCATGAGATCTTTCACTTTTTGTTTAGCAGAGAGTGAAGATTTGTTCTTGTGTGGAGAACATGAGAAGAATTAGGTACATTTGTTATTGTGGACATAAATGGGCCTAATGCATCTCTAGGGAAAAAAGGGTAACCTGTGAGAATGAACCCTTTTTATATCAAACATTTGCAATCTCTCCAATTTTCGCATTTTTTTAGAGAATGTTCCTGATTTTTGAAATTTTGACTTTTTTCAGGCCACATTCACTGATATCCTTAAACAGCTCAGTATGTGCCACAGTTGACACTTTCTTTTTCAAATTCATATGGAATACTACTTACATCTTAAAATTCTTACCGAGGATTCATCTCTGTTTCAGCTAGCCATTTCAATGCCGATCTCACACCAAGAAAATCAGCTATCAAACTCATGATCCATGACGAGCTAACCAAGCTGGCTGATGAGGCGGAAGATGATGAAGATGAAGAAAGTGATGATGAGAAGGAAGAAGATTCAAGACCTGCTGGCAAAGTGGACGCATGACTCTGGTAGAACTTCATGAAAATGACATCTATTTTATTTTTATTTTCTTTTTTGAAAAAATATATACGTTTGATACTGCCTCCGTCCATCTTTGTGATGTGCCGCCATATATATATAGCACAGCAGTTTAGTGCTCGCGACCCAAGTCCCAACACAATTTTCCAGGGACAGAAGGCATTGAATTGTTTGTGTTGTGGATATATGTTATGTATACTTGACAAATAGGAATCTTCTTCACTTGAATTTATCTGACCCATCTATATTATTAGCACCTGGTGTTTCAGTGTCTTGGCATGTGCAGCATTTTTTTTTTTTATATAACTGTCTTAAAGAAAGCTGTGGAGTGTTGGAAATATCCCTGGAACTCTTTTATTATGCATGGCCATTAGTCCGGTTGTCATTGATGTTCACAAGGTGAAATGTTTTACAAAAATAGAATGTTCATATGAGATGCCCAGAAGCCCAGTATTTTGTTTTTAAGCTTTTATTTGTAATGTCTCATTCTGGTGTGGCACATCAGAGTTCTACCGGTTTCATTGGTCCCATGCAGATTTTTGATGGGTAGAGTAAAGTTGCCAAAGTGTTTGATGCATAATTGATGTATGTTGGGGATACTGTAAATGCTGAGCAAATCTGTTTGTATACAGGAGGAGGGTAAAGATTATACTGTGCTGTATTTGGCTCTTGAGCTGAGCTCATTACATTTTCCGGTTTAGTGTAGTGGAGTGCATTTCATCTTCTATATGCCTGACCCACCCTTATAATCTCTGCAAGTAATGAGTTAACAGTACAAAAAAAGTAGGGGTCTCCACTGCATCATCAGCTCCATTATCCTGACACCTGAACACAGCTGCTCCATTGACTTGTTCAATCAATACACGATTATTCAGGTCAGTTGCCGGCCAGTAAGCCAGCAAAAGCCCTACTTTTAGCTGGATTGGTGGTGGGGTGTGTTTGTTCTGCATATTTCTCAAGGTACTGCTTTATAAGGACGGTTCCAGAGTGGAGTTGTATCTTGCAGATGGAACATCCTTGAATCATCTCAGGTGACTGACCTTATTGGTTTGTAGAAATGGTTTATCTTATATAGCTTTCTCCATACAATTCTTTAACACACTTGGAATGGAATTACCAGTGTGGAGTGGTTATTCTGCACAAGTGGATTCCCTACCTTCGAAACCCATCTTGATTCCCCAACCTGTTGGGTTCCTTGGGGATTCCTTGCTTTGTTTTGTCTTTTTCTCCTCACCCAAATTCCAATTGAGTACTAAGATATCATTTGGATGTAGAGAATGAATAAATAAATACAAGTGGAGAATCCTTATGGCTGTCAATGGACCTGGGTCTGATCAATAATTTAGAGTATTCAATGGGCCCAACAGGCTGGGCCGACTCAGATTTAGGGTTTGGATTCCTTTTCGGGAAAGCCCTTTGGACTCTGGTTATGGATAGTTTTTAGTCTGTCTACCAATGTGGATGTGTGTATGCATATACCCCCATCCCCAGAATGTCATAGATCCCATGGGTCTTACACCGATTTGAATGGGATTTGATTGTTGGATTGAAATCAAATAAAATGATGCATTTTAAAACAGTTAAACTTGAGGGCAACGGATCAAGGGTGTTTCACCCATGATTGCTTGGCCTCAGGCGGGCCCATGGGTGTTTGGCATGGTCTCAATGCAAGAACTGAACTGCACAGGAGCATCTATACTTTTTGAGTGTTTCTTTACATGGGTATAAAATGTGGTCTGTTCTCAAGAAAGAAAGAATAGAGCTCTCTGAGTGAAAATGGGTTGTCAAGAGGATCGAGCCCTATTTGGAATTTGTCCCTTATTGTGTGGGCTCTGGCAAGCCCTATTACAAAATGGCAGCATTTCCCAAGAAAATCTCTCCTCCTACCTACTGTAAAAAGTTTAGTCAAGGGGAAAATCACTTTTCTTCATCTTCATAAAATTAGATTCAACGTAATGAAATGTATTCCTATTCCACTAGAGAAAATCTTGTACCTTCTCACTTGTCTATTCAGATGAGAAAATGGAGGTTGTGACTTGAGAGAACTGTCCCAAATGCCCACCTATTTTGTTCATGTCCAAAAGGACTCCTAATGCCCTAGGTAAATCTTTATTTATTTTTACAATTTAGTCGTTTGGGTTGTTCGATGCTTCAAATGTGAGATCCAGTCACTTCACGGCGGCTCCACCAATCCAGGTTTGAGTAGTTGGTGGGATGATGGACCAAGAATAAGCAACAAGTCCGGATTTGGTGAGGTTTTACCCTCAGCGACCTTGAGTGAACCAACCATAGTATGCCAAATCAGCCCACGTGCATGGAGGGTGCCTCACGGTGATGTGGCGGACTATTGTCGGTCCACTCACGATCACTAAGGATAAACCCCCTCAGAGGATCCCGATTCATCAGGAATACATTTCATATAGGCTGGCAAGAAATCAACAGGTATGATATGTATGTAGGGTTGTAATTTTATTTGATCTAAAAATAATACATTAATAATATGGAGGGACAGACTTGATGGGGCCCTACTACTTGGGGGGTGGGGGGAAGACATCTTGGATAGGCCCATATATCAAGTTCGGGGCCAACCCCTTGCCTCTAACCCCCTTCATCCGTAGCACACAAGTTTAACGACTTTATATTAAAAAGAAAAAATTGACCCTCGATCCAATGGTTTACACCATTCAAATAAGTGCAAAATTGATGGATTTAGTGTAATTCAGGTAGTCCCATGTGCGTGGATGGTTAAGATGAATCATCAAGTTGGCCCCTCTATGTTGCCCTCACCGTAACATTGTGAGTTATAGATGCACATAAATATTTTCCATTAATATGTATCATCATATGTCATCCCTATAAGCAATAAAGGTGCCAGGGCATCACATAAATGTTCTACATCAGTTTTTTCGGATACAAATAGGTATGAAT
Organism: Umbellularia californica; assembly: GCA_028538565.1. Lineage (NCBI taxonomy): Eukaryota > Viridiplantae > Streptophyta > Magnoliopsida > Laurales > Lauraceae > Umbellularia > Umbellularia californica. Next base: position 18,851,898 of record JAPQWN010000002.1, read on the forward strand.
GAGGATCCTCTGAGTGTATCCATGCACTGTGACCGCGAGTGGACCACTCAGGGTTCTCCATGTCACCGTCGGCAGTTCCTACCCGCGGTTGCGTGGCAGACCGTGAATGTTTCAGTCAGAATCATCATGTGACTTTTTCTCACCGGATCCGGACTCAAATAGGTAGATATTTTAAACCATGGTACAAACCCCTTCAACTGTATCTGACTTGTCTGTGGATGTGATTTTATGAGTAATGTTCATTAGTGGGCACCCAAAAGTGGTTTGCACTAACACATCACTCTTTATTAGATATATCTGCCCTGATAGTGATTTGCAGTACGTCCACCTAAGGCAACGTCCATGGCGAGTCTTCCACCAAAGAAGGGCTCTCTCTTTTCATAATTATCAACTTAGCATCTTATATGTGTTATTTTTACAGGTTGTCAGGAGAAGACAGTGGGACAATCTCAACACAGAACTGCTGGCCTGTAGGACCCACCTAGGGTCTTCCAATCATCAATCTAGACTCCTCATAGCCACTAACCTCTCATAAATTAGCACTCCATCAAATTTGACACGTATACGAGTCTTCTGTAGCCTTAGATTGGATTGATAATGAAAATGTGACATTCATCCAACTTTATCTAAATTGATAGATGTTCTATTATTTACTAAGAATTGACACTCATCCAACTTTATTTAATGGCCGAGATAACTTTAGAATCCTGGAATGGTTACCACCCATGATTAGATATGCCTCACATTCTCCACTACAGTAGCTCTAAAGAGGCCTTTTCAGGGTTTTATCATGTTGCCAATTTGCCATCCTCCCAAGTGGACCCCATAGGCTAGGGGGTTTTGTGCTTGGGAATGATCTCCACAACAAGGCTTGTTGGTTTGTATGCATCATTTCGCTGTTGACCTTGTGCTGCTACATCTACATATTGCAATAAGAGCCATGCTACTTGTCCCGGGTTTTTCACCCCGGACATGTCCCGACTCGAGTCGGGACATGTCCGGGGTGAAAAACCCGGGACAAGTAGACTTTTTGTTGCAATAATAGGGCCTCATATACATATGATATGATATGGCTCTGATGTATATTGACTGGTCTTTTAAATGTGTACAGCCAATCATTTTAGTTTAGATCGGATTTAGGTCATAGACCTAAGGTTTCAAATCATTGATGTGATTGCCATCCTTAGATCTTTACTTATTTGTAATCTCAATATTGAACTAAGAAACTTTGGATTACAGTCAAAGAGGATATGATCAAGACTCTAGTCCGCTGAAATAGTCATAAATAAACCATAGTTATGTAGTTCTGCTTTGTACTGGGACTAAAGAAAGCTGACCCATGACCACGAATCAAACGGTTATATCGCGATCTAGGCCTAAACCCAAAGTTTTCTTCAACTCCATCAAAAATCAATTTATGTTTGTGAAGAGGATCTAAAGCAAGGAAAATATGCTCAACTAACATGAGCTTGTTGGTTGGTTCTCATTGAGTAATGGTGATCCCACCTTTTTTGTGGATTTATACGGTTACGTGAATTGTTATCTTATACATTTTCTCCAATCCATATACGATAGAAATGATATACACTATTGAATTGATTACGTAAAAGTATGATCATCTGTAAAAAAAAAAAATATTCAAAATTAAATGGGTTTTACTCATCTATGATGCTTAGCAGTCTACAACATGATTGAGGCCCACTGAATCTTACCTCAATGTCTATTCTATTTGGCTTAGCAAGTAAGGTTGTCAGTGTTGGTATCCGAAAAGATTTTCTCCTGTGGACATTAGAAGACCTGTCTCTTTTTCCAAAAAAAACAGCATGGGCAGTAACAGTTCTGAAGTTCCTTTGTGCCTGTGATTAACAACATGGTAAAAAATCCAACATAAATGGCAAGAGAACAATAAAATTGAAACATTAGAATTCGTTTGAGATTATTCACCCCAATCTGAGTATCATTCCTTTGTTTTCATCAGTCCTTAGACTACTACTATATGAAGCTCTTTTCAACCAAGCATATATTCTGTGGAAGTTTCAACACTTTTAAACCTTTTACTCATGTTAAGCAGAAGCAGCTCAAAATTTTTGTATTATTGTTTTCTGTATTATACTCCCTCTTTTTACAAAGTCATAAAATTTTCATTTTTGGAGTTACTCTTTTCTTTTTGAAAGTAGAGGCATTAGTTTGTGGGTTGAGTGTATTTAGTATGGGAGTATATATTCTTCATTCTTGTCCAAAATTTTCATGGACACTGCCCTCTAAACTCGAGGAAAACTATAGAGGGCCCATACACTATAATGATGGTAGAAGGCCTCGATTTTACAATATCATGAAATAATCCGACATTACATGAAATCACGGAATAACCCAACATGCAAATAAAATTGAGAAAAAGGGCATTCTAGATATCATGGAATAACCTTGACCTCCCGTGATATCGTGGAATGGAGGTAATTCTTTAAAATAAAAAATTAAAAAAGTGGTGGGAGTACCTATGCTGTCATTATGAAGTATTTGGACCCTCAGTCACTTTTCTTGATTTTTAGTGGTATTTTACTTAAGAATTCTACTAAAATATTACAAATTTCAAATAAATGCGTCTTGCTTTGAAAATCATTCATAAACCATGTAGCTTGTGAAATCAATTGTATCTGGGCCCATTCGATTGCATTGATTTGATTACAAAGGAATTTATAGTCAAATTGGCTTCAACGGAAGATTGTTAAAGAGGTGAAGGGAGAGGGACACAAGACGGAGATGTAGATGCCTTCTTGTCATTCTTGGGATTTGAATCATAGGTGTATTGATTTTCTCACTGCAAAGATTGTGTTTATTTAAATGTGTTTTAAGGTAAAGGTGAAATAAATTTCACATTAATGGTAAAGGTGATATAAAGTAAAGATGAGTGAAGCATATGGTAAAGTAATATTTGTGTTTGGCATGTTTGAGGTAAACCAAATTGAGAGAAAGGGAGAGAGGGATGTTAAGGGAGAAGGGAGAGAGAAAAGATGAACAGACACCAAAAGACAAATGAACACACACCAAAATACAAGCTCTATATTATTGTGTTCTTTGCTTTCTAGAATTACAACCACCAATATGTAGAAAATCTTAAGCAATCTTGCTAAACGGAGTCTTACCCTAAAATGAAAACACAGCTACAAGAGATATCCATAAACCTTAGTAACCTAAGAACAGAATATCTGTTATAATATCATGCCCTACATAGTGTCACTAGTACAACCCCTCCAATGCGTGTGCTGAGTCAGCGATGAGTTCAACAAGAGAGTGATAAAATAGTTTCTTTTGTCTTAGGCTTGCTTTACCATACTTTACTATAGTTTTATATAGTAAAAAAAGTGGCAGCTGGAGACTACTTTCCTACTCCATTTTTCCAAACAAACAAAACAAATGGAGAATATACTGCATTTGGGTCGACTTTATCATCGCCTTTACTTTACCCATCTCTAACGGGGAGATTATTGGATGGGCATTTTTTATAGTCACATTTGTTACTTCAATTTTAACAACTTCTAGTCATTCTTAGGAATTCAACACAAGCCCTTAATACAAATTATCATAGTCCTAGGTCCCAGCTCCTCAAATCACGCGAGTTTGTTGTGACAAAGATTCAAGACATGTTAGGAATGTCAAATTCAGACCACAGTCAAAAGGGAGAAGATGAAAGGTCAGGGAGGGGTAGATGATGGTGAAGGGGTGCATTGATAGTAGGGTCATATCTCATGAATGTGACACACAGGAAGAGGTTTTCTAAGTCGTTGGTCCCTCTGGGTGTTCATGGACTGGCCAGAGCTTTGGCCCAGCCCGTTTCGAGCCACGTTTGGAATTGAATCCATTTAATATTTGGCCTGAGTTTGATTAAGCAATGGGAAACTTGGCCAAATACTGGTTCTAGTGTAGTGATTGATTTGTCCAAATAATTGATTGAAAGCCTAAATGAGTTGAATATCTGCCAACTCACCCAAGTTTCTTGGCTCAATAACCTTTCACCTTGAGTCAAGAACCTATCATCAACTTGGATGAGTCAACTCAACTCAGTAGAAACTAGTGCAGTCAAGTTTCCTAAGGTTTGAAACTTCCATGACTGTTTTATATGCACTTGAATCACCACAAACACATCATAACTTGTTGAAGAATTGTAGTGACAAATCACTGTTTTTAAATAGCATTTACTTAAATCACTGTTTTTAAATAGCATTTACTTAACTCTGACTGACATAACTAAATAACTATATCTATCTACCCTTATAAAAGAGAGAAAGACGTTGCACTTTTTTCACTCCACACATGCCCAATAAAATGCAAGTTGTGGGGCCTAGCCTTATTATATATAATAAATCTATATGCCCTTATCAAAGAGAGAAAGATGTGGTCAAGTTGTGGGGCCCACCCTTGTTATATATATTTTAAAATATATATATTAAATCTATATACCCTTATAAAAGAGAAAAAGATGTAGTCAAGTTGTGGGGCCCACTCTTGTTATATATATTTTAATATATATAATATATATATATGGGAGATGCTCCTGTGAGAGACGCTCTCACCTTATTATGAGAGATAAGGTGGGGGCCCTCACATCCATATCCAATAGCAATAACTTAAGTGTGAGGGGCCCCACCTTTATCTCTCATAGTAAGGTGAGAATATCTCTCACAAGAGCACCTCCATATATATATATATATATATATTAAGTCTATATACCCTTATAAAAGAGAGAAAGATGTAGTCAAGTTGTGGGGCCCACCCTTATTATATATTATATATATCACTATATAGAGAGGTGCTTTTGTGAGAGACAATCTCATATTACTATGAGAGATAGGGTGGAGGCTCTTACATCCATATTCAATATTAGCAACTTAAATGTGTGGGCCCCCAACCCCTATCTCTCATGGTAAGGTGAGAGTATCTCTCACAAGAGCACATCTCCATTATATATATATATATATATTTATATATATAGGGAGATGCTCCTGTGAGAGATATCTCTCACCTTATATGAAAGATTGAGTGGGGGCCTCACATCTATATCCAATGCCAACAACTTAAATGTGAGGGATCCTACCCCTATCTCTCATATAAGGTGAGAGATATCTCTCATAAGAGCATCTCTCATATATATAGACACACTCCTTTATATCTATACCCTTATATAAAAGAGGGTAAAGTGTAGTATCTTTCACCACACACCTGCCGAATAAAATGCAAGATGTGGGCCCCACTTAGTATTATATTATATATCTATACCCTATTATAAAAGATTAGTAAAATGTAGTACGATTTCACTACACACCTGTCCAATAAAAAGAGAGTAAGATGCAGTAAGGGAGGAAATAGAATGAGATAAAGGAAAGATAAAGAATCCACCCTTATAAAAGAGAGAAAGATGTTGTACCTTTTTCACTCCACACATGCCCAATAAAATGCAAGTTGTGGGGCCCACCTTTATTATATTATATATATACCCTTATATCTATACTCTTATATAAAAGAGAGTAAAGTGTAGTACATTTTCACTACACACCTGCCCAATAAAATGCAAGATGTGGGCTCCACTTAGTATTATATTATATATCTATTCCCTATTTTAAAAGAGGGTAAGATGTAGTACGGTTTCATTGCATACCTGTCCAATAAAAAGAGAGTAAGATGTAGTAAGGGAGGAAATAGAATGAGATAAAGGAAAGAGAAAGAAAAGAGATAAGAGAAAGTGAATCGGATGAATAAAGATGGGAACATAATAGGAATTCCTCAATTCCTCTAAAATAGACTTTGGGTCAGGCTTGAATTTAGAGGGGTTTTGAGGATCCGGATCAAAATGATCTAGAAAACTAAAGTTTAGGAATTAAAAATATCTACCCAGCGGTACCATAATCTCAAAAATCTAAAATTACGAAAAAGCCCCCTAAATTCTCTGCAAAATTGCTAACTACCCCCAACTATACCCAAATGAACTCGGATCTAGACCAAACTTCGCACACACGATCCTAATAATTTCTTTAATCTCTTCTATTGAGTAGATGTTGATATTTTAAACGTAATAAAATTTCGTTTTAATACATTCCAATAAATTGAGTAATTTTTTTTTGATTTCTTTATTTTTTTTAAGGTGGTGGAAAAAAGAAAAGGAAATTGTGGATAAGATTGGAATCTATCTCAAATCAATGTCTCAAATGTTGTTGTTTTTCCCTTTTCTCTTTTCAATTTTCTTTCAACATTATTCTTATTCAGTTTCTACAAGATTTTCAATATCTCAAATGTGGTTTTTTTCCCTATTCTTTTTTCAAATTTCTTTTAACATTCTTCTTATTTAGATAATACAAGATTTTCAATGTATGGAATTTTGTGGGTATGAGGTTTTTCCTCTGTGAGTAATTGTGTAAGGAAGAACATGACATTTTAACAGATTCTTCATTGACTCTTAACTTCTTTTAGAATGAAAGGAGTTTTCATACATGTAAGTGAGCACTGTCTACTGAAATTATTATCGTTTGATTGTATCTTCTTCTTCAAAAATTTTTTAATGTTGCAATAAAATCTTCATTCTAATAAACATGGGTGCAACCGGAGTTAAGAAAATGATGATGAATAGTTGGTTTTTTCTTTTTTATTCCTGTTTGGGCCAAAGTTAGGCCCATTGATAGCTTTCGCGCTCTAATAATTTTAATTATATGTCTGTTTTATTTCTTGAATCTTAACTCCTGGCTTTCAAATTGTGCGTATTTCATGTTTCCTTATGGTAAAACTTTATATTTAGTTCTCACTCTATGTTTGGAATATGAATTTGTGCATAACACTTAAAATAGCATTTAAAATGTAAAACTGATGCTGTTTTGTTATGTGACATAGGAAAATGGAAAAATCAAACAGAAAGTGTCCTGGTTCAGAAAAGCAATATTGACAATAATTAAAAGGACGATGCTATGAGGCATTGAAAAGCTTTTCCATTATCTATCTGAATCTGTTTTCCTTCTCCATAGAGTCGAAGGGGAATGGCTTGTTTTTTAAGCAATACAGGTGCAAATATTCAAAAGGCCAAAAACATAATTCATATTTGTATAAGAATCTGACATTTTAGTTTGTTTATTTTTTCTATTTTAGTTTATGTTAGTTAAAGTCTTACGCTTTAGCCCAAGGCCCTTCAATCGTCACCCTCCAAACCCTTCAAGAGTGGGATAAGACAAATAAGCATTTATTTGTAGTTCTCATTGAACCATTTTGTTCACTAATTTCCAAATTTTTATTTAGTTTTTTTTTTGTAAAATTAATTATGAGATATGGTGCTATTAAATAATCATTTCAATGGAATTTTTTTTCAGATTTTATCATTCAAATTTTTTTTTAGTCTTTCTTGGCACTATTTTGTCCACCCCGGTTAATAAACTAAGCCAAGTAGAAAAAAACAAAAGATTTTAACTATGCACCATTTACTCCATTATGTGGTTCATGGTGTATATACTGCCTTTTAACTCTGAAAACTTAAATGCTATGTGCTTTTTCAATAATAAACCTTGAACTAAGATGAGATGAAAATAAAAACAGAAAATGAATAGTATATTTTATAATGGATCGAAAGAAAATGAATCAAGTGTGTTTTACTTACTACCTTTTGGTGTTCAATACTTACAATTTTGCGGGTACTTTAAATACTTCGCCATTAGCTTAAAAATAAATCTAAAAGTCATGATAAAAGGTATTAGGTAACTTGCTACTTTTGTTACTGTTGCTGGTGGCCAATTGGTGGTTGTGTTATAATTCAAATACCAAATTGATTACACACAAGAGAATTAACATTCTCATTTTTTTTTTTTACCTGAAACAATGCTAATTGTGCAAATAGTTTCTATTTATTTATTTATTTATTTGTAAAACTAAAAGATACTTGAGTGGTATTTATATTTGAAATTTAAAATTTGAGAGCTAAGAACATCAGAGGGCTCCGTCCCCTATACAGAACAAAGCAGAAGACTTGATCTAAAATACCTATGTTACATTCTTATGTATTTCTTAATAGGAATGTCCAATTCTTTTGGCAGATTCGTATTTGTAGTTTTTTGTTTTTTGGTATTTTTTCCTTATAGATATCTCTATTTGTGAGCTTTCATTTCACTGAACTTCTATGATCACTTTGTATTATCCTTTTTTAAAGGGGTTTAAAATATAGCACTTTGTATCAAACAAAAGAAAATGCTGACTCTTAGAGATGTATTGCCTCTTTTTACCTGATAGTGGTTCGTCTTATAAAATAAAATTAAGCACATGTTAAATACTAATATTGATCAATAGGTGCTCTGCAAATCTTACTCGTCAGAGTTTATATCATAGTTCCACCATCGTTAATCCCTGTCGCTTGAGGACAAGCCGGATTACTTCATTATTCTTGACGGTCGGTGTGAGATGTTATTTTTCTTTATAAGTTAAGACTAAAACCACCATCTCAATTTTGTTATTCCGATAAGATATAATTAATTTTTTTCCTTAATAAAATTTGATTTGTGATTATATAATGCTCATGGTAATTGGTTAGAACAGTAAGCTCATCTGGTTCTTTGTTTTTATTTTTATTTTTTATAAAACTGCAGGTTATCAATTTCACTATGCTTTCGAATAGACTCCAACTTTAGCAGGTTAAGTCTACCAGGAAACTGATAAGTCGACCTGACATGTTAAATAAAGTAACTTTAAATTTCTTGGTACAAATTCATGATAAAATATCTAGAAATATGTGATTTATAGCTTCAAAAAGTTATATAAATTTCATATCAATTGTCTTTTGAGATCTCATTTTTCTCACTATATTATTGTTTTATTATTTTCAAATATATAGGACAAAAGTAGTGTCAGCTGTATTTGAACATTGTATGGGCCTTGTAATTTATAATCACTCATTTTATTTTGAAATTTTATTTTTAAATGTATTGAAGCTTCTACTGAATTTTTTGAGAACTTTATTTTTTTTAATTATTTTAAAAAAATTGTGTTTTCGGTGCACGTACAGGGCTCCACTGATATAAATAAGAAAAAGTCTACTTGTCCCGAGGCGCAAATGACCAAAATACCCCTCCGATATGGAGTCGGGCCAGGCTCGGTACAAGTCCCTCGGGACAAGTGGCATGGCTATATAAATAAATGCGTATGTATGGGTTAATGATAAGATAAACTAACCATATGCCCAGGTCAAAAAGTAGAAAGTAAAAGGCAAAGAAGGACAAAAGTTGCACTGATGGAGTGGTGGAAAATCCAAAACACACTTCCATAGACCTTCTAAGAAATGTCTCAATGCGTGTACTTTACTTTGCCTTGAGTGGAGGAGGAAGAAAAAAAAAATGTCAAAGTTGCAGAGACTGCTTGTGAAACAGGTACAAGCAGAGCACCTTTCCAAGTTCCACAAGGTGGGAAATTATGTTCCTTGGGCTCCATTGTATGATATTGCTATCAGCTGCACAATGACTCTGATTTTTTTAGATTCTTTGCATACCTAGGAACAGGCTATGCACTATCCTCACTGTGAGTTTTTGTGGGAATCACACTATTTACACTATAATAAATCCACCCCTTCCTTTTTTTTACTCAGTTCTTAAAATCCATGAGGATCCTAGACATGAAATTCAACCCACTGGCCGTTTTCATCATTATAAAAATGAATGGTTCGAATCGTGATGTAGGGTCCCACAAAAGTCTAGAAACTCTCATCTAACGAATCGTGATTCGTTATTACAAAGAAGATTAACGGTTTAAATTGTGATTTATAGTCTAGAGATTTTCACTGGTTTCTCAAGACCGATGATGAATAAACAGTTGAGATTGGATCCCCTATCTGTTTTTATCCTTCCAAAATGGATGAACAGTTTAAATTGTGATTTAAGAGTTCACAAGAGCGAAAAATGTGAGAAAAAAGGTAATTGTAGTTTCACCAATATGTGCAAGCTCGGATTTCCCCTTTCTGATTTCATTTTGTTGTTAATAATAATAATAATAATAATAATAATAATATTATTATTATTATTATTGAATTGAAGATGTGGTGAAGGATTGAGAAAGTGGAGGTAGAGAAAATTATCAATTGCTGAAATTCATATTTTAGCAAATTATTTCGCTTATTTTCTCTACTTATTTGTTTTTACATACTAAGGACAATATGTGTGCAATCTTTTATGCTTTTTTCTTCAAATGAATGATATTTGTATAGGCTCAGGCTTTCTATGAGTGGGAAGCGTGGAATCATGGTAGGGCCCACCTAATGAAAACCCGAGTTGTTAAAAATGAACACTTGTCCTATTTAAGTGGTATTTATGGGATATCTACAACTACAAATAGTACTTCATAACGAGTTGATTTCATTATGTTTGAGCATATAATTGATACTATGATTAATAGTGCATAAGATTATGCTAATCACATTATCGATTATGTGTTCAATCTTACAATGGGGTCAACTCCCTTTTGAGATAAAATTTAAACAATACATTGTCAGAGGGGATGGCAACAATTTTGAACGGCTTATATCATCAAAAGATATTGATCATATCCTTGTCCCTAGACTTGACATTTGGCCTAGAACGGTGTTTAGATTTGTTTCAATGCTCCATGATGGTGGGCCATATCACGTGACACGCATGCTCCGATCTGAGTGGACCAATGAAGGAAGGAGAAAGAATCGGGCCCTCACTTGTCCGATCCATGTTTAGAGTCCAATCAACGGCCCAGATCGTCCACTCAATCAGTCAATCGGACGGACTATAATCATCCACCTAGGCACATTCTTATCGAGAAACCAACGGCTGTTAGCACTCCACGTGTCTTACAGATGAGATATTAGACCGACGATCAAACGGACCCCGGCACTGGCTTCCCCCAATCCTCTCTCTCTGCAACCTAACCAAAGATTTCAACTTTCTTCTTTTCCGACCATCCCAAAGTCAAAACCCTAACTCTAGAAGGAAGAAGAAGAAGACCCCCAAACCCCTCTTCTATCAAAAACCCTAATTCCTCTATCTCTCTCTCTTTCAAACCCTAATCTCTTTGTCTCTCTCTTTGCAGTGAAATCCTTACTTTCTGCTTTCTTTTTTTTTTTTTTTGAAGTTCCACTGGCAACCCAGAATTCTAGGACGCTCGTCTTGAAAAACCCTAATTTCCTTTTCTTTGTATTTCCGATGAAGATCCTGTTTTCGTGGTGGTGTTGTTGAAAGCGAAGGTGGAGGCAGAAAAAAAGTCCAATTTTGATTTCCTTTTGGGTTCAAAAGTCTAAATCTTTTTCCATTCCTTAGCTGAATTGTTCAATGGAAGCAACCCCATTCCGTTGAATTGTACAAAACCCTCGATGGCAGAAGTAATGATTTACTGAATTCCAGTAAGTACGCTAGTCATTTCATCCGGAGGTGTTGAAAATAGAAAGACCCCTCGTAAGGAAAACTGTAATTTGTCGTTTCTTGTTTTGGAGAATCCGTAGAGATAGCTCTGATTCCTTGAGTTTCTGTAAGAACCCTAGCAATTTTGCATTTTTATCGTTGGATGAATCGGAGAGAAGAGTATCCTCTAGTACCTTGAATTCCTATAGGAACCTTTGCGGTTTCCTAATGTTTTTTTTTGCTTCTTGAAGTCAAAGAGGGGTAGCCGTAATCTCTTGAGTTCCTGTAATAACCCTAGAAAAGAGCCATATGACCTTGAATTCCCGTTTAACACTAGCTTTTTTCATCCCAAGAGAAAACCCATTTCCCTAGTTCCTTGAATTCCTGTAAAAATTCAACCTTTTCATCTCAAGAGAGAACCCATCTTCCTAAGTCCTTGAATTCCTGTAAAAAAAAGAAGGAAAGACTCTAGCTTTTTCATTTCCAAGAGAAAACCCATCTCCCCAATTCCTTGAATTCCTGTAAAAACTCAGCCTTTTCATCTCAAGAGAAAACCCATCTCCCTAATTCCTTGAATTCCGGTAGAAAACCTAGCTTTTTTCATCCAAGAGTGAAAAAAAAACTAAAAAAAAAGAAAAAAAACTACCCGAAGAGAAACCCCTAAGGTCTTGAAATGGCGGATTCCGACAATGAATCCGGCGGCCAGAACCACAGCGGCAACGCAAACAGTGAGTTCTCGCCGCGGGAGCAGGACCGCTTCCTGCCGATCGCTAACGTGAGCCGGATAATGAAGAAAGCCCTCCCTGCCAATGCCAAGATCTCCAAGGAGGCCAAGGAGACAGTTCAGGAGTGCGTCTCTGAATTCATCAGCTTCATCACAGGCGAGGCCTCCGACAAGTGCCAGCGCGAGAAGAGGAAGACGATCAACGGCGACGATCTTCTCTGGGCCATGACCACTCTTGGGTTTGAAGAATATGTAGAGCCCCTCAAAATCTACCTCCACAAATTCAGAGAGATGGAGGGTGAGAAGGCCTCAATGGGAGGTGGGAGGGGTGAGAATTCAAAGGAAGGAGGAGGTGGGTCAGATGGGGGAGGCTTCAATGGTGGGGGGATGTACGGTGGGATGAATGTGATGATGGTGGGCCATGGACAGCAAGGGCAGATGATGTATGGTTCATCTTACCATCATCAGATGAGTGGTGGGGGTGGGAGGAATACCAATTCAGGCGGTCCTGCGGGCACTGGTGGAGGCTCCTCGGTGCAGGGAAGGCAAGGCAGGGGATGATAAGGTTGGTATTTTCCTTTTTCTTCTTTAATTCCCTTTTTTGGTTTTTTTTTGGGATTTTTGGGGGTGGGTCTTATACATGGAGAAGATGTGTATCATATGTGATTTTGGACTTTGGAGATGGTGGTGGTTTAGTAGTTGTGAATTTCTCTAATGGGGTGGGGGGAGATTGGGGAGAATCTGTATTATAGAACTTAGGATGAATTGATGACGATGATGATATGCTTGGTTTTTTTTGATATTGATGGACCAGTGGAATGAAATTGGAATTGAGATGTCCCTTGTGTTGCATTCTCTATTTCTGTTTTGTTTGATTTGTTAATCTTTGCATGGCTTGTTTATGGATAGCTGTTTCTTCTCTTGGGGTTTTGGGGTTTTTGTGGGGAGCGTCTTATACATGGAGAAGGAGTGCATATATGTGTTAATTTGGAGAGGGTGGTGGATGGGTGGTTTTGGATTTCTCTATTTGAACTCTATAATAAAAATTAGGTTATTTGGATGATGATTGATGGTGCTTGGTTTATTTTGCTTTTTGAGACCAATGGAATGAAATTGGTAGTGAAATCTCTTTTGTTTTTGTACTGTTAGTTGTCGTTGGTATGGATAAGGTTGGTATTTTTTTCACCCAGGCAGAAGATGTGTATCATGTCTGGTTTGGGTGTTGACCTGTGGTGGATTTTTGTATTTAAGTTGGGTGTGGGATTGATGATGATTGATGATGCTCGGTGTATTTGGCTTTTGATGGACCAATGAGATGAAATTGTTGTCTCTCTCTGTGTGATGGGCAGATCTCACATAGCTTGTATTGATATAATTGCTTCTTCTCGTCTCTATATTTTGAATAGGGAAGGTTCTGATGTTCTGTTTTGTAGGAGGGCAAAATACATGGATGAGTGATATAATACATAGGAGATGTGGGGGCATCACGATTAAATTAGATGGATGCTTGTAGTCATGTGATTAAGGACCTTGTACACAGACAGTTGGATTAGTTTGATCCAACCCTCTGTTATTCTGTAAGGACTTCCATGATTGGACCTTGTAAATGATGCATGAGCTGTTTGAACGGTGCTGTGACATCTTTGGAAATTTTGTCAGACCCTAGATAGTGAACGGCGGGGATTTGTAATCCTTTGAAGCAGTAGCTTCTATAGCTCAATTGACCTCTTCACCTGTTCTATTTTTGAAGGGTTTTTAATTTCCAAATTTGGGTCTCCTTGAAATCTCTTTGGGTAATGACACTCTTGATGCATTAGGAGTAGAGGAAGTCAAGAACATGACTGAAGGTTCTTGAAATGGAGATGATGTGATTTGATGAATAATAATAGCAATAGGAAGAAGAGGCCCATGATGTGATGAAAAAGAAGTGCTTCTTTATGGAAAGAAATCTTTCCAACAAAGTAAGCTCTCATGATTTGCTTGCTACAACCCCTCCATTTATTATCATCTCACAAAGATATTAACAACTTTTTTAGTATGAATGGAAAGATACCTAACACCTTCCCAAAGTCTGTCTTGGCTTTTACATAGACTCAAGTCAGAAAGATGACCATGGTCTTTTCCTTTCTCCACTTTAGAGTGAAAGGTAAGTTCAGATTTCTGTCTGGCTTTCAATTCCCAGTTTGGGAAATTTCGTTGCAAAGAAGTAATGGATCATTTAGGGCACACTTGTATAACACCAAGATTCCATGATTCAGAGGCAGTTCATGCTCAATTTTTCAATATTTGATGCAAAATGTAATTGTGAACTTTTTTTTAATTTTTTTTTCTGGTTAGAGAGGAAAATGAAATCTGCTTGAGCTAAACAATTTCACCCATCATCATATTGAAACTTTTGGCTCACGTTTGGCAACTAAATCATCATAAAAAAGACTAGCGCTTTCAGCAAAGTCATGGATAACCCACCTTTGTGGAACAAGCCTTAGTCCCAAGTCTTCAAAAAAAAAAAGAGAAGTAGAAAAACACAACCACCCATAAATCTGCATTTGTGGAACAAGCCTTACTCCCTAGTCTTGAAAGGAAAAATAGAAAAACACAACAACCATATCATAATGCTTACTAAACAGTAAACACAACACAAATGCCCCACAACCCCTGAGACCTCAGACCCTGGTTCCACACAGGAACCTCTTGGACTGAACTCTCAGAATCTTCTCCCGAACGAATTGCTATGGTGAAGAGCAAGATTCCCGGAGGATTCCTCCAACTCCTGCTATGTTTATTAAAGGGGGTTGTGAGATCATGGGGGTGGAGGGACCTATGTGAGCAACTAGCCCTTCAAAGACATGTATAAGATTCCATTCCATGATTGAACTAGAAGTGATTGTTTTATGCCCTCACCTTACATTTTACAAGGGTTGATGATGGATGGGTGTGGTATTTAAAATGATGTTGTCATTTTGGGCTTTCCACACAAACCACGCTACCGTTGTCTTGAGGGAGAGGCGTCAATGGGATTGGGATCCAACAAATCAAAGCCAAATGGCCTACGGAGTCACTATTGCAGGGGTTGGGTATTTTTGTTGGAGTAAGCATAGCCAGAAAACTCTGGGCATGGTCAGATTAAGACTGATGAAATATAATACATGCACTTGGCCAGCCGTGATCTAGTGGGTGATCGATCATTCAGAGCTTTGCCAACAAAATAGTAGAAAGCTTTTATGGGAGACCTTCAATTTCCACAATAGTTTCTAAGAGAAGTGGAGTCCAGCAACTCTCGGAAGGAGACACCCATAAAAGGCCTCAAAACTATAAGAACTTGTGGGTTTAGATCCCCACCATGTGCCCCTAGTGATTAGTTCTCGGCTATTTAGAATCGAATGTCCCTCAAGCTTAGGTACGAAAGCTCATTGGCTTGGCATAGCCGGAGATACATTAGGGATTTTATATATATATATAAAAAAATCTAATATCTGAACCCTCTCCAACAACCGTTGTATCCCATGAATTAGATAGCATAGCAATATTCCATCTAATCATCATCTACTGTCCTCCCCTTCCTTAAAGCCAGTGTGTTCCATAAAAACTTCTCTTGAGTGGTTGTAATCTTTGCCATTTGATTTCAGTATGCGTACAAGGTTTGCATCCCCACCAGTTCCGGGGGACTGGTCATAAGGACGAGTGGCGGACTTAGAATTTTCGTTTAAAAGGTGTGGATCCAAACATACAATTAGATTTTGAAAACAAATCAGGAATTTTCATATGGGTTTTTTTTTTCGGGCGGATACAAGATTTTTATGTGGACTCTCAAAATCGAGCTGGAATTTCGATCATAGATTTAGAAGCAGACAGAGGTCCAACGGTTGCGACCGCCCCGACCTGAATGCACTTGGGTCCGTTTCTAGTGAGGGCAGAGTTTAGAAGAACTTTCCTTCCAGTGCTACACTTGACTTGCTGATCTTTTGTGGATTGCTATGTGGCTTTCCTTCCTCTGAGGGGGACATTGTCTCCCCAAGGTAGTGGAAAGTTGGGTTTGCTCCAGGTATGCCTAGGATCGCCATCACCTCTTGAGGTGTTGATGTCAAAATTTTGCCAAACAAAAGATGCATATGGAAATTGGTCTAAGCTCATTAAATTAGCATGATTCAATGACATGAGTCATCAAAATTTCAAAATATTTTTTTAATAAAAAAAATACATGAGTAGCTATTGGTAAAGTGGTGGAAGCTAATGCACATCATCCCAAAGGTCTAAGAAGTTGCATAACTTCTCAAACAAAGAAATAAAAAGAGGAGAAGTAAAGAGAAAGGGGATTGCATTCTAAGAAAGAAGAGAAAGAATAGAGCAAAAGAGAAAGACAAAAGGAGAAGACATAGAAGTAGACAAGGTAAAAAAAAAAAATTTTATTCATCTCTTGCTTCATCTTCCCCACTACCATTATTGGAGATTCGGAGTCCTCTTTAAAAGGATTCTGCCCTCCAGCCACCACATCACTTTCATTCCATCTCCATTATATCATTCCCCCCACCTCATCTTCCTAATATATTCATCTTCCTCATATGCTGCAATTTTCCTCCCATTAAAATGGAGATTCGGATCCTCGGAGAAGGTTTCCGCCCTCTACCTAATGGGTGCCCACTTCATCTCCTTCGTTTCATTTCACCATCTTCATCTTCATCTTTCCCACCACTTCATTTCCATTAAAATGGAGATTCGAAGCCCTACTTAAAAAGGTCTCCGCCCTCCTACAAACTCTCTGGACATTCAAAACCTTATTTCATAAGTTTCTACCCTCTGCCAAACTCTTATTGGTAGGATATACACTACACAAGTTTATTGCAAACAAGTCTAGCGAAGAGTGTATCAAAGATAATATCATTGATGGAAAGGCTATGCTGTTGCGACCATGTTGCTAATGGGTTTTCTTAAGACACTTCTAATATGTATTCATGGTATCCAAAGGTTCACTTGTCACAGAAATTTACAATACAAAACCATGGTTCTCATGTTTGATGGCAGAAGTGACGTCCATACAAGATTGTCGTTCATGCCTTTGCAAAATGAGAAAAGTTGATTATGCGCTAGAAATACTTAAGGCAATGGAAAAGAAATGAAGGCCAATGGTCTCTACAAAACTGAGTTGACGAAGAAGGCCTTAGACTTCTTTTTAAAAAATGGTGGAGAAGTCATACCCGATAGTACCCTTATAAATAAGCTTTGCAAAATCCGGAGTGATTATTGTTTGACAAACTAGTGAGCAATACAACAACACAGCCTATACTCTCTGGTTGGAAAGTGGTCGTGATGGTAACTGTAGCGAATACAATATTCAAGGAACTAAAATGTCAAGCATGACTCCTTTTAATGGCACTATGTCAACACCCACTTCAGATTTGAATTGGGTCTCATAGAGAATTTACTATAGCAAGATCCTCCATATTCTTCATGTGCCTCCCATGGGAAAGGGAAGATCCATTATAGAAATTCAATAATGCTGAATGGCCTACTGGAATATCCTTTGTCTTCACCTCTAAACTTGGTAGATCATTGCCAGAAAATTGCAGCTATCACATGGTCTTAAATATTATCTAATACACATAATTTTGAGCCAAGTCTAAACACCAGTGGGGTCACTAGCATAAATGTGCTAACATATGGTCTGTAAACATGATAGCAAATGGGCTTTTAGAAACCGAAAGTTTCCACAGAGTCACATAGTTATGCATGTGTGATACCAGAATCCACCATATTGCTAAACCCCACATCCAAACAGCTCAAGAAACTAGAAACCTTACATCCAAAAAAAAAAAATCTTGAATCCCAACAAACAAACAGCCTACAAACAACCCACAAACCTGAATTCACCTAACCAAACACCCTACAAATAGGCTGAGTCCACCTAAACAAACAGCAAAAATTCTCCTAAACAAACAGCCCATATATTGGCTGCAAATGGGTTGAAAACTCAATCCAGGATGGGGCTCTAAATGGGTCAGGAGTTAGCCCAAATATTGGCTGAACTGGGCTGGATTTTAGCCCAAACACTTGCTGAAATTGGGCTGGGTTACAGCCAGATTTCGTCTGCAAATGGGTTGAAAACTCAGTCCAGGATGGGGCTCTAAATGGGTCAGGAGTTAGCCCAAATATTAGCTGAACTTGGCTGGATTTTAGCCCAAACACTTGCTGAAATTGGGCTGGGTTATAGCCAGATTTCGTCTGCAAACAGGTTGAAAAATTGGGCTCTAATTGGGTCAAAAGACACCCCAAATAAATGGATATGGTGGCCTGAAACACAGTCTAAAAGAGGGACACAAATAGACTAAAAATTAATTCAGCACGCTCCTATAAATAAATTGAAAATTAGTTATGTGAATAGAGCTAAAAATCAGTTATGCGGCTATAATGGACATAGATAAAAAGTTTGGGTTTAAGTAAATAAAAGACCTGAACCCATGACATAGATTCAAGCAGAACATTGAACTCATTTCTAAACTGGGTCCTTAAAATTAAGGAGTGAACTCAGGCTATATATTGAATCTGTAGCCAAACAATTTAACTTGGCGTTATCCAACCAAAGAAAAGATTGAGATTTACACTCTGCTAGCATGGTTGCCTATATTGGTTTATTGATTGCTAATGGGCTTATACACCAACCCAAACTGATTTCTCTGAATGGGTGAAACTTTGACCCAAACTAGTTTCTCTAAATGGGTTAAACCTTGACCAAAAATGTTTTATCTAAATGGGTTGAACCTTGACCCAAACTGTTTTCTCTAAATGGGTTAAAGCTCAACCCCTAAACCTTAACCCAAACTGATTTCTCTGAATGGGTGAAACTTTTGACCTAAACTGGTTTCTATAAATGGGTTGAAAATCAACTCGAACAATAGTAAAAATAAGGCTGATTATGAATCAGAAATTGGCCAGAATTGGCCTAAAATATTGTTCAAATATTGGCTGAAAGTGGGCTCAAGAATTGGCTAAAAAAAAAAAAAGACTAAAATTTGCCAGTCTCTCAATTCATAATTCTGGGACTGACCCAAGACAGAATTTGGGCCTAAATATGGGTCTAATCTAAGACAGAATTTGGGCCTAAATCTGGCCAGGTTTTTTAGTCCAAATCATGTCAGAATATGGGGTCTAATCTAAGACAAATTTTAGGCCTAAATCAGGCCAGATTTTGGGTCCAATTCAAGACATATTTTTGGGCCTAAATAAGACCAGATTTTGGGTTTAAATAAGGCCACATTTTGGGTCTAATTCAGGCCTAAATAAGACCAGATTTTGGGCCTAAATAAGACCACATTTTGGGTCTAATTCAGGCCCGATTTTTGGGCCTAAATAAGACTAGATTTTGGGCCTAAATAAGACCACATTATGGGTCTAATTCAGGCCAGATTTTTGGGCCTAAATAAGACTAGATTTTGGGCCTAAATAAGACCAAATTTTAGGCCTAAATAAGATCAGATTTTTTAGCCCGAATCAGGCCAGATTTTGGGTATGAATCAGACAAGATATTGGGTCTAATATGAGACAGATTTTTGGGCCTAACTTAGGCCCTAATTCTGGGTCTTACCCAGGCCAGAATTGCAGTCCGAGTCAGGCTAGAATTATAGATTCAAGTCAGGCTAGAACCAATCCAAACATATAATTCTAAACCAAAACCGATTTATGGGACAAAATTGGGCCAGAATTATAAACCAAAATCAGCACAAATAACAACTTAAATTTGGTTAAATTAGATGTCAAGAAATCACTTATAATGGGCTGAAATGTAACCCAAATATTGGCTGGAAGTAGACTGAAAACTGTGGATTAGACTTTGGGTAAATAATTTTCTCAGTTGGATCGTCATTCATCACTAACATTGATAAAAGGGTTTTAAGTTTAATAGTTTCTTAAGTTACATTTATTTAAGGAGTTTAAGCTAATGGCGATTATTATTCACTTCAGTATGAAATTAGGGTGAATTCCAATTATTGGGAGGTTAATGAATAAGAAGGGATTGGATTCATGATGATAAGTGGGTCCTAAGAGTTACAAAAATTACATTTTGATCAGGAGGAACTTTTATTTTTTATCTTTTTCTTTTTCTTGTACCGTAGTGAGGGACGTTAGTGTGTCAGCCATAGCGCGCAAGTTCAAGTCCACAATGAATTGAAAAAAAAAAAGCCACAAAAAGACTCGATTATATAGTAAAGGCCACAATATTATTAAATAGGGGAAGAGATGCTCCTATGAGAGATGCTCTCACTTTACTATAAGAGATAAGGTGGGGGCCCTCACATCCATATCTAATGCGAACAACTTAAATGTAAGGACCCCCACTCCTATCTCTCATTAAGGTGAGAGATATCTCTCATAGGAGCATCTCCCATTATATAGCTATTAAAAAAACCTATAAAAATGACTACATCAATTTGTTTGTGAATCATATATGATATTTGTGTATATTTATATGTTGCGACTTATTTTGAGCATCAGTGCTCATAATTAGGTGAGTACTGTTTCTTGTAAGGCCCGCCTAAGGCCCCACTCGAGAATGGGACCAGGGAGTATTGAAAGCACTTGACTGTATATGATGAGAAAGGCTCAAATCAACATCCCAACCACTTGACCAACAACTAACAAGTTTTCACAGTTCACAACAATATACAGTAGATCCCATAGTCTATTACATTTGGAAGGCCGCCAAACCCGGGCTTGGTGACTATCAGGGTCCCTATTTTATGGTCCACTTGAACAGATTACCAATTGGGCCTCACTAAGTAATTAAGCACACAGTGGTTACCTGAGGTTTTCCCTTTATTTATATACATATAATATTATTTAATAATCTAGAATGGTGTAAAAGGGCCTGGTTGGGGGCAGGCCCATGGAACTTGACACAGAGGCTCACCATTATGTGACAAGCACTTCCATTCTAGGCCTGTGGTTACCTATGGCCCTTAAGCCTGTCCATATCAAAGTGACCCTCAATTCTACTCATACTTCAACTCATCTCACATTTATCCTTTTCATAATGTGAAGTTCACCTACGACTTAACATAAGTTGCATGTAGGATGCACCACGATAAATTATAAGTCTGGTTAAATAAAATAATGTGACATTCACCTCACCTTTACTCCTCCGCATATGTAAACAACCCGACCCACTTTTTAACCTTAAAATCCATCATCAAGATAATTACATACACATTAAACTTTTGAGGCCCCCTAAAATAGGTTTAACTGCTTACTCCTCTAATTGGGAAGAATCTGGGTGGGCCCATGAAGACCGGGCTTCTCTTTAGAAAAGGCCCAGGCCCCAATATCCGGAATCTGAGTCGTGTCCAACTCGACTAGACTCGGACTCCTCTGATCTTTTCATATTACTGAGAGAGAGAGAGAGAGAGAGAGAGAGAGTTTTTGAGTTGTTCTTGATCCAAATCATCAAACATCAAGAATCTGTAAATGGGGTTTTGTTAATCAGATTTTAGCCTTCCTTTTCCTTTGAGAGATCTCCAATTTTTTCAATCTCTTTCTCTCTCTACACCATGAGAAATCTCAGAAACATGCAAAAGCTCACCTCTTTCAAACCCAACTCTCTCCCTTTCCTCTTCCTACCTTCCTCACACTTCTCATCAAATCATCAAAACTCCACCTCAAACATTCCATCTCTGCCCTTCTCTTCTCCTCCTCACTGTACCCACCAACAGATTCCACCATCCAAGACCAACCTCTACTCCTCCTTCTTCTGCTCCCTCATAGAACTCTATCTCACCTGCAAGAGATTCTCAGATGCATCAGATGCTTTCCTGTCAATGAGAAAGCATGGTCTTAATCCAAACTTGAAGTTCTGGAATCGGATTCTTTTCAAATTTAACAGTGCTGGTTTGGTTCCTCAGGTATGGACTGTCTACTCAGAAATGCTGCTTTGTAAAAGAAGACCCAATCTTTTCACTTACAATGTCTTAATTCATGCTTTCTGCAAAATGGGTCGATTGGAAATGGCCTTGGATTTGCTTAGAACCTCTGAAACTGACACTGTAAGCTATAATACTCTCATTTGGGGGTTCTGCAATGAAGGAATGGTTGAATTAGCTGTTGAGTTTTTGTCAGAAATGGTTAAAAAAGGCATTTTGATTGATACGATCACTTGGAATACTTTGATTCACGGGTTTTTCCAAAAGGGGTTGTTAGAAAATGCAGAATCTTTGATGCAGATGTCAATTAATGGGGGTTTCGGTTTGGATGTTGTTGGGCTTAATACCTTAATTGATGGGTATTGTAAGTTTGGGATGGTGAACCGCGCTGTTGGGTTGATGGAGAGTATGAGGCAGGATGGAGTTTTGCCTGATATAGTAACCTACAATACGCTGATTAATGGGTTCTGTAGAATTGGGGAGTTTGGTAAGGCAAAAGATCTCATGGATGAGATTTTGGGCATCAAGAAGGATGTTTCCAGTTCAAAGCTTAATTGTTCAAAGAACCAGAATTTGATAGAAGAAAAGGATTTGGAGCTCAATGTTATAACCCACACGACTTTTATTAGTGTGTATTGCAAAGAGAGAGAGCTTGAGGAAGCGTTTTCATTGTATGAGGAGATGGTTCGAAGTGGTTTCTTGCCTGATGTGGTTACTTACAGCTGTCTTATAGCAGGCCTCTGCAAGAATGGAAAAATTGCTGAAGGGGAGATGCTTTTTCGGGAGATGGAGAACATGGGTGTGTCTCCTAACCACATCTCATACTCTACCCTCATCGATTCTTCCTTTAAAGCGAGAAGTGCTACACATGCATTTCTTCTTCAAAAGGAAATGGTAGTGCGTGGAATTCCTTTTGATTTGGTTTTGTGCACAATTTTGATGGATGGGCTTTTCAAGATGGGGAAGACAGATGAAGCAGAGGACGTGTTTCGAATGATGCCAAAGCTTCATATAGTTCCAAATCATATAACATATTCAGTTTTGGTTGATGGGCGTTGCAAGATAGGAGACATGAGGGCTGCGGAACTTGCACTGAAAGAAATGGAGAGGGAATGCGGCGATGCCAATGCCGTCACGTATTCTTCCATTGTCAATGGATACACAAAAAAGGGAGTGCTGGAGGAAGCAGTGGATACTATGAGGAAGATGGTGGAGAAAAATGTCCTTCCAAATGTATTCACTTACGGTACACTTGTTGATGGATTCTTCAAGGTGGGAAAAGGTGAAGATGCATTGGGTATGTATGAGGAAATGACGAGGCAAGGTTTGGAGCCAAACAAGTTCATACTTGATTTTCTTGTAAATGGTTTAAGAAGAAGTGGAAGGATGGAGGAAGCTAATGGTATATTTAAAGATATGTTAAGAGGAGGTTTGCTGGCAGATTGTGTTAACTACACTTCTTTAATGGATGGCTTCCTTGAAGTGGGGCAAACATCTGCGGCTTTCAAAATCGGCGAAGAAATGATGGAGAAAAACCTAGCGCCTGATGTTGTTGCATACAATGTCCTTATTAAATGTCTTTGTAAAATTGGAAAATTTGATGAAACACAAGGCTTTTTAAAGGAAATGAAGGATATGGGCTTAGCTCCTGACCTTGCTACCTACAACACAATGATCAATGCACATTGCGAGGAAGGAAATATAGAAAAGGCTTTTGAAATTACTAATGAGATGAAGAGTAATGGGTTGATCCCGAATGTGATCACTTATAACTCCCTCATGGCAGGGCTTTGTGAGAGAGGGGAGATTCAGAAAGCAACAGATTTGCTAAATGAAATGGCAATTGCAGGCACCTGTCCAAATGCTGGTACTCATGGAGTAGTGTTGCGTGCATGTTTAAAGGCTAATAGGGTAGATATTGTTCTTCAAATGCATGAGCGATTAATAGAGATGGGACTTAAACCCAATTTGATGGTTTATAATACTCTTATCAATATCTTATGCATGCATAGAATGACACGAAAAGCAACCCTTGCATTGAAAGATATGTTACAGAGAGGAATTGCAGCTGATACTATCACCTACAACGCTTTTATACATGGATACTGCAGAAGCAGCCATTTGAAGAATGCATATGCTTTGTATTCTCAAATGTTAGCTAAAGGTGTTTCTCCAAATATCAGAACTTACAACACCCTTCTAAATGGCCTTTCAAGTGCTGGTTTAATGAAAGAAGCTGATAAGTTAATTGATGAGATGCAGAAAAAGGGATTTCTACCTAATGATATTACTTATGGTATTATGATTTCGGGCCATGCAAAGATAAGTAATAAGAAGGAATCTATTAGGCTATACTGTGAAATGGTGAGGAAAGGGTTTGTTCCCACAGTAGGCACGTACAATGTGCTTATTAGTGATTTTGCCAAGGTGGGCATGATGAATCAAGCTAGAGAATTTCTGAATGAAATGCAAAAGAGAGGAGTGTCACCAAATTCTTCAACCTATGACATACTCATCAGTGGGTGGTCTAAGCTATCAAATGGAGCGGAGGTGAAAAGGCTGCTGAAAGTGATGAACGAAAAAGGGTTTGTACCATGTGAAAGTACCCTTAATTTTATCAGTAATGCCTTTGCAAGACCAGGAAAGAAGATATATGCTCGGAAATTATTAGAACGGCTATACAGAATCAAACCAGAGAAAGAGAAAGATGTTAAATGGGTTACTAGATCTGGGTCAGTGGGTCACAGCCCATGACAACTAAAGCCCAACTTGTGGGTCAAACATGTGTACAGCTATGTAATTTTATTCATTGCCTTATTAGGAGGTATGATTAGATTCTGATTAGGTTAGAATGACTGTAATTGCTACAATCACTGTATCTTATATGACAACAGTATATCTATATAATGAAGCATCATGACCCTCAACTGGGATCATCGAATTCACAATTCTATTTATGTCTTCTTCCTCTTGCCGGTTTTGACATGGTATCAGAGCTGCGTTTCTTAGTGAATCTTCTCCATCTTCCAAGCATTGGAAGTTGTCAGTCTCTGGGAGACTCTCTGAGTATATCTTCTTCATCTTCCTAGCATTGGAAGTCGTCAGATCAAGGTGTGATCAAACGCGGCCCACCCCAGATCAGCATCATCAAACCTAGACATTGCAACCACTTTGGTCGCCTGCTCCTTCTGGTATTTGTGGACATTTTTTGAGGATTTTTTGCATTTCAAAGGTAGGATCTCTACTACTTCTAGTAAAATCTCATTTTCTGCAGTATATTTTCATCACAGCCGTCCAAATATCTGGCACTGTTTGGCAAGCAATCTGGTTTATTGGATGCGAAATTTGATCCTTCATCAGTCTATGATGTCCGACTGATCGTTCAACTTAAGTTTCTTCTGTTGCACTCCATTCTGGTTCAAAATTTCAGGTTGCCTGGCACACTTTTTTGAAGAAAAATAGTTTTTTCTTCACTGCTTTCCATTCTGATTGCTTAGTTGGAACATTTGGAAGTCGGAAGTCTTCTTTGTTTAGCATCGTCTCTTAGTTTGTTTTAAGAATAGTTGGATTTTCTTGAACAGTTTCTTGATTATTGAAATGGAAAAACATGAAATTGCATTGATCAAATTTAATGGAAAAAATTATACTTCCCGGTCCTATCAATTTCAAGTCTATCTTGACGGAAAGGAAATGTGGGGACTTGTTTCAGAATTGGATCCACGCCCTAAGGAAGATGAGAAAAAACTACTCTCTTGGAATACAAAGGATGCCAAGATAAAAACCTGGATTCTTGGTTCCGTTGAACCACAATATATTCTGAACCTCAAACCCTACAAGACCTCCAAAGAGATGTGGGAATATCTGAAACAAGTATATCACCTAGGGAACTCTGTCCGTCAATATCAACTTGAACTGGAGATTGCTCAGTATTCCCAAGGCACTTCTTCCATTCAGGACTATTATACGGGTTTTCTCAATTTATGGGCAGAATATGATGAAATCAAATACCTCAATGTATCTGAGGTAGCTCTTTCTGAGATTAAAAAATTACAGGCAATTTCTCATAGAGACCAGTTCCTCATGAAATTGCGATCGGAATATGAGATCATTCGTTCCAATCTGATGAGCAAGGTTCCATCTCCATCCCTGAATGAGTGTCTTAATGAACTTTTGCGAGAGGAACAAAGTCAGCTCACTCAACATGTTCTGAAGCAACAATCCTCAGGAAACTCTCCTGATGTAAGTCACACCCCTAGTGTCTATCATGGTCAGGGATGGATCGTTCATCATACTACTTCTGTTACTAAAGGACAACCTCTTGCAAAAGATCTCAGCAAAGTCCAGTGTTTTGGTTGCAAAAGTTATGGACACTATGCCTCGCAGTGTAAGACCAAGTTTTGTAATTACTACAAATCAAATGGTCATGTTATTAATGAATGCAAAAGGCGGCCACAAAATCGCATTCCACAAGCATATCATGTCAACACTACAGATGCTACTACTTCCAGTGATGGTCCTCCAGCACCGGTCATGCCTTCACCACCTCCTGCTTCAAATAATGCTCCTTAGATCACTCCTGAGCTTATTCAACAAATGATCATAAATGCCTTTTCTGCACTTGGCATTTCATGTAACCACCAATCCCCTTCCTCCATATGGTTTATTGATTCTGGGGCTTCCAAAATCATGACCTCCTCCACCACTCATCTCTCTAACATGCAACCATATGATGAAAATCTGCAAGTCCATATTGCTGATGGTCAAAAGCTTCCTATTACAGCTACTGGTGATATCATTCACTCATTACTTCTCACAAATGTCTTTCTATCACCTCATCTAACTACAAATCTTCTGTCTGTTGGACAACTGATTGATGATAATTGTAATGTTTCATTTTCTCGCTCCGGTTGTGTTGTGCAGGATCGAGTGTCAGGGACAGTAATCGCGAAGGGGCCTAAGTGTGGACGCTTGTTTCCTATTGTTATGCCTTCCTCTCCAAATAAACAAATCTCTGCTTTTTCTTGTTTTTCTCCTCAAGCTGTTTGGAGGCTCTGGCATAATAGATTAGGCCATCCTCATTCAAAATTGTTATCTTCGATGTTGAAAATTGGTAGTATTAATGAAAATAAAATTTCTTTTCGTCACATTGATGAGTGTTCTATTTGCAAACTTGGAAAAAGTAAAGTTCTTCCATTTTCTTCCAAATCTACTATGGCTTCAAATTGCTTTGACATTATTCATAGTGATGTCTGGGGGATTACCTCTGTAATTTTTCACACACATTTCAAATATTTTGTCACCTTTATTGATGATCATAGTAGATTCACATGGGTATATTTCTTGCATTCCAAATCTGAAGTCTTTGATGCTTTCCAAAAATTTATGGCTTTGTTGAAAATCAATTTTCTACTCACATAAAAATTCTCTGATCCGACTCCGGAGGGGAATATATGTCCCACCAGTTTCAAACTTATTTGCAAACACACGGGATTTTATCGCAGTGATCATGCCCTTACACTTCTCAACAGAATGGAGTGGCTGAACGAAAAAACAGACATCTCCTCGATACTGTTCGTTCCCTTCTCTTAGAATCTTCCGTTCCAGCAAAATTTTGGCTCGAAGCTTTAGCCACTGCAGTTCACTTAATCAATCGCTTGCCATCTCATCGCCTCGCCATTCAAACACCTTACTTTCATCTCTTTCATACAGATCCTATTTATACCCACCTGCGTATTTTTGAATGTGTGTTTTGTTCATCTTCCTCCTACTGAACGAACAAAATTAACTACTCAATCA
The DNA here is from genome assembly GCA_028538565.1 of Umbellularia californica. Classification (NCBI taxonomy): domain Eukaryota; kingdom Viridiplantae; phylum Streptophyta; class Magnoliopsida; order Laurales; family Lauraceae; genus Umbellularia; species Umbellularia californica. Next base: position 18,879,698 of record JAPQWN010000002.1, read on the forward strand.
GCTCAATGTGCATTCTTTGGCTATGCTTCTCACCAAAAAGGGTATATCTACTATGATCATGTGTTCAACCGTCTTCGCATCTCCTGAAATGTCACTTTTTTTTTTAAATCAACGTTTTTTTTCTACCCATTCCTCGCCTTTACCTTCTTTTTCTCATCTACCTGCTTTTTCTGACACAATCTCGTCTCCACTCATTGTTTATGAATGACGTCGTCAAAAGGATGCTCCATTACTGCCTCCCCCTCTGGATCCCTCACCGGCACCTGATCTTGCCCCTACTACATCACATGCTGCTTCATCTCCAATTCAGCTTCGGCGCTCTACTCGTCTCTCCAAGCCTCCGGAAAAATATGGGTTCACTCACACATCCTTGCTTGCTACCCTCTCCTCCATTGTTATTCCTACTTCTTACTCACAGGCGGTGAAGCATGACTGTTGGAAAAAGGCTATGCACGAAGAATTAGCTGCACTGCAGGACAATCATACCTGGGATATTGTTTCATGTCCTTCTTCTGCAAAACCTATCGGCTGCAAATGGGTTTTTTCAGTCAAACTCAAGGCTGATGGCTCGTTGGATCAATATAAAGCACAGTTAGTAGCATTGGGCAACCGACAGGAGTATGGCATCGATTACGAAGAAACATTTGCTCCAGTTGCAAAAATGACAACAATCCGTACTGTTCTTGCCCTTGCTGCTTCTCACTCATGGCCTCTTTACCAATTTGATGTCAAGAATGCCTTCCTTCATGGTGATTTCAAGGAAGAAGTCTATATGCGACTTCCCCAAAGAATTACAAGAGCCTTGGCAGAAGATTGTGCGCGCTTACGACGCTCTCTTTATGGTCTTAAGCGAGCTCCGCGCGCTTGGTTTGAAAAATTTAGGGATGCTCTCCTTCATCTTCAGTTCACTCAAAGTGCCTCTGATCCTTCTATATTCCTTCATCGCTCCTCACATGGGCTTACTGTTCTCTTGGTTTACGTGGATGATATTATTATATCTGGGACAGATTCTGGCATGATCACCCATCTACAAGCATCCTTACATGAATCTTTTCATATAAAAGATTTAGGCCCACTCACATACTTCTTAGGCCTTAAGGTTCATCAGTCAGAGAAAGGTCTCATCCTCGATCAACACAAATATGCTCTGGACCTTATTGAGATGGCTGGACTTCAAAATTCAGCTCCTGTTGATACACCTATAGAGGCCAATCTTCAGCTCACATTAGATTCAGGTGATCTTCTTCCTGATGCCACCATGTATCGCCGTTTGGTCGGCAGCTTGATCTACTTGACTATCACTAGGCTCGATATCTCCTATGCAGTGAATCTGGTTAGTCAATGACAAATTGATGATCACAGAACTTGGAAAAAACTTGTTCTTGGAACGTATCATTTCTGTCTCTCCTTTGGAGATCGAGACCCAATATATAGAATATTACATGCTTGAATCAAGGCTTCTAAGTTAGGAAACTAGCTAATTACATCAATTGCTTCTAACTCTAGGAAACTAACTAATTTACAAGAGAAAATTTAATTAAAGAATATGTACAGTTGTTTACAAGTTGACCCAATTAACATGCACGTGAGACATTATATTCTGGACATGATCTGTTTATGGGCCTTGGGTCTGGGCCTGTTTAACACCCCCCCTCAAATTGATGCGGGAGAATCAACAAGCATTAATTTGCCAACCAAGAATTGATGTCGAGGACGCAGAAGACCTTTAGTAAGAATATCAGCAAGTTGAAGCTCAGTGGAGACATGCGGAAGGCTGATGACATCACGCTTAAGCTCATCGCGTATGAAGTGACAATCAACTTCGATATGTTTAGTGCGTTCATGAAAAATCGGATTTTCAGTAATCCGAATTGCACTGGTATTATCTGCATAGAGGGGGGTAGCTCCTTCTGCTGGAAAACCAATGTCAGAGAGTAGTCCCCGGAGTCAAAGAATTTCGGAGCATGCAGCAGACATGGCTTGGTACTCAGCCTCGGTAGGGATTTGGAAACTTTTTCATGTTTCTTGCATTTTCAGGAAATCAGACTATCTCCTAAAAACATGCACCATCTTGTCGTCGACCTGCTAGTATCTGGACAACCTGCCCAATCAGCATCTGAATAAGCTTTGAGAGATAGAGGATTGTTGGATGGAAAAAACAATCCGTGAGTCGGTGTGCGAATGAGGTACCCAATGATGCGGCGAACAGCAGCCATATGAAGATGACGAGGAGCAGTCATGAATTAACTCATTAGGTTGACCACATAGGAAATATCAGGACGAGTGATTGTGAGATAGATCAAGCTACCAACTAACTGGCGATATGCGGTAGGATTTGGAAGAAGGTCACCCTCCTCTTTACTGAGTTTGACATTCAGTTCAACCGGCGTATCTACTGGAACTGAAGTAGTAAGGCCAGCCAAGTCAATAAGGTCAACCGTGTATTTGTGCTGATTTAAAACTATACCTTTAGGCGATTGATGAACCTCAAGACCAAGGAAATAGTTTAAGGGGCCGAGATCCTTCATGTGAAATGTTTGATGAAGAGAAGCTTGGAGTTCCTGAATCATATGTGCATTGGGACTAGTAATGACAATGTCATCAATGTAGACCAGTAGCACATTAATCTCGGACGGAGCATGATGTAAGAACATAAAAGGATCATATTGGCTCGGATGAAAATCCAAGCGAATAAGAGCATCTTGAAATTTCTCAAACCATGCGCGAGGAGCTTGCTTTAGACCATAGAGGGAGCAACGAAGCTTAGCAACCATACCCTTCCCGAATGAGTACCCCTGAGGCAGACGCATATAAACGTCTTCTTTGAGATCACCATGTAGAAATGCATTTTTTACATCCATTTGATATAGAGGCCAAGACTGAGATGCAGCAACAGCAAGAATTATGCGAACGGTGGTCATCTTGGCAATAGGAGCAAAAGTTTCATCATAATCAATACCATATTCCTGCCGATTTCCAAGAGCAACAAAGCGCGCCTTATAGCGATCTAATGTGCCATCAGATTTTAACTTGAGAGAAAAAAATCCACTTACAGCCAATTGTTTTGACACCCAAAGGAGGTGGGACAACATCCCACGTATGGTTTTGTTCTAAAGCCTCCAATTCATCTTGCATAGCCTGGGTCCAACACTGGTACTGCACAGCCTGAGAATAGGATTGTGGAATGGTAGAGGACGACAAAGTTGCCATTAAGGAAGGATGAGAGAACCCATAGCGGTCTGAGGGAACTGAAATGCGAGTGGAGCGGCGCAATGAAGGAGGTCCAGACGGACTAAGGGCCAGAGGTGGACCAAATGCTGGAGGAAGATCAGGAGAGGGACTGCTTGGAAGCGCATCTGTATTCTGTCTGTGATACACAAAGTTAGGGTTAAATCGAACAATAGATGTGTCGTCAGAAAAACCAGGTAAGAAAACTAATGTGGAGTCTTCCGGAGGATCAAGGTGTTTTTGAAAAAAATACTTGTTTTCAAAAAACACAACATTCCTAGAGGTACGAATGCGACGAATGTGGGGATCATAGCAAAGGAACCCTTTTTGGAAGGGTCCATATCCTAAAAAAACACACTGAGCGGATTGAGCTGTAAGTTTGGTCTGTTCAGAAGGAGGCAAATGCACAAAGCAAACTGATCCAAAAACATGAAGATCATCATAGGATGGAGATGTCTTGTATAGTCGGTAATATGGGCTCTGATTTTCAATCGAAGGGGAGGGCATACGATTAAGAAAATGAACTGCAGTAGCCAATGCCTCAACCCAAAAACGGGAAGGAACTGATGATTCAAGGAGAAGAGAACGAATGACATCAAGGAGATGTCTATTTTTCCTTTCAGCGACCCCATTCTGCTGTGGAGTATAAGGACAAGTTCTTTGAGAAATAATACCTTTGTTTTGCAAAAACTGTTGAAAATCAGAGGATATATATTCCCCGCCTGAATCAGAGCGCAGGATTTTAATGCAGGTGGAAAATTGATTTTCAACATAAGCCAGAAAAATTTTAAAAACATGAAAAACATCAAATTTGGAATGCAGAAAGTAAACCCATGTGAACCAACTGAAATCATCAATAAAAGTCACAGTATTTATAGTGAGCATGAGAAAGAGCGGGAGCAATTCCCCATACATTGCTATGAACTAATTCAAAACACTGAGTGCTGTGTGAAGTGGAAATAGGAAAAGGAAGAGTTTTGCTCTTTCCTTTTTTGCAAGTAGCACAATCAAAGGGCACACAAGAAGATAAACCAGTAGTTTTATTTAATAAACCAGAATTAAACAGAAGGGACAAAGCTTTTGAATTCGGGTGTCCAAGTCTTTTATGCCACAATTGGCAGTTATCTCTAATGGAAAAACAAAACACATCATTGTCAAATTTATTCCTAGAAGGCTTAGAAAAATCCAGTGGAAACAAGCATCCACCGGACATCTGGTCCTGCACAACACAACCAGAAGAAGAAAAAGAGATGTTACAATTATTTTCAACAAGTTGCCCAACTGACAAAAGGTTGGAAGTTAAAGTTGGTCGCAGATAAACATTGGTCAATGGAATGGAACCAGGGATGTCACCGACAGCAGTAATGGGAACATGGCCCCCATTAGCAGTTTGTATTTGAAGAGGGCCAGTGTATCCTTGCACATTGGAGAGCGGTGCGCACGAAGACATCATATGATTAGACGCCCCGGAATCAAGGAACCAAGTAGAAGATGGAGGGGATGTACCTGAGAGACCAAAAGCAGAGAGGGCATTGACAATCATCTGTTGAACAAATTCAGGAGTAAGAGAGGATGAGGGCCCAGGCTGTGAGGGTGCAGATGTAGGAGCAGGCATAACCGAAGACGCAACATACGTATGCGGAGGCTGATACTGGGAAGTCTGAGGCTGAGGTGATGGACGTTGTGGGCGGCGGCGACATTCAGAGATAATATGTCCCGACTTTTTACAGTAACTACAGACCTTCTGTTTGCATTGAGTTGCGATGTAGCTAAATTTTTGACAGCTGTAACATTGCGTTTTGCTCAAGTTGCGCGGCGGAGGCTGAGAAGTTTTATTAGCTGAGAACGCGACTGAATAGGTCTCGGTCGTTTGTTGCGCTAGATGAGCTGAGGTCGCAATGTGCTGTTCTTCGCGTAGGAGTTCATTTAAGCATACATCCAAGGAAGGTAATGGCGTCCGATTTATCAAGGCAGATCGAACATTGTCATATTCACTGCGCAGTTTCATCAAAAACTGATCCCTTTGACTAGAGGCCTAAAGATCTTGAATAACGAGCAAAACATCTGCAGCCATATCAACATACTTTATGCCATCATATTCCGACCACAGTGTACGAAAGCCTGAATAGTAATCTTGTATGGACAAGGTTCCCTGTGTATATTCAGCAATCGCACATTCAAGATGAAATTGACGTGTTGAATTATTTTGATGGTATACTTTCTTCAGATACCCCCACATATCTTTTGAAGTGGGGTAAGGTTTGAGATTCATGATTAGATGTGGCTCGACAGAGCCGAGGATCCATGATTTTATCTTCGCATCTTTAGTAAGCCAAGAGGAGATCTTCTTCTCATCTTCAGTGGGTTTAGGGTCAGATCCAGAAATATATCCCCACAATTCCTTAGCCTCAAGGTATATGTGGAACTAAAACGACCAAGTAGGGTAATTCTTTCCAGTAAAACGGACTAAGGTAATTTCAGATTTTTCCATCTCAAAGTGATACCGGTCAAAGATTGATTGAACAGTGAAAAAACTTATCAAAAGATATGAAGGATGCCTTTCCCGAGTGTAACTCTATCCAACCAAACAGGGAGGAACAAACTCAACACAGCACAGAATTTGTGCAAAACAGAGCCCAGACGACCCTGTCAGTGGCTGAAAATCCACTACGTGGACCCCACCGATGATCCCGGGCAAAGATCAGAGGACTGATCTGAGTGGGCCTTCTATTCTGTCTTCTAAGGAAACAAGATTTGTCTGAATCTTCTGAAGATCCAAGATTCTGGACGGTCTTGATGAAAACAATCTAATGTTCTGAAAAATACTTAAGAAGGAGCAGAACACCAACCTGGATGTGCTGAAAAATCTGGAAAAAATCACCTATATTCTCAGAAATACCAGGCGACCAAGTCTCTATGGGTTTCGGAGGTTGATCTGATGATCAAGGGTGGGCCACCAAGAGAATAGCACTGTCGCAGGAAGAATATGACACTGGAACTGTGCAAGAAGAAGACGTCACTGAAAAATTCTTGAAAATAGATCCTGGATCTATTTACTGCATGAGAAAGACTTGGAAGATGTCTAAGATCAAGACTGCTCTGATACCATGACAAATTGATGATCAATGAACTTGGAAGAAACTTGTTCTTGGAATGTATTATTTTTGTCTCTCCTTTGGAGATCGAGACCCAATATATAGAATATTACATGCCTCAATCAAGGCTTCTAAGTTAGGCAACTAGCTAATTACATCAATTGCTCTTCTAACTTTAGGAAACTAACTAATTTACAAGAGAAAATCTAATTAAAGAATATGTACAGCTGTTTACAAGTTGACCCAATTAACATGCACGTGAGACATTATATTCTAGACATGATCTGCTCATGGGCCTTGGGCCTGGGCCTGTTTAACAGTCAATTCATGACTTAACCACGCCATCTCCATCTCGTTGTTGTTCGATGCATTCTTCGATATGTTCTACATACACCGTCTCGTGGCCTTTTCTTTTTCATGGGCAATTCGACTTCTCTCATTGCTTACTCCGATTCTGACTGGACTGGTTGCCCTGATAGTCGATGGTCTACCACGGGCTGGTGCATGTTCTTAAGGGACTCGTTGATTTCCTAGAAGTGTAAGAAACAAGATAAAGTCTCCAAATCATCCACAGAAGTAGAATATCGTGCTATGTCTGCCGCCACCTCTGAAATTGTCTGGCTTCGGGGTCTTCTATCTAAGCTTGGATTTCCTCAATCTAGTCCTACACCTCTATATGCCGACAACACAAGTGCCATTAGGATTACTGAAAATCCTGTCTTCCATGAATGCACCAAACATATTGAAGTGGTTTGTCATTACATACATGATGAATTTGTGCGTGAAGCTATTACTTTCCCTCATGTTCCTACCGAGCTTCAAATTGCAGATATATTTACTAAGGAACTTCCTCAGCCACGGTACCAATTCTTAGTTGGCAAATTGATGCTGGTTGATTCACCCGCTTCAATTTGAGGGGGGGGGGGGGGTGTGTAGGGTTTAAATGGGTTACTGGATCTGGGTCAGTGGGTCACAGCCCATGACAACTAAAGCCCTACTTGTGGGTCAAAACATGTGTACAGCTATGTAATTTTATTCATTGCCTTATTAGGAGATATGATTAGAATCTGATTAGATTAGAATGACTGTAATTGCTACAATCACTGTATCTTATATGGCAACAATATATCTATATAATGAAGCATCGTGACCCTCAACTGGGATCATCGAATTCACAATTCTATTTCTGTCTTCTTCCTCTTGCTGGCTTTGACAAAAGAACCCTCTTCAGTGGAGATTGTTGGCGGGATGAAGTGAATTATCTAATTCTAACTCCAATCAGCAGAGTTTAACTCTTTGGGTAGCCCACTTGTACATTATATCTACGATGTATGAATGTTAATTTATTGTTACATAATGTTCTATCGACATTCAGCAGAATGCAGCACTGTGCACAATTTTGATAAGGATATGTTATCAACTTTGAAGTATCCGCTACCATTCACAATATTGTAGATTCTCAATAGATGCAAAATTTACAGTTCAAATTGTTATTGCAGTGAAGTTGAGTGCAGTTAACAGCTTGCACCATTGAGGCAAATATTTCTCTAACCACAGCTTTGCTCAAATGTTTCCATTGTTACTTGTCTATATATGGTATGAGTTCTTGTTCTGTCTCTCTTCATAATTTCTTTTACAAAGTAAGTTATACATAAGCAAATACATGTATCTGAGAGAGATTTGCTTGCACCTAGGTTGGCCCATTTCATTAAGGTATACTGTAGGATAAACCCCATCTCATGAATGGTCATTGACCTAAATATCACTTAGATTGGATAGATATCTACTATTGAATTGAATCAACTTCTTGATGTGGAATTCATCCAATGTCCTGAGTAAGGATGTAAACAAGGCAAGCTGGATTGCAAGCTGCTCGATCTTGTCTTGACTGGGCTCGAATTGGCATGCTCAATAGTTTCACTAGCCAAGCTTAAGCTAGTCCCTGTTGCTCACCTTGGCTCAACCTAGGCTTGTTAAGGGGCTTGACTCAATGTATGTCTTGCATAATTCAAACACACACTTTATACTTTTGATTGGATTATGTTCATACTCTAAAAAAATAGAAATGGGTTATATAAAAAAATAATCCTATTATATTATTAACTTTCAGGAAAAAGTTTATTATATTATGACACTTAACTTAAGTTTATTTAATGCCCAAATACAGATACAGATATTGACGGTGGTGTGGAGATCATGGATACAACTTTGCACTTTTGAAATTCAAGACCTGGATGTGGATATAGCTATCATAGCCATAACATGAAATTTCAAATTTTATATTAAGGTTTTTATAAAAATGAAGTATTTTTCTTCTTTAGAACATTTCCAAATTACTGAAATTATCATTGTTTACATTTCTTTCTGACACTTTTTATGTTGAAAATAGCAGAACTATATGAAATAATGCACCCAGTATGATAGGATATGCTAAACTTGTAAACTAGAATTATAGGTGTAGTATCAAGTAATCAGGACAAGTATCATATTGGTTTGACATGGGTACAGTGGGCATGTAAAGTATCCAAATATCATAGTTATCTAGAGGAAGAGAAGAAGAGCTCAACATGCTATATTGCGATTAGAAATGAATATTTTTCTAATGATAAAACCAGACTAACATTCCTAACCACCTAAATTGACATGCAGCCATACAGGTGTCTAGTTTTTCTTACCAGAGGCTAGTTTGTAGATAACTGTTTTGGTCTCCATGCATTCACACTGTGGTCATTATAGAACCGAAGCAGAGATCCCCTTGGAACTCCTTATGAAATTCTTAAAAGACATATTTCAACTTAGCGTGTTTATTACTTCCTCTAGTCCACTAACTTGTAAGGAAATAGTCTATAATTCCTCTTCAATCATATAGTCCAGACAATAGCAACAACCACAAAACCCCACAAGATGCTTCTGTAAGAAACCATATACCAACCCACAAGATGCTTTTGTAAGAAACCATGTATCAACACAAAAGCTTAAACTCATAGGTGGAAGGCCCAAACAGGTATATATGAAGCCTTGCCAATGGCTTTACTTAGGCAATGTGGGATGTGGGGCTTTACTTTACCAACACTCCCCGGTATATATGAATCCTTGCCAATGGCTTTACTTAGGCAATGGGGGATGTGGGGTTTACTTTACCAACACTCCCCCTCATGTGCAGGCCCAACAGATTTCATGGACCTATCATGCGGGCTACACAAGGACGGCCACATGCGCTACACAAGAACAACGGGATTGAAACCCACTTTGATACCATGTAAAAAGCCATAAACCAACCCAAAAGCTTAAGCTCATAGGTGGAAGGCCCAAACAGGTATATATGAAGCCTTGCCAATGGCTTTACTTAGGCGATGTGGGATGTGAGGCTCCACTTTACCAACAACTTCCTCTGCTCGTGCAAAAGTTGCACTGTCATTGTATAGACTCATTGCTCAAACAACTCCTTTACAGTACCCAGCACAACCCAATCCAGTCCCAACAAATTGAAATGCCTCGGGGTTTAATGACGTCAGTTAGTGTTTTAACTTTTAAGTTGAAAGTGATAACCATTATATGAGTAAGTGCTTGATCACAATTAATCGTCCTAGTAGGTGGGAAAACATTCACCTGAACACCGCTCATCCAGATAGTGCATCACGCATATTCAGATGTGGGTCCTGCCTTTGGGATGGTCTAGGTGTCCAGTGTGTAGGTGAATATGGTGTCCTAATTATTTGCAAGATGTTTTTCTTTTTCTATCTTCTAACTAGAATTTGTACTCCAAGCTTTGTGCAAAGCCAAGTTGGATTCCAAATTTGTATTCAACATGTTCTACTCAACGGAAAATTTCAAAAAAAGAAAAGAACTCTCTTTCTGTATCTCATCTTCCTCTGTGAGGACTGTTGATGACTCTCTTCACCCCCTCTCATTATTTGTTTTCTACTCTTTAATCACCTGCAGGACGAAGAGGGTAGCAAAGCCGACAAAGGTATATAAAACAAGAGGTTTTTCATGTGCATTGCTCCATGCAAGGTAGCACGTGGGCCCACCTGGGCACTGATCCATAGGACCATCATAACCCTCCTCCCTTATTTACAATGGATCCGTTGGGATTGCACCCATCTGAATGGGATGGACAGTTGGATCAAGGGTCAAGTTTTTTTTTATATATCTATAAAGCCGCTACACTTGTGGGCCATGGATCAAGCGGATGGAGGAATGGGATTGTCCTCAAATTTTATATTTGGGCATTACCCTGATGGATATTCACACCCCCCCCCCCCCCCCACCCCCCCCCCCCCCTTCCTTCAAAATTTATATTTGGGCATTACCCTGATGGATATTCACACACACACACCACACACCGCGCCGCCCCCACCCCCCCCACCCCCCGGGGATCATTAGTGGGGCTCTAGTGACCGGTGTAAGACTGTGTGAGGTAAATGTACCGAAACAGGGCCTTATAAAGAAATACTCATCTTAAGAGTACATTACCATCCATCTGTCCTTGGTTTTACTTTTAACATCGTTGGGTTCGTGCTCTATTTAGGTTTTATTGATTGCATTTGTTTTACATGCTTCCTTTTGCTTATTCTCTTCAATATCTAATGCTGTACAGAACATTGTGTTGCATAGTTGCGGTTTGGGTAAATTGATTGGTTCTCTGTCATTGGCTTCTTTTTTTCTATTTTGTTATATTTTTCTATTTTTTGTAATTCACTACATTTAAAAGAAATTAAAATCATAACATCCACTGAACTATTTACATGTACGTATATCAAACTATGAAGGCATGCTTAGATGGAGGCATTCATTTTCACATCCATACATACATTTTTCTTCTTGATTACATCAATATATGCACATGGATACTTTACAAAGTCTTAACTATTTCATGTTTTGCAGTGGGAATGTCAAGTTGGACCCAGCGTTGGCATCAAACCGAGGGATTATGCATTGTTTCCGAAACGGGTCGGGTGCCTTTGAGTCTAGATTGTAGTTTTTGCCTTCAGGAAGCACGCTTTGAAGCTTCCTGATGCTTAAAATTGAGGTTTTTTTTTTCTTTTTGAAATTGACAGGGGGGAGAGAGAGAGAGAGAGAGAGAGAGAGAGAGAGTCATTATTTGGAGATTTAGAAAAGATTCGATGCATGTCAGTGAAACCTTGTTTACCCAAATGAGGAAAGATTTGACCAAATAATATATAGATATAAATCTCTCTAGATTCAAATTGAACCATTGTTAGGGTTGAATTTGAACTTGTACCTAAATTACTCTACATTCAGCTTGAACTTGTGTCGTGTGGGTGTTATGCCAAAATAGACATCAAAATCAAATATCCAGAGAGGATCTGTAAATTAAAGCTTATGGAACTTTTTGATCCATTAGTGTTTTGGAAGCCCATCTGACTAGTACCTTTTGGTTTATACTTCCTCGCTCCAGGGAGAAAAAGAGAGCGAATGAGTGAAATGTTTCTTCCATTTCATTTAAGTACTTTTTGGTTGAAAATTGAGCACCAACCCATAATTAAGTGGGACAGAGAGCAGCTAATTTCTTCATCATGTGTTTTTACTCTTCCACCAAGCTAGCAGATCTACTGTGTAACCACAGTCCAACTCCAATCTTCTTATACTACTGCATAGACATCTACTCTTCATTCACAACTGCTTGGAGCAGCGACATCAGACATGGCAATAAGAGCATATAATAAGAATAATTCTCATTTTCTTTCATATTATCAACTTTACAGTCCAAGTGGGAGAAAATAAGGGATTCTTGTACATAATCAAGGAAGAACTATTAACTTGTTCGAAGTGGAAATCAGGGAACAGCACAAAACAATAACCATATATATTGAATATGGTTGTAATGACTTGGATTGGCATTGGTATCAAAATGAAAACTGATTCTCCACCAGAGTCCAGTATAATATAGCACGCGTGTTCTTTAAACAATCGGCAATTTGGATAGATGTTGCCCTGCAACATAGTCCCAATGCGATTTACTTCAAAATCAGTCACAAGAAGTTAACCACAAAGAGAATAGAAAAAATGCAATTACTGACATGCTAAGTCCATGACCTTTGTATCACATATCTACTTATGAGCAATCTTCCCAAAAATTTATAACTTCGTAACTCTATCAATTCCATCTTCAGTTTTTTTTTTTTTTTTTTTTTTAATTTATTTAAATAACCGATTATCATTTGATTATGTTTTTGCAGTTGCATGACTTTCTTTAATTTATACATCTCATTCTTTAATTTAAAGGCGGCAGTCCCTAAGATTGGTCATAGAGTGAGAGAGCCACTCTGTCTACATTCATACATAGAAGTGTGGGCGACAATGTTAACTAATGGGATAGGAAAGAACCATGAAATTTACTGAACCATGAAATTTACTTGGATCATTAAATAAAAAAAAAGGAAACACTTTCTTGAGTGTGAATGCAATCATCTTTGTCATCCTACTGTAAGTTCTGATTTGGAAATGTGTGTGCAAGCATAATTCAGGTTCTGGATTGTCAATGCTTCCTCTTCTCTGTTTTGAATTTGGAAGCCTTATATCAATAGATGTATAGGAAACACCATGATAATTTCACTTTAACATTGATTTCTCATTCCTCTCTGATTTGATGCTGATGAAATTGTTCCCCTAAAAAAACTTTTGTGGTCCAAACATTAGGATGCTGTGGAGAGTATCCTGATGCATTCACTCCATGCAAGTGGAGGCCCACCAGCCATTCTGTTATCTAAACCATTGGTCTTATTAGGCCCAACCATGATGGAAGATACTGCAAAAGTTGGGACCACCTTTTAATAAGTACAAGCCCAATTGAGGCCTGCAAAACTTGATGAGACGAAGTGACAACGAAACTCCAATTCAATAGAAAAAAAATCTCAGTACTCAAACACTCTTTTTTGGAAAGATGGATGAATTCTAGGGTTCTATGATCTCGAAAGCTGCAATTGAGACTCTCCTTTTCCTTTTCTGTGATTGGTAACTGATATGACTTAAACCTGCAGGTTTTTCTTATATATTCTTCTTTTTATAAACATTGGAGTCATTTGTTTCACCTCTACTTGTCCGGTAGAACTCATTCTACCATGAATTCTTATATATTCTTCATGAATTCTTTTTATAAACACTAGGGCCGTTTGTTTACTTTTCTTATATATTCTTCTTTTGCTTTGTTTGGGTATCATATTGTAGGGTGTGTTTTTAACAGTTACTCAGATTCAGATTGTAGAATTTATGGAAAAAAATTTGGTATCATTATCAAATAATATTTAGATATTCTCAAATTGCATTGGAACATCCTGTGTACTTATTTTTTACTAGTTTCAACAGTCTATGAAGTGATTTTTTTTTTTTTAATTCAGAGTTACACGCTACAAATGTAGAGGGATCTGGTGGGGCTTGTTGTCTTCAGAATCTTCATTCTTCTGCATCTCTCTGTTCCAAGGCCAGGGTTGAGTCTTCAGCTGATCCTGCATATAAAGAGTGTTAACTGCAGGTGGGAGTGCTAACTCAGCATCTTTTAAGTTTATAACATTTCAAAATTGCTACCTGTTGGTTACACAAAGTTGTTTTTATGTGCATTTATATCTTTCCAAGCCAAATAAAATAGTTTTTACATGTAGAACAAGGTTCATGAATTTGTCTAACCTGAAGTACATATGACAGTTGTTCATATTCTTTCTGCTGCAGTGCAATCCATTGGTAGGTCATTGTCGCCCTGGTGTCATGTGTCTGTTATATGATTAAAACTTCTTTAGGGTTGGTTGGGTGGTGTTTTTGTTACTACTATTATTATTTTTACTGGTACTACTGCTAGGGTTTATTTCACATAACATATTATTTCACATCAATATTCTAAAATGTGCATTAACAATCAAAATATCCGGTTCACAAGGAAATCAGTTTTGGATGTGGCATTGGCATTTACGTGGTCTTCAGCACCTCCTATAGACCACTGGTACACCCACACAGCCACACCATATCTCCCTCAACTTGCAATTGTATCAGGTGCCTCAAGACAGAGAGATTTTGAATGAGATTTGCAATTGTATCAGGCCCCTGCAGCCCAAATCCAGCCAAACAAGAGCTGCTGGGTTCGTTTGTTGTTGTCAAATTCAAATCCAATGTCTCTTAAGTTAATCTGTCATTTTCTCATCATGAATCATAAAATACTTTCAAAACAATATCACCTCTCTCTTCTTTCTCTCTCTCTACTCTTCTTTCTTTAACTAAAGTAACACTTGGCTGGCACATTAAACTCAGGAAGCTATAGTATCCTCCTTTTCAACGAGTTCAACTCGAGAGGTCCTCATCTTCGGTGATTGGATTTCACATTAAACTGTTCATTTTCATTTGAACCGTATAATTGGCGGGAATCAATCTCATGATTGGATTTCACTATGTGCTTCATCTAATTTGTACTAATGAAGGCTATCTATTGTAAAACACTTAGAATATCTTTTGTTAATCATTTAGGTTTTTTTTCCATTTATTTCTTTTCTCCATTTATCCTTTCCTTGTGATATTTACTCTTTGGATTTAAGTTTATATCCTATTATTTTATGTATGTGCAGTGTGTTCATCTTTTCCTCACTCGTAGAGAGTTTTCCGGAGTCTCTTAAAGCCAAACCTACCTTTCCTCTTTCTTCTTTTCTCACTCTTTATTTGATTAACTGCAAGAACCAAGTAGTTTTCTTCCATCTCCAGCTCCTGACGAAGGTGTGGTTTTCTTCTCCTTAGTCTTAAGTCAAAACAGTCCAATGTATCATTTTTTCAAGTGTCCTTTTTGATTGGTGGGTTTTTTTTTGTTTTTTGGGATTAGAGGGTGGGAAAATGTGTTATTTATTTATAGGTTGTTTAAGTATATTATTCTGTGTGCAATATCTATAGATTTAATATAGATAGAATCCATTTACAGAGCTATAAGAACATAGTTTTGCCGATCTCTATCTTGCCTTTATGGTTTGAACCAATGGTTTACCCCATTTGATCATGGGTTTGAGATTTGGCATCAGCAATGTGGTGACAAAAAAATAAAAATAAATAAAAGAGATATAAGAACATAGTTTTATGATGTCTTTGATGTTTGGTAGTTGGATTAGATTTCGACAGATTTTGAACAAGTGTGTTATTGTAGTTTGGTATTAGAAACACGTGAAATTTTACATTCATAGGATTCTACTCTGTGGCACTGATTTATGATGCAGAAATTAGTTAATTGGATTGTGTGGCACTGGTGGGTTCTCTAGGTTCTAAATTTCATGTTCAGATGTTACCAAGCATGTCGCAGTTAGCATGGTGAATGATCAAATATGCAAAGTTTGACCCTAAATGTATTCTTCATTTAAATATGTTGACAATGATTTTTATTTGAGTTGATAATCAAAATTTTCAGAATGGAGCCTCCAAGCAAGGAATGGATGACAGCACCTAGGATTTGTAAAGAGTACCTGGAAGGAGTAGAACTATTCTTTCAGTATGTAAGGGCTAATACACATAAATCAGGGGGTGATGATTGGTATTGTCGTCCATGTGTCAAATGCCGTAATTTTCGAGGGAAGAAGACACTAAGAGAAATTCATACACATCTAATATGTGATGGAATAGATGCGTCTTACATGACATGGATCCACCATGGAGAACTCTATCCCCAAAAGTCGTGTAAATGTAGGGGATAGTGATGCAGTCACTGGACAGGTTGATTTGGTGATTGATGTATCTCAAGACAAGGATAATGCTAAAAAAAATGTGGGGGGTAGTTTATCCTCATGTAGTGATGAAGATAATCGTCAAGAAGATGGGGAAGGTCATGATGATACATCAGAGAATGTCCAATATAAGAAGTTGATGGAAGATGCAATGCAACCTTTATATCCCTCGTGTCGAATTGAGGATACAAAATTGTCGGTGATGGTTGAGTTGCTACGCATGAAGGATAGACATCGGTGGTCTGATAAGAGTTTCATGAAATTGTTACATTTATTCAAAAGGGTTCTGCCGGTCGAAAACATTTTACCAAATAATACTTACAATGCAAAGAAGATGATAGAGTCTCCTCATACGGACTGCAAGATTATCCATGCATGTCGTAACGATTGCATACTATTTTGGGAAGAGCATGAAAATAAGGATAGTCGTCCTACATGTGCTGAAAGCGTATGGAAACCAGTGAATGAATCAAAGCCAAGAGGATCACGCTTCCCAGGGAAAAAGTCAAGACACTTTCCATTAACACCAAGGTTACAAAGAATGGACAATGTATCATGGATTGCGGAGAGTATTGAAATAGTCTGTGATGAGATGAGCGGAAGAAGAAAAAGACAATATTGGCGAGAAAACTCAATGATCAATGGATCATCGACTATTCTGTTTTATAATCAATTGTTACCTTTAATCAAGGCACTCAGTATGTGAAGATTACAAATTAGAATCAATGAAAGAATGGAAGGAATCAATCTAAATCAATCCTAGTCTATACAAGGAAAACAGAAAGAGATAAATCAGCTTTACAGGGATTTGACTAAATCCTACGTGAGATAGGCTGTAATGGGCCTCTGTTGGGCTGGGCCTAAGGCTTGTTAGCATACAGCCTTGTTATCTTCTACACTCCCCCTCAAATTGATGTGGTAAGGCAGAAAACATCAATTTGTTTGTGAGATCATGATGACGCGTTTTGGGGAGAGCTTTTGTGAAGATATCCGCCAACTGGTTAAGAGTAGAGACATGAGGCAGAATGATCTTCTCTGTAACAACATGCTGACGAATGAAGTGACAATCGATGTCAATGTGCTTCGTTCTTTCATGAAAGACCGGATTGTTTGCAATTCGGGTAGCACTTGTGTTATCCCCATGAAGAGGTGTAGAACTATCAATACTGACACCAAATTCACAAAGAAGATGGCGGAGCCAGATAATTTCAGCACTAGCAGACGACATCGCCCGATATTCAGCCTTAGCAGAAGACTTTGAAACGGTGGTTTGCTTCTTGCACTTCCACGAAATCAGAGAGTCTCCAAGAAACATACACCAGCCAGTGGTAGATCGCCGAGAATCGGGGCAACCAGCCCAGTCAGCATCCGCATAAGCTGATAATTGTAGAGAAGCGCCCGAAGAGTAGAAGAGACCATGATTAAGGGTGCCTTTTACATAGCGGAGTATGCGCAAGGCAGCAGCAAGGTGAGGTTTGTGAGGATTGCTCACAAACTGGCTAATCGTATGAACGGCATGAGAAATATCCGGTCGAGTCATAGTTAGGTAGAGCAAACTACCAACTATCCGCCGAAAAACAGAGGGATCATCCAGGGGTGGGCCATCATCTGCACTGATCTTGCTGTTCAACTCCATAGGTGTATCAAAAGTGTGAGCATCATCAAGTCTAGCCGAAGTGATCAAATCGGTAGCATATTTCCGCTGATGAACTCGAATGCCAGATTTGCTACGCAAGAACTCCAGCCCCAGAAAGTAGGTGAGAGGACCAAGATCTTTCATTCTGAAGTGGCGAGTGAGATGATGTTTGAGATCCGTAATGCTAGCACTATCATTGCCACTGATAATCATATCATCAACATAGACTAAAAGGAAGGTGTATCTTGTCGTTGTCCATCTGAGAAATAGTGAGCTATCCGAATGACTTTGACGAAATCCAGCTTGAAGAATTGCGGTCCGGAATTTGTCGAACCAAGCCCTGGGAGCCTGCTTCAGTCCATACAACGATTTCCGCAACTTACAAACATGCTTAGGAGGACAGGCATATCCTGGAGGAGGCTTTAAGTACACAGTCTCTTGCAAATCTCCATGAAGAAATGCATTTTTGACATCCATTTGCCACAGAGGCCAGTTGCGGGCTGTAGCGACACAGAGGAGAGTACGAACTGTGGTCATTTTAGCCACTGGTGCAAATGTCTCCTCATAGTCGATTCCATACTCCTGTTTATATCCCTGCGCAACTAATCGGGCTTTGTAGCGATCAAGATTCCCATCGGAATGAACTTTGATGGAGAAGATCCATTTACTGCCAATCACAGAGGCTCCGTCAGGAGCCGGTACCAAGTCCCATGTCTGATTAGCTTCGAGAGCAAGCAGTTCCTCATTCATAGCATCCTGCCAGTAAGCAATCTTCGAGGCCTGTGAATATGAGATGGGTATAGGAGCACTATCTAAAGAGAAAAAGAGAGCAGGAAAGCCATAACGGTTAGGGGCAATGGAAAGACGATTAAATCGTCGCAGAGAGATGATATTATCAGAAGAAGCATGGTTACCTGTAGAAGCAGTAGGCGGCACTGGGAGATGATCAGGAGAGGGAGGCACCATATTAGGAACCTTGTTACGCCGAACATAGACCTTGAGAGCAGGTGATGGAGAAGCAGACTCCGGGAATTGTGGTAAATAGGACACAGCAATAGGATGATGATCTAATCTTAATGAGAAGAAAGGAATTTGTTCTAGGAAGATCACATTGCGAGAGATTTGCATGCGTTTCTCAAACCGGTCATAACACAAGAACCCTTTGTGTTCAGAACTGTAGCCAAGAAAGATGCATTTGGCAGCCTGTGGAGATAGCTTAGTGCGTTCAGTCGGGGGAAGATGAACAAAACACAAGCAACCAAATACACGTAAATGAGAGTATGAAGGAGGATGGTCAAAGAGAACTCCGTAAGGAGTAGTCTTGCCTAGAACAGTACTAGGAAGACGATTGATCAGATATACCGCAGTCTGTGCAGCATCACACCAGAATTCTGGAGGAACTAAAGACGCAAGTAAAAGGGTGCGAACAGTTTCAAGAATATGTCTGTTCTTTCTTTCCGCAATTCCATTCTGCTGAGGAGTGTGCGGACAAGATTTTTGATGAATAAGGCCTTTATCAGAAAGGAAAGCAGAGAATTCATGAGACATGTATTCTCCACAGGAATCTGATCTAAGGATCTTGATATCTTTCTTAATTTGGGTGTGGATCATGTTATAGAATTTTTGAAAAATAGAAAACACTTCAGATTTGAAACGCATAAAATAAATTCAAGTATAACGGGAATAATCATCAATAAATGTCACATAGTACTTGAATCCTGCCCTACTCAAGGTAGGAGCAATGCCCCAAACATCAGTGTGAATTATGTCAAAAGATTCTAATGCACGAGAATTATGAACAGAGAAAGGCAAAATATGACTCTTACTTAAACAACAAGTTTCACATTTTGATTGAGATAAAGAAGACATCATTTTATTATCAACCGTAGAGTCCAAACAACCAAGTTTAAACAAAGAAATTAAATAGGCATTGTTCACATGACCAAGACGTTTATGCCAAACGGTCCACAAGTTTTTGAAATTATTAGAAGAAGAAGCAAAGAAGGAATGATGTCCAATGTCCAGCAAAAACAGGCGCCCATGTTTACTCCCCGTCGCGATCACCTTCCCAGTTTGTCGCCCCTGTATGATACAACCAGAGGAAGAAAAGTAAACAAAATAGCCATCATCAATAAGTTGTCCTACAGAAAGTAAATTGGCTGATAATTTGGGAACAAAGTAGACATTGGAAAGGGTGATGGACTGGCTAGTGATACTAGATAAAGTAATGGTACCAACTCCAGAAATGGGTAGTTGATCACCATTGGCAGTGGTAATTTTTTCTTTTCCAAGGTAAGGGTGGGAATCTGTAAAGCTATGTTCTACAGAGGTCATATGATTGGAGGCTCCTGAATCTAAAAACCAAGTGGAAGAGGTGATAGAAGAAGACAAAGATGCAGAAGAATGAAAGGCAGGAGATGCTATATGAGAATAAGGTTGATACCGACCACCAGAGAAGCCCATAAACGCATATGCAGAGGTGACTGTGCTCTGGATCAGTTCTTGAATCTGAGCAGGAGTCATGGATATAGCCCCGGAGGAAGTGCTGCCTATATTTGATACGGGGGCTTGAGCCTGAAATGCGGAAGGAACATTTTGTCTTGGCATATTGGAGGGAGGCTTCTTAGGCTGTGTCTCATTCCGTCGCTGTAGGTTGCAACAATCATCAATCACATGACCGGTCCGTTTGCAATATTTGCAAACCAGTTTCTTGCGACAATTTTTGGCAATATGTCCGAAGCCTTTGCATTCATAACATTGAGTAAGCTTTGGAGTTGCCAAAAGAGCCGAGTCAGCAGGAAGAGGCGCAAGGAAGGCTTTGGGAGCTTCGGGTGCTTCCAGAATAGTACGCTGTGAAGTGAGACGAAGTTCTTCGCGAAAGACTTCTTGGAAGCAAGTATTAAGATTGGCAGTATTCTCCCTGTTCATGAGCGCAGACCGAATAGATTCAAATTCAGGTCGTAGATTCATAAGAAACTGGCTGATATGAGTTTCTTCTTGTAATTGGAGTGCCTCAGATAGAAATCCAGAAGAGACTGTTTGGATTAGCATGGAATCCCGTTTAGTCCACAAGGTGAGGAAGCCATTAAAGTATTCCTGCACAATTTTATCCCCTTGACTATATTTGGCAATTTCACTATCGAGATGAAATTTCCGGGCTTTATTGGTTTGATGATAGATTTTCTTCAGATGAGCCCACATATCAGCTGCTGTGGTGTAGGCTTGAAGAGCCACAGTAAGAGAGGGATCAATAGAGTTAAGGATCCAAGTGACTACTTTCGCATTTTCTTTGGACCAGGTTGCGAGACCTTTTGAGTCGGCATTACTTGTAATATGAGGCTTCGTTATTGATCTGTCAAGATAACCAAAAAGTCCCTGTCCTTCAACAAAGTTCCTCAAGTGGAATGACCAGGACATATAATTCTGCCCATTAAATTTGATTGGGATAACATCATATTTATCCATTGCAGAAAATGAAAGAAGAAGGTCAACAAAGAGCAGCAGCACAACCAATCAACAATGGGAAAGGAAGAAAACAGCCAGTAGCAGCACAAGAAGGTTTAAAACAGTCCACAGTTAACTTGATAACCAGCAATAGAGGTGGCAGCAGCAGCAGATGAAGAATCCAGCAGCAAAAATCACACAAAACAGTGCAATTTTATCCCAGACAGAGCCAGACGAACTGGAAATTTGGACCTGGATCTGTGCGTGGGCCCCACAGGATTGTCTAATCACAAATCAGGTTTGATCTCTGTAAAGTGGATCAAATTGACTTCCTTGAGTCCAAATCTGATGAGATTTGGAAAAAGATCCACAAATCTGGACGGTGGTGATGAAATCCTTCTGAGAAAATCGTCAGATGAGAAAGAGGTTCGAAACTACCTCAAAGGTGATGGAAAAAATCCAGAAAAATCACCATAATTCCCAGAAAACCCAGTCGACTATTCCTGTATGTAGGGATGGAGGCTTCTTGATGATCGTCAGTAGTGCACAGTATTAAACTGTGAGGCAGCGACGTCAGACGACAACGTCGTCAGTGGATCGATCTCCACGTGAGGTCCATTAGAGGATCAGTGACTAGATCTGAGGTCGGGGATGGAAGGACAAAGTATTTTCGCAACTCCAGGCCAAAGTCTTACTCAAAACGGATCAAAATCCACAAATTTGGACGGCTGTGATGAAAATTGTAGCACAAAACTGAAATATCACAAAATCAGGTGGATATCCTACCTCTGATGATCCAAAAATCTTGAAAAAATGTTCATAAATAAGAGGAGAACCAGACGATCCATATGGGCTGCTTCCGCTGCTATGTTGATGATGATCGCTGGTGGGCCACTTCTGATCTGAGATGATCAGGCACTATTAGAGAGAAGATTTTCAATCAAGAAAGAAGATCTAAGTCAGGATCAATGAGAGAAGAAGAAGATCAATGGTAATTGATCATAACCTCGCTCTGATACCATGAAATAGTCTGTGATGAGTTGAGAGGAAGAAGAACAAGACAATATTGGCGAGAAAACTCAATGATCAATGGATCATCGACTATTCTGTTTTATAATCAATTGTTACCTTTAATCAAGGCACTAAGTATGTGAAGATTACAAATTAGAATCAATGAAAGAATGGAAGGAATCAATCTAAATCAATCCTAGTCTATACAAGGAAAACAGAAAGAGATAAATCAGCTTTACAGGGATTTGACTAAATCCTACGTGAGATAGGCTGTAATGGGCCTCTGTTGGGCTGGGCCTAAGGCTTGTTAGCATACAGCCTTGTTATCTTCTACAAGTATGACATGGCATGCAAAGGCAAGCTAAGTACCAAATGATTCAATGATGCGTCATCCAATAGATTCTTCGGGTTGGAAACAAGTAAACTGTAAATGGACAAACTTTGTTGCCAAGACACGTAATGTCAAGCTGGGACTTGCAACTGATGGGTTCAATCCATTTGAGACAATAACAATTACCATAGTTGCTGGCTTCTTATGTTGGTTGCATACAATCTTCATCTGTCTCTATGCATGCAGAAGGAGTTTACTATGATAACATTATTGATTCCCGGGAAGAAAAGTCCAAGGCATAACATTGATGTCTACTTGTAACCATTAGTATCAGAGTTGAAGGAATTGTGGTCCACAGGTGCAGTAGCATATGACTCTTACAACAAGACTAGGTTCACAATGAAAGCAATTCTATTATGGGCTATACATGATTTCCCAACATATGGTCATTTATTTGGTTGTAGGACTGCATGAGAGTTTGGTCGTCCTGTGTGCAGTGAAAGGACATATTTAGTGTGGCTAAAACACAAGCAGAAGTATGCTTACATGGGAAATGGGAAATGGTTGCCTGTGACTCATCCTTTCAAGAGTAAAAAATCACAATTTAATGGGAATGAAGAACATGGGAAGCATCCTAAGCATTTGAGTGGTTCCGAGGTATTAAACAAAATAGAGACTATTCATACTAAGTTCGGAAAGGTAGTAGACAAGAAGAGGAAGAGGTATGCAAATGAGAATGAATCCACTGCATGGTCAAAGAGATCGATCCTTTTTTACTTGCCATATTGGAAGGTGCGTTATAATATGCTTCTTAATATTAAATAATGTGGTAACAATGACTCTCATGTACTAACATAAATGAACTATTTTTTTTTTTATAAGATCTCCTGATTCGACACAGTTTAGAGGTAATGCGCGTGGGAAAAAATGTGGCAGAAAACCTACTTGCAATAATCATGAACACAAAGGATAAGACTAAGGATGGTCTTGAAGCACGCCAAGACCTGAAGGTCATGTGAATTAAGAAAAAGTTGTGGCTGGTGGAAAAAAAAGGGCAAGTTGACATGTCCAGAAGCTCCTTATTGGTTGTCCTGTCATGAGAAAGAATTGATCTGTAAAACATTGTGTGATTTGAAGGCTCCTATTGGGTACAATGTAAACTGAAAATATAAGGTGAGCTTGGAGGACATGGAGCTAAAAAATCTTAAGTCACATGACCATCACATCCTCATGCAACAACTACTGCCAGTGTTGCTGATGCACGCATTCGGGTCACCTAAACCCTTTCGAGCCAGTACTATGCAATTATCAGTGTTCTTTAATGTCTTATGTTCGAAGACTATAAATCGTGAAGAACTTTCAAAGATGAAAGGACGTATTGTGGAAACACTTTGTGTTCAAAAAGTACTTCCTGCCTTCTTTTTTCGTTTCTATGACACACCTTGTTGTGCACCTAGCTGAGGAGGCGCAGATTTGTGGACCTATTAGATATCAATGTATGTATCCTTTTGAGCGGTAAATATAATGTTTTATTTCATTTTTTTTAATTACTAAGTTTTGTTCAAAATATAACTTAAGGCACATGTATTAGAAAGATGAAAAAAACATTCAAACGATATATGGCGAATCATAGGTATCCAGAGGGTTCCATTACAGAGTGCTTTCTTATGGATAAATCAATGATGTATGCCATGAATTACGTGCTCGATGGTGAAAATGAAGGCATAAGCAAGGAATTAAGACATTCATGGATATGGATGGGGACTGTTCCTACCCTATTAATAAAAAGGGGGAGGTCATAGGCCTTGATAATGTGCAATACCAGCAAGCACACAAATGGGTACTGTGCCACTCAGCTGATAACGCCGAGTGGAAAAAGGTAAGCACATGTCTGATGGTAGTGATAGTAAATACGTTTTTGCTTATTGGTTTAATGTAATATAATGCAATCACTTTATATTCATGTACAAAACGTATGAACGATATCTTCAAAGCCACATATCTAATGTTCAAACTCGGAGCGTTAATAGGCGTAAATTATTTCTACTAGTTTTTCCTGAACTTCATCTGAATTTTGGCAGAGTCAACTAAAAGTCTTTACCAAATTAGCCCGAATCTGGCCAGAACTTTTTAGGGATCAAGTTTCTCACTTGGTCTTCTATTTTCCTAACGACCCGGGCAACTCATCTGAGTTTTACTGAGTGCCTTTGGGTTTTTTAGAACTATTGTGCTGTCACTCTGGTTAGAACTGGCTCCCAGACCTTGTACATGAATTGGCTAGAACTGCCGCATCTAGCACTGTATCTGATTCATACAAGAATATTCATGCTTGTTTTCCTAATTGTCCTTGTAAAGTGGTGAAGTAGGACCAATTGCTCAGTATAGTTCTGTGGATAGCCACATATAGAAGGATCCACTTATTAGAGATTTTCTTCATGCAGAAACAACAGAAAGGAACACTTCTATAATTATCAGGGATCAGGGATACAAGAACTCAAAGGCCTGTTTATTAGGACCCTCATGGTAGAGGATTGATCCTTCAAACCCAAAAGAAGTTTTACTAATTGCATATTAGGGCTACATGTGAGTTGTTTGAAGAATATCCTTTTGCATGCAAGCAAGCAAAACCAATCACATCTGTTAAAATAGTGGTAGGTGGAAAAATCAGTACTTTGGTTTCAATCTCCTGTCAAGGCCCTGATGAGGCACCCTACTAGAGTATTTTCAGTCTGCACTTCCACTCGAGTTGCCAACCGCTCAAAGTTAGTTTACTTTAGCAGTCTCAAACCATTTTCATTTATCAGTGTCAAGATGCAACATCAAAATCTTCATTTTGCAAGGGCCTCTTTGATTTCGCACAATAATCAAATGTCATTTCATTTCTTGTAACTTCTCAATCTTGGTCTCCATTATCTCTCACAATCTCCATTTGTGCCAACTATGAAACCTTGGATGCTGACTCTGAGCATACCCCAAAAAACATGTGCTATGTGCTTAGGCACCAAATGATATAATTGCCACTTGGGCATGCATCAACCTGTGTTTGAATGTTCAAGGAGGGCCTTTTGGTAATCCAAAGAGAGCGGTTAACCCAAAATAGTTACAATAGCAAATCAAAAGATAACATCAACTTGTATTGGATTCATAGCTAATCCTAGAACCTCATGCTTTCTATAACACTAATAACCCTAGGATTCTTCAAGAAATTCGAACACCAACAAAAGCAGAGAGATAATCATAATAAGAGCAGATGATTTTAGCGCAAACTCTACCAGATTGTTTCAGTTTATCTTAAACATAAATATCCCACTACATGCTTCATGAACTTCATCGATACCATATGATACTTAATTGTGAATGTTTTCACTACATGCTTTAAGCACAAAGATGCTATTCCTCTTGGCCACCTTGTCTATACTATTCCATTAAAATTGTCACGTCATATGTTGATCAGAAGATGAAGACTAGAAAATTCTCCAATGCAAGACTGAGTTAAAGCATATTCTACAAGTATCAGTAATGGTATCATAAGGTGTTGAACATGTATACAAATGTATACTAGGAAGGATGGTACTATTGGGAATCCACATTTGGTAAGAAGTCTGCCACTGGTTGTGTTTCATAATATAATGCAGAATAGTCATCATAAGTTTCATGACATTTGCCTTTTGATTCTCTTCTCTACAACTCTTGATTGGAAAGAGTTGAATTCTTTGCAGGATGACATCGATAAGGTGATTGGTTGACCGTGACCTTGCCATTGTGGAAAAAGATCTTAACCATGACCCGGTCGCATTGGTAGTAGCTAAAGATGCCAAACCCATGACCACTTTTTTTTTTTTTTTTTCTCTTTGCCTTGGCCAGCTATAGGATAAAAACCATAAAATCGGCCATAAAAGAGCAAAAACAACGGCTTTAAAATTGCGTTTCTATGAATCATAGTGCAAAATCAAAAGGGGGAAAATCGTAGACATTTTTCATTAATACAGTGCCGTCGTTTTGATGGAAACTAGACCAATAAAAGACGGATTTTTTCAATAAACGACAGTGTTGGGCCGTCGTTTATTTTAATAATTGTGGCTTCTAGAAACCTTATTAGCCAGTCTGACCATTTTGCTGGAAAATCAGTTCCATACATGGACTTTGATTGGGTCAAGTCTCTTCACATTTTTCTTTATTGGAAGAAGACTAGCCATTGCTTGAGTTTCAGCCCAAATGAAAAATGACTCGTTAAACTGGGTTAATGCAGGTG
Organism: Umbellularia californica; assembly: GCA_028538565.1. Classification (NCBI taxonomy): domain Eukaryota; kingdom Viridiplantae; phylum Streptophyta; class Magnoliopsida; order Laurales; family Lauraceae; genus Umbellularia; species Umbellularia californica. The sequence goes on from JAPQWN010000002.1 coordinate 18,906,402, forward strand.
ACCTCTTTAGTGGAGCGGCTCTCTCTCACTGAAATGAGTCACAGAGTTTTAAGACTTTAACAGTGATCATTATTTCCCCAAAAGAGTTTTCTTTGTATATGCCCACTAGGGTTTATAAAATTTGTAAATTTTCTCCTTTGGTTTCAATAATTGCATATATCCCTTTGCCTTTTCATTTTAATACCTTCGACGTCTCCAAATCACTGGTCATAATGAGAAAATGAGTCCACCAAAATATTTGTGTTGAGTGTCTCTTATAAAAATAACAACTATGCCTTTAAATTCATTAAACAAATATAAGTAAGTCATTATTTATAAAAATACCATTATTTTATCCAACATCCTAATAGTCTCTCTCAAATTTTCCCATGCACGTGAAGCCTAATCATGTATATGAAACTCTTATCAATCTAATAGGGGGTTGTGCATGGATTAAGTCAATTATAACCAATTATATCTACAAGTGTTGATTGTCATTGTGATCGATTTAAATTTAATGAAATAGGCCTTGTATTGATAAAAATGGATTTATGTAGGGTTACTCTCTCCCACTAAGTGTATTATTTGTTAATATTACAAGATTTAATGAAAATTAAATTCAAGTTTTTGAAGTTATGCATATATGGATAAAGAGATGGGAAAAGTGTCATTTTACTCTAAAACTTACGGGCTGCTAATTTTGGAAAGAGAGCTGCTATTGTCACAACCCAAACTTCTCTGAGTACATCCATTCTCTTTGCACACTCTAAATAAATTAAGAATTTTCCAAGATTTCTCTCTATATATACCCATTTTTTTTCCCAAAATCCTCAAACCCCTCCACCCCAATTCCTCAATTCACTCCCTCTTCTTCCCCACTCACTTTCACCTAACCCTCTCCCTACCCCTCCTCTCTCTCTCCTCGCCTACCACCGACGCCCACTCTCCCTCTCTTTTCCTCTCCCTGTCCCTCTCCCCCTCCAATGATGTTGCCGGAGGGGGCGGTAGGGGCCGGGCTAGGGTGGGGGAGGAGGTGGGTGAGTGTAGAGAGAAATTGAATGAGGTATGAAACTATAAATGATGTCCATTTTGGTAATTTCACACATAGGTATATTGGTCTTAAAATAAAAGGATGTGCTCAAAGAAGTTGGGATGTGGCATTAACAGCTTTCTTTTGGGACATAGAAGGCATTAAAATGAAAGGCTTATAGGGGCTTATTTACAAATCCTGGAAACCTTACAAAAAAAACTCTTACAAAAAACTTCAACAATAATCATTAATGTCAAAGCCAGGTATCCTTGCCATATTTTGGGCCATTAAGCTGGTCTTGATCAATAAAATCTAAATTGGTTGGGTCTAAAATTAACTAGACCACACCCAAGTATAAAACTGCTACTGGTCTCATCAATCCTGTCCTTGTCATCCACTAACGTTGTTCCAAGTGAGAAACTCAATAAATAGTTTTTCAAGTTTAGAGCATGCTAAGAACGGCCTCTTACCCTAGTGGTAAGAGGCGCCAGTTCTTACCTCCCAACCAGGGCTACTTTTCCTCACCTAAGGTTATGATGCCTCACTAGAGGTCCACTTCCCTCACTAGAGGGCCCACTAGCAAGGCCTATTTCATTATGCCCCAAATTTTTCCGACCGTTTGTATGAATTTAACGGACGCCACTCTAGAATTTGTCCTATTAGGTCACATGCCTTACTAGGGATGCCCATATTATACCAAGAACAAAGAATTTTATTAGAAAATATAGACAACCAAATCTAATTGATAGGGTGCCTCCTATATTAACAAGTTTTGTCAAAATAAAACTGACTTTTTCAAAATACCCCTCAATAAAATCTAGTCCAATCTAATTAGCTCCCAAATAGAAACTAAATTCTTTTTACATATCATTAACCCACAATCACTTAAATGAAAAAAAATTAGGATGTTGGGTTTTTTAAATATGATGTGATGGCTTCTCCTCTTACCTTCGAAACACGATATTTCTTTCATCATAATTTAATTTCAGCTACCTAAAATATTTCAAATAGTCAAAAGGCATTTTAAAATTCCTAAAATTCCATTCTCTTCACTCAATGTTTGAATTTCAAACACTCATTAGAAAAAAGAAAAAAAGGAATTTGAAAAGGTTTTTTTTTTTTTAAATTCTGTATGCATGAAATATTTGAATCCTGGAAAAGGAGGAACCATGCCCTAAAATTAAACTTCTTGGTGTTGCTGTGGGTCCCACCAACCTGCATGCAAAGGGCCTACTACTTATAGATGGCCCGTACGCACACGCAATCATCTACAACTTCTTCCCTCTTCGCATTTCCACCGTCGAAAAGAAACGAAGGAGCGACGAAAGAGCGACAGTAGTTTCAAAGGTATTGGGGGTTTCATCTCCTTCAACATCTGATGATTCCCTCCTCTTACTTGGAATTCTCCCAGAAGATGTGATTTGATATGAACAACAACCCTTCTGAATGGTCTTTCGTTTCGACCTAGAATTCTTTCTTTTGACCTAGAATCCTCTCAACACTTCTGTCTTCATCCTTTTCATTTCTGTTTCTCTTCACGTTCCTGTTTTCTTGCTTATGATTCTTCATTTTTGGGTCGGTCTGGGTGTTGGAAACTGAAGCAGAAAGGCAGATGAATCTTCGATCTTAGGCACGGGTTTTGGGTTTGGAAGAGATCTCTTTGTTTGTTTGAGTAGGTTATGAATTTGCAATTTTGATGATTGGGTTTTGTTTTTTCCTAATTGTTGTTTAATGGGTTGTTTGATTTTTCATTCATTCTTTCTTTCCCTTCTATTGCTGTTGTTTTGATTTCATGGATGATATGTTTTATGGGGTGGTTTGATTTTTTTTTTTTTTTTTTTTTTTTTTTTGCGCCCTTCTATTGGTGTTGTTTTGATTGCATGGTTGATATGTTAGAATGTTATCTCTGTACTTCTATATTTCTGTTTTATTTATTTTTTGTTCAGTGGATGTTGGTGTTTCTGCTCTTTGAATTATTTGAAATTTTCCTGTTTCTATTTGTTTAATACTGTTGATGAAGTTTGTGATGCAATTGGGCTACTGGGTTTTATAGTTCTGTTTCAATTTGCCTTGTTTATAGTTTATTAAGCCCAGATTCTTTTCTGTATTTTGTAATTTTTTTTTCATGTTGAAGAAGTTTGTAATGCAATTGTGATTGTTGGTTCTGTTGGGCTGTCCCAATTTCCATTGTTGTTATTATTTTAAGACTCAGCACAGACAGGTGTTCTTATTTTTATATAGATAGGTATTGTGGCCCTAGCTTGGTTTGAGTTTATGAGCCGAACTCTTTTCACCGACCCAGATTGTTGGAATAAAGCTGTAATGATTTTTTTAGTAGGGTTCTACATGAATGCATGATAGGTATCTATGAACTGTTCTTTCTTTTATTTTCTCGCTTTGCTCTTGTCTGGACATTTTTTTTTTGTTTCTGCTCAATTGGCCTGAGTAACTCTTTGATTTTTATTTATTTATTTTGAAATCTTGAAGAAGTTTGCGGTGCCAAGGCATTGAGAGTTCTTTAGTTTGTTATGTTCTAGCTTTCCATCTAATAGGGATGAAAATACATTAGTTTCGAGGAGAGTCCATCATATACTCTGACCCAGGTTCGGGCATACTTATCACTACCTATCCATACCTGAACAACTATCTATCCAGTATTTAGACCTGCACCTATACCTGAAAACGATGTGTACCCATCTTCAAGCAGGTATACAATATTGAGACGCCCACACTCTTACCTGAGCTCAACTTAGAGGTATACAGTATTGAGGCCTGCACACTGGACCCAAACAAGATGATTACTTGGACTTGTACCCATGGATCTATCCTGGCCTAACTTCTGTACCCAAACTTTCTTTTGTGTCTTAATAAATTTTAATGTTATACCCAAGCTCGCACCAAGTTCAAGATGTGACCTGATTTTTTAAACTCAAGTCTTTGGTCAGTGGGGCATTCAGGGATTAATTTCATATGTATATCATAATGGGTAAATTTTTGTAGAATTATCTTTGGAATTGGGTTAGACTTCTTTTTTTCTTACCCTATTTTATGTGTATAGACGATTTGTGTGTTTCTCCCCCCTTTTATGAACTGTTAAAATTGCTTTACTTTTTGCATGAATTAAGAATAAAAGCTATTGTTGTACTTTTTCTTACCCTATTTTATGTGCACAGACAATTTATATGTTTTCTCCCTTCTATTAAACAGTTCAAATTGGCCTTCTTTTTGCTTTTTTTTTTGGATGCCCAGGATATTCCATGCCACCCAGCCTTATGGCCCAGGTCTATAACCCGTATTGGCATGCAGAGACTAATCCCTGGGAGTAACTCACATGGCCCCACACATGAGTCACCATTTAACGCACTGGGTCTCCAAGAGGTTTCAAACCCAGGACCTCAAAGCCTTTGGCTGCACGCTCTGTTTCTACACCTTCACCCGGGAGGGCTGGCCAACTGAGCTACCTCAGGCATTAAACCTGATGTTGTTATTGTTGCTTTTGAGTTTAATTAGTTGGTAGATGCGTTTATTTTTTTAAAGTGAGCTATAACTTATAATCCGGTTTTTCTGAATTGCATTGATGTTTGTCTTGAACACATATTTGAAAAGAGGGTTTTAAAATGTAAACCCCCCTAATTGTCGGGGCCAAAACCATTAACAGTATAACTGACGATGTTGTGCCATAAACTATATATTGGTTCGTTTTTCCTCCTATATTTTTAAAATTACTTTGTAAAAGAAAACAGAGAATAAATGACTTGAAAGTCCTTTTTTTAAAGAATATTTTGAATATGAATACATTCTGAAAATATAATGTGCCATTATTCAAGGGATTCTTCCCAAAGTACTTGTATATATTTTAGATTTTGAATTGTTTTATTCAGATAATGGTAATGATGACTATTGAAACCGTAAGTAATGGACCTAGTCCATTATATACTGACTGTCATTTTAATTAACTATTTTAAATTTTGTTTAAGTTTGGGATCCTCTGATTCATGACTTTGTATGCTTAATAAGTAGGGTACCCTGACCTTAGTCGAAGTAGAGCCATTGCAACTTTGAGGTCAAGGTTTCAAACTTTTGGGGTAGAGGGTGGGTTGGGAGAATTTGTTCTGGGATTGGTTTTCAGGAGGTCCCTATTTGTGGTGAAGTTAGTCTTGTATGAGTCTGAGTCCCTTTTGACAATGATTATCTTCAGAGGGATATGTTAGATAAGAGAATTTGGCAGTGGAATTTTCTGGTGAAGTTTTTTGGCTAGGTTTTCTTTAGGACTCCTATACTCCTTTGGATCCTCCCATCTATTCTTCTGCTTGTAGTTTGGCTCCTTTGGTGGTTGGAAGCGTTTTGATCATTTTAAAACAGTAAGAAAGAAAGAATAGAAATAGAGTTGGAGGCTTGGAGCTTCCTTTTTTTTTTTTTCCACAAGGAAGCTTCAACCATGGATGTTTTAGCAAATGCACTCCCATTTGCTCTTTGTTTAAGAAAACAAACAAAATTCTTGACACAATCCACAATCCCGATCCATGGCTTGATTCCAGCCAAGCATTGATGTAGACAGCAACCTGGATGGTCTCACATGAGAAGAATGGGCCAAGATGTGTAGTCATGATAAGGTTAATTAGAAACCTTTTGCACTACTGTGGGAACATTTCTTCATTCCCCGAAAATTTTGATTATTTGTGTGGTTGCACTTTCCCAATCATATTTCCAGAGAATATTTCTCTGGAAAATCATTCCCTTATAATGAAAATTTAGGAATGAATAATTTTATTTATTTATTTATTTGTCTTATGCAAGAATGATCTGTGGGAGCAATTTGATGGAATTCACCACATTTGACGAAATTAGCCACATTCGATGAAAGTTGTCTAATCTTGTCTTATGCAAGAATGATTGGTGGGAGCAATTTGATAGAATTTACCAGATTTGACAAAAAATCGACTATAATGGATAAATTTTGGAATCACCCTACCCATTTTTTGTGCCTTGTTCTTCATGTCCTCAAGGAATGAATTTTTTGTTTGTGTATCCTTTGGGTCATATATTTGAAGGGAACAATGGACCCCTCAGTCCTCACACTGCTGGATCCCCACCCCGACGTCTCACAGATGACCCTTGGACTAGGGATCTCCACCTACACCTCTCATTGATGGCCCCTTCCCTTTATGGCAAATTGCATGCTCATCCCTCACACCGGAATTACCTGATCCACCCCATAACTCATACCTGCAAGCTTGCATTTCTAAGTTGATGCAACAACGTCAATAAATAATTGTAAATAATTGCAAGAAGACCTGTGGTCCACATGTGGGATCCAAGGAAGTTTAGAGATTTTATTATTTTATTTAATTAATTGTTATTGGTTTCTAATTTTAATTGACGAGTTGTAATTAGGAATAGCTTTCTAATTTCTATAGGGTCCTTATCTAGTTTCCTAGTTTGATTAGGAGTAAGAGTCTTAGTCCCAAGTTTTCTTTGGCTATTTATATGAGCATTGTAGTAGGGAAAAAAAACAGAGTTGAAGTTTAATATAATTTTCCCTTTGAGATTTCATCTTTGGAGTGTCTTCGTCGTGAGATTGTTTATGTGGAAACCTATCATCGTGGTGCAGCACCAACGATCCAAATCCTAACTCTTTAACTCTTGTAGGATTTGCAGCATAAGTTCTTCTGGATTTCTCTCATCCATCTTTTTGGTTCTCGCACTTCCTCATTATCATCATCTTCTTCATCAATGAACTCCCTCCACCCCACCTTTTCATGATATTATTTTTTCTTTCCTTTCTCCACCTTCCCAAGCAAGAGGTCTCAATTATTGTCTTACTTCTATGGGGTCATTCGGACAACCTTTTGCATCTAGATACATGTCATAAATACGATTTAAATAAATTCCACCAATCAGTACTAAATGACTCAAATTATATATCACATTATGTTGGTCTCCATCGTTGAGTCCATCGAGGATCAACTTCACAATCATTTACGTTGCCATTGTGAATTATAATCTACGAGATGAGAGATATGTGATGAGCATTTAAAAACTACGTGAGATGATTTCTTTTTAACTTTAAATAAAAAAAAAAAGTCTTCTTACTATTCAAAAAAAAATATATATATATATATATATATCTCTTCTTACATAGTTACATGCTTATAGAAGGCCACATTACATTAGTCCCATATGGTTTCAAGATCAAGATTTTATAAATGAAATAATGAAAGAAAATGCACTTTTACTTATACGATAATAAGAAATTTGAATAATTGATGCAAATGAGTAGATCTAGGTGAGAAACTATAGATCTGCATACTCCAATAATACCATATTGTTTCTTTATCAGCATTTTAAACAAATAAATAAAAATACAAAAGACAATGCAATTTAACGTGCTCATAAGAGAATAAGAAATTTGCATAGTTAATGTACCATGTAGATCTAGGTGAGAGACTATTTATTTGCACACTACATAACTTCATAATATTTTTAAATCAAAATATTGAACAAAAAAAATACTGCGCATTCTAAAATTATAATTTGTAAGTGGTAAAAATTATGTGAGTATGTAAAAATTATATGCGAGTATACATGCATATATCTAAGCTTAAAACCATAAATCTATGGGCCAGACACTCTTTTATTTGAAAATCTAAAAAAAGAAAAAAATCCAAAGGTAATTCAAACAAACACATTTTAATATTAAAAATTGGTTTTCTTTACCAACAATTTTCTAAGGAGAACAAACACTAAGCAGTGTATTCAAATGCAAACTAGAAAACATTCCTTAAAGATCTCATATATATATATATATATATATATATATATATATGGGTGGTGCTCCAATGAGAGACACTCTCACCAACTTTATGAGAGATGGGTGGGGGCCCTCACTTCCATATCCACTCTCACCAACTTAAATGCAAGGGCCCCCACCCATCTCTCACCAAGTTGGTGAGAGTGTCTCTCATAGAAACACTTCCCTATATATATATATATATATATATATATATATATAGAATTTGTAGTTCCCTTGATATTCATGGGGCTGAATAATCTCTTGAAAAGGAGGTTTTTTTATATAAGAATGGTAGAAATGGACTCTCTACAGGTGGAACCAGCCTCTGCAAGCAAAAGAATGAAGCTTGAAATGAGTGTCTAGGGCAAAATAGGCCTTACACAGTCATTGAATCGCATTACTATGTGGCCCAGTCGAGTTCTGACCAATTCAAGTGAAAAAATTTGGAATTGGGGGCCGACTCGAACTCGATCATGGGCGAGTTTGACTCGGACTTGGCAGAATTTAAAACCATGGTTGTATCCACAAGTTTTCAGGTTCAAGTCATGTTACCAACAAAGGGGAAAAAATTGACTTCATCTTTATTAATCGCTATAGAAAAAAATTTACAAGCATTCCCTCATAAAGATGAAGACAATGCCCCCAGTAGACAACCGCTATTCCAATAGTGTATGGTGCCAATCAGATAGAAAGCCTCTTTCTTTTTCCCACCTTGGTTTCGGTAAAATAATAGAAATGTTTATACGACTAAATTATCGTACAGGAAAGTAGGTTTTTCTACCAAAAACCATGGGAGTATACATTTCTGTTTATGTTTTGACTATTCAGTTATGTTAAACATTTTTTCTTGAATTTAGTCTGAATTGTTGTTTCTTTTTACTGGTCTGTTGGCGTGGTTGAAAGAAGGCTTACTCGGGAATCAATTTAATTTTGCAGGTGAATGTATGCAAGTGAAAGAGGGAAAGGTTGTTTTGCAAGATTAGAAAATATGAAGTGCTGTGTAGTCTGAATCCACTCTCTGTTGACATAATTTTGATGACCAGTGGTTACCTGCAATAATAATTTCACAGTTCAAACGTATTTTTGTTGAATGGTGGCACACTAGGGAAAAGGATGTCCAGGGGTCAGTCTCAGCCAAGAATGCAATCTGGGAAGAGGACCTTGCTAAGGCACAAGGACAAGGGGAAATTTGATAATGTAGTTGTGATTGATGTTGATCAGTGTGAATCCAGTAATGTGGTTACCATTGATGCCCAAGAGTGCTCCCAGTGGAGGCAAATGGGTTTTGGAGCATCGAAGGAAAACAAAGAAAGGCCTCCTAGGGTTATAATTAGCATTGATGATGAAGAGGGCAATGATAATGATGATCATAGAAATGGTGATGAAGGTGGCGATTTGGATAGTGATGCCACCTCAAGCAAGAGGGTGCACCCCACTTTGGTCCAATCACATCTTTCTCCTAAAGAATCAGATGGTGCTGACTGTGAAATATTTGAGGAAACAAACTTTGCCTCCAAATTATCAAAGCGTATGCGGATGTGTCCTGGAAATGGAAGACCTTCCCTAAATCATTTTGGTTTGTATGATGAATCTGAGAGCAGCTCATCTGAAAGTGACAGTTCTGATTGTGAGCTTATGGAAGATTCTTCTGGAAAAATTCGGGAACTGTGGGAGAAAGCTGCATTCAAGAAAACTGTACGTAACAGTCGATTTATTTTCGATGATCAGGTTAGTGCCTTTGGATCTTCTAGTGATCCCAGAGATCTTTCACAAGTTACCACTCAGGAAAATGTAGATAAAGAAGACAGTGCTCAGGAAAATGTTGCTAAAGAAGACAGTGCTCAGGCGAATGTTGATAAAGAAGACAGTGCTCAGGCAAATGTTGATAAAGAAGACAGTGCAGGCTGCACGAACTGCTTCAGCGTTGAACAATGTGAAAATGCCCCAATTTGTTCCAATTCAAGCAAAGGAAGCAATGAAAGAGATAACCTATCTACCTGCAATACTACCTACAAACCTGGAGGAAAAGGCCCAGTTGCAGATTTGAATCACATGGCGGACCCGATCAGTCATGAAAAAGCTGGTTTTGAGGGAAAAGATGATGAGGTTTTAGAGGAACCTTCTATGTGCAAAACTAAGTTACAGAATAATGGAGACTTTGATCAAGTAGGAGTCAGCTCTTGGAACAAAGACAAGCCCATATCAGGAGGAGATTCCTTTCATGATACTCGATTGAAGGATGGGACGTGTGTTCACCACAGCAGAACTGGTTCTCAGGACAAAGAACCAGTTTCGAATAAAATACCTGATGAGGTGGGGGTGAGTTTTGGAAGAGCTAGCTTTCAGGATAAAGAGGAATCTGTTTCTGAAAAACCGTCTTGCTGCAACACTGAGTCCCAACATGAGACTCAAGTGAATCATGACAGAGCTAGTTTTCGGGACAAGATGGAATCATATCCTGAGGATGCTAGTCTTGACAACGCTCATCCCGAGGGTGGAACATGGGCTAGTAATGAAAGAACTGTTTTTGAAGACAAAGAAGAACTGGTTTCTGTGGTTTCCCCTCGGTCCAAGACTCATTTACAACATCGTGCACAGATTGATCATGATCATGCAAAAATAATGTCTGGGGAAGCCCCTTTGGGCAGTGGTCAACCTTGGGATGAAACCCAGCTTATTGATGACACAACAGGTTTGCAGAGTGAAGAAAAAGTGATTCTTCAGGAACCTTGTTTATTTAATACTGAACAACAGGATGAAGGGGAAACACCTGGGATAAGTAGTATGGATTCAAGAAACACGGATGGTGTCGCTTATGAAGAAAGTAGTACAGATGGTGTTCCGAACAACCTGATTGGTGAACGGGAAAAGCTGAAGGAGACTGATGAGTTCAAGCGGGCTTTAGAAGAAGAATTGGCATCTAGGCAACTACAGCTGCAAATCCAGGTTTGGCATATAACTTTATTTCATCTTGATGGTATTGGTTTTCCTAGCTTAAAATGTTTTTCTACCATTTATGCAAGAACCACAGGAAATGAAGGGTCCGAGTTTTGCTTTTGCAAAAAAACAACCTCTGAAAATGAAAACGTGGAAATGTTAAATGCACAGCAATGGAAAATGATTTTACCTTGGAAGCCGTTTTTTCATTTTTTGTAGAAAATGTGTCCTACAAACATACCCTTGGCCTCACCCATGATGCCTGGTTACTTCTCTAAGCCCAGTGTACCCATACCCATGCCTGAAAGATACAATAATGGTACTGGTACTCGATACTGTATCAATACTTGGGGGATACTGTTTCAGCCTTTTCTACTGAATAAGGTGCCACTTGCAAGTTTAAAAATAAGGTCTATTTGACTTAGAAATTAAAACTGATTCGAGCCGGTGTTTGAGTTCTTTAGACTGCTTGGAAAAGTTTGTGTGAAATTCTGATTGAATCAATATTAAGACCTTTTGCCTATTTTTAAAAAAAATTGCAAAGTGAGTAAAAATTCCAATCAAAATCATGTATAGAGGAATCAAACAACTTAAAAAAAAAAAAAAAAAAAAAATCCAATTTAACTTTCATTGGGCCCGGCCCACCTACCAATCTATTAGTTTATATTTATTTTATATTATTTAGGGTTGTTTTAATGGTTTGTGTCTTTTAGTTTATTTAAACAGTAATATTCAGGTGATAACTAGTTCTTACATATTATATGAGAACTTTTTTGGGCCCCATTTGGGGATGGAACCAAAGAATGAAAAGATCTATGTGAGACCACCCAAGTATCAAGTTTAACCCCAAACCGATGCCCCTAACTCCTTTATCCATGGCCCACAAGTTTAATAGCTTCATATTCAAAAAACTATTCAACCCTCAATCCAACGGATCAGTCCATTCGGATGTGTGCCAATCCTTGAGATTAGTGACTATCGGGGGTTCCTTATTGGTTGATAGGTTTGAATGGGTTGCTAGTTGGGCCCTGCAAAAAAGTTCTCATATAATAGATGAGAACTAGTTCTCACTTGAATATTTTCCTTATTTAAATTCAGATGTTTTAATCCTGGCCATCAATATGTTTGGATGGTTCAGATTAGTTTAGGGTCATGTTTTCTCATATATAATCATTGTATTGCCTCCTTGGCTATACTGTTAATGATGAATGAATTTTTTGGAGTGCTTTTGGGTTTCCCAAAGTTATCTCTCTTCCCCACCCACGATAGGGAGTTTGGTGTGAGGCCTATTTTTAGGTGAAAGCCTGACCTATCCCTTCCACCCTCCATTTTTAGTCTCTCCAACTCTGTCCACCCCACATCTGGTACCCCGCTCCGCATCAAGTTTATTTATGCATCTTTTATCATATGACTAGTTTGCCTTTTCTAATTGAATTATACATGGCGAACGTCTAGTTATAAAACAGTAATTCACGCTACCTGATTGGAGGAAGGATTCGCCCAAGCATATATGAGGGAAGAGAATGTTTGGATTTTTTGATGAATTAATTTTCTGAATACATGTGACTGTGAGGTCCTTAAATCCAAATGGAGAATATTCCTTTGTACACATCCTCTTTCCTCAAAATAAAACATTTATCGAGCTTAGATCCTAATGAAATAAGAAACTAAAAAAATAGAAGATACTTATAAAATGGCACCATGTCTAGCTTAATATTCGAATTTTCAGTTTTCTAGATTGAAATGAAATGGGTGATTTGTCTGTATTTTATTTTATTATATGGATAAAACAATTAGTGATCTGTACATAAATGAGAATATTTATATTAAATTGTTAATGCTGTCAAAAGTCATCCCATCAGATATAACTGCTGCTTCTGTTCTTCTTTGGCAGTCAGAAGAAGCTCAGCGACTAAGGAAGAGGAGAAAAGCTGAAACTATGCGGTTACTGGACATGGAAAGAAGACAACGGCAACGCCTTGAAGAAGTGAGAGAAACCCAGAAAAAGGTTTGGAGTTACTGTCATTCTAGTTTTCTGTTTTCCTTAGATCTCTCATTTGATGAGTTTATGGAGTCTTGTGCTGCAACGAATGTATAGCTTGCTGCCCCTTCCAATTGGTCTACAATTTTGTGGTTTAAATAATTTTTTTATAGGTCACAACATTCATTAAGAAACAAAACAATCAAATTGGAGGACCATAAAACCCTTCAATCAGTGGTCTACAGATAGGTTGTTGAGTCTGATACTGCAGAAGTTCAGTAAAAAGGGTGAAGAGTGTCCCCCAGCTGTTGCTTAACTGGTTAGGGACACAAGTGTGCGAGTGACTTTGAGTCTCAATGTAGCAAAAGAAGGGCAAAAGAGTATCTTTTGTCTTCCATTCCATTTCATCTTTGGACATCATCCACCAACAGAGCTCATTAGAGCGTGTTTTGGATAACTGAACCATGTAAAGAATTGTCAGGTGCAATTAACTAGGTATTTCATGTGGCACAAAATGGGTTAATTTTTCTCAATATTCATTTGAGTTATTATTGTAACATGCTCACCTGTATCACTAGCATTTTCATTTGAGCATATCATTCCATATAGCCTAGTCCAGTCTTTTAGTGATCATCTATGATGCCCAGATACGGCATGGACATGGCAGGGACTCAGATTTCACACATAAAAGGTGAAGTATCAGATACGATATGACTCGATAGGTTGCCCATTTTGCAGTATCCATGCAACATAAGTGATCATAATTGTTCATCGTGTGTCCCCCAATGTCGAGTCAGTTGAGTGATATCTTCTATTGAAAAACCTCTGCAGTACTTTGATATTATTGATGGAGGTTCTCCGATAGCATATGTCCTTTCACTCTTTTTTTTTTCTTTTTTCCAACTGAGGTGATTTTCAATCCATTGCACGTGTATGGTGAGTTTTATGACTTTGAAGGCGGAGCTCGTTTGTTTGATCCAAATTACATTGTTCATAATTTAACCAACCATCACTCTCTTCTTCGTTGTTGTTGGCTCTACCCTCACCTTTTCTTCCATCCTCACTTTTCTTAAAATTTTCTATTTCAACTGCAGTATGACATAGTTTTCACATTATGCAAAATGTTCTTTCAAATTTTTACTAATGCTTAATGATCACGATGTAGGATGAAGAAACTATAAACTTGAAAGAGAAGTTCCGAGCTGAGATCAGAGAAGAACTTGAAAACATCGAGTTGAGATATAGAGACATGGCTTCTCTTCTCCGTGCCCTGGGCATCCCTGTTGGAGGGGGCCTCTATCCGAAGCCACGTGAGGTTAGTTGCATGCGTTCTTTTTTAATTTTTGATAGTTTCAAAGTTGTTGTACTGGTATATCTCCTTTGTATAGTAAATTATATTCATGTATTGAAATCTAACTGGGTTTTTTTTTTTAATGATTGTGGCAGATAAATGCAGCTTACAAACAGGCATTACTGAGATTCCATCCAGATCGAGCGTCTAGATCTGACATCCGCCAACAGGTTGAAGCTGAGGAGATATTTAAGCTCATCTCACGCTTGAAGGAAAAACTGTTATAACCAGCAGTGCAACTTGGATAAGTTCCAGTTTCTGATGTATTTAGGTCTCAACTCCTAGAAAGAAGAGGAATGTTGTATATTGTCAGCTGCCCTCTTCGGTAGTCGGTACTACTCAAGTCTCCAGAAAGTTAATGTTTTTCAATTATTTTTTTGAAATGCGGCCTCTTCTATTTCTTGAGTAAGTGTCTTTTTTCACGATAAATGCATTCATTGAGCAAGTTCTTGTATAAACTGATGCTCTTTCTTGTCATTATGAAGGAGAAAATTCCTTAAAATTTGCAAAATGAAAGTTGCCTGAAATCTTAATTGCATGTTGGTGCATTGCACATGCACACGTTTATTATCTATACCATTGAAAACTGTCATTATTAGCTATTACTAGTAGAAAATTACTGGAGCTTTATACTGTGCACTTGGTTGAATGAATTGGATTGCAGATAATCCAAATAAGTAAGGTCTGCATTTTAACACTGGCTTACTATGTAACTATGGGGAACTACCCTAAGTGAATAACAGCTGTTGGACCATTTATATATTTCATTAAATTGTCTGTAATGATAACTCAGTCAACTTTAAAGTAATGTAGAGGATTGTCTACTCGCTCAGCCATAGAATCAAATTTGATTGGATTTCAATGAATTGTGTTGAATGTACATCATGATCATTTATGTATGATATCATATGCATACCAAGTTTGTCACTGGCCAAGTCGGAGTCAACTCAAACTCAACCTGTTGAGTTGAGTCACTCCTAAGTCACCTAAATACACATTTCCTGTTTTATTCTATTGGAAAACTTATGGGAGCTTTTTATGCACTAACAAGTTGGGCCTGGGGTAGAACCATGGTCGATTCAGGCTTGGATCCATCTTCTTAGATTAGTTTGGGATCTTGATTCAGATCCAAATCCAACATGGGTCATATGTTTTGTATTCATATTCAACATCAACTGAAAAAATGGATTTGGTTTTGAATCCTGATGTAAAATAAGATATGAAGTGCATCAATATAATTGGATGAAAGGGCTTCAACATGTATATACTTCTTAAATATACAGGTGTGGCAATTAAATAGCACATAAATAAAGATATGCAGCCTCTCAAATATCAATAAATATGATTCAAGCTATGTAGACTTTTAACCTTAAGATCTCATTATCCCTTTCTGGGAAAAACTCAAATCTCTATCACTAATTATTAGCGTTTGGGAGGATTCTTAAATTTTTCTTTTTGGTAAAAATCCCTATTTTTAATGTGGATTTAATCTTTCTTATTCACTTTCTCCAGTCTGATCATATAGGAATCCGGGTCCAGATTCAAATGTTCCAGATCCTATATGTTTAGATGAGGATCAATATCCTCATTATGCCCACTTTATTGGGAATTGGAGACCCATAATCGGATAACATCATTCTTGCTACCATATGTTATTCTCAACCCATTTACAGAAATTGATAATAAACTATACATATAACCAATCAACTTATTCACCAGTGATTACAACTGCAAATGACCTTGTCTTAATAAGCCAAGGTAATATAAAAACAGACAACATGCAGAAGAGCTACCGGTAATGCTTATTCTTAGAGATTAATATGTCAAACTCAACTTGCAGTCTCATCAAGGAGAGGTTTTCTTTGATGGGGGAATACCAGGGAAGGCTGGGGGTTGCTGAGGGAATGAGAATGGAGGTAATGGAACAGGGAATGCTGGTTTAGGATTAGTAATTATTGGAATGGGAGGAGGATTAATGAATGGTGGTGTCACCTGTAATGGGTTTGGTAATGGTGGGGATGGAATTTCTAAGGCAGGAGGCTTAGGATCTAAGAGTTTTTGCTGGGCTGGTTCTACATGGAAAGATGGCATGTGGCTTGAAGAAACAGCGACAGTTGTTTTAATGGGTTGTTTTGGCACTGGTCCTGAGTTTGGAAGAGGGGGTACAGTGGGCAATGGTGGTAGTGGTGGGAGTTTGGGAAGAGGAGGCAGATTCACAACTGGCGGCAGGCTTTGATTTAGAGGAGGAAATTGAGGGGGGATGTTTGGATATGGAAGGAAGTTCTTCATGGGACTTAGAGAGGAGGTTTTGAGGCTTGGTTTCTCATAACGAAGGTCTGGTCGTAGTAGAGGTTTGAAGGTGAAAAACCCAGCTGAGAAAATGTGAATTCCTTGTTTTCTTGACTTGAGGTGGAGTGAGGAAGAAGTGGCTATGGAAGCCACTGCACAGGAAGGCTCACTGCTGTTAATTAACTTCACTGAACACTTTTTAATTCTCTTGATGTGTTTGCTGACTGTGAAAGGCAAATGAACTTTAAACTGCCCATGTCTGTTTGTCTTCACTTTCTTGAGGAAACCAGTTTTGTTTCTCAAGTCTCCACATTCCACCTCAACAGATGCACCTGCAACAATGGAATGACAAAGTTAGGGAGTTTTAGGTCATCAGCTTGTTGGGTTGAGAATTATTATTTCTTTGAAAACTGAATGAATGATGACTGTTGAACATAGTTGTCAATTTCGTTTCTGAACCCATTTGAGAGCCCATTTCAGAGTTTTGTGGTTTCACTTTTAGAGTTGTATTTACAAAAATAATAAATACCAATAAATATAAATTTAGGAAAATATGAGAAATATTAGAAAGTGGAAATAGTGGATACATTAAAAATATTAAATTTATTCATTTAAGTCAACAATGTAATATGCTATATCTACAAGCTAAATAAACAATAGCCAAACAAAAAATTAGAATAAGTAGCCACATGTAGGGAACCATTCTTTAGTCAGGTCCCCTTTCTGAATGTAAAAGACCACAAAATAATGCATTTTCAACCTTAATCTATGGAATCTTGGTCTATTCCGGCCAAAATCTCCAAATTAAAGAACCCAAAATTGAAAGTTATGCTATTGTATGCAAATTCAAAGTAACAAGACCCATAATTTTTTTTCGGAGCAAAATTCTCAGATGGAGACGTTTTGATCTGATCATTAAAAAGGAGTGGGGCTGAGAACCCCTTCATTAAAGGCGCCCACCCCCCAAAATTTTAAAGTGTTGAAAGAGATGTACCTGAGATGAAGTGGCTGGCCTTTGAGAACTGTTGGTGAAAACCTGTGTCGCAGTAGACCTTCCCCACGACCATTGCGGATGGAAGCTTCTCATGTTTAGCAGCACAGCTGTGGAAGAAGCTGATGGCTAGAATGAGTAAGAAGGGTATTCTCATCCTGCTAATCTGCTGAACTCTCCAGTAACTACTCTTGATGGGTAGGCTTGTTTTGGATTGAATTTTTTGATGGAAGAAGAAGCTTTCCGCTATTGAATGTATTGTATTTCCTATATGTTTGCTCTTGTCATTTCTACAAATGCTTATATTGTATACCCTTTTTTAAAGAGATGGGCATTATCAAGTGGTGTAGATGGCAGTTAGTGTTCAACCAGCTTTCATGCCTGGGACGCATGAGTCACTTGGCTAAATTTATGTTGCTCATGCAAAAACCATCAACTGCTATCGATCAGCAGTGAATGAAGGGTTGTAAAGATGAAATGGGCTTTTTCACTTACAGTGTGTGGTTTGTATGCTATATTCCTTTTGCTAGTTGAAAAGTTAGCAAGGGCAGGCATGGATTTCATCTGGGTCACAGCATGAGTTAGCTAGCCACACATGGGTAAAGGAGATCAAAGGTCAATCCCATGGAGCTAGACTGCATATGAACAGTATGACTCTCTTGGGAGAATATTTTTGTATTATTTAACTGATTGATCGAGTCGGACTCAGGTATCTTTTGGAGAAATGGTTTCAAGTGGATTCTTATTTCAAAGTATAACTTTGCATGAATACATCACGAGGACACAAGAAATGTTTGGTAGTTTCTTCAAAATGAGGTTGCACTGATGTTTAGGAGAAGTGATCGCTTTTAAGACTATGGTGATTGGTTCTTCTTCATCATCATCATCATCTAAATATTGTCCCAATTATGTTAAGGTCAGCTTTATGAATTATATTTCTCCATTTCGATTTATCGTGAACCTAATAATTAGATAATTAGTTGCACTTCTTCGAATTTATTTTTACTGCCTCCATCTGTATACTCTTCGGCTTACCTCTTCCTCTTGGTAGGCTATCAACCTGCATAGTCAATTTCTTTTTTCGTAACAGCGCCGTTACTGACTTGCATTGGACATGCACAAACTATCTCAAATGGGACGATGGTGATTGGTTCAATTAGGTTTATAATATGGCTGAGTTGGTTAGTACTGAGCTTGCCCAAGTCTTGCCCAAGTCACATGTTACGTCTGTCTCTGGCTGCGAACGAACTATGGTTGAGTGGTGTTGGCATCTTAGTCTCATTGTCATGACCAAGGATTGATCCATGAGTTGTTTAGTGAAAGTGTCAATCCTAGACTAGCAGCCCAACTTAACTAAAAATAAAAAAGACAAAAGCTGAGATTGAGAAATATGGCGTTGAACTAAAAGGTTTCTTAATAGCTTGACCGAAACAGACCTAGAATAGGTCAGCAGGCCTGCATGGGCCACAGGTACTAGCACCCAGCCCACAAGAGGTCCATGACCAAATGGGCCCTCTCTGCACTTGCAAAAGCCATGTGAAAATTAACCCTCCCCTTTTCTTTGTTCTGTTTTATTTTATATTATTTATCAGACTGTTGCCTATGATTGGTCATCTATTTGGGTTTAGCTTCTGTTCAATTAATTTGCATTCGAGTTTGCAATTCGTAATTGAAGACATAGTTTAGTTAGAAATTTGATTGGAGTAGGTTCATTTAATTCGCTTTTCAATTCGTTTAATTCGGAGTCAAAAGCTCAACTAGTTTGATTAACTAATTTATTAAATTGATCATGTGTAAATACAAGATTGAAATAAAAACCAAATTATACTACATGTTTTATTGGTGATCAATCTTAAATGGAGGCCATCTTTGATTAGAGTTAGCTACTGACTACTACGATATATAGGGTGCAATGCTTTTAGGTAAGCTCCACAGCTATGATTAGAGTTAGCTACAGACTACTACGATATATAGGGTGCAATGCTATTAGGTAAGCCCCATTAATGGCTCTAAGGGGTAGCTCAGTTGACCTAGGACTACAGTTTGCATCCGGAGGTTGTAGGTTCAAAACTGCACTACCACACTGGGGCTACAGGGGAGTTTACTCGGCTTCCCTCTAGGCCCGAAAAGATTAGTCCAGTCCACAAAGGGTTTGGAACCCTCCGATAGTCCAAAAAAAAAAAGGTAAGCCCCATTGATGTATAGGACTCAGTTAGTGAACTTCAGTAGATATTTTATTTTTATTTTTTTATTAACTCTACTGGAAAAGTTCGCTTGCAGTTCGTAAATTGTTCAAAATGAACTTTTTATTTTCAACTCTTCGTGAGCCCTCTCCACCTTAGTTGCATAAAATGATACAAGATGTACTTTTAATTCCAACTCCCTTCACTTTCTTCTCTTCTTAATTTGACACTCATATTTAACACTACCCTACAAACAGACAGGCTTGACTCATGAAAAACTTGTGTCTTGGGACCTGTTTTCCCCAACAGTTCGATTGAAAATCATATACCACTCTTTACGCGGACTCTAACTAGTGAGAATTTGGCCTTGGTCAGACAACCTCTTTCTTCTCTTCATCTTTCTCCTTCTTTATGGGTGTGTGCAGTGTCGGACCTAGGATTTTTGTTTGGGTGGAGCGGACAAAGACAAGTGATGAAAACCGGCAATAGTCGGTGAAGTGAATTTTTCCAGACGACGTATATCGAAATACAGGAAAATTAAGATGTACCAAGACTCTACACATCACAGCTCAGAATAATTTTTATAAAACAAACCCTTTAATTTTTATAGACACAATTATACAAAGGGCACTGACATAATATACGGCGCCTTACAAAAGCAGCATGTCACATTACATGCCAAACAAGTTACACCACAAGACACTCACATATTATCATTACACTTTCAGATAATCTCCATGCCACACTCACATGACACTTGGACTCATTCACCACACAAATGATCTCTAGGCTAAGGATCTTCTCCATGAATTGAATTGGAAGGGGATATTTTGGTATGGGAGTGGGTGGGTTTGAAATCGGATTCTAGTAGAGTTTTGTAGACAGGTTTGATGATGATGCCGATGATGATGGGGTTATGGGGGTGGGCATTGAGAGAGATGGGTTGGGAGAGAGGCCGAGGGAATGGAGAGGCGGCATGATGTGGCACTTGTGTTCTGTCAGCAGGTTTTCTATCCACAACTTACCAGTCATTTCCACAGTTGATGTATTGACTGATAATCAAGTTTTAAGTTGAAAAAACGAGGGGTGATTAGCAATAGTAATGGTTGGATCATCCATTAAAAAAATGTGGGCTAATAACATGACAAAGAAGATTGTACATGGTTGCAGCAAATTCCACCACATTGTTGTTGACAACTTTCTTAAGAAACATCTTTACCTTTCTTTTCTCTCTCCCCCCCTAATACATCATTCATTTTAGATAGAGATTCTTCTTAGTGACACACACTTGTTTACATTTCTAATCTCAGTTTCAAAAGTTCATGCATGTAGGTGAGAAGAAACCATTACACTAGTTATTTTTCCTTTTGGGAGTTGCACTAGTGGGACGGACATGTGGGGCAATCTTTGTTATACTATTATTAACATGAATCCTAAGATCGTGAACAGCATAATAATCACGTGTAGGATTTAATCTTAAATAAATTAAAGAGTACCTCCATACATCCTGATGCAGAGAGCTTTCTGATCCTGCAGTCTGGTGCTGTTGCTGATTGATGCTGTGATCCGTCGAGAAAGAGACTATGTGAATGGTTTTGGTTTCTCTTTCCTTGCCTATAAAACCTTAATGTGTTGATTTTTGTGAATGCCTTTGTGATGGACGAAAGGCTTTATTTTATAGGTGAAAAGATGACCGAATTTCCAATCTGGGTTTCCATAGACTTAATCTCAACCATCCATCAAGGTAGAGTTTGTTATGGAATACATCTCATTAAAAAACCTTTTTGTGTAAGGAATAGCATATATCTTAAGAAAACAGATTTCCTATAATGACTACAATTCGGGAAAGGAAATGACTTATGGTCCAAGCAATGGACTTAAAGATAATTTCCTTACAATCTTCCCACAAATGTGGGGCCCATGTGGTTCGTGGTGCGGGGCACGATTCAACTCCATCCAAATTACCAGATTTGATCTGGGGCGACTGCCCCAGATGATCATAACATGGGTCCGCCCCTGGGTGTGTGCACTTGCATACCTACATGGATCTTGGAGGGTATTTTTTGTGATTGGTGATTGGCACCATAGAGAAGTATCAGAGACATCCTGCATCTCTTTTTTAGATCGGACTGAAGCCCCTTAGCCCACAGGCAATGGAATCCATAGGGCCCCTTCTCTACACCCTCTACCCTTTGAGTAGCCATTTTTTCTCTTAGATCTCCAGAAGATTTTTTTTCAGGACGGCCATTGTGACTCTCACCACTATGACCAAAAGGGCACTATTTTTGATAATTGTACACACATACACATGGGAAGTTGATTTGGTCTGAAGAACAAGATGGTGTGATGAACCCTGTATGACCCACCTAGGGTTATGACTCGGGTTGCAAACGGGTATTCGATTCTCCGATTACTCGGAAGTTCTAACCTGCAAAAAATCAAGTCTTGAATCTAACCTATTTTAGATTCTGATGATCATAAACGGGTCCGAGTCCGGAACAAATTTAAGTTCCGATTGATAAACGAGTCCGGTTCCGAGTCCATATGGGTTCTGACCTGTGGACCCGGGACCTTGCATATGAACCTTTGATATTGTAAATTGTACCTCAAAATCAACTTTTTTTGGGACATTTTTATGCATAATACTAGGTAGTAGATTTGATGCACTGTTATAAGTTGAATAATTTGCTTATTTTAAGAAAAATGAAGAATAAAGATAAATTAGAATCAATTTTGAAACTCGATTCCAATCCTCTAGGTGGACCCGGTTCCGGAATCAAATCTGAGTCTGGAACCAACAAAACAGGTTTCGAGTCAAAACCGGATCCGGAATCAGAACCGTTAGTTAAAAAGGGGTCCAGGTCCACTATAGTTCCGATCCGGAACCGTCCTGGTTGCGACCCTAGCCATGACAATCACGGTGGAGTTAAGAGGGAAAAGTCTTAAAGAGACCATGGTTGTGAAAAATATCAACCTCATCTGATCATCCTCACTCTTTGATCTTCATCCCACAAATTTAATATTTAATGGTTTTGTGTGACATCATATATATATATATATATATATATGAGAAATTTTTTGCGAGGCTCAACTAGCAACCCATCTAAACCTAGCAACCAATAGAGAACCCCCTAATAGTCACTAATCTCAAGGATTGGCACACATCCAAATGGACTGAACCGTTGGATCGAGGGTTGAATATTCTTTTGCGACCCTAGCCATGACAATCACGGTGGAGTTAAGAGGGAAAAGTCTTAAAGAGACCAATGGTTGTGAAAAATATCAACCTCATCTGATCATCCTCACTCTTTGATCTTCATCCCACAAATTTAATATTTAATGGTTTTGTGTGACATCATATATATATATATATATATGAGAAATTTTTTGCGGGGCTCAACTAGCAACCCATCTAAACCTAGCAACCAATAGAGAACCCCCTAATAGTCACTAATCTCAAGGATTGGCACACATCCAAATGGACTGAACCGTTGGATCGAGGGTTGAATATTCTTTTGCGACCCTAGCCATGACAATCACGGTGGAGTTAAGAGGGAAAAGTCTTAAAGAGACCAATGGTTGTGAAAAATATCAACCTCATCTGATCATCCTCACTCTTTGATCTTCATCCCACAAATTTAATATTTAATGGTTTTGTGTGACATCATATATATATATATATATATGAGAATTTTTTTGCGGGGCTCAACTAGCAACTCATCTAAACCTAGCAACCAATAGAGAACCCCCTAATAGTCACTAATCTCAAGGATTGGCACACATCCGAATGGACTGAACCGTTAGATCGAGGGTTGAATACTCTTTTGAATATGAAGCCATTAAACTTGTGGGCCACAGATAAAGGGGTTAGGGGCATAGGTTTGGGGTCAAACTTGATACTTGGCGTGCTCTCACATAGATCTTTTCATCCCCCCCGATCCCATCCCCAAATGGGGCCCACAAAAAAATTCTAATATAATATGTGAAAACTAGTTCTCACCTGAACATTACCCTATATATATATATATATATTGTTATTTTCATCTAGCGGTGATGGTTGGATGAATGCCAAGTTTGAGTTACGCCAATTCATGAGGTTAGTGTGTGTGGAGGTAACTTGATCAAAGGCCAGCCTGGATTTTTTTTTTTTTTTGCTAACGGAGGGTTCCCAACCCTTTGGGTTGGACTATTCCCTCTGGGCCCAGAAAGAAGCCGGTTAAAACCCTTGTGACCCCTAAGTGGTAGCACAAGTAGACTCAACCTTCGGTTTCTAAAGAGGGGGGAACCGGGGGTCGATACCAAGACCTTTAGCTCCGGAAGAGGGAGGACCCGTGGTCCTGACCACTCGGCCAACCCCTTGGGATTAAAGCCTAGATGAGTTAGTCATACCTTAAGGCTTAAACCCTCATATCTCCACATTATGTACAAAACTAAAACTTAGTTCACCCAAACCAGACCCCAAAAATTGAATGGGGCCAACATAAATACTAGATGCAACCCAATTGTCACCATTAACCTTCCTCAATTGGCTGCTCATGGGTAAACCAAACTTGCTCTTGTTGGTGATTGTGATGTTGTATGGTCTGAAATTTGTCCGAAATGGTTGTCAGCTTAGTAGTCTTCTATCTTTTTTGTCTGAATAAGATCTCTCTCTGAAAAAAAGGGAGATTGCCTGGAGAGTTGCCCAGACATTTTCCCATGAGAGATTGAACTTTAAGTGTTTTGCTCATGCAATATTCTAAGTCACTACGATATCACAAATATTACTCCGTACAACATCACATAATTGTACCAACAGTTATGCTGGAAATGTTTGGAACTAGTCTGCTGTCATGGCAAATGTCAGATCTAAGTCCACACAATATCCAAAAGAAAAATGAAAAATCTTCTTCACTGCAGAAATTCAAATATCGGGAGCTTACGGGCAAGGATGTTTATCCAATGAGTTGGAAGGTTATCATAGCAATTCCTCCCTTCATCTACCGACAGCTAATTCCATGACTTCATGTCATAATCAGAAACTTTTGACTTTTCATAGACACAGCTAAAATCATATAAACCTTTCCTGGAAACAAGTCATGTTTCTATTTCAACAAAAGAGTCTTGCTTGCTGAGGCTTTGTAATGTCATAGGTAGGTTGACCACATGACATGATGGAGGTATGGTCAGTACTAGATGTATGGAAAAATCAGTATGGTTATGATTGAAGAGAATAAAAGTGAAAGGTAAGTATCAAGGCAGTAGCTCAATATTACTGTCTTTTGATAGTAAATTTGCAGCATTTGATCAGGCCGATATTTTACATTACAATAGCTGATTTCTCAAAGTGGATTATCCAGAGCACTCATTTTCTTGACTCCTCTCAGTTTCCCACTAATGATCGGTCCAATTCTAATCCCATCAGATACACACACGTACTTGCCCCTCTTGAATCAAAATAGTCACTGTTTAAGCCAATAGCTGGAGAGTAATAGGGAATATTTTATTTTAAGAAAGTGGTTACACTAATGATGAGTTGGAATTGGATAGGATTAGATCAAAATGATTATGAGTCGTGGTGTTTTTCATTGATAATAATGTGGATATTTATAAAGTAGAACTTAACCTTAATTAAAACTAGTTGGCCGAGCCAACCACGATTTTCCAAATCTAGAGGCCCTAGTATCGATTCCCCCATTCTACGGAATGGAGGTCTTGGTACCAATCCTCCCAAAAAACCGAAAGTCCACTAGTGAGTTTTACTAGACTTCTCTCTGACCTCGAAAGGATTTGGTCAACCGAAAGTCCACTAGTGAGTTTTACTAGACTTCTCTCTGACCTCGAAAGGATTTGGTCCAGCTCAGAGGATTGGAAACCCCTCCATTAACAAAACAAAGACTAATCACAACATTTTAATCACAACATTAATTACATCATAAATTAAAATTACTTAATCCAATCCTAACATAACAAACTTATCATCATCATATTCCTTCGATCTTCTTAATATCCTCCATTAGAGATGGGATCTAAACTCCATTTCAGTTTTCTTATAGGTTTCCCTTAAAACACTGTCCTGTAAAGTATTTCGCTAGTCTCTACTAAATGCCTTCAAGATTATTATAGGATGGGTCAGCATAGACAATTTAAATAGCATTAAAACCAATCGATCATTTTAATCTCAGGATAACTGACCCAGCACTAAAATGAGCCCCCATCATGTTTCACACCCATGGGGGTTTTCTTTTTTTATAGAAAAATTTTGGGGGAGTGTTTCCATGGCATCTACTAATGCCAGTAATTAATGACTTGAGGAGAGAATGTAAAAGAAGGCACCAAGAGGAAGTAATTAATGACTTGCGCAGAGAATGTAAAAGAAGGCAGCAAGGGGAACCTCATCTGCTAAAATAAAACCTGAGTCACACCAATAGATCTCACCATTTCCCTGCTAATCCAATTCAATCTAACATATCATTCCATAACCCACGCATATAACAGAGAAAAAGACTTACATCTCACAAGACACAAAACACAT
Organism: Umbellularia californica; assembly: GCA_028538565.1. Taxonomy (NCBI): domain Eukaryota; kingdom Viridiplantae; phylum Streptophyta; class Magnoliopsida; order Laurales; family Lauraceae; genus Umbellularia; species Umbellularia californica. The sequence continues at coordinate 18,932,450 of JAPQWN010000002.1, forward strand.
ATTGCTCAAGTTCACCAAGACAACTACATAGAAACAGAGACATAATACACCAAACACCTAAAACAAGTGACTATTTACTCCTAACCAGTGCTAGGAGAGGGAGAGGGAGAGGGAGAGGGAGAGGGCTCTTTAGCATGGGTTGGTAAGAACTAAGGGCACTTGGTCTGGTTTCTGTGAGTGGTCATGCCTGTGTAGCACACCCCACACGCTTCTCTGTTTCCTGAGGTGCCAGGAGGCACGCATTTGCAACGCAGGCAGCAGGTGCCGCACGCACGAGCGCACCTGTTCGGCCTCGAGTGCAGGCTACACCTCACAGCACACAGCCCATCACAATCTGCACATGAAAAAGACAGGACACAAGTCTCAACGTCAGATGCCGTCCTCTCACAGCTATCAACCTCATTTAACACTAGTGGGCCCCACCTTGAACATGATCACACCCGTCAAATTTCACTCGTGCATGACCCATGAAACCCCCTTCGGCCAAAGTGGGTCCCAGATAGGAGATCACCCTTTTCAACCTTTGTGAGGCCCACCATCATGATCAATCCCACTTAGCAACTGAATCTGCGAAAATGCTTCTCACATATACCATCGGATCGATCAGATTTCTCTGCTAGAGCTTTGATCCATGACCAAGTATATCACTCCCTGAAATTTGGGCCACTGCTTATACATGGATAGGAATATGGATCAGACAAGGGTGGGCCATCCACATGTTAAGAACACATGTTAGCTTCCATCGGCACTATTGCAACACAACAGCCATTTCTACAGTGACAATGGACAAGGCTAAGATAAAAATATTTGGGCATGTTTGGATGAGCAGAAAAGGTAGAGAAATGAAGGTTGAGAAAATCAGAAAACTGCAAACAGTTCAAACTGTGCTGTTTTCTTCACACCTTTCAATATTCTCTTCCAAACAACCCCAAGAGAAAATAAATAAGAAGCTTTTCCCACCTGCTTCTCCAACCATTATCTCTTGAGTCATGACAATATCTAAACAGGTTAGGTTCCAAAACAAAAGGAAAACTTGCACTTCCAAGTTTCAAGGAGAAACAAGAATATTAATAGAACTACTGCTTCCAGAGTGCCAAGAGAGACACCGAGAAGAAATATATAAAGAAAACTGTTTTCTCATCTCCAAACCCAGAAAGGAAGTAAAAGACCCACCTATTTCTGCTGTTCCATTTGTCTGCAAAATGGAGCGGGAGGATACCTGTTCAAACAACATCAAGCAAAGATTCATGAAAACCCATATCACTGTTTTCTCAAGCAAAACAGAAACCCCATTTCAAAAAACACACGAGAAAAGAGTATTCATTCAACCACTCTCTTACCTCAGAGACTAAGAACAGCACAACTGCTACAAGAAGTACAGCACGTAATGCCATCTGAGTGAGTGAGCCTGTGAGAGACAGAGCTAAGTTGGCATGGAGTGAGTGAGGTATGAAGCTTTCTTTATAGAGGAAGGGGAAGGGATAATGACCTTGGACTTGGACAGATTTACGATGCATACCAAAATATCTGAGAGTGTATTTCGGGATTTTATACCTAGTTGCTCTGTACATGCAATAATTAATGCAGGTAAGGAAGTATATGAGCTAATGAGGTATGGGCATAGGAGCTGTGGTTTTTTGCCCTTTACTCTATTCTACTTTACCTAATGCATAGTAATATGTTTCTCATATGATAAATGCGGACAGAGGTTCCTTTCCTCAAGAACTTACTATTAATATCTATAGGATTTTACGGATTTTTTTTTGAAATTTCACCATTTCTCGGGATCTGCAAATTGTATAGCACAAATGAAGTTTGTTAGGATCTCTACTATTTTTTTTTCTTTAATAATGAAGGGTGTGATGCTAGCATCGCTCGTATTTAATAGGAGCATGCAACGCTAGGCAATTTTTTTTAAAACATAAAACTCCTTTTGTTTCTTCTTCTTATTATTTTTTTCTTTTTTCTTTTTCTCCTACTATTTCTTTATCTCCCCCACCCTATTTTCTCACAATCATCGTAGAAAAACAATATCACATGCTTTCCGATATATGGTTTCTTTCTTTTTTCTTTTCATATTCTTAAGACTTATCTTGAAAAGTGAAAGAGACGAAAAAGAAAAAAAAAACGGCAGACATAACATAAAAGAATGACTCCAATAATAATCTTGTCCTCATACATTGTCATGTAGAGCTTATCCTCAACCTATGAACCCATCCATGAGAGAGAGGGGGGCAAGATAGGATAAACCTGTATTTGCAGTTTTTTTGCCAATTTGAATATTCGAAAACTTGTCTTCATAGTTTTTTCCTGAAGGAGCCTAGGAAGAAGACGATGCAAGGAGCAATATTAGCATTGTGCAAAAAAGTACAAACAAAATTAAAGAAAAGGCAGAAAGACCAAGTCTGTGTTGTATAATTTATGGAGACCCTTCACGAAAAATGGTCAAATTTTGAGATTTTTTTGGTAAAATATTTGTGTGTGGGGGGTGGGGGGTTTTGAATATGCATTAGGAGTGATAGACTTCTTGCCCACCTTCTGTCTTCTTTTTAGGACAAGTCGATTGTTGGGGCCTATTTTTAATAAAAGCTTCTTTTTTCGAACAAGTGCTGATGATGTTTGGTGCATGATATTTTAATGAGGTTTTAAAAAAAAAAAAATATTGGTTTTAGAGTATTTCACAATTCCCGGAGGTCAGCTGTGGAGGTCTTAATAAATAAGGTAGGTTCAGGTTGCATCGATGGGTCATACGTTCGTGTACAGTTAGGCTCCTTCAAGAATTAGGTTGACGGGTCAAACAACAAGGGTGCACTTGATGGGAGGACTCATTTATCATTTTTGTTTACCCCACCAAGGTAGGTTCAGGTTGCATCAATGGGTCATACGTTCGTGTACAGTTAGGCTCCTTCAAGAATTAGGTTGACGGGTCAAATAACAAGAGTGCACTTGATGGAAGGACTCATTTATCATTTTTGTTTACCCCATCAAGGGGCTATACATATGAGAAGGTAGCTCACTTAAATAAAAAAAAGTCCCTACAAGAAAAAAAAAATCCACACAAATAGAAAGATTTAATGTACCTGAATTTAAATATGGACAATAAAGTAAGAAGTGACGTTACTTACCACTCGGGTAAAGAGTTATTTTTGAATCCATTTATCAATTAAGTTAAAATATAAACTAAAATTCAACAAACATAAAGAGGGTCCAACTGATGTTTGTTTGTAGTGCCAAGTAGAATGAAATAAAATTTAAAGGTCAAATCTGAATTAAAAGAAAGAGAAGGGAGTTGAGAATAAAAGCACTCTTATTTTCTTCATTTTGTACATTTTCATTCCAATCCACCCTATGAACAGACAGGTAGAATGTTGGCCTGTTGGCAAGTGGATTGGGTGGTCTTTAACTTAAAAAGGGCATAAGGCACGTGGTTCATTGAGTTTAAAATATCATCAAACTATCACATAAAAATAAGAAAAGAAGTGCTTCCATGCTAGTTGCTCAGTGCAATGTTGACGATGAACTATTCAAGAAATCCATCCTCAATGGCATGTATAATTCTCCAAATTTTAGTTTTCAAAACATTGGGGTACTAGAGCATTTTCTTTTTCTACAAGGGAGATTTGAGCTCACTAAAACATCTCTATTTGAACATTTGTGAATCTAGCTACATAATAGCACCCGGGAAATTCATATATATATATATATATATTAATTTTAACTGGATTTCTCATATATCCTGCAAAAGACCGGGCCCTACCCACTCATGAAATAACCTCTTTTTATGTTTCAGCTGCAAAGCAATGAGTTAGGGACATGCATAGTGTGTGGGAACGCGTTAGTTCGAGTCCTTCGTGTAGATTCAAAAAGAACCTCACCCTATGACTACATTTCACGTATAATTAGTAGAATAGAGAAACTTGTGCCATGAGCCAATTGAGTTGCACAAATGCAAGCGGCAAACAAGATCACTCACTTCTCTTATTCTCAATTGAGTGTTGAATATTAAAATTTGGGTGCCTCATGTATGCCATTGCCTACACATTTGTTTTAAAACACCATGTTCCCCACTGCCCTCTGACAGTACTCGCTGTAAATAGGAAACAAGACATTAATCAAATTGTTCTCCATATCTTCATCAGATTGTACAAACAGGCACAAGCAACTTGTGATAATTAGGTACTAATTTAATTTGTACATACTAAACTACCACGTGCAATGCATTCAGAGGAGGACATTTGAATTAAAAATAAGTTTTCCTTGTAATTGAGGCTTCCTGTTTGATTCTCTATGCCAGCAGTCCTATAGGCCATCTGCAAGACACACGTCAATCTAACTCTATAATAGAAGCAATTTTGCCCCCATTTGTATTCAAATCATCATGTATCTTAGGCATGATCAATCTACTCAATAGACCTGATTTCAATAAGAGTGAAATTTGGTCCAAAGCCAATGAGATGAGCAGTGTGGTTGGGCTTTTTGAGTGGTTTAGATTTCAGAGGTTAGCTTCAATTGATGTAGAGTTAGTCTTAGAGGATGAAGAAATTTTCATATATATTGCCCAGAAGAAGAGTTGTTGTAGAATGCACAACATTTGAGTAGCCAATAATTTACTCCAAAGAGGGATAACAATATATGGTAGGCCACCTTATGGGCCAACTTGGACTCAATTTTGATAAGTCTACCCCTTTCACAGTCATTAGTCCATTGTTTGAAACTAATTTAACCTTTACTCAGATTTGATTGAATCTCATACCACAAAAAAAAAAAAAAAAAATGCAACAATTGAAATATTGTGTAACTTTATTAAGTCCAACAATACCCACATAAATGTTACCTGGTTGATTTTCACCTATAGGCTCCTGTACAATTGGTAACAGCATTTAATGGGGTGGGGTTCAACTTTTTATTGATGGTGGGGATTGAAAACCATGCACCTCCCTTTGGAGTCTTATACATGAAAATTTCTTATATCATACACACACACAAGAGATCATGCACTTTTCTTAGTGTTTGAGTTGAACCTTGAGGGTTTTTTTTTGTAATATGTGAGGATTCCTTTGCCCTGGAAGAGTACTTTTCTTAGGGCCAGTTTGGTATTTCTACTAATATAATCCAGTCAAGTAAAGTTGATTTTGAAGAAATAATAAAATATAAGTGGGTTATGATGGTATTTTATTTTTAGTTGTTTATTATGGAATCTTTTGACTTTTTGTATGAAAAAGTGGAGTTTTTTTTTGTATTTTAGTGGATAAAGGTAGTTGCTTTTTGACTTTTTGTATGAAAAAGATGGAGGGAGTCTTGAATAAAGTACATTTGATATGACATCTTGTCTGGAAATAGAGACTTTACTTGACTTATATTGTATTAGTAAAGTGCCAAACGGGCCCGCGTTGAGGACTTGTATAGCTGAGTAGGTCACATTTGACAACATGTGAGTAATCTTTAGATTTAGGAATCTTATCCTCTTTCTATATATGAGGATTTAGACATCCTATGGGGAGGGTCAAACTTGAGAATCTTCAAAATTGGAGATCACAGTTGACCCAAATCCCTGGAGATTCACAATTGCTAATACATGGGCTTTCCATAATTTTGTGAAAAGCTAAAGAATTTTCCTTGAAAATTTGGTTGCCAAACATGAGAGTAGTAGTGCATGAGAGCATACTTGGTTTTGAGCCTCAATATGCAAGTTCTATATTATTTTTTGGGGAAGACAATTATTTCGAAAAAGATAGAAACAATTTTTAATTTCAATTAATGAATCTAATACTGATGGTTATTGCTTTAATGGCGTTGCAAAGCTATTGGAGATGTTCTTACAAATTTTACAAATTATAATTTAATTAAAAAAAGTAATTTCAAATAGTTTGGCACTGCATCAAACATGTGCATACACTAGTTGCACAATCGCGTTTTAAGCGCACTTCTCTCTCTCTTTCTCTCATATACACATGTACGCAAGAATGGCCTCTTATCTTAATGGTAAGAGGTATAGTTCTTACTTACATGTTCAGAGTTCGAACCTAAACGAAAAGCTTTTCTCACCCGAGGCTGTGTCATTTCACCAAAGGGCATCTCCCCGCACAAGAGAGTTCCACCACCTCACCCGAGAGCTCCCTTGTTAGAGGGCTAGGTGCCTGGCACCCGAGGTTGTGCTACCTCACCAAAGGTCATCTCTCCTCACCAGAGGGTTCCACCACCTCACCCGAGGTTAATAGCGGCCCAGCCCCCCTAAGTTGGGATACAATAATAATAAATAAATAAATAAAACATACACGTGCACACAGAAACTTATGCTAATTTCTCTATTTCAGAAGGTGGAAACTAAAATCTTTTCCAAGGTTCTTTTGGGCTAAAGAGTTTCAGGATGACTTGCTCCAACATATTTGGCTCTAGGTAAGCACTATCAAGTGTAACTTGGCTTGAATTCAAGCAAGCTCATGCTGGGCTTAATGTTCTAGCAAAGCCAAAGCTATGCTAATCTTGGCTAGTTTACAACCTCGCCCGGAAAGAGTGAACTGTTGCCCAATTCACTGTGCCTCCTATATGTAAGAAATACTCCGTGCGAAATACAACATCTGGAGACACCCCTGTAATTAAGTGCAGAGAATTTAAATTGAAAAGATTTATCTCAACCCACATTCTTCTAAACAAACCTACCTTTGACCCACCTTTAAAAGAGAACAAATCTTATCCAACTACTCTGTTGACTTTGAACACCAAACCTCTCCAATGAGACTCAAGAAGATTAAACTCAAGAAGATTTACTTAACCATCTAGCACTAAATTTCCAAAGCTAATAATTCCAACTAAATTCTCGCTTTAGTTGAGGCAACAAAAAAATCCTTTTCAATATTGGCCCTCAGTTCAACTTTGAGTAGTTCATTCTAGGATTTGAATTTAAGACTGGTTTGGCTCCAATGCCATATTATTTTTCATCTGCCATCCCAACCTATCAAAATCTCCAGGGTTTAAATAGAGGCAGTTTCAACATCTAAACCCAAAGCTTTATTTATCCCAAATGATTTAAGAACATCCCTCATTTGATGCACTTGAAATTCTCTATCTATTCATTTATCTTTAACGATGTCTCAGAGCTCCAACTCTCACTCAAGAATTGATCTAGGCCCTGTAGGCTGTAGGTTTAGGCAGTCAAGTCCCTTACCCATGAATCCAAGTTTCATAAAAAAGAAAAACAAAGACTATCTATATATCTAATTCACCTTGTCTCAGTGGGGCATACCTTATTAAATCCAAACCATCCAAATATCCAAGTCAAAGAACACCCATGCATTAGTGACTGTTGGGTCAATTTTTATTTTAATCATATTTGGCCCCACCAAATGGCTGATCACACCTGTGCTTCAATCAATGTGTTGTCACTTGTCAGCCAATTTACTCTCAAACCTGTATCCAACAACTTTTATACTGCTTTTGCCAAAAAAAAAAAGCAACTTTTATACTGTATTTGAAATTTGAATACATCACCCCTACATAAGTTTAGGTAGAATCTGCATATACCCCATAAATAATCCATGTATGTTATGATTGGGGAAGGGCATTTAAGTGAAAGAGAAAGAGAGGGTGAAAACTGAAAAGAGAAGAAGCTGGCAAGCAACAGTGGAGTGGGGAAGAGGGATGGGAGGCTCACAGCTCAGCACTAGTTGTATTGGACATGAAATATCGTCTCTTTTGGATACAAATGTCGTCCTTTTCCTCGTGGTGGCAGCCCATCAAATCGAAAGGAGACTTTGGTGAGCTGTCAATACGACAGGTTAGTAATGGATCCATTGATTGCACTTCACAGACATTTCTTAGGAGTCATGGCCACCTGATCAGATTATCAGATTACAGATACAAGTGGGTCAGTGGCTTGGGTTGAATAAGGTTAGGAACTTATTTAGGAAACATGGGTGGCTTATTTACCAATGAATAGAGTCAGTAATGTGAACCTGAAATTTAAAATGAGGATGTCAATGGACCTATGTTATTGGATTATCCAGAGACCAAACACATATATTACACACTCACACACACTAACTCAAAAAAAAGAAAAAAAAATGTAGGGTATGGATTTGGACTCAACTGGTAATAGTGTCTGTGTCCAATAGGTCCATTCTTTCTTTCTTTTCTTTTTTTTTTTTGAACTCAACCAAAAGGGCTTGGACCCGAACAACTCACTCAAGTGGGAAAAGAGACGGCACACACAGAAAAAACACCTATACAAGTGGGAAAGAGTTAAGTCCACCCACACTAAAAAAAAGATGACGTACCAAAGTTTCGAACCCTAGGCGGATAGAAAAAGATCCGTCCCCCAAGTGGTCCATTCTTAAATGCTCACCTATCCACTTGACACACATGCAATGTATAGCGAAAAGATAAAATATTGGATGAGAACAGTCTGCACGATTCTGTGCAGTCAGCTTATGATTTTTTTACTTGGACCACAGATGATCAAGTCACCCTTCCCACACATTCTTCACATTATGAACTGCAACAAGCCAAAAATTGACACTCTCCTGTTGGACTGAGGCCTAAATATTGATGCCTTCTAAAAAGCCACTAAGATTGAGTCCCATAAATTAAGTGTCCTTTTTTTTATTTGTACTATCGGAGTTTCCCAACTCTTTGTATTAGACTAATTCCTCCGGGCCCAAAGGGAAGAAGCTGGATAAACTCCCCTGTAGCCCTAGTATAGTAGTGCAGTTTCAAACCCACAACCTACGGGTGCAAACCGTGGTCTTAGGCCAAGTGAGCTACCCCTTGAAGTTAATATAAATTAAGAGGTTAGGAAGATACTATTGAGATGATATTTTGTAAACCGTTGGATATCATCGAGATCATTTCATCCCCCACCTAAGCCATGATTGGCATGGAACAGAGTGAGTTCACATTGTACTATGTGGGGATGATTCTCACCAGATCGAATAACTCTTACATGATAGTTTATAATGTGTAATATATAAGTAGATTACAATATATTTTGATTTTTCGTTTGGTGTTGGATTCACATTGGATCCACTCGGATTAGATTAGCAGGATTGAGTCCCAATTTATAGTTTTCGCTTGAAACCATGTACAAAAAAAAAGGGTCAACCTGAACCTTTATTTAATAGGTCGTGTATAGGTTCAGTTGGTGAACCACTATAATGGATTGATTGGATTGGTTTTGTATTGGGTTGGTGAGGTGAATAGCAAGTATGAACTCCAGCCAAACCCTACCCATTTTATTAATTGGATCCGAAATGTAACCCAAACCTGTAAATAAAAAAAAAGGGTCATTGAATCTTGAGTTGATGGGCCAGGTTCAAGTTGGGCTCGCAGGTCAATTCAAAAATTGCAACCCCTTGATGACATAGCCTAATTTACCAATAGTCATGCAACTTGGGCCAGCTACCCGAATCAGAATAACTGGAACCGGGCCCAATCAAAAAACAAAATCTTGGTTTGGCTTCTTAATTTTTGGACACCCAAATTTAACTCGACTTACGTATAACATACATTTCTTGTAAAACATACATACATCTTGTAAAATCAAACTCATAAAAATAGGTGACTAATTTCACTGGGCCAACCTAACTCAATCTAATAGGGCATTTACCAATTGGGTTGGACTCGAGCTCACCCACTTTTAATTTGGGTATAGCTTGGATTTTGTTTAGGGATGGAAATTGGTATCTAATTCTCCGACTACTCGGAGGTTCTGACTCGTCAAAAACCAGGTCTAGGTCTTTATTTAGGCCCTGATAAGTAAATGGCTCCGGATCTGGTACCACCTTAGTTCGGACCTGTAAATCAACACCCGACATATTACCTGAATTTTCGAAAATCTCCTCTAAAATTCATGTTTTTTTTAATATTATTCTCTATCTAAATCCAAATCCGAATCCAGATCCGTCCCATATATGGTTCTAGTTCTGTTTTAGAGCAAAAAAAAAAAAAAACCGATTCCAAAATAATTCCAGGTCCGGAGCGTCTGGTTCGGTCCACCATGGACCGGACTGGAACCCACGAATCTACAACCCTAATTTTGTTACATACCTCACCAGGCCTACTGAGGCTGCACGCTAGTCACAAATATCAATGATATCTAATACAGTGGGTAGATGTTTGCAGGGAGCAGGCACCCTCCTGTCAGTTTGGACACACTTTCTTAAAGCTTAAAGATATGGTTCATTTGGGACCATCAAAATCATGCGTTCGGTGGCACGTGTTCAAGTACTCCTTAGCTTCCCTTGACCCATCAAAAGAGTGTAGTTATTCTGGCACAAGAATTTAATTGGTGGATAATGATCACATCAGTAATAATTAGCACAAGGGCCAATGTAAAAGTAGGCTTTGATGGGAGCTTTATTTTAAAGCTAGCATGATATTCCTTGCCGTGAATCAACATCTCCACCTACTAATATTTGTACAAATAAACTTACAAATAATATATAATGGGGGGTCCTCGTATGCATCTATCCCTTATCATTTTTTGTGAGGGACACTCTAAAATAAAAAATTTCAAATACAAAAATATACTTTTGTACCTCACATCAAGAAAACTTTTGTAGTTGAAATTTCCCCTTTTGGGGGGTTCCCTCACCAAAAATGGTGAGGGATAGATGCATATGAATATTATCCATATATAATATAACTAAAATCGAATTTGATAATAATAGATATTTAGATTTATGCCAAAGAGTTGGAAAAGTGAGCATATTTTGAGGCTATTTGGCTAATTTACCTATACAAATAAAGGATTAAATGAAGAGAAAAGAAAAGAAGAGAAGGGTCAAATAAAAAGTGCTAAAGGACCCAAGGAGCACATCTTTCCCAAGTTATAGCCCCTTTTTTTTTCCATTTTAGTGCTAACTTTTTTACTCTTCTAGGAAGGTGGTTTTTTATCATTTAGTGCCATGTTTTAATTATTTTTGTAAAAGAAGCTGTGTTTTTTGTGATTTAGGATCTTTTGATTTAATTCTCTCTCGATTTAATTATTCCCTTCACTTCACTATACAAGTAAATTACCAAATGCGGTAAGTACAATATCATCACTATTATAACAATATCACAACTTGAATGCCTATTACAACTGATTTCTCAATTAAAAATCATCCCTATTCTTTATTGCATCTATCGTTCAATTTCTAGCTGTACATTTGTCATATGGAAAGGGATCCCTGTTTGGTCCAAACAGGTTCCCCCCGTTTGAACCAATGAGGGGGTGCCACATGGGAAAGAAATTTTTTCTTTTTTTATGTGCAGGAGATGAAACCACTCACTCAGGGGTGGTGCCACATGGGGGAGAAATGTCATATCAATGACATCTCATCTCCAGATTTTTTTCCCCATGTGGCACCCCCTCATACACTGTTTGGACCAAACAGGGGATCCATTTCCTCGTTATATTAGTATCCTCTCTTGTCTCTTCTTCACTCATCCATTTTTAGGTTGAAAGAAGAGGTACTGAGGTACAAGTACCATTTTTCATACTTTAAATGCATTTCTTTTGTTGTCTTTTTAGCAGGGTTACACATGTCATAGAAGTTATGAAACTAGGGTTTTCTGCCAATTACATGAGCATTATCTAGTCATCAATCATAACAATTTGGCTTAATAAGAGATGTTTACTAGGGTTGTTCATGGCCTGGGCCGGGCTGAGACATATCGAGGCCCGATCACACTTTAGAAACAAGGGTTTGTATCTAGCCTAAGCCTGAATTGGGAGTTGAGTGCCTTGCTCGAGCTTGATCATTTAAGGGACAGTTTCTTTGGTGGAATTCCTGGATGTTTCTTTGGGCTTGAGCATCCAGCAATTCCACCAAAATGCAAAAGGAGTGGAATTTCTGAATTCCCAAAAGTCAAAAGAGACATTTCATGTGACTAGAATCCACAAATGCTAGAAAGGAAACACGGAATTTAAAAATTTCAGGGGACAAGATGTCACATCATATCCAGGAATTCCTGGCAAAAATTCCACTAAAGAAACATGGCCTAATCAAATAGAGGACAGGGCCAAGCTTTCCATCACTTGTTTGGGCTTCTTATAACTTGTTCGGGTAAATTAGTCACCAAACAATATAGATAACTTATTTGAGCTGCACCAAGCCGGGCTTCAAGCTTTCCATAACTTAATCCAAGCCCTGTCCCTATATTTAAATGAGATAAAAATCTAGATCTAGGCCCGACCTAAAAAAACAAAGAAGAGCGAAACCTGACCCAAAGCAAGCTATCCTCCCATCCGGCTTGGGCTCGCCCAGGAGTTGAGCATATCAAGTTTTGGAGATTGCATCAGTCCTTTGAACAACATATCAGTTTTTGGAAGAAAACATATAAAGGAATTTATCAAGCAACTGAGAAGAAGAGAGACTTCTGCACAGGGAAACAAAATGTTGCAATTTGAAAATTTTACAATCCAGTTGCTCTAAAAGATGATAATTTAATTTAGTCATTTATAAGAACATTTGAAGATTGGGGTGATTTAATTTAGTTACTTATAAGAACATCTGAAGCCCATAAAAAGAAAACAGGAACAGTACTGAAACAGAGAAAAATTTTCATATTCAAAGTATCTGTGAACAAACAAAAAGAGGAAGCTGAAGAAATTCTTTGTAGAGAAAAATAAACAGATCATTTGGATTGTGAAACCCTAAACAGATTTTTTGCCACAAGAGAGAAAAATCCACTAATAGAAACTTTAGCGAACACTTAAGAACATTTGTGCAATAAGTTTTCTTCAGATGGTTTTTTTTTTTTCTTTTTTAGGGGGTTCCTACCCCTTTGGGCTGGACTATTCCCTCTGGCCCCAGAGAGAAGCCGGGTAAAACCCCTGTGGCCCCTAGGTGGTAGCACAAGTAGACATAACCTTCGGTTCCTGAAGAAGGGAGGAACCGGGGGTCGATACCGACACCTCTAGCTCTGGAAGAGTCTGAAAGAGGGAGGAACCATGGTTCTGACCACTTAGGCCGACCCCTTGAGGTTAGTTTTCTGCAGAAGTGGAAGGCCCATTTCCACTTTTTTCTGGGTAAAGAGAACTTCATTACTTGAAAAAGAAAAAAGCACCTGCGACCAATAGAAAGTAGCGACCAACAAAAAGACACCCAACTCAAAACACCCTCATCTTCCAAGGTCCCTACCCCACAAAAAGTTATGGTTCATAGAGTATCCCAACCCATTTCCACTTTCGAGTTGGTACATAGCATCAGAGTTGATTCCTGCCGTTTTTGTGTAACCCACGTGGCAGGCCCGTCCATGAAATTTGTTGGACCTGCACGTGTGGAGGAGTTTTGAGAAAGTCTCACATCCCACATCGCACAAGTAATGGATTTGACATGACTTCATATGCCCGTTTGAGCCTTCCACCTATTAACTTAAGCTTTTGAGTTTATCTAATGAGGTTGATATTTGATACTTAGGTCTCATTGAGATCTTTCTATCCCTCCTCCCCATGACTGGCATGTCCCCCGGTAAGCATCACAGTCCAAACAACACGTATCATTTTATGTGTGGACAAATCTCACCTGAATAAATATAGGTGATAACATGACCTAGATGCATGAGGATTATGGTGTGGTGGTGGTGGGGACGATGGGAATGAAAGGTCTAATTGGAAAGTGATAATGGGCAAAAATCAGCAGAATAAAATTATCCCAACTTTTGATTTCATCTACCTCAAAGTATAATGGGATTTTTAGTTGTATCCATGGCTGGATTGGAGGCGATTGGTCAGCAGTTGGCTAGATTTGTACTTTGTTTGAAAATCATGGTCCAGGCTGTGCCTAAACTATTTGAGGGCCCTACTAAAGGCTCCACCCCACCAAACATAACATAAACTACATAAAATTCTATAAATAGTCAGGGACTTGAGACTAACTGTTGGACCCACAAGCAAGAAGAATGAGGTTTTACATCAGATAAGGAGACAAACACTAGTTTAAACTGTTGCAGGAAGCACTATAGTTAAGCAGCCCTTCCTATCCATCATTCCAAGAGAGGATCTCTTTGTGTAGATGATGATTCCAAACCGTCAATTCCCTTGCAGTTTTCATAGAATTGCTCTTGGTTCTGCCCCCAAATCACACAGTAGAACCCAAGTGCTATAATTAGTGCTCCAATAACACTGCAAAGACAAAAATATCAACATCATTATCATCTTGGCCTTATTTCATAAATTTGGGGTCGGATAAAAGAGTTCTACTATTTAGGTATGCCATTGTAAGATGCAACTGCAAAGAAAAAGTATAAATGAAACCAAATGCATCACCTTTCCCTCCCTTTTTTTTTTTTTTCTATTTTTTTTTTTTAAGAATCCTGTCAAATACTGCAGTATTCTTTTGAGAAAAATGCAGTATTCATGCAGTAATTTCACAAAATGAAATTATCCGAAGAATAATACAAAATTTTCAAAATATTGTCAGAGTCTGAGAATTTTCAAAGTCTTAAGATTTTCATGAGAGTTCACCAGAAGTCCTTAATATACATCTAGTTAAACTAGATTTTTTCAGGGTTTTTTTTTTTTTTTTTTTTTTATTTATGTTTTTATAACATGCTATAGAATGTAAATTTTTTTTATTATTTTATTATTTTTTATAACAAGAATGTAAAAAGTATTTCGATTTCATAAAAGTTTCTCCAACTATATCCTGGAAAAGAAACCCGAATTCAGCCAAACGAGATGTTACAATGTCAGCATAAGGCCAATTAAATGAAGGACTTCCAAGTTTCCCTTCCCTCTTTTAAGACAGAGGAAGAAATGAACAAGGGGGGAACTGAGCTCGCTTTTGCATCGCGACAGTTGCACCACTTCATATGGGGTCATTGTGAATGCTAGGATACAACAACCAAAAAGCTCAACAAATGCTTCAGAGATTACAAATCCCTCTTTAGGCCGATTGTTTCCTTGGGCATGCATCTAGTCCAGCCTCCGGCGCTTCGTTCAGCTTAATTGTAAGGATGGAATGATACCATGGAATTGGGCGGACTCCAGGGTGTTTTACCTGTGATTGTGCAATAGAATTCTAAAACGGATTCCATGGGATTGTGTTCATAGTTTTTGAGAAATCCTCCCTCTCATGAGAAGTTGGTAATCCCGTACCAACACCAGTATCCATGCATCCAAACACCACCAAGGCTAAGGAATTGATATCCTCGGCTAGCCCCAACTGATAGACAAGCATTACTCCGACATTGTCAAGGTCAGTCTTAATGCAAATATAGTCAAGCCAAAAACCCAAGCAAGGACCAGCGGCCAACCCACGGTCCCATAGACTCATCTCTAAGCCAGTCTTAAAGCAGGGTGGTGACACCAATTTTTTACTATATCAATATCAGTGTTTCAATCCAAAACTTACCACAAACACATTCCCATGCGCGCGCGCGTGAGAGAGAGAGAGAGAGAGAGAGAGAGTACCTTCCAACATGGAGTGTATCTCCAAGAAAGATAGCACCCATGATAGCAGCAATGGCAATTCCCAAGGGCTTGAACATGGCCACAAAAATGGGCCCCTTCTTGTTTATGCACCATGTTTGAGTACAGATAGTGACCACACTCCCAAAAACTGCCTACAGCATAATCATCATACTACCACATATTAAGAACCAGCCACTGAGTGAAAGCATATTATTACTAGCATATAATTATCATCATCAATTAAAGTGCATAGTCAAGTTTGCCCGTTTACTTACTGAATATACAATGGAGATAAGCTCAATATCAGGCCTCAGTCTCCAAGCACTTGGATCTTTTTCTGCAAACAATGAGACTATTGCACATTGTATAGTCCCAAAGAAGCAATTAAAAGCAACTATGGTAATCTCCACTGGATAGACTTTAACAGTTCCTGCCTGAAAATATCAAGTTGTAATGATTTCCATTTTATTTACTTTTAACGAGAGTTCTCATGAGTCAAAGAAAATATGCACTGAAGAAGAGCTTATCCTTTAATTGGGCCGAATGAGGAAGATCTTATAATTAAACAGGGTTTCGGTCTCCGATAGGAGTTCTGGACAGCAGCTGTGTGGGATTTAGGTTACTGCCTTCAATTCAGGGAGGGGAGGGGTAGGGTAGGGGATGCCACTTTGTGGCTGGCAGGGGTTGAAAATCTGGCACCACCCTTTTGTGGGGCTCCAGAAGGTGAAAATTCCACTAACTGCACACATCCAACAAATGCATGGTGTTCATAAACATAATCAGGAAATTCAAACCATAAACCCTACTTTGGTTAAGATGTTTGAGCATGGTTCCAAGATCAGAATGACGAGATAATCCTAGCATCCTAAGAATTTGTCCAGTTAACTCAGATCTGGCACTTTCTTTCTTAGAAATGGGCTAATTTAAAGATCCTAATGTTGAGAATTGATGCAAATATGAAGCATGTACAGTGCATATGTGCATGCCTATACATGATATAATTATGTTCTTAGTGTGTTTTTTGGACTTTACCTGGATAATATTCCATATTGAAGCAGACAGACAAGCAGTTGCAAGGAAAAGTGCTCCAAGAACCCAGTTCTCTGCTTTCAAGAAATTATGAGGAGATTGTTGGCGATGATGAAGATGGAGTGAATGTGATGAACTCCAGATTGATGGGCCCTTGTAGAGTGTGACTACTAATGCTCCTGAGATAGATACCAAAGTACCTACCAATTTGGCCTGGCTGCGT
This sequence comes from Umbellularia californica, assembly GCA_028538565.1. NCBI lineage: Eukaryota > Viridiplantae > Streptophyta > Magnoliopsida > Laurales > Lauraceae > Umbellularia > Umbellularia californica. Next base: position 18,949,096 of record JAPQWN010000002.1, read on the forward strand.
GAACTTCTTATATCTAACTTCTCCAGCCTATTGATCATTGATTTAATCGGGCACAAAAGGAAATAGTTAAAATCAGTAAATAGTAGGAGGCCTACGTGTGATAAAGGGTCCACCTCACCATTCTCAGTTAGACAAGCCATTTATTTAGCACAAGCAAAGTATAATGTGACCAGATCATCAGACTTTAGTTTTACATGGTGCACACCCTCAATGATCAGAACCATCCATCATATGGACTTCTAATTCACAGAAAGAATGATTCCATGGGTAGAAGGTCCAGTGTTCTGAACCTTGCTTCAGGAATTTGTACAGCTGAAAATAAAAAAGGTCGATGATTTAAATCAGGTTGTGGAAGGGTATTACTTGAATGGTAAGAATAGCAGCAGGTAATATTTGGTGGGTGATAAACAAAGGGTTCTGTAGGATGAACAATCCCAATCATGGAGTGTGTGGTCTCTAGATCCAGTAAATCCCATGATTGTCAAACGAGTCCTCTGTAATTCTTGGGAAAACCCAGTCACATATTTCTGTCTTTTTCATCTTCATTTTTTTTCCCTCTTAATGCATTTTTAGTCTTGCAAAGCGAGACTTTTTTCTTGAAAAGCACAGAAAGGTGACCATAGTTTCTTGGTTGGAGTAACCAGCAACAAAATAAAAATAAAAAAACCTTCTATTTCCAGAAAATCATGACAAAACAAATAAAGGTTAGCCCTAATGGGAAAAAGAGTGTTCTTCCAACCTTCTTATTCCTAGATAAAACTTGAATCCCATTTCTTCAATATCATTCGGTTGCAATCCCACACTAAAGCACCAAACACCACAAATTACATGGCCTAAATGGGAGGCTTTCAGTTACTTAGAAAGTGGGCAAGGTTGGTTTGAGGAAGGGACATCAATTCATTTTTGGAAATATGACCCCATAAGAACCTTTTCAATCTTTTTTTTTAATCAATTCGTTTTGGAAATATGACCCCATAAGAACCTTTTCAATCTTTTTTTTAATCAATTCGTTTTGGAAATATGACCCCTAAGAACATGTGTAGTTTGCCTTTTACACATGTGATAGGAAAATGGGTTTTACATATGCAAATGTTACACATGTGAAACACATTACTGTGTTTGTCAAAATCACCGTTATCACATGTATAAATGAGTACATCCAATGGTTTTAGATGTATTTGGATTTTTTTGGACATTTTTCAAAAATTTTCAAGATCCATGAAGAATTAAGATATAAACTAAAGATCCTGATATTTACCATTAATACAAGATTATTGAACCAGCTTGGATCATGAATTGGGGGCCATAGAAGTGCAAAAAAAAAAAAAAAGATCTATAGCTTAGGACTTTTTCAAAAATTACTCAAAATAGATGAAGATTTTGTTCTGGTGTGAAAACATTGGTGTGTAAATGACCTTATTTACACACCTCATTTATACATACATATGTAAATGAGCACAAACACGATGATGCGTAATCATTGCACATTTGAATCATTTACAAGTGTAAATGATGGAGAACAAACGACCCATTAACGAGTTCCTCCAAGAAACTTGTTGAGATGGTTTGGACATGTCCAACACAAACCAATAATGGCGCTGTTGGAGAAATTTTTTTCTATGCAAGTTGATGGTCCACTAAGGAGAAGGGGTAGGCCAAAAAGGACATGGATGGAAGTAGTAAGGATAGATCTAAAGAAATGCAACCTAAACGAGGATTTGGCTAATGATAGATTGGAATGGAGAAAACAAAATTCAGGTAGCTGGCCCAACATAGTTGGAACAAGGGTATGACGATGTTGATGATGAAAAGAGACACAACAACAACACCCAATCAAAAAAGATTGACAAAACACCACTATAAAAGCATTATGGAAAAACCCAAAAAAAAAAAAAAAAAAACACTAGCTAGAATTACAAAGAGAAAGCAACTTTGCTTGGCCAATGAATCATCCATTTCATTAGATGAATGCAAACAATGTTTGAACTCCACTGAAATCGAAGAAGATAGCCCCTTGAGTTCATTAATATAGAAATGGAACTTCCATGGAACCCCATTGAAAAACAAAACCAAGCAATAGTATTGAAATAATCACTTTCCTATAATTAACTTGACAAGATAGTAAGCACAAACATGTGAAGAGCCTCCAAAATAGCCAACACTTCCACCTCATTAGAATTCTTAACATCAATATGCTTAGAGAACATCAACACCTCCCCTCTGCTATTTCAAAGCATCTCTCCCATATTTGTCGACCCTGAATTTCCCTTGTAGATCCATCTATAATAAATTTCAAAGCCCCTTCGGGGGAAGGAACCCAAGACATCGTCCTCCTCACTCTAGAAGGATCACAACATAAAACAGCCTCCCAATTGTGCTTGACATCATCTAATGTCACATTCTAAAAACCTCTCCTCAATGATGCCCATTTAGCTATTCTCAAAGACACTCTATGAAAAAGATCCCCAACTATAGTCGACTTCCCCTTGAAGATAATGTCATTTCTATATTTCCAAATCAACCACAAAACTACAAAAGGATCTACTGGTCGTAAAGTAGCACCATAACCAAATAAGGGAATCGTCTCCCAAGCCTCCATCAAATCAAACGAGGACCTTAGTAATGTAAGAAAAGACAATGAATTGCTCCCCCTCCTTACCATAGAGAGCACAAATCTGAATAGCCTCCAAAGACAAGCCTCTTCTCCTAAAAGTATCCACTGTAGATACCTTGCCCGAAATCTCCAACTAATAAAAAGCCTCCACTCTTGACAAGGCTAAACCCAATCAAATAAGCGAGGCAGGGGACCTTGCCGTGAGAGTCTTCTCCAAAAATCTATAAAAGGATCTAGCAAAAGAGAGAGAGAGAAAAAAGCCAGAAGGGCACAACTCCCAATACAAGCATCTGTCTCATTCCTATAAATAAACAAACTAGAAAGAAGACACAAGGACTCAAATGCGGACTCCTCAGATGATGAAGGGCCCAAATTCCCATTAGCAACCCCCCCCCCCCCCCCCCCCCCCCCCCCCAACACACACAACCTAGGAAAAACCCTTAACAAAGAACCCACTCCCGACCAATCATCAATCTAAAACTGTAAAACCCAACCCTCTATTGAATACAACCCTGAAAGCTTAAGACTCGTCTTAAAATACTACCCCACAAGGCCTCACCCTATACCTATGCGACTCTATTCAGATACCAACCCTATTCTTCTTCACCATATTTAGAAACAACAACCCTCCTCCAAAAACAAACATCTCTTACTTCACCAAATACCCACTGCCGTTCAGCAAGGAGCACCCAATTTTTACCTTCCAAACTAGCCAAACCGAACGCCCAGCTAATTTGGACTTCAAACCATCACATTAACTATAGTTTCCTTCTATCACTATGACTTTCCCATAAAAAAAGTTATTCTAATGTGGTCCAATCTCTCCCTAACCTCCACTGGCATCTTGAATAAAGACATGTAGTACTAATAAATTGAAGAGTGTGGCTTTAATAAGCATAATGCTATCTCCCATAGAGAGAGAACTCTTTTCCAAGTGGATAGCTTCCTCTCAAACCTTTCCACAACTGTATCCCCAAAAGCATTCGAGCTGGGGTTACCACGGGTAGGCAAGCCAAGATATAAAATAGGCAAGAGCAGCCTTGCATGATAGCTTTGAGGCTATGGAATAAATCAGCTCTTCCGAACACCCAACTCCCAGTAGCATGCTCTTGGCTAAATTAATTTTCAGCTTAGAACAGAATTCGAAGCATCTCAGGGTTTTCTTCATCACAACAAACTCCTCCCATTTAGAGGAATTAAAAAGAATGGTATCATCCATGAACTGCAAATGAGTGATTTCAACCAACACTGAAACCATTTAAAAAACCTTTATCTCATGCCCCCTTTAAGAGAAACTCAAAGCTTCCATCGTGTTAGGATTTTATTGTGTTGGCTAATTCATGGGTAGGACATAACTCTGGGTCCATTGAGTTGTATTTTCGATTTTATTTTAGAATGGACTATGGTTGTCTTGGTAGAAGAGCTGAAGCGAAGAAAGAGAAGAAATCCGGTCGAACCACCTAGGACCGATCAATTGGATCCTCTGTCCTATCAATCGGTTAGCTGATATGCCTCAATTATCCTCGAGGATGGATCGAGCAGATCCTCTGTCTGATCGATCGGATGACGGGAAAGTTTCCAGAACTGAACACGAAATTGTTTCCTTTTGAGACTCTGTTTTCCACTTTGAGTCCTACTTGTGCTCTAACGCTAAGGCACGGATTTGGGGCTTTATATATGGTGTTGCTCTCAACCCTAAGATACAAGATAAGAAGTTAATTCTCTCTCTTGATCTGAGGTTAGAATACCCTAAGAGAGATTTCCTTGTTTCTCTAAAGCCATTAAGAGATTGGTCTGAAAGGCTGCTCTAGAAGGTTTGAAGCTTCTACCTCTTTGTAGAAGATTGTGCATCTTGATCTCAAGGTGCTCAAGGAGGATCAAGCACAGGGAGAGGTGCACGGCGGGGAAGTCGTGGCAACAAGAGAAGTTGTGCAAGAACAGCTACAGTCCTTAGGTTGACGTACTAACTGGGACAAAGGAGCTGTGATTATATCTTGTAACCGTTCAATAGTGATTGGTTTTTCTGATCGTGGTTTTCTCCCGGTAAGGGCTTCTACGTTAAATTTGTGTTTGCCTTCTTGTGGTGATTGCTTGGTAGATTAGATTGCTAGTTCTATTTTATTTGGTTGATTACTTCCGCCGCATTGGTTTGCTAGACTAGCACTCATTCTAGTAACTTGAGCAACATTCACATCGCAATTGTAAACAGCAAAGAGGAAAGAGGATTGTCTTGTCTAAGTCCCCTGAAGGCTTTAAAAAGCCGAGAAGGATAACCCTTTCACCAAAATGGAGAAGAAAGTTGAAGAAATGCATTCCCTAATCCAATCCCTCCATTTTTCACAAAAATCGAATCTCCCTAACATGTAATCAACAAACCTCTATTCCACATGGTCGTAAGTCTTTTCCATATCAATTTTGAATATGGAACCCCTTTTCCTCATCCTCTTCCTTAAGCCATCAATTCATTTGCAATATGAATCCAATAAAGAATCCGTCTATTCTACACAAAGGCCCCTTGCAATGGGCTAATGATATGAGGAAGGACCTTTCTCATTCTAGCATTCAATAGTTTAGACAAAAACTTATAAACACAACCCACTAAGACTAATGAGTAAAGAGCCTAAAATCCTTCAGCTCAACCAAGTTAGGAACTTTCGCAATGAGGGTATAAAAAGTGGCATTAATCTCCTTTTTCAAAATGATTGTCAAAGGCCCTACTCAAAGAGATAATATAGGCATTTGAAAGCTAAAGTTTTCTCTTTTCCTTTTTTCTTTCTTTATTTATTTTATTTCTTATTTTTATGTTTTGAGATTTTTGGTGTATCTTATTTCCATTTGAGAAAATATGCTTCAGTTTCCCTCCTAAGATATAGAAAAAATATTTTTTAGAACAAATCCTTTTCTTATTCATTGTTCCTATCCCAAAAGCTGCATTTGACATTTATGGGACTGAATAGGCCTAATTACACAAAGAGATGATGGTTTTTTAGGAAGCAATGTCATTTCTCCTCTGATACAGTACCAACTGGGCCCCGTTTCGATTACATGTTTGATGAAAAAGACCTATTCTAGTACTGGTGATTCAGAGAATCTTGATCTGAGAAGTACATGCACTTATCTGAGATTCCTAGAACAGAATTCAGGAAATATGTAGATCAGCTAAGGGCCTATCTTCTTTGAATGCCTGGTGTCTGACCATATGTCTTATTGCATCCTTTCCGGGAGAATGTGTGGACACGTCCATGATTAGATACTACTAATGTTGAAAAAACAAAAAAACAAAAAAAAAAAAAAAAAAAAAAAAAACTGATTGGAAATATATGATTATGATAGATAGACGTGCTCTTTGACATTTGAGTTTGAATATTTTCTTCTAAACAAAGTAAGCTGAGCTCAGTACTTTGTATGATCCTTTTATTGTGGTTATTTTTATCATCTCCAGCCAGAGTTTTCATTTTTGTGATGAACAAAAAGGATTAGAAAGAAAAGTCTGTTGAGGATTGTTCTAGGATTTTGAATGTAGAGAAAGTCCTAACCTCCAAACCACTACATTAAAACAAAACGAGTCTATTTTTGTTTATCCTCATCCCATTCTGCCAAAATCAGATTACACAAATGGTGCCACAAGAGAGAGGCAGTAAGGAAAAAAAAAAACGAGAATTGGGGATAGCATTTCTTGGGGACAGATTGGTTTTAAGCTTGATGGAATCTACATTTAATAATGGCTTGTGCTCTAGAATGACAGCAGAAATGATATAGGACTTGGGTACCAGAAGACCAAAAAAAAAAAAAACTTGCAAGAGTATATCAACTCCATCTAGAAATCACCACTCACAGACAGGCAATCAATTAGTGCTACCGCCTACCACTCCAGTTTCCAGGCAGGTGGAAAGTGCTGGACTCGAATCCATTACCAGTCATTGTGCAAAAGATGGAGATGAATAAAAGGATGGGTTCGAAAGCCGGACAGCATCTGAATGCCTCTGGGACTAATCCTGAATCCGAGTCTCTCACAATCAAATTTTGGGATGAGATACCCTACTGTCCCTTGAAACGGTCTATTCCCTTCTCCAAAGAGAGGGAAAAGGCGCTTATTATTCAGAATGAAAGTAGTAAGATGGAACAATCTGCATTGGCAGATGAGAGTAAAACACAGAAACCATCTAATAGTGGTGATGTTAGAAACCAGCGAGGATAGGTTATCTCAGTGGACAGGACATCGACGGAGAGATTGGAGTGATATGACATGCACTCATTTTGGACATTTCAATCGGACCTCGTGAGAATTGTTGGGACCTAATTGGTCAGCCTCCACAGACTATTAGAATTTAGAGTTAATGAAGCTAAACTAGACAGGGTTACAGACTGAGCATAGCGCCCGCCACTTCTAGTAGTGCTGCGGCCACAGAAAACCAATCTGGGAAATTCTATCCTAGATTAATCGGCTCAGGAATAATAACTCTCTCAGACTGAGGGACGGCAGGTATCACATACTCTGCATATCATACATCTGTTAGCCCACCTGGTATCTCCTGCATAACTGATTCAGAGGCTACTCCAACACATTAAGGGTAAGAAGCTTCAAGCTTGATTTTTCCTCATTATATTCACCTTCTGAGCTTGAAAAAGTTACATTAGAAGATGGTTCCCATTGCGACATAACTGGAAAAGAAATGGTCTCCTTGACTCTTATCCTTGCATTCTATTATTCACTTGTATTGTTTGAGCCTTTTAGTCGAGTTTTCTTTATCATTTGTATTTTTCATAAATTCTTAATTAAAGGAATAATTAAAGGAATGCACATCCTCTTCTCAATTTTTTCAAGCAGTAGGAACCTTCCACCATTTCACTTTAATAGTTGAGTAATTCATCAACATCAGTAAATCCTCATTTCCTCTCTCTTGTAATAGGATGATAAATCCATAAGGGTGAGATATTTTTTTTTTTTTTGTGTCAAACATCCAAAACCAAACATTTCCTTGCCACATAATCTAGATGATACAAGAAAATAGAGTGAAATGTCATTCAATTTTCTTTTTCTTTATTTTTTTTAAATTCAGAGAGAGAGAGAGAGAGAGAGGAACCTGACAGTAATAGCAAGAATGAAGGTGAAAGCAGGGATCAGGTTGCTCATAGCAGACCCAAGTGTGGGAGAGCTGTAACTTATCCCAGTAAACACAAAATTCTGCATGATGGTAATCCTGAAAAATGGCACCCCAAAAGAAGAACAATAAAACTGTTCAAATTCCCAATCATTCCAGCGATTAAGCGACACCCAGATAGCAATTAAGCGACAGAAACATTGGGGGACATGTAAATCGGTATTACCCCAAATGGTGGAATCATAAATAAACTGACAATTAAGAGCAATTTTATTAAAAGGGAATTCAAAACATACCCAGTTAAACCAAGGAAGAAGAACCTGCATAGCAATGGTAAGGTGAGTGGTGGACGCTTTTTTCTGTGAATCAGACCCAAAAAAAGAGCAGAGATTTTAGTGGGTGTTGTAAAATTTGGCAAACGTATGTGGTTTTCTCCTGCTTCTTTTTTCAACTTTTCTTGGTATTTGGTGGGAGAAGAAGAGGAGAAAAAAGACCTTTGGAAGAAGGATAAAGGGATGAGGATGAGAGCTGCAAGAGCATTTGAGTAGAGGACAAAGATGAAGTGACTCATCCCTCTTGACATGGCTGCTTTGCTTAGTGTTGTCAGTCCCACATCCAAGCACTCAACAGCTACCATGGCTGCAAATGGCAGGGCTACCCACAAATCAACCATCTCTCTCTCTCTCACAAGTGGAAGAAGATTGTGTACTGCCAGGTTACATAGTTTGCACCTCTCTCTCTCTCTCTCCCTCTCACACCACACACAATTGGAAGAAGATTGTGCACAGCCAGGTTCCATATTTTGCTTTTGATCACGTGTAGTAATGAAGTCAACACATTTGCTTTTGATGTAATGATCTGATTTTCACCTAACCCTTTTGCTTAGTGAACTTAAATTTCACTCCAGTGAAAAATTCAGTATTTAAGGTGGAGTGATCATGTGTAAAAGAAATAACTAAATATTCTTCACTTTTAACGTGTCTTGTTTAGAAGAATCGTGAAAATCTTTGTATGCGGAAATTCAGAGAGTTTCAAAAATTATCATTCTAAAATAGAATTCCAAATGCTTAACGCACTTTTAATATTTGAAATGTTGGAACTATGAAATTAATATAGCTAAGTGCCTTTTTCATGTGCAGTAAAGATGCAACGACGCCTTTGCTTTTGATGGAATTATCTGATATTCACCAGACCCTTTTGCTCAACAAACTTAAATTTCACTCCAACAAAAAATTCAGTATTTAAGGTGGAATAAACATGTGTAAAAGAAATAATTAAAATTGTTTCTCACTTTTAACATGAGATGTTACTTAGAGCAGAGTCATTCTAGTCCTTATTTAATTTTACTTCTTCTAAGTTTAATAACTATACATGGCCACATGGGGGCTATTTATTTTGATAAAAATGCAACGGTGACTAATTTATTGAGCAAAATCATCGTTGTTCTTAGTTTAACTCCTCCAATTTAGTGGGTATGTGCTTGGCAAATTTATTATGAGAACAATGTAACAGTAGACTTTTGGAATGATGTGAATTTGGCTTTGGTGCCAATTTAAGGGGCGATATGTGCGAATGGATTTGGATTTGGATTTGGTTGAAAACCAAAAATAGGGATAGGAAAAGTGGGGTATCTGGAGAATTTGTCAATGATATAAGTGATGATTTTCAAAGAAAATAGGAATGTCAGGATTTGAAACACCTTCATACAGTTGATTTCTAAAGTTTCGTCTATCAAATGGAGAATTTGAAGAATTGAGGAGATAATGTCTGACAACAAGACTTTAATATATTGGGAATTTCTAATATAATGTCAATTGTTGTCCAAAGCATTTAGAATTCTCTGGTACAGAGATGTCTGATGTATATGGACTAGAAAACTACAAGAGTTAGTAGTTATATTAAGGGCCTTCTCTTTTGCGATAATTTGGAATTCTCCAAATGTTGTCTACCACATAGACTTCTAAATCCCCATGGCCCTGGGATTTTGAGAATATTAAACGATATTGATGACTTTTCAATTGGTTAGAATTTAGAATTCCAGCTATGGAACATGACATTTAAAATGATGAGAGGACAATTATCGTATCGATATTAGAAATTCTTAACATGATATATTCTTGTTAAAAATACCAGCTGGATAAAGAAAGCTCATTTGAACCAAAAAACATAGAGATCGTGTATTGGGCTTGGTAAACAAATGAGCAAAAAATCTTATGATGAAAAATGGGAGATAAACCAATTTATCTTTTACAACACATTTATTTGCGTGGAGTTCTATTCTTAGGAACACAAATGGTGAAGATCCACAAATGGCCATCAATAATATCTTTTTGAAGGATCAGAGAGATGGGAAATGATTACCCGGCCAACTACCACTACAGTAAATCTTAACCTATGAAATTGAGGCTCTCATCTACAGGTCATTTGGAAACTCTAAAACTAAGTCCTTATTTTATGATTTAGAGACTACTTACATATTGGAGCATTTGGTAAACCTCTAATCGTATTTTCTATTTTATTAGACATTGAGATTTGGCCCCTAAAAAAAAGCTAAGGGGGCTACTTGTTTTAGTAGAGATTTTCCAGCAAAAGCAAAGGAGGTGGATAATGAAAATTAATTTTACAAGCTTTTTTGATGAAAATAACCTCATGAAAAACTCTAAAATGACACAAATGATGGTATCTATATTGTATTTTCTAAAAGGTAGGCTCCAATTACCATAATTCTTAGAGGTGGGGCCCACGTTCACTGTCATGAAAGGTGGCCCCATTTTATAATTCATAGTATAGGTCGCATGTTCACCATCACACAAGGTAAGGCCACATTATAAATCCCTTAAAGGTGGGCCCACATTGTAGATATAAATGTAGGCCACATGCTCTAATTTCTAAATGTGGGTTCGATGTTGTATTTTTTAAAGGTGGATCACATGTATAACAATTCCTACATTGGTTCTCGTTGTAATTCCTATAGGTGGGCCCGCATCATATTTCCCAAAGATGGGGTCCCATGTTCACAAAGTGGGTTACTTATAAGGTAGGCCCATTTTGCAATTCCTATAACATAATCACAAAAGGTGGACTCACATCCCAATTTCTATCAAAGGCGAGCTCATGTATTAATTCCTAAGGTGGGCTCCATGGGCAGAGGATTTTTAGGAAATACCACATAATTTCCCTATAATAAGCTTTTATTTGTATGTCTATGACATGAGAGGTTATATTATGGTTTAACCAAATAAATTAATTATAAATTACATCTTTAAATAGCCTTAACATTCCCACCTTATATCCTTCACCATTTACCCCTTTACATCGATTCTTTCAAGGAACTCAATCTGCTTTAAACTTAAAGTACAATTGTGCATAATCAACCAATGATTATCAGAAAACTGTATATATCAAAATGTATGTACATTGGCCCGGTCGAACACGATTTGGCCAAACCTCTGGACTTTAATTCTAATTCTAATTATTTGATTATTGTAGATGGATATACCAAGTGTTAGCGTAATTGCACAATTATTTAGGATTTAAAATATCATCTTCCTGGACATTTTACAAAGGTGCCCTTGATTACTATATTGGAAGGCCACACTCATGTTTCTATGATCCTTAGGTGTTTACAAAAGTTCTAAGAAGAGGAAGTGGAGCTTTACATTGAGGTTATATCTATTGAAAATCTGAGCCGCTCAAAATAAAAGCTTCATCGAGTCATAATATCTCTAAATATTACTTCAATAGAAGTTGGTGAATGTCCCAAATCTTACTCCAATAAAGTTGATGTAGTAAAACTTGGAAACATCCCGTACATAATTAACCCATACATTTTGAATGGCTTGAATTTTTAATAGATGTGCCCCATTGTAGATCCACTATTTCGACTCAAGAACTCTTTAGTTAGAGAGAGAGCGCCTATCCAAACTCTATATTTGCAGGCCATCTGTCTTCAAAACTCTTGTATGTCTCTTTGGTACTTGTAACCTTGTGATTTGACACGGTTCATGTGCATCGGAAAGCCAAGATCTGTAGTCTTCGGCTGTGCACGCTGTGAGTGCATGTTTGGCATCTTTATTTGTTACCTCTACTCGTCTAAATGTCTAAATTGGACAGAAATTATAAAAATTAGAGTGTTTGGTTACTAATTTTATCCTCTACCCGCTTTAGAGAAGTAGAGTCAAATTAAGAGTAGAGGCCCTAGTATAGTAATAAATGATGCCAACATCACTACTGGCAGGGGTGATTATTGCAGATCTCACATTACTAGATTGTATGTTGTAAAGTAAGGTTGAGATTCCTACTTCTCCTCCAATTTAATCTTATATTTACAAGAGTATTGAAGATGGATTCCATCCAATTTTTACAAGAGAGAGCAAATAAAAAGATTGATTTCCTTGTTTACTAAAAAGACGCTATACCATGTAATAAACTATATACCAACCCAAAAGCTTAAGCTGATAAGTGGAAGGCCCATACAGGTATATTAAGACATGTTAAGTCCATTACTTAAGCAATGTGGGATGTGGTACTTCCCAACATTGAACGGAGAGATTTATTTCCATATTATCTCTACTCATTGTTTTAATGGCCTGGTTAAAATCTTAGTGGTAAAATATGGTTGTTTATGTATTGGATCTTGCATGGGCCTACAAACCCACTATCTACTCCTGATTTTTGTTTTACAAATGAACTCGGCTAGTTTATCATGGGCAAAACAGAGACTTTTATAGTATGAATGTAAAGTAAATCACAGTGAGAAATTTTGTCCCTCCAGGGCACTGCACATAGATTTCTACAGTTGGAAAATAGATCTAAGGAAGTTCATCAATTAAATGGTTGATCTACAACATTTTTTCCACAGAGATGGTCACTTAGGGCCCGTTTCTTTTCTAGAATTTATGGAATTCATGTTTGGTAGCTGTCTGGGATTTTGAAGTGCTGGAATTCTGAAATGCTACTAAATTCTGTCATTTTTGAATTCCATGTTTCATTTATACCTGAATTCATGCCTGAGAATCTCTGAATTTCTGAATTTTCTGAATTCCCTGTTTCATTAAAAAGAATTTATGACTAGAATTTTACTCTTGTATGCATTATTTATATACCAATTTAACCCATCAATGTATTTTTACAACTCAATACACAAATGTATTTAATCACTAATGATAAGATGTAGGACTCAATGTCGGGCCCACTTTCACAATTTAAGAAGCAAAAAAGAAAAAAACATAATCTATGCAAACCATAATCTATGCACTCCCTCTCCTCACCTCACTTGCTACCCACGATCTCCGACCCATTTCCATCACTAACGAGCCACCACCATCGCCGTCGGCGACCACCTGTGCCACCCCCAGTCACCACAGAACCCACCTATCAATCTCTCTCTATTTTTCCCCATTTCCCTTTCTCTGTTTTTCTCTCTTTCATTCCCTGTTTCCCCCTCCTTGCTGCCATCATGGACTACACCCCCACACCCATTTCATTCTCTCTCTCTCTCTCTCTCTCTCTCTCTCTCTCTCTCTCTCTCTTCCTTTCTTTCTCTTTTCTTTCTTTCTTTCATTCTGTTTTCTTCCTTCTTCTTGTTAATGGAATTGAAGAGAGGGTTTTCAGAATTTCCTTACTGTAAGTGGCGTTGGCGAGGCTGCCGTTTGGGACGTAATCATAAATAACGAGCTTCTCATCCGCACCCCAATAGAACCCACGTATGCGCACCAGGTTCGGGTGGCGCAATTTAGCGATGACCCGGACCTCGTTCTCGAAATCCCGCATCGTCCCGATCGCACCCTCCCCAATCCTTCTCACCGGCAACGAAGTCCCATCTTCAAGAACCGCTTTGTACACAATGCTCGAAGCACTCGCACCCAATATATAAGCTGATGCTTTCAGCAGCGTTTCCAGCTCCAGCTCCGATTCTCCATCCACCGTCACAAGCGAACCCATCTTCTCTTTTTGCATATTGCTGTAAATCCGTTTTTCTCCTCCTCCTCCTTCTTCCGTTTCCGATTCTGTCGTTTCGGTCATCTCTTCGCCGCGGTTGTTGCCGGCTCTCTTCCTCAAACACGAACATTCGCCGCCGCCTAATTCCTCCACCGTCTTCTCGTTTCTCTTCCTCTTCTTCGCTCTGTATATGAACACACACCGGAGACTCGCCGGAGCTGGCAACCATCTTCGGAATTGCCGCGATAGCAGGTGGAGATGAGGTGATTAGCGGCGGCGTGGAGAGAGTAGACGGACCGTTGAATACCGGAGAACTGTCTCGGAATTCCTGGGATGGTGGGTTTTCGGAAATCCAGATGCAGAGGTGGGATTCAGAAATGCCTACTTTTTGGCATTTGTAAATGCTGGGATTTTGAAATGCCAGGAATTCTTGCCAAGAAACACTGCATTTCTGACAGGAATTTCGGAATTCCCAGACAACCGGAATTCCTGTCAGGAATTCCAGAAAAGAAACAGGGCCTTAGGATTTTTACACCAATAGATTGTTGATTCATATGTTTTCACTAGTTGGATAAATAAGCTATCTTTTCCACTGCAAGATCTGTAATGTTCACCTATTCTTTTGTTGGATCAATGAATTGAGTCTTTTTCACTGTTAGAAGGATGATCCACTTCATTTTACATCATTTGGTCGATGATTTTGAAGCCATACCATAATTGCATCGATGATCCACTTCTCTTATGCCGTTAGATTGATTTTTATGAGATTTATGAGACATGTTCACTTCTAAGCAACAATTTAAGGTTCCTTTGTTGTTATTTTGATGATCTACATTATTTCTGTCATTAAATCGATAATCCAATGCTTTGTACCATTAGATTATTGACCCAAATCTCGTAGCAGATAGATTAATGATATTAGGAGCTTATACTACCAAGATAGATTAATAATATTAGAAGCTTAGATTAATAATATTAGAAGCTTATACTACCATCAGTCAGAGTAGATTTACTGATACACTATGAGAAGTCATAAACCCATTTGTTTAACCACTGGTCAATCTGGTTGATTTGCATCATATGGGAAGTACAAGTGGTTATAAGTAAAATCAAGAAGGCACATTTGTGCAAGCTGTTTTTCTACTGAAGTGGGTGATTTATTTTTATAGGATTAGTTTTGCCTTTTGAGGAGCCAATCCTCAGGGAGCAATAGTGATGATGGAGAGGGAAGGGATCGCCGTGTAGTAGGGCTGTAAAGCAATAGTGATGATGGATAGGGAAAGGATCGCTCTATAGTAGGGTTGTAAACAGGTCGGTTCTAGTCTAGGTACATGGTGGTCATGGAATCAAAACTGTAAGGCGAAGGTGGAATCGGACTCAGATCCGGAACCATTTCGAAACGATTTCTTGGCTCCGAAACTGGAACAAGAACCGAATATGGGTCGGGTCTGGATCCAGGTCAGGGTCTAAGTAAAGAATGATATAAAAAAAAATAGTTTTCAAGAGAAATTTTTAAAAATTGAGGTAATATGTCGGGTTTCGGGTCCACGGGTTCGAAGCAAGATGGAACCAGACCTGAACCCATTTACTTATCGGGTCCTAAAAAAGGACCTACACCCGATTTTTAATGGATTGGAACTTCCGAATTTTCGGAGAACTGGGACCCATTTACATCCCAACTTTGTAGTGTTTTGTCACGTGCGTTTACCAAGAAGATTTTTTTTTTTTTTTTCTCTTTACCCGGCAAACTTGAAAAGTTTGTGTCGGCGTTACACGTATTATTATAAGTATATATACAAAGGTCCAAAATCAAGTGTCAATTCAGATGAGTAATGGCTAGTCCGGCTGCACCCCATGCAGCAAATGGGTCAGGTCATTCTTGACCACAGGTGACCTTGGAAGCCCACGTGCCGCTGGGCTACAAGATCCCGGGCGCCTTGTCCGGGACAGATGCCTGCGATTCCCATCGGGTTTCTACAACTTTCCTTCGTTTCAACGGCCGTGAGAATCTACAGCAGAAGAATCCGCTCCTTGTCCTTCCCCACGCCCAAAAAAAGAAACCCTAATTCTCATTCAAACAAGAAGAATTAGGTAATTCCAATTCCACTCTTCCTTCATTTCTTCCTGTTCGTGCTTCTCGTTGTCGATTTCTTTCTGATTTGGTAGTCAAAGCTCTAACCTGACCGATTTCTCCTTTCTGTTTTGCTGGAAATGAATTCTCTTTTGGTTGTTTTTTTGTTGTTGTGGTGTGATTTTCAAAGTTCTATTCATTTTGATTACTGTTTTGTTCTTTGTTTCTGTTGTTTCTCCTCTGATTTGGGGAGATTGATGGTGTTCTTTCTTTTCCGAAGATTCCAAGCACAATCTTGTTTGATTCTTCGTAGGGCGATTTGGATGAGGAGAGAAGTGGGGAAGATGAAAGCACAAACTCTTTCTTTTGTTTGGATTTGTTTGAGTGGAGATAAAGCTTCCTTCTTGGATTGCTAGGGTTTTAGTTTTTATTGGAAAGCGTTCAGTATCTAGAAAAGGAAGAGATTTTGATTGAATTTCTCTCCTGTTTTCAAATACCAGGTCATTGAATTCTACTTGGGAATGGATATTGATGATCTGTATTGCAACACCCAGTCTGTAAATCTCCCAACTAAGAGTGCGATTTACGTGTGGGGTTATAACCAGTGCGGGCAAACAGGTAGAAAGGGGAGAGAATGCCACTTGAGAATCCCAAAGCGTCTCCATCCCAAGCTTTTTGAGTGCTCAGAAGGGGTGAATTCTAGGTGGTTGGATATTGCCTGCGGCCGCGAGCATACAGCGGCCATATCCTCAGATGGGTCACTGTTCACCTGGGGTTTGTCTCTTATTCACTCATTAATATAAAAAAAAATTGCTTAGAATGTATTTTATCTTTCATGGTTTTATTTTTTGTGTGTTTTATCCCTCTGTGAGTTGATGTAGTTTCTTCATGGTTGTTAAAGAAGCATCGGCAGAACACCCCAAATTACGTAAACTAGGTGGTTAGTAAAGAAGCATCAGTAGAGAATCCAAGATTATCTAAACCAATACAAACTTTTCCAGTGAGAAATGGGCTCTGTATGTTCACTTGCATGGTTTTGTTGCCAATTAAAAAAAAAAAAACCCTTTATTTTCTTCTATTGATTTGTATTCGCCAATAGAAGTCAATGACTTATGATCTTCAGAAGCAAAGAGTCATAGCAAGTTTCTAAATTCTGTGTTCTGTTTCTTTTCATCAATGTAATGCTCAAAGGCAGATGTATTAGCTACTGTGTGGTTATTCTGCATGTGCACAAGGTTGTCAAAATGCACAAGAAAGCCTAGTCAACCAACTTCTTGAGTGCATCAGTGATCATACGATTGTCATTGGTGTTTCCAATGAACAAGGCTAATACAAAATTAGGTATTTGTGTCCTAACAAACATAGGTAGACTTTTTTGCATTTTATTAGTTCTAGGATCATATAAATATATATATATATATATATATGTTTGTTTATACATGACTGGTTTTCATTTACTCTTTTGTGCATAGACATGCTATATACATGAAAAAAAGGAAGTAGGATCAAATACATGAAATCAAGGTATGGAGGCTTATTGATAAAAAAAAGGGGAAAACAAATTAAGATACAAAGGCATTGATTTTAGTTTTCCACTGCTATTTACATTTTAAAAAGAAATTGCCTTTCTGGATGTCTTTAGAGGGTGGGGGAAAGAAATTTGATCTTTCTTTTAGGCATGGAAGGGATAAGCTAGCTTTCCAAAGGATTGGTGACTACCTTGGCTTTTTGTCAATGCCTGTGTGACTATACAGTGTGCATACCCAAGTAGCCAACTCAATAGAGATAAACCTGGTCATCTAGATAATATTTAGGATAATAGGTGGATCATTTAAGGTCACAGGTAATGCTTTGACTGCTATAGTAAACTAAACACATGACATTGTAAATTATCAAGTTTCTTAACTTGTTCTCATGGTTGAACTTTTGGCTTGTTGGGTGTAACAGCTACTAATCATCAGTAATCGTCTTTCATTTTTCTTTTTGCTGAATGCAGGTTCCAATGACTTTGGTCAATTAGGAGATGGAACTGAAGAGGGTAGGAAACACCCTAAAAAGGTAAAGTTATTGCAGACTGAATTTGTCAAATCTGTATCTTGTGGAGCACACTGTACAGCTGCTATTGCAGAGTCTCGTGAAAACAATGGAACAGAGTCCCTTAGCAGGCTTTGGGTTTGGGGGCAAAATCAGGTGTTTCCTTTTTCATTTCTTATATTTTTCTAGTTTTGTATGTGTTTAGTGCATCATTTAGCTAACAATTCTTTTACCTCCCAGGGATCAAATTATCCACGCCTATTTTGGGGTGCTTTTACTCCTAATACGGTATACTTGTATATTTAATTCTTTCTTTCTTTATTATTATTTTTGTGTGTATCATCGGTATGCTACATTTTTGTTGTTGATTTCTAATTAATAAGATGAATATTTGCTATACATCCTTCTATTGGGGTAATAATGCAATGATGGATGTGCAAAGTTACGAGAATGAGGGATTATGAATGACTGAAAGAGAAAATATACGGGAGGCTTGTTAAAAGAGAAGTTTAGGAACATTGAGATAGTTTGGACACATACTAGAAGACATTCAACAACTTCTGAATGAAGAACTAAGCATTGCAAGGAAAAAAAAGAGAGGGAAGAGACCAATATAGAGTGGGAATCAAGGGATTCCTTGAGGAGTGACAATTTAAAGCATGAGTGGACTGTACAGGAATTGAATCTTGGTTGATGGTAGGTATGCACTTGGGATGTGCCAAAACTTAGCCTGCATGTCTTGACCCATCAAAATGTATGTTTTAAACAAAATTGTAATTAGAAGATTGTTTTATCAGTTTTGCTATATCATGATTTAGAACCAACACAATACTAGCTCTGTGATACCGAAATACGGCAAGACACTATGGATAACTCAGGTCATGTACTTTACATGTAAGACTGAACTGAAGTATTAGATATGATACAATATGGATATATTGTCTATCTTAAAGTGTACGGGTACTGTACTCAGCTTATCATTGATGTCTCGCCTGTTGCTTGACTTGCTTCTATTTTTTCTGGACAAAAGTAATCATATTATGACAATATGACAGATTGTACTTCAAGTTTCTTGTGGAGCAGTCCATGTGGTTGCTTTATCAGAGGATGGCGTACTGCAGGCATGGGGTAATGTTTTACTCACAAGCTTCTTTTCTTTCGTTAGCATTCAGAATCTACTTTCCATTTGGAGTGTTCCAGAGGAAGTACTTGTCTGTTTGAAGACTTCGTTGTAGGTCAAAGATTTAATCATATGTTTGGAATCTTTTAGTTTTTACACTGCTATATTTTACCCTTGGATATGTGTATATTTTTACCTTGGATATCTATTCGTTTTTTTCATATGGTGCACGGTCTCGGAGAAACGCCCCTGAATTTTCACACTGGTTGTACATTACTATGAAATATTAATAAGAGTTGCATTATTCTTCTGATACACCAGGCTACAATGAGTGTGGTCAGCTTGGCAGAGGTTTTACTTGTGAAGGGCTACAGGGGGCTCGCATTATAAATGCTTATGCAAGGTTCCTTGATGAGGCCCCTGAGCTTGTGAAGATTATCCAAGTGTCATGCGGGGAGTACCACACAGCAGCTATATCAGAAAGTGGCGATGTGTAAGTGATTTAAATGGACACTGATACTCTGATAGCTGGAAATAGGTACTAGAATTAAGCATGAGAACATGTGGCTTTTTCCGCATGACACAACATAAAGCTTGGAAGGCTTGGAAAGTTCATCCAGTAGAAACTTCTCATTTTGCTGGAGGATACATATGTTCACTTTTACTTTGTTACATGTGTGCAGTTAAATACCTTTGACATTATACATTCCTTGCTGATGTCCCATCATGTTTCCAACATTTTTTTTACTTCTTTTTCTATCTTTTTATAGTTACCGGTAAAAAAAATCTATCTTTTAATATTAACTGACAAAACATAAGGTAGTAGTCACTTCTGTTGTTTTCATGGTTTAAAATATCGGCCGATACCGGTTCGTATCGGCCGATACGAACCGGTATCGGCTGGTACCGGTCCGATAAATGAAAACTTATCGGTATTAGACTCGAGCACCCTATATATCGCCAAAATATCGGACCATATCGGCCGATATTTTCAAAATATCGGTCTCGACCGATATATCGGTCAAATATCGGTTGTAACGGTCTCTCTGTTTTTTTTTTTTTTAATGGCAGAAATTTCTGGAAAACAGTGAGAGTGAGAGAAGGAGATTTGGGGTTAGAAAAACACACATCAGTGGAGAGAAAAAAAAAAAAAAAAAACCCTGATTCCAGCACAATTCCATCCACAGACATGCTAAAAAAAAAAAAAAGAAAGAAAGAAGAGGAGACAGGGAGGAGATAGGTGTACCTGGGGGATGCTCCATCACCATTTGCAGTTATAGTCATCCCGTTGTCATCAATCGTCGCAGATCGGCGCTCTACAGGTTTGGCCTTTCTCCTCTTCCTCTCCTTCCTCTTCTTTTTTCCTCTTCCTCTCCTTCTTCCTCCTCTTCTCCTCCTGTTCTCTTTCTTCTTATTTTCGTTTGACGTGTTTCCCTCTTTTCCATTTTCATTTTCCTCTTCCTGTTCCTCTTCTTTCCCTCTCTCTTTTCTTCCTTTTTTTCCTTTTCCCTCCTTCTCTGTTTTGCTGTGCACCCACCGCCCAAATGCCCAACTGAAACGAAAAGGGCAAGGCCCTAGGGTTTTTTTTTTTAATGATTCCATCAGCTAGCCTAGCCATAAGCCATCACGTGTCTAGTACTAGTGTCTGCCCTTTTTTTTTTTTTCCTGAAATGGCCATCACGTGTTTTAGTGTTTACCATTTTTTTTTTAAATGGCCATCACGTGTTAACCAATTTTTTTTTTTTAAAATGGCCATCACGTGTGTAGCTTTTATGGACCTTGTCATAGTGTGGGCTCCACAGTAGTGCCCACCCATAGAAAATCAAGATATGTAGGCTTTTGGACAAGTTTCATTTTAATAGACAAAAGGTTTACAGTCAAATTGATCAATTGATTAATTTTAGAACATCAATCAATTTTATTGAACTACATCTCCAATTAGAATAAAGCTTAGCCAAATCCATATAAGAGGAGAACAATTATTTTAATGGCTTATTAATAGTGTGTAGATGATAGATCTACTCATACACATGATTTTGAATTTTTTAATATTTGAATTATAATAAATCATTTTTGGGGAGCATATCTTTTTAACCCATACCAAAAAATTGACGACGACGATGATATCGAGCTTGGGCGACACTCCACTTGGAATTAGGGTGTCATACTCATACATACTCATCAATCTCTCTCTCTACTCTCAAATCCCCCCTAATTTCGGGTCAATCATAAACTTTTTAATGTCCAGGTGCTTTATGATTTATCTTCATGGTTTTGAATTTCACAACTTATTTGATGATTGAGTTGGCATTAAATGATAATTGATGTGTTGTCTTTATTTTCATATCTTTTACACTAATAAATTAATCATAAGCCAAAATAGTAGTTGCATTATATGAAATACTGGAGAAGACAGTGAGTCAGCGACATAGACGGGGCTCATGACTTAAGGTGACCGATATTTTGATTTATTGTTGTTACTAATAGAAAAAAATATTGTTTTCCAGTATTTTCTAATATTCTGGATTTTTTAGATATTTTTGTGATTTTTTTTATTAAAAAAAAAAAATTCACACCGCACAACCGCGACAGACCGATAACCGCGACCGATACCGATATCATATCGGTTTTTTGTCCCGGCCGATACCGCGACCGATACCGCGATTTTAAACCATGGTTGTTTTACAGGGTTGCCTGTGTACAAATTAATTTTTAAGTGTTTTTTTTTCTTTTTTTTGCATGAGAGGACTTGTAAACTATCCTAACCCTAAACTAGCCTAGTCCATCAGCCCAGGAGACTTCCCTGGGGTACTCCATTCCTTTCCTAATGCTCCGCATGTGTTACTTCTGCGCCATAGTGCTCTGCCCGAGTACTCTTCCAGCTGTGTTCCTCAGCCATAGGATACTTCCCTTCTTTGGAGTTGATTTGTTGCACTTACCCATCATGCTTGCCAATATACTTTTAGAAGATAACTATTATCGTTTTTAACTGATGCAGGATTTTTTTTGCCAACAGTATCTTTCTGTACTATTTATATATCTCATCTAATACAAATAACTCAACAGCATTCCTGTTTATGAATTCATTTCGTACTAGGTTCATTTCATTATAATCATTATGAAGTGAGTAGTTAGTTTGCCTATGTGTTAGATTTTGTATTTGTGGTGCCCAAGGTATGTTGGTCCAGATTATTCCTCTGATATGCTCCTCTGATGCGCAAAAACTTCCCAGGTTGAAAGTTTCTTGCTTTTCTTTTGTTGGCATATTTCTATTAAATATGGACCAATGCTGTAAGTTTTGTAACTATCACAAATCAAAGAAAATAAAGAAGGTTTTCTTAACTGTCTAGTATGGGGCACTGGTGAGGATTATGGTCTTCCTATTGGATGATTGTTGGGGCATGCTTCATGCACAGAAGGACATCACAACAGTGGTTTGGTTCATCAAACAATGGAATCTAATATATACAGCTTCTTTTGCCCCATCAATAGTTTCAGTTACTGAGGTGTCTAATTTTTAGATGCAGAGGGGTGTACATTGAATGGATTCTTGTGACTTTTACGCTTCTACTTTCTGAGCGCTTTTGTTTATAGAGTTCACATTTTTGGAGCTTTTCTTAGGCATCTATTTCCCTATTAATATCTATACAATTGGTGGTAGGATAAACTGAATCTTACTGACATTGTTTTGAATTCGAGTTTTGCTTCAATTTTGCAGATACACTTGGGGCTTAGGAAGTATGGGGCAACTCGGGCACTGTTCTCTTCAGTCCGGCGATAAAGAGCTGTTGCCTAGGCGAGTGGTGGCCCTTGATGGGATATTTGTGAAGGACATTTCATGTGGTGGTGTACATACATGTGCTGTAACGGCAAAGGGAGCTTTATATGCTTGGGGTGGTGGGCAAGCAGGTCAATTAGGGTTGGGCCCCCAAACTGGATTCTTTTCATGCAATCTTAATGAGTCCGAGATGTTGCTTCGAAATATTCCTGTCTTGGTTGTACCAGCGGGTGTCCAGCTTGTTGCATGTGGACATTCTCACACTCTTGCTTCTATGAAAGATGGAAGGATTCGTGGATGGGGTTACAATAGTTATGGTCAGGCTGCTAATGAGAAATCTACATATGCTTGGTACCCATCCTCTGTTGATTGGTAGGGCAGTCATTATCACTCTGCCTTTATTATTTCATGAACATATTTTCTTTCTAGAGAGGGTATAAAATGAAGATCCAGTGGAGATGTACATTTTGTTTAGGCTTTCAGTTTTTGCAAATGGGGCAAACATTTCAGATATCAATACCTTTGATTGGGATCTAACATAAATGACCTTTGCACAGAAAATCTCCCAGATGGGAGATTGTAACAGTTCAATTTGGCCTGAATGTAAATGGTTACGGTGAAGAAAATAGGGTTATTTTCATTAAAAAAAACCGAGAAAGAAGATAGTGCTGTTCACAACAATATCCAATGATGGAATGAGTTGAGTTTTTCCCATCATTGGAAATCTTGCATTGATCATCTAAGACCAGTGTACTGCAAAATTTGGGGATTTTGTACCCACTTGTAATTTTAGCCTCTGTTCTCTAGAAACTACACGAGCCCACCTTTCTATGAACCAAGCCAGTTGTTTGATGTGTCTTAACATGGAAGGAATACATGTCAAAATTCTCTACCTTGTATGGTTGTATCAGTTCATGCCCATCCCATGGTGGGGCTCATTAGATTAATGTCTTACATTTCTGAAATAGTTGGTTGCATGTACCATATATGGCTTCTTGTGTAGAAAATTCCATCTAGAGCATGTGCCATAATAGTACCTCATTCTTAGAATAGTCTCTCCATTAGATATACTCCTTTGACGAAATGTATTCATGTAGGTGCGTTGGAGAAGTACGAAAACTGGCGGCTGGCGGTGGTCATTCTGCTGTTTTAACTGACGCATTTTCTTTGAAAGAACTATGTGAATTCAGGCTCGCTGATAGTGTGAATCCTTCCAATGCTTTGGAGATAGAGGATGTTGCATACAGAACTGGATCAGATGCCCTGGCCCGTCTCTGTGAAAGACTCAGGTAGACTTTGAAGCTTTTGAATTTATTGATTTCATTTATTCTCATGTGCTTGTAGATGTGAAACAACATTATTTAACTCATAAGTTATCTTGACTTATTTGTTACGACCATTGCTAAGAAATGATTTTTGAAGCACGAAATTTACTTTCAACATGGGATGTCTTTTATATCAGCTATAACATAATTGCAAGAAATGCCCACATACAGTTGCATTAAGTGGGTTAAAAATGGAATGAAGAAAAAGTAAACATAAATGTAGATCTATGAGATGTAACAAATAATATAATATTTTCCAAAACTCTCCCTCAAGCTTAAGGATTAGATGCTAACCATGGCCAACTTGAATAGGATGATGAAATTGAGTCTTCAAAAGTGGCTTTGCAGATTATATTTGTCAATTGGTTTCTGGGGAAAAATGGATTGTGTGTGTGATGTGATGTGTTGTGTAGAAGAATTTCTAACAGCTTAAACTTTTGGGATGTATTGGCTAGCCGGACTAAACATGGTAGTAGAGCCACGCAACGGCTCGAGTTTGAACTCTGGGGAGGCGTTGTCCCCCTAGGTAGCGTGGGGGCATGTATTGCGTGGGTTGGCACGTGGGGATGAGAATTCGATATGCGACCTGTTTGGGTGGGGGGTGGGCGTGTTAAATCGATTAGTCTTCTGCTTTCTAACAGCTTGAACTTTTGGGATGTATTGACTAGATAGACTGATAATATGTACATCTAAGAAATCCAACTCTTTCTCCATCAAGTTGACGCCAAGACGCTAATCATCTCCAACTTGCCTTGAGGTTGATGTGATCAAGTCTTACAAAGTGCCTTTGTAAATATATCTGGCAAATGATCCTTCAACATATCAAATAAGGAGTAGACATCTAAGCAAATTCTAAAATAAATATCCCTATATGGAAAACTGATTCAAGACCTGAATCCCCATACCATAGCCAAATCCCTAAAGCAGTACATAAATCCTTTGTTATTAGAATCCTATGGTTTGTATCATGAATCCTACGATTCATATCACATCCTAAGGAAAAAAGATTCGTATCTATGCAATAAAACTCATTTTTGGATGAGTCTTAGTATTCAGGCGTGAATGTACGATTCGATACTTATTCTATAGAAATTTACAATTCTACTGATTCATTCATGTTGGAATAGCCACGGCTGAATTAATAATATTTTTTACTTAGTTTTTTTTTTTTTTTTTTAAATATATATATATATAAATTTGTAAGAGGTTATGTGGTGTGATTAAAGAAACCTATTAAGAATTTTTGGGATGTTACAGAGGTTTCAAATGCGAATAAGGAATAGGCATATGAGTGGAATGTTCGATTGTAGTTACGGGGTTTTGCCCTATTTTTTTTTTTTTTGGTTTTTTCGTCCTTAGCTTCTTAAACTTCAAAAATGACGTGGATGATTTGGATTTTATTTTTATGTTTATTTAAAGAAAAACGATTCTGCAAGTTGTTTATTTTCCTTGTAACATTGATATTGTAAACATATTTATTTAATCACATGTATATCATTTATACTATATTGATTGCCGTGGTGTTTTTCTCATGTTTTTATCGGTCTTATCTGTCCATGTATTGATTCTGCTATGAATGAAAAATGGATGGATTATATTATGAATCACTAATTTTCAAATTTCATTATTTTCATTTTTACATTAGAAATAAAAAATCCTACAATTTGTAATACAATGCACGATATGATTCAATCGAATAACAATGTGATTTTGATTTTTGGAACAATGCCTTATCTCGTCTTTTTGAAATCTTCTTTGTTTTTTCTTTCTTTCTTTCCTTCTCCTTCTTCTTTAAATAAATCACCTTGACTTTGTGGTTGCTAGTATTTTAAAATAGCATATGGATAAAGCCCGAATAAAGAAAGGGGGTTGCATTAATAAAGCCCGAATAAAGAAAGGGGGTTGCATTAGATAGATTGACAGCCAACATAAAATTTTGTCACAACCCAAACATGAATTCTAAGAGAAGCAAAATTTATGTAGCCGACCCCAATATCGTTGGGACAAGGCTATGATGGGACTTGAGTTGGGTACTTCGATTGGGTGGAAGCCATATCAGATAACTTTATATCCTTTTTGTATTTTAAAATAACATATGGATAAAGCCTGAATAAAGAAAGGGGGGTTACATTAGATAGATTGACAGCCAATGTAAATTTTGTTACAACCCAAACATGAATTCTAAGAGAACCGAAACTCATATGGCCAACCCCAATATCGTTGGGACTAGGCTATGATAATACTTGAGTTGAGTACTTGGGTTGGGTGGAATCCATATCATATTAAAGCCCGAATAAAGAAAGCAGGGTTGCATTAGATAGATTGACAGCCAATGTAAAATTTTGTCACAACCCAAACATGAATTCTAAGAGAAACAGAAATCATGTAGCCGACTGCAATATCGTTGGGACGAGGCTATGATGAGACTAAGTTGGATTTTGTTGGCCAACCCTAACTTGAACTTAAGTCAGTCATCTCCTGACCTGAGCTCGACCTGAACTTGATCTCAGCTCAACCAGAAAAAAAATTGATTGGGCTTGACTCAGGTGCAGACCTAAACATTCATTTGGTGTCCCATCTTGATCAACCACATCTTTTTCTTTGTTTTCGTTTTTTTTCTTTAATTTGAACATTCTTGATCTACTATATGTCTATATCTAACTGAATGGAGTTCTCATAAATCTAGCCCATTGTTTATTCATGTTTGACCAGAACTGGGTTAATTACATGAATTTCAAACATGAATTCGATCAATAATCGGTTTTTCTCTATTACACAACTTGAGTCTTAACTTTCCTCTCATTTCATGGCATAATCAAGCAGTCTTTCTTATCTCGGTCCCCTATTCTGGCCAATTTAACTTTAGTTGACTCCTCGATCGATGTCCTCCATCTATTGAAAGAAGTTTCAGGCCATACCTATTTCTTCATGTTTCATCTCTTACAAAGCCACTAAGCTACAGTTGATTAAAGTTGTTGCTTTGGACAATGCATATGTGCAAAGCCTATTTCTTGTCTCTTCCTATGAATTTGGGACCCTTGAACGTAAGGTGGTTGACACCTTTTAAAAGAGAGGAAAGATGGGAGAACTGAGTATGAAAGGACCAAGAGGAAACTAGGTTTTGATTTGGAAGCATCCTGTAAGAAAAAGATATATTGGGAACACTAAGGGCCATTTATCTAATCGCTACTGAGTTACTAGGAATTCACAAGAAAAGTGATTTTAACAATGGGGTGAAGGTTCAAAAGTGGAGAACCACAATGGACCATCAAAATTCCTGGATATAATTTCAGAGGATGAAGGTTGGCCAATTGTATCGTAGAAAAGGGTGGATTTGTATAAAATGAGCGCTTTCGAGAGCATTTAGGGGTAGCATCAATAGGTGATAAATTTAGAGAAACCTGTTTGAGATGGTTTGGGCATGTCTAACAAAGGCTGACAACGGCGCCAGTAAGGACAAGTTTGGCTATGCGGGTTGATGGCCCACCCAGGGGAAGGGATAGGCTGAAGAGGACATGGATGAAGGTAGTAAAAACAGATTTGAAGACCTGCAACTTATCTGAGGATTAGCTCAGGATAGATCGGAGTGGAGAAACATAATTCATGTAGCCGACCCAACAGTTGGGACTATGCTTTGATGATGATGATGAAAGGGTGGATTTGTAGGTGTTCACTTGTTGATCTCCACCTTTAATCCTCAGTCAGCCCCCTTATAGAAGCTAATCTCCAAGAAGTCCTAGGAATTTAATAGGATTTAGGCTAATGGGCCCTAAATAATACTTTGGGTGGATGGTTTGTTATTGTAAGATACACCAATTCTATGGAATACCCTAGCACAACAGTTGGAGAAAACAAAATACTAAATTACACTGCTCTACTGCTACACTGCCACTTACCTCCACAAGAGTCGAGAGGTAGGTCTGGAGCAAACATCACTATAGAAGGAGCGATGTTGATAAACACCCTGAGTCATCCATTTGCCTCTCCTGGGATTTTCTGTTTTCTACATCTCTGGCCTTTCCATTTAACCAACTTTCCTCTGTTGACTCCACACTTTGGAGCTTATGAGAGAGTTTGAGGATAGTTCTGGTCTTTTATATAACTGAAATCATTACTTAGAAACAAAAGGTAAAGAAACATGCAGAGAGGAAAGCTTGCCTTGTTGGTTTTTGTTTTGTTTTTATGGGTATTTCAGTTGTGAGGATTCTATTTTTGTTTAGCAATGATAATGGCTATTTCCGCTTTTTTTTTTTTCCTTTCCAGGGAATATCTACTTGCTGGGGGTGGCAATTGCGATTGCGAGGAGTCCGATGGAGAGATTTGACAATGAAGTGATGCCTACTTTTTGTGTGCATTAAACATTGTCTACCTGCACATTGCAGATAAACCGAATGTGTAATTAATCTTATTTCAAACAGCTAGTCTTCCACATCAATGAAAAGGAAGATATGATAAATAGGGAAAAAGACCCGTCAATAGGAATTAGAAGCTGTAACATTCATTGTAACTATTTATTGAACCATTTGACATCAATCATTGGTTGGTGGGTAGGCCTGGCATCGTTGCTAGGATAATTGGTTATTGTGCATTTCCATTGGTGTCATCCATATTTGAAGGCTTGCCAGCAAGCCAACGTAGTTTGCATTCTAGCAAGGCTGCCTCAACTGGGCTATATGAGTTGAAGCTTTGAATCGTCACTTCTATGGTTAGCTAATCCTGAAGCTAGCTCTGTCTGGGTTGGTTACATGTGAGTTGAGCTTGTTTTCTGCTACTCTCGACTAAGATGAGATGTATACGTAATAGGAATTTTCACCTGCAAGCTTACAACTGTACCCTTGTTTATTCTGGTCCACTCTGTGGGGACCGAAAATTTAGCCCCATCAAGTTATCTTAAACCTTGACTTAACATCATTTTAACTTGGATAGGTGGCTAGGCTGCACACACAGCAGAAGAAAATTTATACAATGTGATCAATCTTTATAGAATATCTGCTGCTGCCCCAATTTGACAGATTCAAATGGCGTACGCTCACCAACTGGTCATGCTAGTTTGGACTAATTTGAATCAGGGTGGTTTGCTTTACAAATTATTTCCCACAAGTAGGTAATATAATGAGATTTTCACTTGCACTATGGGCTCAATCGGAATGGTGCCACGTTGTCATGGTGGGACCCGTGAAATTCAAGGGGGGGTCCCACTTTTGGTGACGGTCTGGATGGGTGTTCATATGCAGGGGGCATATTGCAGATGAAAATTTTCTCAGGTAATATAATAGGAATCTATGCATCTTTCGTTTGGATATTTGATCGTTACAGGCATAGTGGGGACCCACTACGATAGTAGACGATGGTATGTACTTCATGATTTCAGGCAAGGTGGCTACTTTTCTTTCCTTTCTGATTGCAATAGGTGTGGCCCATCTTATTGGATGGTTGTAAGCTGGTTTAGGAGGTTAATCCTCCATATTTTTAATGCATACTGTTGATGATGAACTAGTAAGTCCCAACACTTTGAAGCTGGTTATATTAAATCTTCAAAGATTTTGAGCAAATTTTGAAAAAAAAAAAAAAAATCCCAACATATTGAACTAATTTTCTACGCTTTTGTGGGCTCCCAATTTATCATTTGAACCGTTCAATATTATCGTATTAATGATGATCATCAAGATGTTTAGTTTCATATATTACATCTTCACATATTTTGAGAAATTTGTGAATAACATCCAAGCATCCAAATAAATATAGAACTGTTGGTGGTACTCATTTAAACATGTGAAAATGGTGATTTTGACAGTCTTTGGTATTTGTAATTTTACATTTTTATAACAGTGCACATGCCAAACCCATTATTCTATCCCATGCCCAAAAGGCAAAGGCAAACTACCCTTAAAGTCATGCTCACATATAATAAACTAATCTCATCTCTTGTGCATGTTTCCCAAAGCAACTATTTTTATAGTTACTTATCTATATGATTTAGGATCTAAGGTTCCATTAAGGGAAGGTGCATGTGGAGAGTTGCTTTGTTAGCAGTAATCTAGGCAATTTGGAAAGAGAAACAAGTGGTGTTTTAAAGGTTCATCTCTTGTGGAGATTTCCTGGTGGCAAGATGTCATCAAATCCGAAGTTGCCTTTTTTAGATTCTATCCTTCCATAACTGAGTCTTAAAGGCATCTCTAATGACATTATATATGTTTCATACTGGGGCATGTTTAGAATTCGTATTCTTTGTTTGTGATTTGGTCTCCTCCTTTGTAAGGATGTAAATGGGTACCCGATTCTCCGATTATCCGGAAGTTTCGACCCGTTAAAAACCGGGTTTGCGTCCTTATTTAGGTCCTGATAAGTAAATGGGTCTGGGTCTAGTTCCACCTTGGTTTGGACCCATGGACCCGAGACCTGACATATTATCTCAATTTTCGAAAATCTCACCTAAAAACCATGTTTTTTAATATCACTCTACCTAAACCCGGATCCGGATCCAGACCCGTCCCATATATGGTTTTGGTTCCGGAGCTAAGAAACCGGTTCAGAAACGGTTCTGGGTCTGGATTTGGTTCCACCTTCGCCTTAACGGTTCCGGTTTCGGGTTCACCATGGACCTGGACAGGAATTGAATGGTGGACCCGGACCGGACCCGACCCTGTTTACAGCCCTACTTCTTTGTTGAGTCAGTTAAAAGTTAATTTTAATGGGACTTCTATGGGTGTCTTGTATTGAAGACATCATCGAATAGATAGTTTAGCTGCTACTATTCTTTTATTCTCTGGGCCGTCGTCGGGTTTCCATCAGTGAACGAGAGGTAGAATGGCTTGCATTCAGTATGGGCCTTTGGCAAGATGCTTGATTGGGTCTTGCTAACATCATTGCTGAGGGAGATTCTTTTTTTGCTTTTGGTTGGGCATCTGGCTCTTCAAAGGATCCTTGGATTTTGGCTGACATTTATGAGTAGGTGATGGAGTTGGGGATTAAGCTTAACATTTCTCTTTCATGAACATCAAAAGATCATCTAATGATGCTCTGTTGGGAGTAGGGAAGCCAAAGGGACACTCTCTGATGGAATTGGAATTGGTTTGTAAAGGTGATTTCGATTTTGGCTCGAAACCTGTTTATTGGATCTGGACACAGTTTTGAAAAGGACTGGGACCCAGTACCTGAACCTGATCCGACCTTTTTTTTTTTTTTTTTTTTTAATTTCTCATATTATTATTATTTTGCTCAAAATGAGATATTATTAACCCAAAAAAATACCAAAACACAAATATCATTCAACCCAGTAACAGTGAATCAAGTAAAAGATCCCAACATCTAGGCTATTACATGAAGCTTTTGACATCAGCCTATACATAGTCTTGACGAGTAAAAAGAACTATCAAACTGGGAAAAGGGAAATAAAAACCCTAGTCTCTTTAAATATAGTGGGCAAAATGGCCGGGTCCCACGTCCACAGGCTAGAACTTGTATAAATCCAAAATTGGACCCATTTTAAGCAATCGAAGCCTAAATTAGGTTCTGGATCCCTACTTGTTTATGAATTAGAACTTAACATAGGTTCCAAACCCGATTCTTTTACAGGTTAGAACTTCCGGTTAACAGGATATCCATTTGCATCCATAGTTGGGAGGTTGGCCATGGATGTCAAGATATTTGCTTCCGAGTTGCCCCTGTTCTTGGTTTTTGGAAGCTATTAGTGTTTTGTTTTTCTTCTCTTTTGAATGGTTTTCCATTTCTTGTTTCTCAATATATGCCTATTATGCTAGTTAGCCTTAATAAATCCAATTACTCAAAAATAATGATTTTTTTCTGGTCAGTGGTGGGCTTCTAGGGGCTGCACTGATTGGGGTTTTGTCTGGTCCTAGATGGACTGAATCTAAAGGATGGATCAGACTTTAATTAGGTGGGTTGTCCAGCCCACCAACCTGAAGTAGAGAGAAAAGGGTTTTGAGAACCCTTCAACAGAATACAATCTACCCCACTAGCATATCTAAACTACTAGTATCATGAGTCATGACCAGCCACTCACAGCCATTGTGAAAAAGACTGAAACAGTGACTCACTGGCATTCCAATCAGTCAGACTGCATGTGGCTCTGATACCAACTAATATTAATGTATACAATTCATACCATGGTATCTCCCGGCCAGCTTTACCTATGCACTTCTGAATCAAAAATAATGGCAAACCTAGCATAAAGATCTTCTTGACATGAGAACGACAATATTTGGTCAACCCTCTACCGAATCTGCAACTCCACTAATGAGAGACTAGTTGCAATGGTTGAGAATAGGACCAAGACTCCTTTAAATAGCATTGGGAAAAGATTCAAGGTCTACCAATGACTGGTCTACTCTCCAAGAAACTTACTCTTCACCTTATGATGGTTGCTTCTCAGAGAAAACCCCCCCACCACACAAGATTAATTACACATTACAGTGGTCCAAGATATACTACAGCCCTCATTAATTATCTCAAAATGACCACAACCATCAATGGAACAATTTGATCCACTCATCACAAATCAAGGATCTAGATCCGGACTTTGAAAAGACTGATCTATATATGTAACCCCACATCCAGATAGAAAATCTTACATAGTTTTTCTTGGATAGCCTAGGAAACTTGGAGAGGTCTACCAGGGCAAGATGTGTGCCAAAGACTAAAGTACTGGCATAAATTCCAAAAATTAAATTACAAGAACCAAGGCCTGCCTGCTATTCTTTTTGCAGTTGATTAGACACTATAAATTTCATACAAGATAGAGATGGCCGGGAGGAGTTTTGAGCCTCACAGACAACTTCATTTCTGGGGTTATAACACAATCTTTCTGTCTAGGGAAATAGCTGTATACACATTCATGGATAGATATTACGTGAGAAGAGAGAGAGAGAGAGAGACCATCTACTTTTTTCCATCAACAGAGATTCTCATTCATTCATTGATGTGGCGAAGCATCCAAGGTGGGACAAGGCTGTTAGTCCTGGCAAGAGGGCGAGCACCTACTTCCGCTTCTGCTGCTACCCCCACACTGCTTGAGTGGGTATACGACCTACAACAACCACCAGATTGCATTAACCATTCATTAGTGGCTGTAGATCCAATGACTACAATCACTATCTAGTGTGTATTTGTGTGCGTGTGTGGATGAAAGAGCATGCATATATCATCATCAAAGCCCAGTCCCAACAAAAAGCGTGCATAGGATATCCAAAAAAATTCAGTGGTGGAGGAAGAAGACTGCTAAAAAGCGTACAAATTCCAAAGTTTGTTGCACATGCACTGCAGCTTCCATACCAAGTTGAGAATAAAACCTCTTTCTAAAACAACCCAACAACACACCTGTTGCTACTAAGATGTGCCGCACCACAAAGTCCATATCAATGTATATAATTTTCAAACAGCAACATTTTTTTATAACATTTGTAACTTTTTCCGAGTTTCTTTGCAAAAAAAAGGACGTCATATTTTTCTTATTTTAAAAGTGTGTCCAAGTTTTGTCTCATTTCTTCGTTCCTCTTTATCGCCTACTCTTTAATCTTTCTTCCTTCCCCTTTATTGGTGACCATATTGGCAGCAACCATAATTTTAATGTCATTGGCTCTCCGTCAGTGCTGGTAGTCACCAGTGAAGGGTTAGAGAGGAAGACGAATGAGGGAAGAGGGACTGATTGCCGGTGGGTGTGGGCAGTTGCCGTTGGCTGCTAGTTGCTACTGGTGGTTGCCTATGTTCGCAAGCAATCCAACAATGAGAAAATTCTCTAGATCAAGGAGAAATAACAGATGTTATTAACACCTTTTGAGAACCAAAAGAAATCGTACCAATTCCTTCAACTTCTAATACAATCAAAAGAAGCTTTGTTGGGTTTCTGCCTTGTATTCCGGGTTTACCGGAATGGTCCATTGGTTTAACTAATGACTGGGTTTAGGGTCAAGGGTATTTTGATCTTTGTACCGGGCCTTTTTTAGGGCTTTAAGGAAGTGAAGATTGTATATATAATGTAATCTATAACCCGAGACATTGAAGAGAATAAAGATGCGAGTCATTGCTCTCTTGTTGTGGATGTAGGCAGTTTTGCCGAACCAAGTAAAATTCTCATCTCTCTTGTATGGCATATTTGTTCGATCGCAGGTTTCGCGTTTACGCACGCACGTGCACAACACGCTTCAAAACGTTGTCCTACTTTACACCACTAAAAACCATTGATGCACCAAGAAAAAGACCTTTGGAGTTCTAATGGTTGACATGAGAAGAAAAGCCTTTTATGGATCAAAGAAGAAGAAGAAAAAGCCTCTAAAAGCCCTTGCTTGAATCCAAGTAGGGAAACAGCCATGAAAGCCCAAAGCCCTTGAGCACTTCCTCCACATTTTTTTGTATCTCCCAAAAAATCCTTCTTATATTAGCCTGAGTTCTTTCCACGTGTGTGTGAGAGAGAGAGAGAGAGAGAGAGAGAGAGAGAGAGAGAGAGTATACCCGATATTTAGAGTGGGGAGAGGGTTAGGCAGTAGCAAGGATGGTGAATGTCGGTGAGCCCGCTGAGCAGCTGCTTTCTCCTTCTCTTGTAGCTGCAATGAAACTAATGTTATCACTCTCTAGAGAAGAGAAATGTTAATATACCCTGCATTTTCAGGAAAGTACAGAATGTAAAGATGTAAATTTGCTTTAAATTTTCCACGTAGCTCGTTTCCAGACCCTCCTTGTTTGGTGCCTTTTATCTTTAATTCTACTTTTGCTCCAGTAAGAAAAATAAAGGATGAAGTGAGTGAAATATAATTTCATTTCACCATGTCACTTTTTTAATGAAAATGCACACGATTTTATGCAACATTCCCATCAAAACACATTACCAAAAACAAACCAAGAGAGTAACATAATTTACCTTCTTCTCAAGCATAATGTTCTGGTCCTGCAATGCCTTCTCCTGTATGGACAAGATAGCCACTAGTCATATAATGCATTTATGGAATACTTCAAAATGCATTTATGGAATACTTAATTGTTTGCTAAATCTTGAAACATTTACTGCTAGCATATATGGTGAAGATGTATGGAGCTACCGTCAATCGCTGAATGTATTTTAAAACTTAACTAGGCCATGCACTTCTTTATGGTGGCACTAGTGACCTTGCTAACATACCTTCAGCATTACATCCCAGAAATGCGCACCCTAGCTCTAGATCTTTGAAGTCTTGTACTTTCAGACCTTATTCACTGATAACTATGCTTGGTTTAAGTTACACCTTCCTTTTACAGGTATTTTATTTGCTTTGCTAAAATTTTATGAGGTTTTGACATATCTAGCTACTCGTAGAGATGGCTTTTCCTCCCCGTTTCCAAAAAGCCTAATTTTCCCTGGACCTTCTCTCCATGGTAGGGCAATGGCAAAATTGCCCATATTTATGCGATCTTGCATTGTTCAAAAATGTCATTCCTATTATTTGCGTTGTTCTTCCAAAATATGACGATTTATGATAATAAACCAAACTTCTTATTGCTTATCATTAAAGCAAGAATCTAGGAGTGTTCGGATCATGATTTGGATGCCCGTAATAATCTGAAAAATAAATAAAACTCAGTACTTTTCTAACATTTATACAACTTTTACAATAATCTATGAAGATATATATCATGTGAAAGTAAAACTATTAGACTTCATCTCGTGGAATGGCCACAGCTGAGCTACTACAACTCACCAAGATTTGATCAACTCCACAAGTCTCTCTTCCCTTATTCCTTGCATTTATCACAAGAAATGGGATCCTTAATTATCTCACATCACACCAAGGCAATCCCGAGATTTCTCCATTCATAGCTTGTACAAAGGATCTTAGAAATTCTTTCCTTGTAACTATGCAATTATTACAAGTAAGAGATCCTCTCACAATTGTTGGATATTTTCTAAAAACCCCTCATTAAAATTAAATATCAAGAGGCATTTGATTAGACGTGTCTTTTCAAATAATTTGAATTTTGTGTCTTGCCAAAAATAAGTGTTTTATTCCCTTTGGATGAGATGTGTCTTTTGGGCCCATTTGAGGCATGTGTGCGAGAACTCCGAGAGTGAACGTAGGCTTCTTAGTTGAACCACTAGAAAATCCTTCCTTGTTTTATTATATAAACCTCAAAAGTGTTATAAATGGTATGAATCATAGATTTGGAGTACAATGA
The DNA here is from genome assembly GCA_028538565.1 of Umbellularia californica. NCBI lineage: Eukaryota > Viridiplantae > Streptophyta > Magnoliopsida > Laurales > Lauraceae > Umbellularia > Umbellularia californica. The sequence continues at coordinate 18,985,242 of JAPQWN010000002.1, forward strand.
AGTTTCAAAAAATTACCCCTAAATCATGAATTCCAAAAACCTATAGGACAAAACTCAAACCCCAAAATCTAACAAAAAACAAATAAAACAATCTTACAATAACATATTGCCCCAACATTAATTCTGTTAGAACAATGTATTATCTTAAAATAGATCCACATATAAATAGTAGAATAACATTTTATACAACTTACTTCATATATAGTATAAGATGAATAATCCATTGTTCTTTATTTCATGGGTTACAACATCTCATCCATTTCAAAAGAAATAAAAACTTGGTGAAACACATTTTCACTTTAAAAAAATTTTGAAATATTAAAGACCCTATGTACTTTGTTGTAGAGTAGGAAGATTAAAAAAAAAAAAAAAAGGAAAAGATAAAGAGCAGAAAAGAAACAGGAATATAGAGGGAGAAGCACATTTTTAGGTTAAAGAGGAATAAACTTATGCAATACTGCGCAATTAATAATTTTATGCAATATCACACAGTCAAGGGAAAGAAATAAATTTATGCAATGTCGCACAATTTTATTAACTTTGTGGTATCGCATAGTCAAGGGAACTTTAGTCCTCAAATGTTACAGTTGTTTCTATGGGAATACTTAAAAACTGTTATGCAGGAGGAGAAATCCATCCCTATAGGCAAATGCACGATCAAAACCTCAAATTTTATTGTGATATGCTTGGTTTAGTAGGTTACACCTTCCTTATATGGATATTTTGTTTTCTTTGCTAAAATTCTATTGTAGAAAGGTCTTAGATTGAAACATCCAAAATTCATTTAACAAGTGAGATAGGTTCTTGGGTTATTGTTTTTATGTAGTCATACTTAAGTAATATAATTCTCTCATGAACAAATGATATGACAGACTCTCTAGCTAAACGCGGGGTTGATAGAGTTTTGCCTGTAGCCCCTCTTGCTTATGTTCCTAGCACGCCACAACAAAATGGTGTTGTTGAGAGAATGAATATAACCATTTTGGAACATGCGAGGAGCATGTTTTCACAATTAGGCCATAGCAAGCCATTTTGGGTTGAAGCTGCAAATATAGCCGTATGTTTGACCAATAGGCCAGCAAGCGCACCCTTGAATGGTGAAGTACCGGAAGTTTTATGGTGTGGCAGGAATATTTCATACAACAACTTTAGAATAATCGGGTGTGGGGCTTATGTTCATGTACAAAAACAAAATCGAACCAAGGTAGATGATAAGTCGAAGCTGCCCTTTTCTTAGATATGTGGTGATGACAAAGGCTACAGGCTTTGGAATCCTATTGCTAACAAGATAATAAGGAGCCGCGATGTTGTGTTTAACGCGGATGTGATGTTCGTAGAAAGAATGCAAGAAGAGAAAAAGAGAGAAGATTATTATTGATATGCAAGCTGGAAGCTCCTCCATTCCTCCACAGCAAGTGTAAGAAATTCACCCTTACGTGCATGATAATGATTAAGATGAAGAAATATAATTAGTGGAACATGACCATAATAGCTCCATTAGAGCTGGAGAAGGCTCATCGACTATAACTTTGCAAGAATTAATGAGATTAATATGGCCTCACAAACCTACACAAAGGTATTCTCCTTCTTTATGCTATGCTTTATTTACTGAAGCAGGTGAACTTCAATCTTTTCAGGAGGCTACAGATTGCTGTGACGTAGATAAATGATAAGAGGAATTGACTCTTTGCATCAGAATGTCACATGAAATTTGGTTAAGCTTTCACATGAAAAAGAAAGCATTGAAAATAGATGGGTAAATGTCATTGAGTGGGAGGCTAACAGCTCTAAGTGATATAAAACTAGACTTGTAGTGAAAGGTTTTGAACAAAAGACAAGTATTGATTTCAATGAAATTTCTGAACATGCTATTAGGGGTCGTTTGTTTCCTGTGAAAGTGATTCACATGTGCAAATGACTCATATGTGAGTCATTTGTATATGGAAATGACTCACATGTGGATCAGATTCCACTGTTTGTTACTAGCATAACATTTCACATGTGAATCTATGAATAGGTTGTATATTGTTTGATGATATCTCAACATCCAAGCAACATCAATGGTTGAAAATTGGACACATGACCGTGTTTGAGCTTCTGAAGAATATGAATGGTCCTGATTTTACAGGTGGGACCTAGAACATTAAAAAAATATAAAAAGCGGACTGGGTATGTTAGTAACAATAGGTTGTATATTGTTTGTTGATATCTCAACTTCCATGCATCATCAACGGTTGAAAATTGGACACATGGCCGTGTTTGAGCTTCTGAAGAATATGAACGGTCCTGATTTTACAGGTGTGGCCCAGAATAATAAAAAATCATAAAAGGCGGATGGGTATGTTAGTAACAATAGATTAATCCAACGGCTGTAATTATGTTGATGATATCTCAACCTCCATGCATCATCAACAGTTGAAAATGGATACATGGCCTTGTTTGAGCTTCTTAAAAAAATGAATGGTCCGGATGTTACAAGTGGGGCCCAGAAAAATTAAAAAATAATAAAAGGCGGACTGCTCATAATGGCACTGTAGCAGTCCGCCTTGTAATAGTAACATGTGAAAGTCTTTCACACCTCTTGAGGTGTGAAAATCTAAGGCACCTTTTGAGTTGGTTTTCATACCATTTACATGTGAGTTTTACACATGTGAATCAAATTCACACAAAACAAACGTGATATATGTGTAACGGAAACACATGTGATTTAATTACATATGTAAATGGGCACAAACAAACGACCCCTTAAGAAAATTTTGATTAGAGTTGTTTTGTCTTGGGTTGCAAGTATGAATTTAGAGCTTGAGCAACTTGATATTAAAACCTCATTTTTGTATGGTGATTTGGATGAAAAAAAATCTTATGTCTAAACCTAAAGGTTTTGTGGACAAAACTAATCCTGACTTTGTTTGTAAGTTGAAAAAGGGTTTATAAGGATTTAACCAATGATACAAGAAGTTTGATAACTTAATGTAAAAGGAAGATTACATTAGATATGAATCTGATCATTGTCTATATCTCAAAAGGTCAGCATATGACACTTTTACTATTTTATTTCTTTATGTTGATTGCTAGCTGTTAATTTGTATGGCTCAATAGAAGTAATGAATCTGGTAAACCGGGCCCCTGCATTGTCCATGTTCTGCTGTGATTGGAAGTAGGCTAGTTATAGGTCTACTATGATTAAAAAGTAGTGTTTAGGTGTAACAGGATTTTGGGGCTGATATTATAAATAGAGATTAAAAGTCTCTAGGATGTACACCTATTCTGATTGCATAATGAATTCTTTCGTCTTCCTGTGGACGTAGGCCAAAAGCCGAACCACGTAAATCTCTGTGTTTTCTTGTATGTGATTGATCTCTTCTTGTAGGCCCTAGATCACAACACTAACTATGATACCCAGATACTTAATTGTACAAGCTCAATGTATCCGTATCAAACCAATATGATACTTGTATTGTACCTGATACTGTACCGATACTTTTAGAGAACAAATTTAACATATTCTACTTATAAATTCTTTTATTTCATATAGTTCTTTTAATATTTTTACTTCTCAACATAAAAAATACTAGAAAGGGGCGAAAATAATGATAATTTTATTCATTCAAAAGTGATCTAAAGATAAGATTAGGACACCCATATACGTATCCATACCTAAATTTCCAAAAGTGAGGAGTCGTATCTCGATCCCTGTCTCAGTGTCCGTATCCATATCCGTATCTTGACATCATAAATTGCAATAAATGATGTGAATGTAGCCAATTGTTTGAATCTTCACATGTCAAAATGCTTTACTACTAAGGATCTTGGACTGTGTTTTTTTTTTTTTTTTTTGCAAATTGAATTGAAAGGAGAAAAAAGGAAAGGGGAAAAAAAAAAGCCAAAAGAGGCCAAACAGAGGGAGAAAAAACCTCAAGGAAAAAAACAGCAAAGCCCTTTCTTACAAGCCGATAAGGCTGCCAATTCTTGGATCTTGGACTGGTTAAGAAGATCCTAGGCATGAACATTGAAAGGACCATAAAGCATCACAAGCTTTAGTTAAGTCAATCTCAGTACACTTCTAAAGAACTTGAGCATTTCAATATGAATAATTGCAAAACTATTTCCACACCATTAGCTAATCATTTTAAGTTGTCCAAACGAAACTCTCCAACGAATAAGACAGACGAAAAAAAGATGCACAATGTTCTATATACTCTACTGCACTGGGTAGTTTAAAGAACGTTATGGTTTATATTAGGCAAAATATTGCTTATGCAGTGGGAGTTGTTTCACAATACATGTCCAATCTAGGATGGGAGCTCTGGCAAGCGGTAAAGTAGATTTTTCAATATTTGAACAAGAGACGGGATGCATGCTTGTGCTTTCGAGGTTTGCCATTAGAAGTTACTGGTTTTAGAAACGCAAAAATCCACATATGGTTATATCTTCAAAGTAGGTGGGGGTGCAGTTAGTTGGATGTCAGTTGCAGAATATTTTTACCTTATTAACTACCAAAGCTAAGTATGTTGCTTTAGCAAAAGCAGCGAAAGAAATGATCTAGTTGAGGAGATTGCTTGATGAGTTTGGAGCGAGGCAAGAAAACTATGTCATGCATTGTGACAGTCAGAGCAACTGATGTTTCAAAGAATGCAGTTGATCACTTCAAGATGAAGTATATAAATTAAAGTACGGTATCTGTGTGGGCTGATTCGACCGAAACCGATGTTGTATGTAATTCTTTGGTAATAACGCCAATCAGGGTCTTAACCCCCTTCTCTCCGACATAAGCAGCGTCTCAGCCTTTGCCAAGGTAGGATTGGTCCCGGTAGGAGTACCGACCATGTCCTACCGAACTCGGTCTCACGCTGGCATCCCAGTCCGATCTCGGGTATATCTGACCCCGGCCTCTTCTCCAGTTCGGCCCCTCTGCCGAGGTGAACACCGGGCTTCCAGTTCCCATTATGAGATGGGACGGGTACTTTGTAGGGAGTCCCTGTCAGGTAGGGCGGCCACCGGCCAAGGATAAGGGCTCGTTCTTATCAACAGATCACATCCACATTTATGTGAGGGATTTGAGGGGAGGTTTGATGGGACAAGTATCCTCACCTACCCCCACTAAAGATCCCAGGTGTGGGCTGATAGGACAAGTATCCTTACCTACCTCCACTATGGAACCTTCCATTCTCCTCTATATATGCCTGCATGAAGAGTCATGAACAGGTACATGCAAAATACAGTCCACACTGTTACTCTGCTGAAACATCTCTTCTTCTCCACTTCACCCTAGTTCAGTGACTGCACTAACTCAGGCGTCGGAGTGCCTTTGGCTGACAGCAGCCTCGGGCCCTGACTGCTGTTTTCTCTTCCCTTTCAGGTTTCAGATCAGCAGAGACACTTGTTCAAGCTAAACAACCTCTCTGTAAACCCTCATCATCAGTTAACCCCAAGTCCGTAATAATTAGGCACGCACAATTTGGCGCCGTCTGTGGGAAACGATCTGAGAAGTCCACATTTTCATTCGAACAGCTATGCCTCCCAAGGCTCAGAAGGGAAAGAGCGTTGCTAGACCATCTGGGTCTAAGCAACCAGAAACATTCCTGCCTCTCATGCCACCTCCACTGGTGACAGACCAGGCAGGAGCGTTGGTGACAAGTTCGCGAAGAGATACCAGGCAAGCACCATCCAACCCTCCTCCGAGGGGAGTGGGAGGAGAACCTGGTATGCGGAGTGTAGGTTCACCCGTTACGGTGACACACTCATCGACAAGAGGAGCAGCAGCGTCTTCTCGGCGCGATTCTGTATTAGAGCGGGCTCGGACGAATACCTCCCGGGCGGAACGTCCGCGCCTTGAAGTTGTTCTCAACGCGCCGCCTCGAAAGGACGTTCCTCAGGAACGGCCCTTACGAAGTGGGGCTCCTGTGCAGTCTCCTCCTCCTCGGTCTTCTCACGGGGACCATATGGAAGAGGATCACGTCCACCTCGGCGATGAAGGTGACGACGACATGGTCCTGGAGGACGATGTGGAGGCCCAAGCCGAGGCCATCAAGGCCCAAAACCTCATCATCGAAGAGCAAAAAGGGCAGATCCTCCAGCTTCAGCGGCAGCTTGAGACGAAGAGCCAAGTCCAGCCCGAAGCCTCTCACACCCCTCCACCTAAGCAACGAGCTCGTCTCGGTCTTCGGGGTCGACCAGACCTAAGGGATCAGCTGAATGAAAGGCGTACCCGAGCTCGAGAAGAGGGCTCGAGTAACACTCATGCCAGTGCTGACCAGCACCAGCACCATAAACAAAGGCGGGAGACCAGGGCCGACCCCGAGATGGCTGACTACATCGACCAGCAGATTAAGCTGGCCGTACAGCAGAGCCTGGAGCAGGCCGGCCTCTCTCGAGGTCGGTTAACTACCAAACACGGTGACATCCATGGTACCTCTCCATTTTCTCGGGAAATCAGGGATCATCCCCTCCCTGACAAGTTTAGCGTCCCACGTTTCAATCTCTATGACGGGACGTCGGACCCCGAGGCCCACCTTCGGCACTTCACCCAGAAGATGACGGTATTCAGCGGGGACGGCGACCTTGACTGCAAAGTTTTCTCCTCCAGCTTGGGCGACCTCCCACTTCGGTGGTTCTGCGCACTCCCCGAGGGATCGATTTCGAGCTGGCCACAGCTCCGGAACTCCTTTGTCGAAAAATTTCAAGCCCACCGGGTCATTCCGAAGACTGACGCCGACCTGATCTCAATCAAGATGAGGCCGACCGAGACTCTTACTCAGTTCGCCAAACGATTCTGGACCATCTACAGCGTGATTGAAAATTCCAATGACGACGTAGCCATCACTGCCTTCCAACAAGCTTTGCTTCCGGGCAATGAGCTTCGGCAGAAACTGGTACGTCACCCTGCACCTTCAGTGAAGGCTCTGATGGTCCGGGTGAACCAGTACGTTGAGCAGGAAGAAGACGACATCCGAGCTCGGGAGAGCCATAATCTCTGGCCAGAAAGCCGACCGGAGGGCCGTCCCACGAGAAGAGAAAGGAGGCTTGCTAAGAAAGAGGTGGATCGGAGTAAAGAGCCATCCAGCTCGGCAGCACGCCCTGCCCCCACCTCGGGAGGCAGCGCGAGGCCGAAACCAAGTGGCGCCTCTTATAGAGCCGTCAATACCATCTTCAAAGAGCCTATCTACAAGCTCCTCGGCAAAATCCAGGCCCAGCCCTTCTTCAAATGGCCCCAGCCAATGAGGGGTGACGTCTCCTCCCGAGATCAGAGCAAGTTCTGTGCCTACCACAAAGATAGAGGACACAGAACCGAGGACTGCTATGCCTTCAAGGCGCACCTTGAAAAGCTCGTGAAAGATGGGCATCTAAGAGACCATGTCAGGGAAGAAGGCAGAGTGAACAACGCTCAGCAGCAACGCCTCCCCGATGACCAAGGCCGCGGTGAGCCTGCAGGGACCATCGACGTCATTCACTTGGCTCCTGCCCCCAGGGGAAGTGACCGAGCCCGTGCCGATGCCAGGAAAGCCCAGCATAGCAAGCATGTGATGACGGCCGAGTTCGGTCCCTCAGCAAAGAAAGCACGTGTGGAGAGGCCAAAAATTTGGTTCTCTGATAAAGACTTGGCCGGGGTCCAGCTACCCCACAATGATCCTCTTCTTCTGACTATGAGGTTACACAACTTCGATGTCAAAAGGATCCTAGTGGACCCTGGAAGCTCCTCGGAAATCCTCTACTTGGACTGCTTCTGGAGGATGGGCCTGAAAGAGGAGGACCTGCAGGAAGCCCGCACCCCCCTGGTGGGTTTCAGCTCCAAGACGGTGTATCCCAAAGGGAAAATTTCCCTCAAGGTCGAGGTCGGAGGAGCTTCCACAAAGGTAGACTTCCTGGTGGTGGATGCACAATCTCCATACAATGCCATCATGGGGAGAACCTGGCTCCATAACCTTGAGGCCGTTCCCTCGACCCATCACCAGAAGCTCAAGTTTCCTTTACAGAACAAGGATGGGAGTTTCGAAGTTATCACAGTCCGCGGCGACCAAGACATGGCCAAAGAATGCCTCTTGGCCGTGGTCCCCGGAGATACGCAGCCACAGCAAGTCCACATGACCGAGCTGGAAGCTGAGCTCGACGCTGTGGGACGAACTCCCGAACAGAAGAGCATCGAAGACCTCACCCGGGTCGGTATCGATACCAGCGATCCAGAGAGGTTCTTCCTGCTCGGTAGCCAACTCGCTGACGAGGAGAGGGCCAGGATGCTCGACTTCCTGTTACAAAATAGGGAGGTCTTCGCCTGGACCCCATATGAAATGTCCGGCGTCAGCCCCGAGGTCATAAGCCATAAGCTGAATGTGGATCCCCGACATAAACCTGTTGTCCAAAAGATTCGCAGGATGGGCGCCCAACAGGCAGAGGCTGTGACCAAGGAGGTCGACAAATTACTGGACGCTGAGGCTATCCGCGAAGTCCAGTACCCTGTTTGGTTGGCCAACACAGTTGTGGTAAAAAAGAAGGATGGCAGCTGGAGGGTCTGTGTAGACTTCACCGACCTCAACAAAGCCTGTCCCAAAGACAGCTTTCCTCTACCGAAGATAGACCAGCTGATCGACGCCACTGCCGGCCACGAGAGGATGAGTTTCCTCGATGCTTACCGAGGTTACCATCAAATTCCAATGCACGAGCCTGATCAAGAAAAAACCGCGTTCATAACACCTAGGGGCACCTACTGCTACAAAGTAATGCCCTTCGGGTTAAAAAACGCCGGTGCCACTTACCAGAGGCTGGTAACCAAGATGTTTCAGGACCAGCTCGGCAGGACGATCGAGGTCTATATTGATGATATGGTCGTTAAGTCTAAGCGGTCACAGGACCACTTGACTGACTTACGTCAAACCTTCTCCATCCTCAAGAAATATCAGCTCAAGTTGAACGCCTCCAAATGTGCATTTGGCGTCGGCTCGGGCAAGTTCCTTGGCAGCCTGGTTACGAGGCGAGGAATCGAGGCTAATCCCGATCAGATCTCGGCACTCAGAGCCCTGCAGAGTCCGAACTCAATAAAACAGGTTCAGAGACTTACCGGGATGGCGGCAGCACTGAACCGCTTCATTAGCCGAGCTTCGGATAAATGCCTTCCCTTCTTTCAGCTCTTGAAAAAGAGTTCCGGGTTCAAGTGGACCCCGGAATGCGAAAGCGCTCTCCAGGAGCTCAAAGTGTATCTTTCCTCCCCTCCTCTGCTTTCCACCCCAGTGCGGGGTGAGCTCTTATATTTATATCTGGCAGTTTCGGACCATGCGGTGAGCTCTGTGCTCGTAAGAGAAGATGACAGGCAGCAGAGGCCCATCTATTATACAAGCAAAATCTTGCTCGATGCCGAAACGAGATACTTGCCATTGGAAAAGCTCGCTTTAGCACTTGTTAGTGCTTCGCGGAAGCTCTCCCACTACTTCCTGACATTCTATCGTGGTTGTGACCGAACACCCACTCAAGTCCCTCTTCAGGAGAGCAGACTTTTCAGGACGAGTGTCTAAATGGGCTGTCGAACTCGGGCAATACGATATCCAGTATCAGCCCAGAACGGCCATCAAAGCCCAAGTCCTGGCGGACTTTATTGTGGAATTCACTTCTCCTAGTTCGGCACCAAGTCATCTCGACACCGAACTGGGGGGCGAGGAGGCAAGGACTTCGGCAGAGATCGAGCAGGATCGGTCTTGGAAACAGTTCCTCGACTCTTCTTGGAAAGTCTTCGTCGATGGGTCCTCCACCTCCAAACGGGCTGGTGCTGGCATAGTCCTTCAATCTCCGGAGGGTCTTGTCATTGAGCAAGCCCTGACTCTTGACTTCAAAGCTTCTAACAATGAAGCCGAGTATGAAGCATTAATTGCAGGGCTGGGCAGCGCAAAAACCCTGGGGGCACAACAACTGGTGATTTTCAGCGACTCACAGCTGGTCACGAGCCAACTGAATGGAGATTACCAGGCCCGAGATGACAGGATGGCAGCCTACCTGGCCTACACTAAGCAACGCCTATCTCAGTTCCAAAAGGCTGAAGTCAGGCAAATAGGCAGAGACTCCAACTCTCACGCCGATGCTCTAGCAAATCTAGCCTCTGCTGTCGAGGCAGGAAGAAAAAGAACTGTCGAAGTGGAAGCACTGGACAAACCGAGCATACAACTTCAACCGCCTCGACAGATTTTGTGCACTGACCTCGGTCCAAGCTGGATGGATGAACTTATCTCCTACCTCAAGAATGACCAGCTACCCGAGGACAAGAGCCAAGCCCACAAAATCAGGCTGAAGGCAGCCCGATTTTGGCTCTCTCCAGACGATAAACTCTACAAGAAATCCTACAATGGCCCTTACCTCCGGTGCGTTCATCCGAGCAAAGTCGAAGACTTCCTTTATGAAATTCATGAAGGGATCTGCGGCAGCCACATCGGAGGTCGGTCACTCGCCTACCGAGCTATCAGCCAGGGGTACTGGTGGCCCTATATGCAGAAGGATGCACAGGTCTATGCCAGGAAATGTGAGAAGTGCCAGAAGTTCTCGCACTCTCTCCATCAGCCAGCACATGACCTGAGCCCCCTTTCCAGCCCCTGGCCCTTCGCCCAATGGGGACTGGACCTCGTGGGACCCCTCCACCGAGCTCCAGGGAACAAAAGATGGTTGATCGTAGCAACTGACTACTTCACCAAGTGGATAGAAGCCGAAGCACTCTCCTCCATCACTGAGAAGGACACCAAAAACTTCGTGTGGAGAAGCATTGTAACTAGATTCGGAGTACCTCGGACCCTGGTCACGGACAACGGGACCCAGTTTGACTCCAACTTCTTCAGAAGCTTCTGTCAAGACCTTGGCATCAGGAACTACTACTCTACCCCGGCCTACCCCCAGAGCAATGGGCAGGCTGAAATTTCGAACAAGGTGGTGCTTGACGGACTCAAAAAGAGACTAGATCGAGCCAAAGGGAGATGGGTAGAGGAACTTCCAAGTGTCCTATGGGCATATAGGACTACCCCGAGGCGCTCGACCTCGGAAACTCCTTTCTCCCTAGCCTACGGAATGGAAGCTGTAATTCCACTTGAGGTCGGCCTCCCCACCCTCAGGTCGGAACTGTTCGACCGAGGCCAGAATGATGCAAACCTCGCCACAGAGCTCGACTTGGCGGAGGAGCGAAGGGATGCCGCAGCCATCCGTCTCGCTTCCTACCAGCGACAGTTGGCTAGAGGGTATAATCAAAGGGTCAGAGAGCGAAAGTTCTCCCCTGGAGAATTGGTCTTGAAAAAGACTCTTCCAGCAGACAGGAATCCCAGCGAAGGAAAGTTTGCACCGAACTGGCATGGACCGTTTAAGGTGACTTCGGTTGCTGGGCAGTCTGCATATAGGCTTGAGGACATGGAGGGCAGAGAGCTGCCACGCCCATGGAATGCCACCCACCTCAAGAAATTCTATTTTTGATGTAATCAGAGTTGGGAAGTTGATAAACTGTTTCTTTTTATGGAATACGTTTACAAGCTGTCCCCTATTCTCGAAAAAATGTCCAAGTTATGGAACTCGGCATATATCTACAGCTCGGTTACTTAACCGACTTGAATTATTTGTTCGGTTATCTTAGTTAGCTACTTTGGCCTGGTCAATGGACCGGTCGAGTTCTGATTATAAACCGGATTTAGCTTTGGTCACAGGACCAAGCGTCCTCAGTTTTACCGAGATTGATGCTCATTATGGTTGCAAAATCAATACAGCACCTCGGGTTACAACTACTACAAGTTCGGCTTATACCGAACTCATTTACTTTGTCTTGTTTCCTATTATTTATTCTGGTTGTTAAGCCAAACGCATAAAGAAAGGAAAAAAGAGAAGAAAAATTCAAAGTTGGAGGCAAAGCCAATTTCATTTCATGAAATGAGAAAGGTTACAAATTTCCCAACAAAAAGAATTACGAAATTTCCCCCAGTACAGAAAAAATAAAAACAAAATTACATCATATTTTTCAGACTACAGCCCCCTCGGCGCCATCAGCAGCAGCAGCTTCCATGACCTCGACAGCCACTTGTCCGGCGTCGACCTCCGCGTCGTGTCCGGGGGCACTGTCTTCGGTCTCCCTGGCTGGGGCCTCAGGAGCTTGGTTCGGTGCGGGCTGAGGAGGAGGAAACTGAGGGATCTCTGTATACACAGGGCTGTCCTCGGGGACCCCTGCTGCCCTCAACGAGCTTGTCCATCCCAGTCTCCAGGCCTTCAGGCTGACGCTCTTGACTTGCGCGATGTACTGTTCGGTGGCTTCCGCCACCCCTTCGTCAAAAGCTTTGTCAACCTCGGCCCGTAGCTTGTCGACATCAGCTCGGAGTTCAGCCTCTGCCTCCCCCCACCTCTTTTCAAGTTCGGCCGTTGCCTGAACTTGGTTTTCCAGCTCCGCTCTGACCTTATCCAGCTCGTCACTGAGGCCCAAGACGCTCTTTTCCTGCTCGGCTGCCTTCTGCTTTATAAGACTGAGCTCGGCCTCGAGCTCCAGTTCCCTTTTCTCGGCCCTCTCCGCCCGAGCGGTGCTCTGCTGGGCTTTGTCCGCCGACACCAGCGCCCTTTGCAGGATCTGAAGAAACAAACAAGTGTTAAGCCGACATCAATACCAGAATTACAGAAATCAAAGAAATGCAAAGTTCAAAGGAGAGAATTACCCTAAGGGCGTCTGCCATCTGAGCCACATCCAGCTCCACCTCGCTCCTCTGCATATGCTCTGCCATGTCTCCAGGCAGAGCACATGCGTGCGCAAGGGCACTGACAACAGATGTGCCGTCACTCAGCCGGCCGTCCGACGATAGCGACTGGCCATCCTCCAGCAGGAAGCTAGGGTTCCAGATCGGAGGGCCGAGCAGCGGCGAGGGCTGAGAGGCAGGGTTGGGCTCGTCCCCCACTGGGTCCGCAACCCTGGGCCTTTTTCCCAGCCGAACTGAATCCCGACGGGATTTGGTGGAGCGCTCGGCCACTGCTGGAGGCTGAGGAGATTGAACTGGGGGAGAGACGACCGTATCCTCCAGGTTCGGAGCAAGAACGGCCCCCGAGGTGGGCGAGTCTCCGAAGATGACTTCGTCGAGACTAATAAGGGTCGCGCGGCGTCGTCCCATCTCGGCCTCTTCGTCCGACTCAGAAGATGGGAGAATTACAAGCTCCTCCTGCCGAACCCCCTCGGATTCACCCTCCGGCTCACTTTCCTCCTCGGAGTCGGTCTCTGTTGCGGTCTGGACCTGCGACGGACCGGCTTCGGCTGAAGCTCTAGAAGGTGTGGCCTCGGGAGGTACTTGCGCAGGCCCTGCTGCTAGAGCTGTTTGCTCCTCGGCTTCGGCAAGAGTTAGGACTTGCTCCCCCCTGAGGTTCTCGTGCCGTCTTCTTATGAAAGATCGGTACACGGGTTCGTACCCAAGAAGAGCTGAGGCAGATCGGGTCCGGTGACCCTTGTAGCTGTAAATCCTTTTCAACCAGCCGACGTTTCGTCGCCACCCGGAGTTCTTCCTCTGCCGTTTCCTCTCCGCGTGACCTGCACGACAAGCAATTAGGCATCAGTTCGGCAGAATGAAACTACATCAGAAGTTCAGAAATTGAGATATTTACTCGGTGGTTCTCCGAGACGACCGGGTACATGGTCCACCCTGGGCTCTCCGGGGGCATACTCCCAGTTCCCGGTGACGTAAAGGCAGTCCTCCCCGGCGTATTTTGTGTTGTCCTCGAGCTCGTTGATTATAGGAATCTCCTTCGGTCGAACTCGCAAATAGTATGCGTCGTCCTTCGGAGATCGACACAGGTTATATACATCCTCAATGTCTTCGACGCCGAGGTTGGTTCCCAATATCCTATTCAGTTCGGCTATACCCATGATTACCTTAAAACCATTGGGCATTAGTTGGCACGGGGTAAGGTTCCACCTCCTGAGGCAAGCTCTCAGGAGGGGATGGACTGGGAATCTCACTCCGCCCTCTATTATGGCTACTAGAGGGAATGGCATCCATCCCTCTACAAGCACCCGTGGTCGGCTTCGGTCACGGTCCCCATCCGCCCTAATCTGGACGTTCTCTGGTATCTGGTATTGTTTCCTGAGCTCGGCTAGGGCAAGCTCTGTGTCTATCCAATGTCTAAAAACCCCCATCTTCCCTAGCCTAGACCGGAATACTGGTGACGGTGACGGAGAAGAAAGACAGTAGACACCCCCAAAAACAGAAAAAGAGCCCAGAGAAGGAAAAAATGTCAGAGGCAGGAGGGAACTCACTAAGACACAGGGCCGGAAAGGATGTAGAGAACAGAGAACTCTAAACTTCAGGAGACGAACGAAAGGGCTTCTCGGACGATAAGGCTCCAGGCAACTCAGGCGAAAGCTCCAAGCACAGTGACAGCGAAAGTGGTCCTCCTTCCAGGACCGGGGTTTTTATACACAGATGGAGATCTCTTCGTATCCCGAAAGGCATGTGCAGACACCGCCTCGAGCACGCCACCCGTCTCCTCGATAAGACGCAATGGCCATCAGGGACCTGACACATGGCGGCGTCACAGCGCCCTCATGATGATATGGTTGGGGCTATTAAAACCGCCTCCAGACAGCCTGGCGCTATTAAAAGCGCCTCGGTAAGCGAAGCGGCACCCCACGCCTGTCTAAACTACAGGATCGGTTTCGGCAAGTTCCATCCTATCACTCCTAACCCCGCGGTCTCCTTGACCCCTCGAAGTCAGGAGCAGGGGGCAATTGTGTGGGCTGATTCGACCGAAACCGATGTTGTATGTAATTCTTTGGTAATAACGCCAATCAGGGTCTTAACCCCCTTCTCTCCGACATAAGCAGCGTCTCAGCCTTTGCCAAGGTAGGATTGGTCCCGGTAGGAGTACCGACCATGTCCTACCGAACTCGGTCTCACGCTGGCATCCCAGTCCGATCTCGGGTATATCTGACCCCGGCCTCTTCTCCAGTTCGGCCCCTCTGCCGAGGTGAACACCGGGCTTCCAGTTCCCATTATGAGATGGGACGGGTACTTTGTAGGGAGTCCCTGTCAGGTAGGGCGGCCACCGGCCAAGGATAAGGGCTCGTTCTTATCAACAGATCACATCCACATTTATGTGAGGGATTTGAGGGGAGGTTTGATGGGACAAGTATCCTCACCTACCCCCACTAAAGATCCCAGGTGTGGGCTGATAGGACAAGTATCCTTACCTACCTCCACTATGGAACCTTCCATTCTCCTCTATATATGCCTGCATGAAGAGTCATGAACAGGTACATGCAAAATACAGTCCACACTGTTACTCTGCTGAAACATCTCTTCTTCTCCACTTCACCCTAGTTCAGTGACTGCACTAACTCAGGCGTCGGAGTGCCTTTGGCTGACAGCAGCCTCGGGCCCTGACTGCTGTTTTCTCTTCCCTTTCAGGTTTCAGATCAGCAGAGACACTTGTTCAAGCTAAACAACCTCTCTGTAAACCCTCATCATCAGTTAACCCCAAGTCCGTAATAATTAGGCACGCACAGTATCATTTCATTCAATTGGCGTTGGAACATGATGAATTGCAATTAAATAAAACCCACACCTACAAGAACCTTACTAACAAGTTGACAAAATTTGTGTCAACCGAAAAGAATCAAATGTTCCAAAATCATAAGAACTTGGAAAATACATAGCCTTGGAGTTGGAGGAAAATGCATGCTTGGTGATTGGCTTGAGGGTTAGTGATTTGCCTTCAAGTTGGAGATTGTTATATATGTGTTATGTGTGTGCAACTAATGTGTGAAACCAAATCCCTTTATTTCCATTCCCCCCCCTTGTAATTTTCTTTATTATATTTTACTCTCTTTTAGATCTTTTGTTATTAGTCAGTTCATTGTAACTACTCCAATGGTTGTGGAGCTTGTTACCCTTTAGAAAGCCTTATGGGAACAGAAATGAGCATTCTTTGGTAAAAAGTGTAGAGATTGTGAGAGAAGGCAAGAGAGAAGAGTTTCTTCAAGAAGACCAAGAAAGGGAAGGAGAGAAGTTTTGAAAGCTTGTATTTGTAAGTGGGTTCACTAGAGCTTCACTTGTTTGGCTGGTAATCTCCATTAGAGGCAAAGAAGACTTTGCACCACGTATATCTTGTGCCTCGTATGCTTCTTCCTTTTATTCTTATCTCTACATGTATGGTGGTTTGATGCGTGTTGCCTTGGTTGCATTTCCATAGCTTTTTGTTGGTGATTGGTGTCGGAACATCTTGTATACCAAGTGTTTAACCAAGAACACACAGCCCTTCAAACATGGTTTCCTAAAGTAAGTTTTAATGATATGCATTAAACTTAAGAAACCTAAGTATCAAGTTCATACCTTTCTTTGAAGCTCGGTAATGGAATCAAACATTACTTGGATCTGAATAAGAAGAAATTCGAACGTTTAATTAGCATTGGCAAACAACAATTTTCTATGAACTACATTCATAAATTCTAAGCAGTTTTTAAAAGCATTTAGAATTTCGCCTAGAGGCTTTCCTTGAGATGAGGCTTACACCTCAGTCTCAAGTTTGAGGCTTGCCTTGCATTTTGAGGTGCACCTCAATTGATGAGGTACATTTGAGGCATAAACACAAGTAAAACATGAACTCCATATCTAGACAAACCACCCCTTCAAACATCTTATCTTTAAGGAAAAGGGAGAAGTTCGTAATTTCATGAACGTTTTCTTTTATTATAGGACTGTTGTAACTAATATTAACTGAGTCAGTCCTAATTAAACTCATCAAAAGGCTAAAACAACCATACTGTTACAATATATTACTATATAAAATATAGAATTATATTTTATATAATTATTTATTTATGACAAAAGACATGACCATGAGGTTCAATGTCCCACGATTTAAGGCTTATGCCTCACACTAGGGACAATTTGAACACCTCATTTAACTCCTTGACATCTTAAAACTGATTTTAATACCAGTAAACTGTCATTCTCTTGTTGCTCATTTAATATCTTGCCTATCATCATCATCATCATCATTTTTATATAATTTCAGAAGACCTCACAACCTCATGCTTGAGGGAATAAATACCGTCCAACTGGTCTTTGGAATCTTGCCAACTTTTTTTTTTTTTTTTTTTTTTCTTTTTGGTTTCTCCTTTGTCAATGTGGATCATATGTAGTTTAGGTTTGGTTTTGGTGGTTCAGTGAGGGCACTAGTTGAGGGTGTATATCTTCAACTCTGTTTTCTATATTGTTAAATGACTCTAACCCGTCTTTTCAAAGCTTCTCAAAGGCTTCAACAAGGGAACCCTCTCTCCTTGTTTCTTTTCACCATGGTGTTGGAGGATTTAGGTGCGCTTTTGGATCGGGCTAAGCCCATGGGGTCGCGTAAAGGGTTTGAGGTGAGTTGGGATGGGAAGAAAATTACTCATCTTTAGTTTGTTGACAATAATTACTCATCTTTAGGTTTCTTGACAGTACTATCTCTTTCGGTTCTGTAAACAGGGAAGAAGTGTTCAAGTTGAAGAGGATGTTGCTTTAGTTGGTGTCTGAGACTCAGAGTTGAAGGACAATTTACCTAAGATCTCACTTATGGGTATTGGTTGGCTGGAGGAGCCGAGGAGGAGACTCAATGTTTCGCAAGGAACTTAGGTTGAAATGTAGGGAAGGTCCCAGTCTTTTACCTTGGCCTTCCTATTGGAGCTAAGCTGAGATCCAAGGCCTTATGG
This sequence comes from Umbellularia californica, assembly GCA_028538565.1. Lineage (NCBI taxonomy): Eukaryota > Viridiplantae > Streptophyta > Magnoliopsida > Laurales > Lauraceae > Umbellularia > Umbellularia californica. The sequence goes on from JAPQWN010000002.1 coordinate 19,002,907, forward strand.
AATCCAGCAGTGGAAAAGCTTGAAAAGAAATCGTCTATGGAAGAGACTATTTATCTTTGGAAGAGAGAATTACCTTGTTAAAAGCTTGTATGTCTAAGTTTTCGATTTACTACATGTCTCATTTTTAAATGCCCAACGCCGTAGACGCTAGGGTGATAGGATATAGAGGAAGTTCTTTATGGGAAGGTGAAAGTGTTAAGTAGTTAGTTTGCCGCAACTTAAACGCCTAGGCATTTTTGGTGTATTGATTAGCAACTTTATATGGTATCAGACCCAACACGTCTCGGGTTCAAATCAGCGCATGACAATAATTACTCATTTTGTGTGCGGGCGCATGTGCACAGGACAAAAATACGCCATGCTGCATCTTGTGCGGGCGTGTGCCTTGAGCCTGTGATACGTCCTGCCCGAGATGGTGTTAAGTTGTTAGTTTACTGCACCCTTAATGCCTAGGCATTTTGTGTGTATTGGTTAGCAACTTGATACAAAGTGGAAGGAGGAAGACTCATTTGTTAAAACAGTGTGGGGGTCCATTAGGAGTTGAAAGAGGAGGCATTATGAAGGAAGGTTATTGTAGAAAATGATGTGGTGAATAGATGGATTGGTATCCTAAGTCGGTACAAAAGTATAATATATCAAGTTTGTAGGATGTTATTACGAGTGTGATGGAGGAGTCTAATGGAAAGGAGGGGTAGGGGTGGGGGGATTGGGGGAGGTCTTTTGCCAAGGGATGGGTTTTCTAGTTAGTACGGAAGGGGATGTGCTTTTTTCATTTGATGATTGGTTAGGGTCCTTTGTGTGTCTTGTATCCTAGAGTGTTTTGAGTGGTGCCTGATAAGGAGTCTTCGTTCCGAACGTATTATGTTGTGAGTGAGTGGTGGTGTCTTAGGTAGTGTTTTTCTAAAGAGTTAGTCCCTTTCATTTCTTGGGGCCATTTTATTTAGTAATTTTCATATGGTCTTTTTTTTTTTTTTTTGCTAAGTTGCAAAAATGAATTTAAAAGAAAGGAAAGGAGATGCAACAAAAGGAAAAACCAACAGAAAAAACCACCCACAACAGTGGACAGCCCACTATCACAAACTACGATAGTGCTAGATACATAAGGCTAAGAAAGAATCTAAACAAGAGCTAGATAAAGATGAAGACATTTTACCAAGAGCTTGGGAAGCATTTGCCAAGAAGAAATTAGAAACCATTTTTTGAGAAGGCTTCATACCACTAAATAGAGAGAGATTCCTAACCTTCCACAAGCTAAATATGGCCACTAGAAATAGAGCACCAAGACCCTTTTTAGCTTTTGAGCAAGAATAAGCTGAAAGGGAGCTCCATAGAGAAGAAGCAGTGACTGCCGTTGTAGCTCTGAAATAACCTTTTAGCTGAAACTAGTCCCAAAAGCTCAAAACAAGAAGACTCCAGCTGCACCCCAATGGATTGCGCCCAATTTTTGGAAGGGAGTTTGTAATGGAACAGCTTCCAAGCAAAGCAAGCAATGGAAGGCTTGAGGAGACTGTTCCAAGCAAACTTAGACCAACATCTTGGAAGACCCCTGGTTCTAGTTGAATCCCAAGCAACAAAGAAAGAGAGAAGGCTAGAGTTTGTGCTCGACCAGATCAACTTATCAGGAACAGTAGAGAGAGAGAAGTCCATCAGAAGAGAGAAGGAGAAGGAAACCACCTGCTGTGGGAGATCTGAAGATGTAATCAGTTGGGGGTTTGAAAAGATGCCATGTACTAAATCAGTCTAGGGGAGGGAACGCTTAGAAACTGGTGAGCTATCGAGAGAGGACCATGCCATTTATCATGCCAAAAACTTGTGTTTCTCCCATCTTCTAGCTGCCAATGGCTGTTTTGAAAAATATGATGAGAAAACCTCCTAATAAGCTTCCAAATACAAGAGCCTGGAGTAAAGAGCTAGGGTGCCAAGGAGACAACCCTTTATAAAGTATTTTGCTTTGAACCATGAAGCCCATAGAAAGGAGGAAGAAAGGGCAGCCCAGCCTAATTTAATTATACTCGCGTTGATTAGGTCCTGAATTCTATGAAAACCTAGACCGCCTTCTAACTTAGGGAGACAAACGGAATGCCAACTTATGAGACTTCTCTTAGCTTGTAAAGATCCTCCAGACCATAGGAAATTCCTCATCCATTTCTTTAAGAAATTGCAAATCGATTTCAGGATGGGAAGAACAAGGAACATATGCATAGGAAGGCTTTGAAGGACGTGCTTAACCAGGATCACCCTACTAGCAAAAGAGAGCATCTTACATTTCCAACCAGCCAGCCTCGCCCTGAAGGACTTTAGACTCTCAAAATAGATAGCTTTAGGACTACCAATGAAGAGAGGGACACCCAGATATAACACTGGAAAAGAGGCTTGAGAAATGCCGAGACTCCTCGAGGTCCTAATTTTGAACGACTACCTGCTATTCCCAAAAAGAACCTTACTCTTCCCCATATTGAAGTGTTGACCAGCTGCTAATTGATAGGAATTTAAGACAACCCTTCAGAGCCTTAATGCTACTGGGAGTTGCTTGGAAGAAGAATATCGTCAGCAAACAGTAAGTGACAGATAGAAGGAGAAGAGGTAGCTCTATATATTGGCCTGATTTTCTTTATAAAACTTTAGCTAGTCCCTTTGCAGGGATGTAGTAGGCCGAGCCAGTCCGTTTGCAGGGGTGTAGTAGGCCGCTGATGAGAAGTTACCAATCTACGTCCGACCAAGGCATCTCACTATGGACAGTTATTAATTCTTTAACTAATCTTTTTATGGGCAGAGAAGATAAGGATGTGCGTACGTATTTAGAAACCTTCAACCTAAGGAAACTTCTCGGTGAAGGAATTTTACTTGCTTTGGTGGGGTCACTGTACCTTAGAACAGCATATTTTTTCACAGCTAGGTTTAAATCCTCCCTAGAAGGAGGCTCTTTGCTGACTACCTATCATGGGGAGAGTTTATACTATAGATTCCTCGGGGAGGAGAGAATTACACTTAAGAGAACTTTGCTAATACTTAATTTATGTGTGGGAATAGGCAGAATTCACCAATTATTTGTTCTTACATTGTGAGATTGCATCTTTATGCGGAATCATTTTATTCTCAGATGTGAGATTGTGAGTTGTTCTCCTCAATCTATCTCAGAGTGGGCATAGGATTGGCAGAGTGAGCCTGTATTTCACTGTGATCTTTTTTTGTGGAGGCTCATTCCATTTGCTATTATATGGTCTATCTGGAATGAGGGGAACAATAAGATTTTTATCGATGTTTGGTGTCCGTTGAAGACCTTTTTGTTATCAATATAGGATTGTTAAATGGGCATTGGTGAGGAAGGAGTTCTCTCAGTTCAGCTTGACAGATATTTTGCTCAATTGAGTGGCTTGTATGACTTGTGTTAGGTGAAAGACATGGGGGGTGATCCCTTAGAGTTCTTTATTGGAGGTCTTTATGTAATGATAAGGGGGAGTTCTTTATTTAATTTCTAAAGGAATAAGTGTCAAGGATTCCAGGAACGAAGATTGATTGAGGAGAGTGATTCAAGCAATGCAGGCTCTTAGGTGATTAACAGTAAAGCAAAGTTGTGGAATACTTTAACTAGATTAAGGCATTAACTTTCTCCCCTTCGTATAGAGTTTTGTCATGTGGTTGGCTGGCGGATTCTTTAGCCAAACAAAGGGTTGACAGATCTTCCACTAGGAAGATATTATTGGTATAATTGGATTGGAAGGTATAAGTCTCTTATACCCATATTTCTTCTTTTTCATCATAGTCATCTTTGTTGCTGCTTCTCATTTCAAAGTGATCCATTACCTTTTTTTCCAAAAAAAAAAAAGGGTCCGACTCAAAAAGTTTACTAGTCAACTAGAAAGCTATAACATCTATATCCTAAATTTATACCTCTCTCTCTCTCTCTCTCTCTCTCTCTCTCTCTCATGTGAATGAGTGCACAAGAAACTAATTATGACTTTCACTCTTATAATTACAACAGTTTTTGTTAATGATGATGCTAACAATGATAATAATAGTAATATTATTATGATTATTATTGTTTATCATATTAGGAGTCTTGATCATATAATCTGAAAGATAACAACTGGTGCACAATCAAAAAGCTTCTATGACCAATTTATAATTGGGGAACCTTTCATTTATTCGAGCTCGGCGGAGGATTTCCATGTGTGTGTATGTGTCTATATACATGAAAAATGCTAAAAAATGCTTGGGCATTTTTTAGTTTTAATCCAGCAACTTTTAAGTTTTAGTTTTGACTGAGTTTAATGGATTGAAATAGCAATGAAAACTGTTTTTTTATTGGACGTTTGGATGAGGGCAAAAATGCTCCTTTTAGAATGGGATATTTTGTAGAATTCCTCTGTATGTATATACAATATATATAATCCATTGATCTTGTGGAATAAATTATGTAAAGAGACCACGCTTCAATGTCTTCGCTGTTCCATGAGTATTTACAATTCACCACTAGGCCACCTAAATGAACTTTGGATCATCAAGACGTGGAACCCATATGTACAGCTTGCTGGGCATAGGGGTAGCACTCGGCTAGGTCGATTGCCAATTCAGGTCAGAGATGACCACCAAAATAGTGAGTAGGGCCAACCCAAAACAAGCCATTTACTTATCTGGTTGAAATTGTCAACATGAACCAGTATTATCACTCTAGCATGTAAAGGCATTTTAAACCATAATACCTTTCTTGACCTAACATGCCTAAGAGCAACATCAAGCTGTTGTTCCAGTTGTTGAAGCTCTCTTACACTCAGGGAATCTAGGTCCTCTCCCATAAAATGCCTGCACATATAAAAGAAAATTAAGTCCACAGTTTTATCTGTTTTATGAATGCATGTAGTGGGTTGTGTTCCTCATACCTCAAGTTTCTTTGCAAAGCCTCAACCCTGGCTTTAAGTTTCCCATATTCTTGGCACCAGTTTCCCTACAGTCCATAGTGCAGAAAGATTTTTCATTGAGTTAAACAATGAGTCTCTGAAGTTTTCCTTTTACATCGAGGCCCATAAGGATGAGTAGAAATTCCACTAGAAAGAAAAATGAGGAAAAACCATACGATTTAGGACACATTTGTATGTTGTTTGCAAAACCCAAAAGATTCAGATGGGACTCAACATTTCTAGCATTTGAATTATCAAGGTGATGCTGCGTATTCACGTACCATTTTCCCTAGGTTTGTTAGATGGACATTCATGGATCTCTTCGCCTTTGCTTTTCAATCTTGGCTACTTTAAGAAATATATTTAGAAAAACTCCTAAGAATTCAATTTCTAGCAAACCGGCCTATAATTTTTCTAGCAAAATTTAGCTAACACATAGGTGTTTTAACATCCTTGGAAAAGGTGATCCTACATGAGCCACCACCCTCATAGTTGAGGGATACATGAGTTATATATGCATGTGATCAATCCGATGCATGAAAGCCTCACCTAATGAAGATCCAAATTTAACTCAACGTCTTGATTACTTTGGCAGAAGTGACTTGAAATAGAATAGCAACAAATAACATACTGTCAATTCACAACCGATACAAGTTTAAAGAGGGGTTTGAAAATTCACCAACTGTAGAACATCAGCTCCATTGAGCATTCTTACCATCAGCTTCAAGAGCTAGCTCGTGACAGAGAAAGCCAAATCGTTTGTAAAGATTTTACATCATGTGTTAAATAGGTGAACTGACCTACTCATACATGGACCCATTTACATGGGAATAAATCCAGTCTACTTCAAAAAGATCGAGGACACACAGATTTATATTTTTGTTATGCATAAACAATCCAATGGTCATGAAACTCCCTTTGGAGAAAAATTTCAGTAAGCCGATATATTGGGCAATCAGTACGGTATGAATAGGTTTGATCATACAAAGGTGGCTCGCAAACAATAGAATAAATCTCCAAATAGCTTCCATCAACACTTTACCCATCTGCAGCATATGATCATTTTTCTAATTTATCGGACAGAGAACACTGATCATCAATCAAGTCTATAAATGTCAAATGGAGATAATTTTTGGAATCCAAAACCACTCCTCAATATCTTAGAGCCAATGGATTAATCATGATGCCATATGTGACCATTTGATGCAGCTAGTCATTCACAAAAAATTAGAACAAAATACACATTGGAATTACAATATACAAATAAATAGCAACAAGACTATAAGTTTGGCCATAAAATCAAATAACATGCAAAAACAATAATTATGTATACACATTCGGAAATGAAACCATTTTTCTTGGAAATCTAGGGCCTAAAAATGAAAAAAAAAAAAATTATTTCATGCATACACACCCTGTCTCATCAACCCGTGCGTGTAGTCCTAGTCTCCTAGGCATCTGAGCCTACTCCAATAACTGTGATCCATTCTTGTGGGCAATGGCGGACCCAAGATTTTTATTCGGGTGGTACGGTATATGGTTAAGTGAAGAAGTTAAATAGTAAAATTAAACATTTAAAGATCTTATCAAAAGGGTTTTTCAAAGCATAGTAGCACACACTTGCTAACACTTGGGTTCTCCCCTGATGGGCCCTTTAAGATAGTTCTAACCTCCCCTTGTTCATAATATAAGTCACCTTTATCTCTTGAAATTTACACATGCATTACACTGCACAACCAACTAGTAAGTAGCTTTTTGTCAGCGCTTAATTGTACATACCTCAAAATCTTGACTAGAACGAGCAAGGTCCCGTTCTGCAAAAGAGTATCTCTCGTATCGTTCAAGAATCCTTGACATGCTGCCAGAACAAACAATAAAAAGCAAAATAAGAATATGCTTGACAATCCATGGAAATAAAGTTTACCCATGAAGGAAAAAACAAATTTAAGTACACAAAACAATCTCCACAAATCAGCATATGATATGATCTCGAGATTGTGGGTGCAGATAGTGAGGAAGTGTTTGTGAATGTGAAAGTTCGCAGGTTACTAGAATGGGTGTTAGTCTAACAAACCAATGCAACGGATATAAACAAATTGTTGGAAAAATGGCTAGAGCACCATTACTTTTGTCAAAGTTTGAGCCAAAAACTAAGTGGGACCCACTAATCCTTTTTGGTGGGAATACATGGAAATGTACTCTACTCCATGAGTAGAGTAATTACATGTATTGAGTTGCTCTAATCCATTAAGGAGTGAATGAGAAATTGCCTCCTAAACACCACTACTTGAACATGTTAAACATGGAAACAAAAGAAGTAGTGAACTTGCATCCCACATTGCTTGGGAGCAAAACATTCCTTGGGTATAAATATTCTTACTTTGGTAGTATAAAATAAGCCCCAAGGGGCACCTCACTTTCGTAGGGGAGGGAGGACTTAGATCAAGGTTGGGTCGCTGCCCCGGGCCGGGCTTGGGCTTGGGCTTCATGCGCGAGTTAGGCCTTGGCTCGGCCCACTACCCGTTTAATTTTATTTAATAAAATTCCTTTTTGCAAATGAGATGTGTCCCTAAGTGATGTGTGTCCTTTCGAATCTGAAAGAGTGAGTCCAAAGAAAGAAGATGCATCTGTTCACTGAACAGTCACTGTTCTGAACAGATGCAACCCCCATTGAATAGACTTGTTCAAGCTATTTAAGTGCATCTCGTACATGCTTTTTGGAATCCATTCTTCACTGCTGTTGCATTGCATTCGAGTCATCATTTTGAGAGAGTACTGCTGCTACATCTTTGGTTCGCCAGACACTCAGTTTGTAGTGTTACAACTGTGTGGGATTGATCATTGTATCCTGGGAGACAGACGCTGTAGAGCTCGTAAGCACCATTGCGGGGGCGATTTTTGTCTTAAGGAAATAGTGCTGCGCACTAGCCTTGATCACCAAGCTTCTGTGAATTACTGGACTTCGAGACTTTTGCAACAACACCCTGTTTCTGAACAGTGAGTGACTTCTTATTGTATTTACTAATTATTAAATTCACTGTGTTCAGACCTGTCTCCTAAACACTGAACTATTACTAACTGTACTCGGCGCTAACAATCTAAAGACAAAAAATTTTGATGTTCTGAGTACACTTTGTTATCAGCTTTACTTCAGTTTTCTGGTTTCAGTTTCTGTCAGTTTTACTACTGGTTTTTAAGTCTTCTGTTACTGAAACCAGTATTGTAAAACTCTGTTTCTATCTTTTATTTCATTTGTTACAGAACTTCAGTGTGTTCTGTAACTTGTTTTATTGTTCTCTCAGTTGATTTGTATTTACAGTACTGTTAGTTGTTAACTCTCAGTATACTCTGTTTTTCTTTTGCTTCTGTTCATTCACAGTAATGGGTATTGAGAAGAATACTCCAGTCAGTACCCCTGCCCCTGTTATGGTGAGCAATGGGGAGAAACCTGAAAAGTTTAATGGTACTGAGTTTAAGAGATGGCAACAGAAGATGTTGTTCTATCTCACTACCTTAAACTTGGCTAGGTTCCTCCATGAAGAAGCTCATGCCTTAACAGAAGGTGAAACAGATAAGCAAGTGGTTGCTGCTGTTGATGCCTGGAAGCATGCTGACTTCCTCTGTCACAATTATATCCTCAATGGACTAGACAATACATTATATAATGTGTACTGTTCATTGAAGACTGCTAAGGAATTATGGGATTCTCTTGATAAAAAGTACAAGACTGAAGATGCCGGAATGAAGAAATTCGTTGTGAGCAGATTCCTTGACTACAAGATGATAGATTCCAAAGCAGTAATCAATCAAGTTCAGGAACTTCAAGTAATTCTCCATGAAATTCATGCAGAAGGAATGTCTCTTAGTGAGTCTTTCCAAGTGGCAGCCATCATTGAAAAATTGCCACCACTTTAGAAGGATTTTAAGAACTACCTTAAGCATAAGCGAAAGGAGATGAAACTTGAATACCTGATTGTCAGATTGAGGATAGAGGAAGACAATCGTGCATCTAAGAAGAAAGCAGGTAAAACGTTCACTGAAGCTAAGGCCAATGTAGTGGAACATGGGCAGAATCCCAAAAAGAGGAAGAACAATCCCAATGGTCCAAAACAGCAGGGTCCCAATGATAACAAGAAGTTCAAAGGGAAGTGCTATGTGTGCGACAAACCAGGTCACCGTGCTAAAGACTGTCGTAAGCGCAAGGACCAAGGCAATATAAGTAAGAAACCAGCGCAGGCCCACATGACAGAATTGGACACTCTCTCCACTGATGTTTCAGACATCAATCTTTCTGCTGTGGTCTCAAAAGTCAATTTGGTCGGTAATACTAGAGAATGGTGGGTGGACACTGGGGCTACTCGACATGTCTGCTCCATTAGAGAGATGTTCTCCACTTATCATGCGACAACCGGAGAACAACTCTTCATGGGCAATTCTGCCACCTCTAAGGTTGAAGGCCAAGGACAGGTGGTATTAAAGATGACTTCTGGAAAGGAACTCACTCTCAACAATGTGCTGCATGTACCTGATATACGAAAGAATATGGTATTAGGTTCACTACTGAGCAAGAAGGGTTTCAAACTTGTATTTGAGTCGGATAGGTTTGTCCTCACTAAATCTGGGATGTACGTGGGCAAAGGGTACATGAGCGATGGGCTCTTTAAACTGAATGTAATGACCATTGTACCTAATAAGAGATATTCTTCTGCTTATATGCTTGAGTCTTCTAATGTGTGGCATGGTAGATTAGGTCATGTTAACTATGATGCTTTGCGTAGATTAGTTAATATGGAATGTTTGCCTAAATGCAATTTTGATTCAACTATCAAATGTGAAACATGTGTAGAAGCTAAGCTTACTAGAACTTCATTTCATTCAATTGAACGAACTTCTGAACCCCTTCAGTTAATTCATTCTGATATCTGTGATCTAAAGTTTGTTCAAATTAAAGGTGGTAAGAAATATTTTCTTACATTCATTGATGACTGCACAAGATACTGTTATGTTTACTTACTGAGAAGTAAAGATGAGGCCTTGGAAATGTTCAGACATTACAAGAATGAGGTTGAGAATCAACTTGATAAGAAAATCAAAGTGATAAGAAGCGATAGAGGGGGTGAATATGAATCACATTTTGGTGAATTTTGTTCACAGCATGGTATTATACACCAAACTACTGCTCCTTATTCACCTCAGCAAAATGGTGTTGTTGAAAGGAAAAACAGAACTTTAAAAGAAATGATGAATGCTATGTTAATCAGTTCTGGATTACCTCAGAATTTGTGGGGGGATGCTATCCTTTTCGCAAATTATATTCTCAATCGAATACCTCAAAAGAAAACCAATAAGACTCCCTACAAATTATGGAAAGGCAGAATGCCTACCTACAAATATTTGAAAGTGTGGGGGTGTTTGGCTAAAGTGGCGGTTCCTACACCTAAAAAGGTTAAAATAGGACCAAAAACAGTTGACTGTGTATTCATAGGGTATGCTCATAATAGCAGTGCGTATCGGTTTCTAATTCACAAGTCTGAGATTCCCGATATGCATCCTAATACTATTATTGAGTCAAGGAATGCATCGTTCTTTGAACATGTATTTCCTTCCAAACCATCGTAGGAATCGAGTTCTCTCAAAAGAACTCATGATACTGCTAGTAGCAGTAATCAAAACCAACAAGAGATTGATGAACCTAGACGAAGTAAGAGGGCTAGAACATCAAAAACGTTTGGTTCAGATTTTCTAACATTTTTGTTAGAAGATGAGCCTCAAAGCTTTAAAGAAGCAGTTTCCAGTCCCGAAGTACCATATTGGAAAGAGGCAATCCATAGTGAAATTGAATCCATTTTGCAAAATCATATATTGGCACTAGTGGATCTTCCACAAGGTTGCAAACCTCTTGGATGTAAGTGGATATTCAAAAGAAAGATGAAAGCAGATGGATCAATTGAAAAGTACAAGGCCAGGCTTGTTGTTAAAGGGTACAGACAAAAGGAAGGCTTGGACTATTTCGATACGTATTCACCAGTAACGAGAATAACATCAATTCGAATGTTAATAGCAATTGCGGCTTTATACAATTTCGAGATACATCAAATGGATGTAAAGACTGCTTTCTTAAATGGTGACTTAGATGAGGAAATCTATATGGAACAACCAGAAGGGTTTAATGTTCAAGGTCAAACTAAGAAAGTTTGTCGGCTTGTCAAATCTTTATATGGATTAAAACAAGCACCAAAATAGTGGCATGAAAAATTTGACAATTTAATGATGTCAAATGGGTTTCAGATCAATGAATGTGACAAGTGTGTGTATGTCAAGAACACTAACAATGGCTGTGTCATAATTTGCTTATATGTTGATGATTTACTCATTATGGGTAGCAATAATGCAATCATTCAGGCTACCAAGAGGATGTTGAACAATAAGTTTGATATGAAAGATTTGGGTATTGCTGATGTCATATTAGGAATTAAGGTTTCTAAAACATCGGATGGACTGATATTATCTCAATCACATTATATTGAGAAAATACTCAAGAAATATAATCAAGATAATAGCAGTCCAGCAAGGACACCTATAGATATTAGTATCCATTTATCCAAGAATAATGGAAAAGGTATATCACAACGAGAATATGCGCAAATTATTGGCAGCCTCATGTATGTAATGAATTGTACTCGTCTAGACATTGCATATGCGGTTAGTAAATTGAGTAGATACACAAGTAACCCAGGAGCAGACCACTGGAAGGCCTTAGTTCGGGTTTTAAGATATTTAAAATACACCAAAAACTATGGACTGCATTACTCTAAATATCCAGCTGTACTTGAAGGCTATTGTGATGCCAACTGGATATCCGATATCAAAAATTCAAACTCCACAAGTGGATATTTATTTACACTTGGTGGTGCAGCGGTATCATGGAAATCTTCTAAGCAAACTTGCATTGCTAGATCCACTATGGAATCTGAGTTCATTGCATTGGATAAAGCTGGCGAAGAAGCTGAGTGGCTTCGTCAATTCTTAGAAGATATTCCGATGTGGTCAAAACCTGTGCCTCCTATCTGCGTTCATTGCGATAGTCAATCAGCAATTGGATGGGCACAAAGTAAAATGTATAACGGCAAGTCTTGACACATTCGTCGACGGCATAATACAGTGAGACAACTGCTCTTTAATGGCATTATGACAATTCAGTACATAAAGTCCATTGATAACATTGCGGATCCTCTTACAAAAGGATTAGCAAGAGAGCAAGTAAATCGTTCATCGAGGGGAATGGGCTTAAAGCCTATGTATGAAAAGTCTCCATAATGGAAACCCTACCTAGTTGACTGGAGATCCCAAGATCTAGGTTCAAAGGGACAACCGAATTGTGTGTGACTTAACAATATCACTATGGAGATAACATCTCCTGCTCATTCCTATGATATTAATAGTGATACTTGCAGCGGTAAATAGGATAAGCAAGCTTTTAATGATTCTTATATCTTGGATAATCAGATGGGATATAGCAGGATACTCTTAATAAGAATCACCTATGTGGGTGTGAACTGGGCCGATTCTATGAGAATGATAAGGCTAAATTCTCTAAAGCACTCATGAAACCAGGCATTGTTCAGGGCCAAAATGAACACAATCATGAGAACCAAATGTGTCAGGGAAGATTCTGTGTGAACTCTATTGTCTTGGTTTACGCACAAGGCTGAGCAGTTCAAGACATCATGTTCACTGTTCAACCAGTAAATCCAATAGTAATTCACAAGGGAAGGTTCAAGGCCACAAGCTACCTTTCTCTATACAGATGATTTCTAATTGTACTCTCTCTGTGTGTCTGCATATCATTTCATTGCTTACAGTCAATTTCATTCATGTGGGGGATTGTTGGAAAAATGGCTAGAGCACCATTACTTTTGTCAAAGTTTGAGCCAAAAACTAAGTGGGACCCACTAATCCTTTTTGGTGGGAATACATGGGAATGTACTCTACTCCATGAGTAGAGTAATTACATGTATTGGGTTGCTCTAATCCATTAAGGAGTGAATGAGAAATTACCTCCTAAACACCACTACTTGAACATGTTAAACATGGAAACAAAGGAAGTAGTGAACTTGCATCTCACATTGCTTGGGAGCAAAACATTCCTTGGGTATAAATATACTTACTTTGGTAGTATAAAATAAGCCTCAAGGGGCACTCCACTTTTGTGGGGGAGGGAGGACTTAGATCAAGGTTGGGTCACCACCACACGCGCGCGCCGCCCCGTACCGCACCGCACGGGGCCGGGCTTGGGCTTGGGCTTCACGCGCGAGTTGGGCCTTGGCTCGGCCCACTACCCGTTTAATTTTTTGAAGAAATTTTATTTAATAAAATTCCTTTTTGCAAATGGGATGTGTGGGATGTGTCCCTAAGTGATGTGTGTCCTTTCGCATCTGAAAGGGTGTGTCCAAAGAAGGAAGATGCATCTGTTCACTGAACAGTCACTGTTCTGAACAGATGCAACCCCCATTGAAGAGACTTGTTCAAGCTATTTAAGTGCATCTCGTACATGCTTTTTGGAATCCATTCTTCACTGCTGTTACATTGCAATCGAGTCATCATTTTGAGAGAGTACTGCTGCTACATCTTTGGTTCGCCAGACACTCAGTTTGTAGTGCTGCAACTGTGTGGGATTGATCATTGTATCCTGGGAGACAGATGCTGTAGAGCTCGTAAGCACCATTGCGGGGGCGATTTTTGTCTTAAGGAAATAGTGCTGCGCACTAGCCTTGATCACCAAGCTTCTGTGAATTACTGGACTTCAAGACTTCAGCAACAACACCCTGTTTCTGTCTTCGAACAGTGAGTGACTTCTTATTGTATTTACTAATTATTAAATTCATTGTGTTCAGACCTGTCTCCTAAACACTAAATTATTACTTACTGTATTCGGCGCTAACACAAATAAACAAGATAGAACTAACAATCTAATCAATCTACCAATCCCACACCACAAGAAGGCAAACACAATATTTAACGTGGAAACCCATCTAGGGAGAAACTAAGATCCAGAAATCAAGAACTATTGAACAGTTACAAAATATACTCATAGCTCCTTCGTCCCAGTCAGTATGTCGACTTAAGGACTATAGTTGTTCTTTCACAACTTCTCTTATTGCCACGACTTTCCCATTGTGCACCGCTCCTCGTACTTGATCTCGTTGCACCCTGTCAACCTTTATCTTCTACAAGAGAGTAGAAGCAATAGACCTTCTAGAGCAGATTTTCAGCACAACCTCTCAATGACTCTAAAGAAACAAGAAAATCTCTCTTTTAGAGTATTCTAACTTCAAATAAAGAGAGAATTAACTTCTTGTCTTGTTACTTAGTGTTGAGAGCAGCACCTTATATATGGCCCCAAATTCGTGCCTTAATGTTAAAACACAAATAGGACTCAAAGTGGGAAACATAGTTGGAAAAGGAAACAAAATCCGTGTAGCATTCTGGAATTTTCCCGTCATCCGATGGATCGGTCCTCGAGGATAACTGAGGCATGTCAGCATCTGACTGATCAGTCCTCGGTAGTTCACCCAGATTTCTTCCTTTTCTTGTCAGCATCCGACTGATCAGTCCTCGGTGGTTCACCCAGATTTCTTCCTTTTCTTCTCTTTCTTCACTTCAGCTCTTCCGGCGAGTCAACCACAGTCCATTATAAAATAAATAGAAAATACAACTCAATGGACCAAGAGTTTTGTCCAGTCCATGAATTAGCCAACAAAAATAAAATCCTAATAGAAAGATGTTGGCTTCCAATGCTTCACATCTGACATCATTGTTTCGCCATGACCACTGCTTAAAATCTCTCCAACACGAATAAGATTTGTGTGTGGGTGGGTGGGCTGACTCAGTGCACACATATGATGGGTTGGGGCCGGGAATGCTATGCAAGCTAAGATATTATTAGGAATACTATTTTCTTGTCGGTTTTATTTTATGGTCATGTTTCTTATTTTGCTTAGGGTTTTACCTAGCGGTTCTGCTTAGGGATTTTCTAATTACATTGTGGGATGTAATGCAGTTTAATAGAATGCAATGATCTTGTTTCCATTGTGTTATCAATTTCTCACATCCATTCTCCCTTAGCAAGTGGTACCAGAGCGGGTCACCAATTCGAAGAAGATTAGTCGAGCTAAGGGTGGTGATCATGATTGAGTAAAGCAACCGACCTAAAATATGATCTTATGGTGGGCACTGCAACGAAGAAGGAAGATGCAGAGGATCTAGATTCTCAGGGATATTGTTATCACAGAATGCGAAAATGGGTTGTTTTTGGATTTCTATCTCGGTCTCGATTTTTTGTTCTATTGTTGATCAGAGACTAGAGAGGATCAAGTTTTCAATGAGGTTAGGCTCACTGGACCAATACAACATAGGAGCCAGAAAAAAAAAAGGTAGGTTGAGTGGCCTAGTGGCCGAGCAATCCAATAGTAGAAAAAAAAGAAAAAATAAAAGTTGCCCAATATAAAATGCAAAGGGGCCTTTTGCCTCTTCTCGCAGACAACTCCAAGCATGCACGAACAAAAAAGACAAGAAAAAAGAAGAAGAAGAGAAGAGTTAACTGCTCATATTCAAGAAAAGGTGCCTTGGTGCATGTTATTAGAAGATGATATTGTGTTGATAGATAAACCAAGAGATAATGTGAATACAAATATGAGATATGGTGGGAGGCTTTAGAATCCAAAGGTTTTAAAATAAGTTGTACAAAGACGGAATATATAGATTGTGATTTCAGTGGGCATATAGAAAGAGCTGAAACTGCTGTGAGAATTAAAGACTATAAGATACCACAAAGTAATGTTTCCCGTTGCCTTGATTCTATAATTAGTAAGGTTGGAGAAATTGATGGAGATGTCAAACATAGGATAAAAGCAGAATAGTTGAAGTGGAGACTTGCTTCTAAAGTGCTTTGTGGCCGACGAGTGCCAATTAGATTGAAGGAAAATTTTTACAGGACAACGATTAAAGAAGTTATGACCTCTGGAGCAAAATGTTGGCCGATCAAAAAGTAACATGCACAAAATGAATATAAAAAAAAATGAGAACGTGTGATAAAATTAGAAATGAGAGTTTTCGTGAGCATTTAGGGGTAGCAATAATATGGGATAAAATTAGAGAAACTCATTTGAAATGGTTTGGGCATAGCCAACGTAGGCCGACAACGGCGCTTTTAAGGAAAAGGTTGGCTATTAAGGTTGATAGCCTACCATAAGGGATAGTTCAAAGACGACATGGATGGAGGTAGTATAACTAATCTGAAGATTTAACTCAAGATAGATCGTAATGGAGAAACAGAATTCGTGTAGTTGACCCCAACATAGTTGGGACAATGCTTTGATGATGATGAAGAGAAGGAGTACCTAGCTCGACTCCAATGACATGCAATGATAGTAGTAGCCGACAAAAGTAATAGTGATGTCATCAGCCAAGCGAAAGATCCATGGCAGTAACTGCCGAGTGGAACTACAACGGTCTCACCAACTGAGAGAAGCATATTGAAGAAGTGGTAGCAGTTGTTGAAAGGTTGGGGCTTCTTCTTCTCTTATTTTTCTTCATTTTCGTTTTCTCTTTCCTCTCTTTTCATCCATCTGAAGGAAGGGATAAGGCTTTGAAGGAAAATAAATTGCAACGACTTTTCTTTTTTCTTTTATAAATATTTTTTCAATTAAAAAAATCCACATTGTATTGGCTTCAACCTAAATCGCAATGGTAACCAATATCAGCCGAAATTGACAAAAATGGCAAATTTTAGCCAAAATCAATTGAAAAATCATGTAGGGTTCTATGATGCCCAGATACGATATGAATATGGTTGGGACACACCTTGGATACAACAAGGACTCAAATTTTACGTATAAAAATAGAACTATCGGATACAATACGACATGATATGTTGACAATTTTAAAGTAGTTGTGCATTATGGTCGAGGTTATTCCTTTTTCGGCATGTAGACTAAAACCAAAATTCCAATACCATGCTTGTTAATTATCCATCGTAATGTAAAAACCACAAAATGTCCATGTCACTTTCACTTTTGGCGTTCCTAGACAAGCCATATATTTTTTAAATAAATAAATAACTAAATATCTCCGAAGTAGTATAAACATACAAAATTATATTTATTTTCCAGAACAGCCAATATATACTGGGTTCTTGGGCCAAGATGACCTTCCACACCAATATTCTGAATCCTAATCACAACATCAAGGAGAGTCCAATCTAAGAGCCATTCATAAGACATTGACCTGCAACTGTAAATTTGCTTAATCTGATCAGAACTTGGAATCTTGGATACAGCTGAAACAAATCAATCTCTTTCACTTCCCAAATCACACAAGAAAATAAAGAAGATTAAAAATTTGTGTGGGTGTAAGCTTGTCGGATGTTAGATATCATCGACATCACACAGTTTCCTCCTTTTCTTATATTTTTGTTGCTAACATGACTTGCACGAATACAAGAACCCAAGATGCGGTAGTGAGCACCTTCTGTGGTGCCACGTGGCTCCTGTCTAACATTACAACATTCCACACTTCATTAAAAAAAATCCCTCTACCACTGGTATTTCACACAACCGTATCCAGCTTCATTTCTTTTTTTTTTTTTTCGAAATTTTCGTAGCCCATTTCACACTTTCAACATCTACGAACAATGATAGTAAGAAGTTTGAATGCTATGAAAAGAAGAGTATATTTTAGACTTGGTTAGATTCGATTCATATTATGATGTGATTAAGATTAGATTAGATGAAGTCAAATCAACATAGTGGCGGTAATGGACCTTTCTCAATATATCTAATAAACAGGCGCCTCACGTCGAAATTTTGTGATCGCCCCACATTACAAACCTGAAAAGATCGGTCCGATCGAGCTTTTCATCGCCGGTCCTCTTGTGGCCGGTTAGTCTCTCTCACCAAATAACTCAAAATAAAATAATCCTTTCCTCAATTGTATAGTATAATCCTAATCACTCTACCTGAATGTAAACCCTTAATTTTCAAATCCTAATTATAGACCCTAAATCCCCAAATCTTAATCCAAACACTAAGCCCTAAATCACAGAATATCTACAAGTCTGAAGATCACTAAATCATCATTGGGTACACTTTAAACTTCAATTCATACATAAATCAGGCCTTAGGGTTCATATATTTGGATGACTTGAGTTACATTCAAGTGACATTTTTTCCTTCTTTGTCGCAAGCCCATGACTAACTATAGGGAATTATTTTTATATCTAAGGTAAGTGCAGGCAACCAAATTTCTTATATCCAAATAAAATCCATTTTAAAATTCAAATTGGGTAAAAGGGTGCTCACCCAAATTACTGTTTCAGGGCATCCAAACACTTAAGATTAAAAAAAAATGTTATATTAGGTTGTTTTGATGATTATGAATTGATGATCACCTAAATTTGGGAGAGGTAGTGGTTGGGACATCCATCCTCCTCCCCAAAGGTGCTCAAATTTTTGGAAAGGGATTTGCTCTAGCAAAGCCACTTTTGCTCAATTCATCCGTTACCAAGTTGGCAATGGTGAGAACTTATCCTTTTGGCATGACATTTGGGTCGGCTGCAACCCCTTAGCGATTTAATTCTCTGATCTTTATATTTGTACCAAAAACCGCAATGCTAGGGTCAGTGATTATCTTGACATGAACGAAAGCCAGCAACTATGGGCCCCCGTTTTCAGAAGGAACCTTAATGAGGCAGAGGAAGCAAACCTCTTCAATCTTTTTGAGGTTCTAAGTGGTTTGGACATCAACAGTGAAGTGCAAGATACCAGATGTTGGGCCCCTTCCAGCTGCGGATCTTTCTCTCTTTCATCCTTCTTCTTCGCCTTCCATGAAGGGCCCAGGACTTCTCATCGAGGATGGCCATCCCTTTGGAAAATTAAGGCCACTCCAAGAGTCATCACTTTTCTCTTGCTTGCTCTCCAAAACAAAACTCTGACCATGGATAATCTCCGCCGACGAAAATTGCTTATTGTCAACGCTTGCCCCCTTTGCTTAGCCAATGAGGAATCGGTTGATCACTTATTCCTTCATTGCAAGCAGACAAAATCTATCTGGTTAGCAATCCTCAAGGAGTTTAACTGCAGCTGGGTTTTTCCTCAATCCTTCCCGGAGATGTTCCAACAGTCGACTTGTCCGATTTCCACCTCCAAAGGGAAGATCATGTGGCACCTGTCTTTCCTTGCCTCCATATGGACGATTTGGAAAGAGAGAAACAACATATGTTTTGAAGGAACTTCATCCTCCCAAGAAGACCTAATCATCAAAATGAATCCTTGAAGCCTTTTGTTTCAATTGGAGGGAAGTCATTTCATTTTGATGTGACTCTTTTTTTCTTCTGCCTGAGCCAGTTTGCCTTTTTTGTTATACCTTCTCTCTTTTTTTAGGTGGTAACTGTTTTTCTGGGGTCCTCCCCAGCCGCTTCTCAGTATTGCCCTTTTATACTGCAAAGCTTTTGATTAATACAAGTTACCATTTAAAAAAAAAAAAGACCCTTCAATTGGCCAGGAGATTCGAGCATGGAAAAAAGTTGTGTAAATTGAAATAGATTTTTTTAATCTTTTGATATTGTTAATGTAAAAAAAAAAAAAAATGTGGAAAATTCGAATAAGAGTTAGCCCCACCTAAACAAAAATCCTAGGTCCGCCACTAAATCAACATGTCAGTGCTTAGTGCCATAACATGATTAGAAATATGGAAGGCCTAAAATTGAACAGACATTGCCTGCTGTCAGAGTTCGAGGCAAAGTGTTGTCTCACTATAGCGAGCGAGGTGGACTGCGTTCAGTCCGATTTGGACTCTCTGACAAAGTTCGAGACGAATTGAAATTCTTAGTAGGTTATTATTAGAAGTCTCTTGGACGAACTTGGGGCTATAAACTGGGTAATTCTCTCAACCCAAATAGACACACCACCTCTCTCATTAATCTGAGTAAGAGATATCTTAGAGAGAGAATTATTCTCCAGAGCCATTGAGAGATTGTTTTGAATGGCTGCTCTAGAAGGTCTCTGTGCTTATACTCTCATCTTGTTTGACAAGGTGCAAGGAGATCAAGTAAGGAGAACGGTGCACGGTGGAAGTCGTGTCAGTGGAAGTTGTGCAGTCCTTCGGTTGAGGTGCAAACTGAGGTAAAGGAACTGTGAGCATATCTTGTAACTATTCGTGAGTTATTGATTTCTAGATCGTAATTTTTCTCCCTGGAATGGGTTTCTACGTTAAATTTGTGTCTGCCTTTTTGTGATGATTGATTGATAGATTTATTTGCCAGTTATATCGTGATTGGATAGTTACATCCGCTGTATTTGCTTGATTAATTAGACTAGCATTCATTCAGTGGGTCTTGCAAAACCTTTAAAATAGATTAGTTTATTAGCTCTACTTGATTGTAAGGCAGAGAATTGTCAAGCAATCTCATGATCAAACCTGCTATCCCCGTTCCAAATCTTTACCTGATTTAAAAGAATCATGGCACTTCAGAGTCTGATCAATCTGCTCAAAATGCAATGCAAAAGGCCTTTCTTCCATCGAAGATCTTCGAGTTGGTCTTATTGCTAGGGCTAGAAGACGGCATTGGGACTGTGCCAATCATCGCAAAGATCCCAACTCAGCTTAGTATAGGCCAAGAAAGAAGAAAATGGAGAACAGAACCAAACAAGGACACACCATCACAAAGACCCCATAGCATCAACCAAGAAAGAAGATGATTCAGAAAGAGGAAGATGGCAAACAGAACCAAACAAGGACCCACCATCACTTTCCTTGCATTTGCAAAGACCTAGTGAATAGAGTAGACAAGACTAGTGCTTCTGATTTTCATTTCATAAAGTGGGGTTCTCACTTCTCACCCACTTTTTTTCAAAGAGTAAAGGAGGATTTGTGTTTTGTCCTTTGGACAAAAGGCTGCAACAGCTCCCCGTTTTCGTCGAGTCCACTGTATAACATGACAAGCTTTTTAATCTTCATATAAAGTCCCCACGTCTACATTTAGGCTATGATGTAAATATAGTTTAAAATGGCAGTAAACCATCATATAAAGCAAAATTGTGTTGCAGCTTAGGATCACCCCAAAACTGATTTTTTCACCCTAAACAAAAAAACAACCAAAAGGTTTTCCAAAACATCTAAAATATTATAAATGTTCGAAAATACTGATTTCTTTATCATTAGTGAACACTCTAAAAGTAAAACATCGGTCCCCCATAGTCATAACATCTTGTGTCGCTAATCTTTAACTCTTAAATATGTTATATTTTAGTTTTAAATATTTTTCCCCATCCTCATAATATATAGATACATCAATGTAATTCATATTTAAAATACAAACCATTCAAAAATAATTATTACAATTTATACTACTTTTGTGGAAGTCTCACTCTAATCAAAGTTGGCCCACCACCAAATGGACCATGCCACGTTATTAGAATAATTGACTTATTAGAAATAAAATTTTAAGAACTAGCGTTTTACATGAAATCAAACTCTTCAAATGTTTTCATAATCTAATATTATTAATTTAATAGTCATATAATTAAAACTATGCATATTGCCCATTTAATGACTTTAGATGGATCTTTGGCAAAAACTAGTTTAACTTTAATAGTACTTGGCCCACTTTTGGTTTGACCATTACGATCTACTTAAATCTCTTCGTACATTATTTATATATTTTCTTATTGATCAATATGACAATGGGTCCGGTTTTTTAATATGTGCAATTAAAGTAATAGTGAGGCTAGCTCTTATTATAATAAGATTTGCTCGTGGCCCACTACAACGAGAAACCATCTCTTAGTGGCTCAATTTTCTTTCCGTGTCGTAAATAATACGGTAAAAAAAATAAAAAACAAGAATAGAGCCCACCAATAAAAAAGGTCCAATCGGGACCACTTTTTTTTTTTATATAAAAAAGGGCCATGAACTCTTTTTTCTTTGGGGTGTGTATAGAAAGATGCCGCCGAATAATGTTGTAGCAGCACACCATAAGCAAAATCCCTTAAAAAGGAGAGTTTTCCCCTTTTAGCTTGGATTGTGGAATCGAAATAGAGAGGAAGGGTAAAAGAAAAGGAGGAAAAGAAAGAAGGGGAGAAAAGGTAAAAGGGAGCTCTCTCTCTCTCTCTCTCTCTCTCTCTCTCTCTCTCTCTATTATCTTTTTTTTTTTCCTTTATGCAACTGATATTGACTGATATTGGCCAATATATTAGCTTTGATTATTATTTTATCGCTATCAATCAATATCAACCAATATTTTGGCGAGATCTTGGTGTCCACAATTGTATCAATACTTCATCGTAAAATATCATCATGGTGACCTCCAATAATGGTTCATATAGGCCGATAGTTTAAACCATGGATGTGGTTAAGATTAAATTAGATTAAATGAATACACTGGTGTTATGATGTGATTAGACATGACAGTAGATTATAGTTATATGTTACTAGATTATGAAGACTTTTAAATAAATGAATGCATTGCATATAAACTTATATGGAGATTGGGACTCAAGATAGATATATAAGAATGGAGAAACAGAATTCATAAAGCCGACCCCAACATAATTAGGATAAGGCTTTGGATAATGACGGCGATGATGCATATAAATTCACCTTTGCTTATACTAGAGGAGATTCTCTCAATTTATACACACCAATAACAATAAATTAAAATTCAAACTAAACATCATCAGTAAGGAAAAGGAATCCTAACTGTTAATCTCTAACTCTAACTATAACATACGGTCTCTAATCTCTAACATAACCGTAGTTATAAGTTATTATATTATATTAATTGAACCCTATAAATAACCATTACATATTTTTCGCTGAAGAAAAGTTAAGTCCTTGAATTTCTTCATCTATGCACCATATGTGAAATCCCGCAACTTTTTTTTTTTTATTAAAAATCTTCATTTGCAGATATAGACAACCAATTTTACATGTTTCGGCTTCCCACCAATAGGATAAAAGCAATACTATTACTAACTGAATATTCTATTGGTGACAACATAGACCAATAGATAGAGTGCAACGTATCCAAAAACAAGTGATCCTTTTAGTCCATAGATTGCAACA
This sequence comes from Umbellularia californica, assembly GCA_028538565.1. Taxonomy (NCBI): domain Eukaryota; kingdom Viridiplantae; phylum Streptophyta; class Magnoliopsida; order Laurales; family Lauraceae; genus Umbellularia; species Umbellularia californica. The sequence continues at coordinate 19,025,925 of JAPQWN010000002.1, forward strand.
AATATAGCAGTACGAAAACGTCGTGCAAACGAAAAGCTACAACATATATATATATATATACACACACAAAGACAAGTGATTCTTCTAATACATAAATTGCAACAGATATAGCAGTATCAAAACGTCGTGCAAACAGAAAGCTACAAAAGTTAAGCCTGCCTTATTATTGCATATGTTACTCTTCTTTATATTATTATTATTAATAATAATTTACTCTTGTACAAAGTGCACAACTCACTAAACCACCCATACACTCTTACAGGTCCCTAATCATCAGGGCCATATCTGAGATGAAACATTGGACGTTGATATTGACAAGGAGGTACCTCACCATTGAGCTAAAGATAAATTGGAATTATATTCTTTCGGTAGCAACTACAATAGCAATATTGAAACTAAAGAAAATTTCTCCTTTTTTTTTTTTTTGCTACATGGAGAACTCGAACTCACACAATCACACCGGTGTTTCTAGCAAGTTAAATTATCGCAACCACTTCCATAAACTCCACCTATAATAATGTTCACCAAACCCAAATACCCATAAATACCCCTACTCCCAAGAGTAATTATACAACACATATTATATTTACATGATATATCATAAATCTGTTATACGCAAGTGGTCCAGATGACCACACGTTTAATAATGACAGGTCCCTACATTGAGTCAATGTAGTTTCTTGATCCTCTCTCTTAACTCATGTATGTTGCACTGTCAGTTAGTCACCATTAACTCTCACGCATATCGGAGTATGTGAAGGCTTGATCAAGGTTTTTTTTTTTTTTTTTGCTAAAAGGCAATTATAATACATTAAGCTACAAGGTTTTGGATTCGATTTTGACCGGCGGTTATAATTTTGACGGCAAGTTATTCAATTTTCAAAACTTCTCTCCCCACTCATGCAACTACCTACTTTATCTCATTATAATCAAAACCACTTGTAACCACTCCCCACTTTTACTTTATTGCAAAAGATCTATTTCAATTAAGTTCTGCATTTCCCTTTCTACTCAAATTCTCCTCTTTCTGCCACTAGCTCTTGAATTGCAAAATAAGGTACTCTCATAACCTTTCTATTCTTTAGCTTTTTTCTTCTAAAATCTATGAAAATTTTAACACATGAATATTTAAATTACAATGTTGGCCATAAAAGCCCCAAAAGAGGAGAACCAAAATAGAAAAAAACAGTTGTACAAGCAGGGAAAAGAAAAATAGAGAGCTATCCAGTTGCTAGACTACAATACAAGAAGGAGCTCATACAACAATACTAAAAGGGATAGCAATAAACTTACACCAAGAGTGGAGCGACTTACTAGAAAAGGCTGATCTATCTATCTAAGAGAGAAAGAAAGGAGCTCAGATAAATAAATTTTCGCCTTCATCTGGGAGACTTTTAAGTTCCTAAAGATATGGTCATTCCTACATTTCAAATTACAAAAGCAGAAGTAAAGAGAATGGAGGAAGCTCCTTTGCAGGCTAGCTTGTTAGTGTTGAAGGAAAGTTCATACCAGATATGCATTGGAGAAATATAAAAGGGAGACTTGACTCCTGCAGGTTTCAAAACCCACGTCCAGATGGAAGATGCGAAAGGGCAAAGAAAAAGGAGATGCAGGTCTGATTCAGAGCTGCTTTTGTAGAAACAACACATAGAAGCTAGGCTGATGACAACAGATTGAACCCAAAAGAGAGTTGAAGTCTGCTGATGCATCAATCTCCAAGCAAAGAAGGAGACCCTTGGCTGTAGTAGAGAGTACCAAACTAGAGGAGCCCAGTCTACAGCCAATCTTCTTGAACGAATTGTCTGCGAAGCCTTTTTGAAAGATAGAGTATGATCAGGGTGATTTTTCCAGAAGATCCTATCCTCCTGAAGATGATTGAAGGATAAATCTCGCACTACCATGATTAAGAACTCAACAACATTGTTAGGGATGTCCGAGGGGATCATCCAACTGGAACCATCTCTAAGGAATGCAACCTTCTGGTTAGGAGGGAAAGAGAAGGAAGGGAATTTGGATGCTATGTTAATGTCGTCTACCCAAGCATCAAACTAGAGATCCGCAGACTTCCCATTTCTAATTGGCCATCTGCTACCCTGTTGGAGATGATGACCACATTTCCTAATCTTGCGCCAACTACAAGATCCAAATTTGGGAGTAGAGGAGCTCCAGATTGCTTTGTTTTTAAAATATCCGCACTTCATCCAATCAGCCCAAAGAGAAGAAGAAGAGGCAGCAGCCCAGCCCAGCTTGAGAAAGGAAGTCCCATTTTTGCTCCTGGAAATGTCTAATGCCAGGACCTCCTTCTGAAGTATGAAGACAAACCACATCCCAACGAATGTGTGAAGGTTTTATAGGACCCACTAGAATGGATGCTAATCTAATTAATTAAATCAATGCAGTGGATGTAACCAATCACATAATATAGAACTAGTAAATAAATCTACCAAGCAATCACCACAAGAAGGCAGACACAAATTTAATATGGAAACCATTTCCAGGGAGAAAAACCATGATCTAGAAATCAAGATTTCACGAATAGTCACAAGATATACTCACAGTTCCTTTACCTCAGTCTGTATCTCGACTTAAGGACTGCAGTTGTTCTTACATAACTTCCACTGACATGACTTCCAGCGTGCACCGTTTTCCTTAGTTGATCTCCTCACACCTTATCCACGAAGATGAACTATATTCTACAAGAGAGTAGAAGCAACAAAACATTGAAGAGCACCCATTCGAAACAATCTCTTAATGGCTCTAGAGAAACAAAGAAATCTCTCTTAGGGTATTCTAACCTCAGGTCAAGAGAGAGAATTAACTTTTTGTGTTGTATCTTTGGGTTGAGAGAATCACCCAATTTATAGCCCCAAATCCATGCAGGAAACTTCTAGTCATAATCCACTCAGAATAGCACTTATCCTCAAACTCTTTAAAAGAGTTCGGATCGGACTGGGCATGTCCGCCTAGCTCGTTATGTGTCTCGCTATACATTGTTTCGAGTGAATGAAATAGCCTGACATATATTGTTCTATCATGTCCTGCCCTACAGTCTTGCAGATTTGACTGTTGGTGACTTTTGGCCTTACAATGTGGTTTCTCCTAGATTGAGATGCCCCTGCTGACCAAAGAAAATTCCTCATAAGGATTTCCACAATATTTGTCACCGACTTGGTGAGAGGCAAAACCATAGCTATATGGATAGCCATACTGCTTAGAACATGCCTGGCAAGAATTCTTCTACCTGCAAGAGACAGTAAGTTGGATCTCCATCCAGCAAGCTTGGAGTGCATTCTGTCCAACAAAGAGTTGAAGAACTACCTTTTAGGAGAACCAATGATGAGAGGAGCCCCAAGGTAATTAGCAGAGAGAGGGTTTTCTATAAGATCGATCGACTCCAGGATTTGTGCTTTTTAGCCTCAAGTTACATTTGCCAATAAACAGTTTGCTTTTGGGAGGTTAATGGTTTCGCCTGAACTCCTTTGGTAATTTAGTAAGACATCTTTCAAGGCTAACAAACTTTTCTTTTGGCCTTTAAGAAAAAGGAGGATGTCAACCATATATAACAAATGGCAAGGGGTGCCAAGAACTTTAGAGGTGATAGTAAAGCGGGATAGTCTAAAGATCAAATCCAAACCGCTTATCATCAAGATCATAGCAGAATGTGTGCTTTTAATATTTTGGGATTTACATTATTTAACGCAAAAGTCTAGATTTATAGGTTTGATTTATGTTGCAAACCATATTAGTTCTAATAAAATCTTCTATGGTAAAGTATGTGATTTAGTGAGGTAACTATTTTAGCTCCTTATGAGATCCCTAATTGTGAAATCCAATCCTATGCTAATTAGCTCTCATAGGGATAGGGGGATAGCCTAGTTGAATAGATATGTCGTTTCTCACCCTACTATGGTGAAGTATGGGATTTAGTGAGGTAACTATTTCAGCTCCTTAGGGCTTGTTTGGATGTATGGTAAATTGAAGGATGGTGAGGTGAAGCATCAAATCAAGAGAGAATAAAATATAAGGTGTTATGATGGTGTTTTGTTTTTAGTTGTTTGGTATGAAATCTTTTTGACTTTTTGTATAAAAAAGTGGAGCTTTTTTGTCTTTTAGTGGAGAAAGGATGGTGCTTTTTTGACTTTTTTGAAAAAGATGGAGGGAATTTTGAAATTGTATACTTTTGATATGACCCATTGTCTTTTCTTATCTGGATAAAAAAGGCTTTACCTCACCTCACCTCACCTCACTTCACCACATATCCAAACACGCTTTTATGAGATCCCTTGTTGTGAAATCCAATCCTATGCTCATTAGCTCTCATGGGGATAAAGGGATAGCCCAGTTGATTAGATATGCCGTTTCTCACCCTACTATGGTTTTCTCCCTGCATGAGTAAGTTTCTCTCATTGCATGTGAGGATAATATGTTAGATATGCCGTTTCTCACCCTACTAAGGTTTTCTCCCTACAGAAGTAAGTTTTTGTCCTGGCATGTGCAAATAATATCTCCTAACTGAGCAGGTTTTTCTTCATCTATCAGCATGCAATAACTCCCCATGGCTAGAGTCTATCATAGGCCCTCCCTTAATCGCACTTACCCCAATTTAACAATCACAATGCATAATCCCCATCACCATTGGATTGGGTTTTTTTAAAAGAAGTGTATTATAGTAAGTTGTTAAATTTTGAGACTCTTTAAACCATGAGTTGGAATGATCCAACTGGATAGCTTTTTCTTTCCCTAAAATCTAATATACAATGAAAATTTTCTATTACCCTATTCCCATGATTGATGTACATCTAAGTGAGCCACACAAGAGGCTGAAATAGTTACCCACTCACTAAAACCATGAGAAATACTTCTCATAAGAGCTTCTTCTACGGCATGATATTATTGTATAACATATGTGATATGTGTAAATATGCTAATAATATTATATCGGCATTATTATACATGGGCAAGGCTCTCCTAATTAAGCACAAGCTTAGGATAAAATCCCATAAGCTCACGCGTGTGGGGCCCACCCTTGGTCTTTCCAAATGGACCAAGCACACAACCCCTCCTGAATTTCACATGTCCACCAACTTTCGGTGAGATCTGAATTTATTGGACCGTTGGATCGATTGTGTACTGATTTGAATGAACTGTTAACCATGAAACTTTTGGGGCTAAGATGAAGATGATAGAAATCATGGTTAAGTCGATCTTTCTCCGAGTATGGTCCTGGGCAGTCCTTGAAATTCCCCATATAGACTCCAAGGTGGGCCCCACCACATACTTGAGCTTACCTTATTTTAACCTTTAACTTAGGAGAGCTTTGCCAAATATACATAAGAAAATAATATATATATATATATATATATATATATAAAATACAGTGACATGCTACTGAACTCGGCCCTTTGTAATATATATATATATATAAAATACAGTGACATGCTACTGAACTCGGCCCTTTGTCACGAAAACATCGTTAAAAAAAAAAAAAAAAAAAACTACTGTTCCTAGTGCGGGAGTGCATAGTTCCCATACTATTCTATAGTACATATATAATAATGTAAGAACGTCTTAGTTGTACCGTTGTACTATACTTCTGACTTCATATTAAAACTTTGAACATATAGAAAAGTTCTTGGGAGGCAAACTCAGCAAACTCAACTAGATATTTATATACCATCTGCCAAGTCTTCTACATTCAACAAATCCAAGAAAAGTTTCGCAATTCTAATCAATCAGTAATTAACTCTAACACACAGCTGTATTATTATTGGGACATGAGAGATTTTTAAACTAGAATTGTCATTTGTCCTCTGAATAGAACCTGTTTAATTGATAAGACTAAAAGATGATTAAGACATACCATCAAAGCAAACCAGTACATCACATGAAAAGGAAAGAAGAGTGTAACGTCATACATAGAATACATTGATGGAAACTTATATGAAATGTGGTACAAACAAAACTTAAATAACTGTGGTGTCACGCTAATATCATATGTATTAAACAATCAAAATATAAATTAAAAAATAAATGAAACAAGTTAAAAAAAAATGCGAAATCCCCTATTAGACAATAATTAACAATCATTAAAGAAGGTAATTGTTTAATATAAAACTCGGTGACATTCTAATGTGTGGATTATAACATTTTCCGTGTAAATACTATAACAAAATACAATACATAAGTGTACAAAGTTGGGTTCCACAGATATAAGTTTGTGTATTGAGTGATACAACATAATTCGGTTAAGTTCTAAGTCCATGACCCATACACAAGAATAAAAAGATAATCACTCTAAAACTCATAGTAGTTACTACTTTAGCCCCCATGATTACTTTAACCAAACCCTTGTTGTAAGCTCAATCACTACCTTTTTTCACTAATTGTCAACACCATCATATGTACTATGTGTATATAACAGTGAGAAATATGGATTCCAAACAGACAAACACAAGCAAAGCTCCATCTAAGGTACACAGCGCCTTTATCCTAGACCATATGACCTGGTACCCCCATGTCTAAAAAGACGATAAATGAATGAAAGGTGTCGTGTGTATCAATCCTCACCATCGTACGCTTTGCGGAGCTGTAAGCTTATCTATTTCGAATCATATGGTACTTCATAAGGACGAAGATGAACACCAACTACCGTGAACCGAATGCATTAGTACGAACCCTATGAACCCAAAAACGATTTGAGAATCCTTCAGCAATAAAAACATCACAAGAAAGAAAAATGAGCGAGCTGCTTTCGACCCCAATGTCATTCAATGTGAGTGAATTATAACTGTAGACAATTTTCTCCACTTTCTTATTGACTTCTCTTTTGTAATTGAAACTTTCTTTGTCCCTCGTATATAAATAACTAAATAATAACGACAGCGCGCGCACTAAGTTCTTCATAAATAAATCCTATTACCTCACAAGTGCGAGTACTTTCGCAGCAACCTCACCTCCCTCACCCCTAACACACACAAAAAGTTAAAACCAAAACCCCATATTTCCAAATTACACACCATTTTAAGAAGAGAAGAATCTAAATTTCCCAAAGCTACCTCCAAGATCCACATAAATTACCAACATTTGCCATGAATTACAATAAGAGAAAGAGCACAAGATCAACTCAGACTAAGATTACAATAATATCGAGAAAGGAAGCGGAGTGATGTGAAATTGGAGTGTTTGGAGAGAAGAAGAAGAGGAAATACCTGGAATCGGTGGCGTACTCGTAGAGTTTTCCTTTGGTGGAGAAGATGATTAGAGCGACCTCTGCGTCGCAGAGGACAGAAATCTCATGAGCCTTCTTGAGAAGCCCCATCCTGCGCTTGGAGAAGGTGACTTGACGGTTGATCTTGTTCTCGATCCGCTTGAGCTGAACTCTCCCTCTACCCATCTTTCTCTAGGAAGGAGGAGGAGAAGAAGGAGGTGAGACGCAATTCGGACAATCGGGTCGGAATTCGGGTATGTGGGCGTCCTATACGGAGGAGGTTTTGAGGAGGAGGAGAAAGCAGAAGACAAAAAAGAAGTAGAAGAAAGATGATGATGAAGCAGGAGAGGAGCACGGTGTCATGAGTTGGTTGGGTATATATAGGGAAGGGTGGGAAAGTGGTTTCGGAGCGGATAGGTGGTTGGAGAAAACCGGAGTGGTTTTGGGTTGGGCGTTGTCGACTTGTGATTGGTGGAGGGGACTGTAGAGTCGTTAGCGGGGCTCAGTTTCGGGGAGCGACTAGCGAGTGGGCAGTCGTACACGTGGGGGGCGGGTGGGGTGTGGGACCCACGGTGTACGGACGGAAAGATGAGGTCCGTCGGAGGGACTGGTGGGGCCCACTTTGGTGCGCTATGTTCCTGTTTTGTTGTTTTTTCCTCTCATCTGAATGCCGCGTGAATGTGGCGTTACGGGCCGTTACAACCTACAAGTATCGGAACAGTACCGTACCGGCAGATTTTTGTTTTTTCTCCTATTTTATTTCATTCCTATTCTCGTGAGTTTGCATGAGGCTGTCCAGGCGTCCTCATAGGTATTCATTTATTTATTTTTATAGAGTTTGGATCTCGTGTTTCAACGAAATAGATTTTTTTTTTCTTTTCGGTATATCCTCGGACGCTACCCATATAAAATATCATCTTTGCTTTTTTCATTTCAAAAAAGCAACTAAAAGTGTGCAATTAACTTACATCACATTTTATATACGTTGCGGTTGGGGGATAAGCCGAAATAGTATTTTCATATTTCGTACTCACTGTCATAAAAGGGCTTTCCATCATATATGGTTTGAGATGACTACTTTTATGATGCACACACGAAACCCACACATATGCTCCCAAGATGCATTGCTAGTTACCATTCAATATGATAGATTTATTGCTAGTTACCATTCAATATGATAGATTTACTTGACCAAAGAAATGCTATAGACGTGTTTGGATAAATAAACAACATAATATCAGTAAATTTAAATATGGTAAGATCTCATTATCATTGGAAAAAAAAAAAAAAAAAAAACAGTTTCACATTGTTATATTGTGTTACTTATAGTGTTTGTCAATTTTCATAAATTTCAATATAGCATTAAAGTGTTTGGCCATTTATAAAAAGACTCACATGAAATAGAGAGAAAGTAATCAATTGACCTAATGCAGGACTCACTAATTAGTAGTCACAAGTATTAATAATTATGGTATGATCCATTTATTAATTATTAAAAAACCAAATCATTAGATGCTAAAACCATTAGTAACAAAGCAATGTTGTGGGTCCACCAAACGCTAGCAATTAACCTTAATGTAATACAACTAATGGTGATTATCACAAATGACCCTCTTCATTATTTTTATATATAAAATATTATCTAATGCCAGACATTATTGATGAATCTATTTATGATAAATCATTAGGGAACCCATTTTTTATGTGGCTAGTCGTTTTAATACTGAGGGAGCTGTCAAATAGTGAGACCCATTTAATCATGGCAAAGTAATAATTGTAGTCATATAATTCAATCTTGGTATTTACCATGCGAGTTGGGTAATTTTGGTAGTATGAGACCCACCTAATATTGTTAATCACGATATAAGCCCCCTTGTGCGACATTCGTTGGACTCACCTAATATTGATAGTTAATAAGGGCTATGTAATAGCGATACTGCTATATGACCCACATTAAATTTATAAGAACTGTTGGGCCAATTTACTATTAGAAGTCATAGCTGCACTCCTATAAGAATCATTGATGTTAAGAATTTATAGTGGGCCACTACAATTAATAGTTGATCATGAACTCTCTAATGGTACTACAAGTCTCCATTTGTATTTAGAAAAGATTATTTAACATACCACATATTCTTGAATAATCAAATACAAAGGTTTTTGGAATAAAATGAAATATTGTAAAATACTTTTTAAGCTATCCAAACACCTCCTTTTTAGTGAATATATAGATTATATTCTAAATTATCAGATAATATAGCAAGATCTTTTGAAATATCTTATTTCCAAACAACCCCTAAGAAAATAAAAAAAGATAGCCATGCCTGGGATGGAAAAAAGTAAAACCAAGATTCTTCTACTTTTTTTTTTTTTGCTCCGATAAATCCTCGAATTCGAGAGATCTCACACCATCTACACTGTAAGAAGAGGTCTCACACCATCTCCACTTTAAGAAGGGATAGACCCTTTATTGTTTTTGTAGAGAGAAGGTGCTTTGCCACTTGAGCTACAAGTAGATTTGTAACAAAATTCTTATACATAGACCTGTGCTTGTTGAAAAAAAAAAAAAAAAAAGTCAATAGCAAGAGTTAAATATCAATTCGCAATTCTAAGAAATTAATGTTAGTGGAGTAAATGGTGTTTTGTTTAACCCATCAAGATCGAGAAAATACTTTTTTACTTTTCTTAAAATAAAAAAGCTAATAGGAGAATTAACTTTCTTCTACTAAATAAAATAAAAACAAGAGAGAACAACTTCTATAGAGAAATGTTTTACATATCATGCTCTAACTTTTCTTTTCACATCGTGAAAGCTAATGGGAAGCCCTTTTATTATCATAAAAATGAATAGAACTCTTAATGCTATAAAAATGTGTGAAAAATAAATTATTTACTACAAAAAGTCTAGGGGATTTTACCAAAAAAATCACTTTACGTGGCCAGTACACCAAATATGGATCGAACTTTAGCCAAAGCTGCACCAAACAGGGAATCCGTATTGAAAAATAAACTTTTTCTTTTCTGGTGGTCGCTATCGACCTTCATTTTTTGTGTTGAGAGTCGACGGCGGCCCTCGCTTGTTTTCATTTTCTGGGTCGAGGGACGCCGTCGACCATAAACTAATATTCTTCCTTCTTCCTCTCTTCTCCAAACCCAATTCAATGTTGCTTAATATGATGATACACAATCAAATAAAATGATATAATATAATTAGTATGGGTCTAGCTGGTCTAGACTCTATATCCAGTAGGGTCGATCCAGGTGGGCTCGGGTCCTTTAAACTAGATCGGTGTTTCGAGTCCAGGTCCAAGTCCGGGTCTGGGTCTATCCTTTTACTTGGGTAATTGCTGCAGCAGTATAACCTGGTAACATGAATGTAAAAGTGTCAAAGAAGAATGATGAAGGACCCCTGTTTGTTATTAAAACTTGGAAGTGTCCACCTATTACATTAATGTAATAAGAGTGTCCAGCACCCTACCTCTTACTCTTATCATTACATTTATGAATTGGACTATTTGCAGACATCCACCCAAATTCTATACTAATGAAATACCATCCATCCAATTTGTCAAAAGATCTCCATATCATATCTCTTTTTTCCTTTTTTCCCATTTTTTTTTTTTTTTTTGTTCTATTAAACTCATCTACTGCGAGCAACCAACAAATATATTTGCATGAGTGATTAATACCTAAGATGGTAAAAAATGGTGGGTCTCGGAGAGAATGACCATTTCAAGTGATGCTTGGCTCAGTAACTGATTCAAAGATGTCCTGATATGCAGATCCTCTTGGATTAGTGACACCAAGACATACCCAATCACATGGCTAAATCGGGATTGGATTTGGGGAAGAGAAGAAGGAAGAAGATAATGAGTTTATATCTGCTCAGGGTTGACGGCGACCCTCCCTAGACGGCGACCTTCACTTGTTATAGCGAGGGTTGCCGTTGATCCTCAACACAAAAAATGAAGGTCGATAGCGACCATTGAAAAAAAAAAACGGTAAATTTAAAATTTTGTTTTTTCTGTACGGATTCCTAATATGGTGCAACTTTGGCTAAAGTTCCTTGCTTGGTGCATTGGCCACATAAAGTAAGAATTGCCGCTCCTTACTACTTAGGCATGAAGAAGTAGTTATAGCTGTCATTGGTACCATAGTCAACCCAAACTTCACTTGAATGGAAGTAGTACGAACCGTTGGACTGATCTTATGAGGTCTATAGTTATATTTTTCACACACATTGTATCCACTGCCTATATTCCGTAAAAAACTTAAACAATTCCTGAGTCCATGTAAAAGGAGCAAGTTTGATAACCTATAAAAGTAGACCCCATACAAGATAAATTTGGTTTTAGCAGTCGTTGGTACGATAGGAGCACGAGATCAAGTCCTTCGTAAGTGTAGCATGTGGAGATAATTCAAGAACCGCATTCAAATATTATTCTCTATGTACATTTTGTTGACGTCGACGTCCACCATCGCTTGTGGTCAAGCCCTCGCCCTCACTTTCACTATAAAATCATTGTTGTGTGGTTTCCCATCACCAATTGGCTTTGGGATAAGTGGTAGCTCAATGGGGTGTAAAGGGTTGGCAAACGGGTCGAGTCGGGCTAATTCGGGTCGGGTCATAGATGGATCTACTCTTTAGACCCCCAACCCGTGATCGACCCATTTTTTAAACGGGCTGCAGGTTTACAGCCCACACCCATTATACTTCGGGTTGGGCTAAACTGCCTAACTCGCAATAAATATGGGTTAGGTTAGGCCGGGCTGAACTGACTCGAGTCACTCATCTCTTGAATCCTACAAATATTTTCATTATTATTTTTTCATGCTTAAGCCGTTCTGCGTTGTACTTTAAGCACGGGTAGTCGAGCTATATAGGAAATCATTAATCTTTTATGATAATCATTATATATATATATAGTAAGGCTAAACCCCAAATAATATATAATATATGAAATTGATAAAAAAAACAAGTTATTATAATTCATAAGAAAATAACATTGTTAAGAAAAGACAAACGTGAGAAATCAAGCTTTGAGTTTGCAAATGGAAGAAAAGAATATAAGGCAATACTAGTTTAGCTAATTTCAATCTAGCCCATTGATAGCCATTCAAATTTGAGAATCACCATTAACAATAAATTTAAAAAGGTAATCATTCATATAGAATGCGCAATTCTATCATAGGAGAATGGTATTCGTGATAAAATGCATCTAGCACTATAATCTCAATGCAACAAATATGACATTTTAAATAACTCTAAGATTGAGCAAATTTTAACGTCCACTATTTAAAAAAAATTATGAATCTCTGATTCTCCAAATCAACAAATCAATGTTATCGAAAAAATAGGAAATTGGAATGTCATTAAGATTGCATATCTTTCTTGATCTCTTTTTGGCTAAGATCAAGGAAAGTCATTAAGATTTGAAATGGAAAAACTCTACATATTTCTCAAGTTAGCAAGAGGTTAAGAGTTAAGTTAACCGGGTTAGGTGGGCCAACCCTAACCCGACTCGTTTCTATACGGGTTAGGAAGACCCATATATGTGGCGGGTAGGGTTTGGCGCGACAGAAACGGGTCGGGTTAGGGTTGGGTCATCGGGTCGGGCCACATTTTGCCAGCCCTAGGTGTAAGATATTACAAGTGGTATCAGAGCCTAGTAGGCCGGGTGTTCAAGTCACGGGACACCGCGTTTTGTGAGTCACGTAGTAGGAGTCGCGGCGGGGATTGTTGCGCTCCTGAGCCGTCACCCTCATTATATGTTTCCCATCACCAATTGATCCTACACATTTTCCACCATTTTCTCAAAGAGAAAAGAACAGATATTTTTCATAAAATGCTCAAGTTTGTTTCATCTTTTCTCTGTATGTTTTTTGCTAAGCCTTTGTTTAGTTTTGTTTGTGTTAGAATACATAAGAATTCTACCCATCAAATGAGCTCCACTGCAACTTCACATTTTTAAAAACTTGAATTACTTGGGTGATAGATAGGCATTCATTTTCCATCTTCCATTGACTTAGTTTCCATTAAAGGAGAGTTATTTGATGGTCAATCTTAGATATTTACCTTTGATTTTTCATTTTCACTTTACGAACTCTTATGAATTCAAATATATGAATTACGTATGGCCTGCTCGCTTTATGTAATTGAATATCTAAGATTGCATTTGTAAGTGATTAAGAACCAATTGTGAACATCCAAAATGACCATCAAATGACCTCCCATTTAATGAAAGATTAATTAAGCTGGAAGGATGGGAAATTAATACCCAACAATCACCCTAGCAATTCAATAACGAGGAAAGACAAGGTCTCACGTACATCTCCACCTTATATTCTTCACTCTTAACACTATTGTTCATAGGTTTACTAATCTTGACATGAAGGTCATTTGAGGACAATTTCCTATTAACTTAGATATCCTCATGCATCTGATGCAAGCTGGCCCATAATATTAATGTGAGAAAAAGGAAAGAAAAAATTCTATCCATCAAACTTTTCGCACTGATCAAGCTTTTTTTTTTTTTTGCTTTAAAGGCAAATTTTATTAGAATAAAGGAGAAGGTGGTCAAAAAATAATCAACCCCAAGAGACAAAAAAACAGAGAAAGCAAGGCCAAACAAAGAAGCAAACAAGGCTCAAATGAAAACAAACAAAGAGGCTATACTTAATTACATTGGAGAAAACACTCCCAAAAAGTAAGAATATAACTGTTGGTTGCTTTTATGTATGGAATTGAGGTTAGGGTGTTAATGGACACGGTCTGAATTGAACTCATCCTGGATAACAATGGCAAGTTCAACAGGTTATTTTCAGGCCTGAATTCAAGTCGAAATACCTCGAGCCGGCTCGACCCATCGGGCTTAAAATGTTTAAACCGTATTAAAAAAAAAAAAAAAAACAGTCCTTTTTTGTGGGCCTTTATGGCCCATTCCATGTCAATTTTCATGATCTTGTGGTCCTGCTCCTTAAGAACTCATCCACTTGACTCGATTGATTAAATGGTCTTTCATGATCTAAGCGAATGAAATAAATGGTTTTTAATAGTCTTTTATGACCCATTATTATATATTAAAGACAAGGGTAGTTCAGTTGACCTAGAACCACGGTTTGCATTCGGAGATTGTATGTTCGAAACTGCACTGCCACACTGGGGCTATATGGGAGTTTGCACGGCTTCCCTTTGGGCCTGGAGGGATTAGTCCAGCCCAAATGGTTGGGAACCCTCCGATAGCAAAATAATAATAATAATAATAATAAAAATGGGAGGAACCCTTCGGACGTTATAAGGATAAATTAAATTCTATTGAAGAAGGGATCACCATTGCAATGCCAGTAATTTTGGTCTCGAGGTAAAAAAAAAAAAAAAAAATCCTTCTCTTTTTACTTGTTTTCTTTCTTGGTCAATAAACTGTTCTTGATTCTCCATGAACTCTAATGAAAGAGGTGCATATACGGCAACCAGACACCCTATGCATTAAACGTTCCCCAAAAAGTGAGAAGAAGACCTGAGTGGTCACAATACAATCACATGTTGAAAGTATGAGTGGTCACAATACAATCACATGTTGAAAGTAAGAGGAGAAAGTGAGATAGTTGTAGTACATGGGTAACTTTCGGTCAAAATCGGCAGTTGCAGTCAAAATTAACTTCAAAACCCTTTAATATAGTATAATAATTTGGGGATCTACTTGGCATTAATCAATTACCATTTAATAGCCCCACTTTATTTTAAAAATTCATTTTGAATCCTTTTTATCAAATTATAATAATGCATTACACATCTTATTTAGGATCAAAATCCAAAACCGTATCTATTTTCCCTTTTTTCGTTTTCTGTTGATGTCGGATATGAAATCCATCATAGTTCAGCCCCGATTCCTACTCGTTTAAACCCCTATCTACAAGCATTTAGAAAAGCAAAACCCTAATCTATCCTTTTTCTTTTCCTGATCTCTGATCAGTACTTGTTCAAGGAGATAAGCAAATCGGTCGGTTGGGTATTAGTGGCTAAACCCAAGCTGGACCCAAATTGTAGTTCTCAACAGAAATGCAGTTTCAATTGAGTAGGGTTGGCCCAGGCTGGCCTGGTACACATTTTGATTTTTATTTGATTTTTAAAGGATATAAAATATAAATACTGTATATATACTTTGAATATAGTATAATGTATACATGTAGCCCAAACCTGAACCTGATCCCATTTGCATGTGGGTTCCAAAATCTAGGCCGGAGCTTAGCCCAAATAGACAAACAAACCCAACCCAAATTTCACATTTTGTTCAGTCAAGGAATTCTGGTTCAGGTTTGGCTTAAGGTGCACCCCTTGGCTTTTATGCTTTCTTCTTTATTTCATCTTTTTTTTTTCCAAATAACGAAGAGTATGATGATGAACTATTGAGATTTATTTTTTTTTATGTTTTTTGCCTTTTTATGAAATTTAATATAGATTTTCGATTTTATCTTGATGGTGTACATCCATAACCTTTGATACGGATTATTATTATTATTGTTGTTGTTGTGCTTATTATGAAAAGGTTTTGGTTGTATCTTTTAGAAAAGCTTCTTATTGTATCCATAGTGACTGTTAAAGATCAAGACTTCCTAGTGAAGTCTTAGCCATTGATTTTGAGGCATGTCTTGGTCTTTTACTCTTTGACTCTTATTGTGAAAACTGGTCTAGATGGATGGGACTTCTAAGAAAAAAAAATCCAGTTAATATTTGCTTCTGTCTTTATTGTAACTTTTGTTGGAAATAGTCTATATGATAACTTTCCTTACTTAATGCAAACTCTGTTTTTCAATAATTTGTTTTGGAAAAGTTCTCTCTATCCTTCTATTAAAAAATGTTTCCACTTAGCATTCATTACATGAAGTTAAGGTTTTGTTATTTTGACTCCATTCAGAGAATTAGACCATCAAATACATGCATCATGCAGACTCTTCAGTACATCACAATTTCGTTATCAGAATGTTGTTGTGTCACAACCCCAAAATAGAAGATCATGGGGACATTTGGATTTCGATGCACAATGGTCCCACTTAACACATTAATTAATGGTCAAATCACTCATTGGGTTCACAATTATCATTCACATCATGAAAATCAAATTCGTTATTTGTAACTACTTTGATCAATATTATCAAGTAGGACATGTATGTCAATAGTAAAAACAATAAAGTCTATTACATAACTTTGGACCCACACATGTCCAATAAATTGAATAGTAACTAGTCAATGACATAAATAATGGTTATCAAGTAATCAAATCAGAAACCATAGCAAACAATCTTAACAATTAATTTGTAGCAACATGAATATCGGTGCATGATTATGGAAGTGGAACATGAATGTAGTTAATTGACTCATCTTAATAATGCAAGATTAAGGCATGGATCTCAAACTAAAGTAGGCATTCTTGTGTTAGATCACGAAAAAACGAGATAAAAATATCCCAAATTCTAGCATATTAGAAGCCAGGGAAGCGAGAACTCAACTATTTGCGTAATATGGTAGGGTTACTTACCAAGAAAAGATGACCAAAATTATTAAATGATGTAATAGATGATGCCCAATGCATTGGGTGCAAGCCTTGTAGCCTCCTATAACCCTCCTCCTCCTTAATGGTCAGATTAGTATTAATATGACCCCACAAATAAGAGTCTCAATAAGATTAGTGGATGTAGGTTCGACGAAAAAGTCTGTAGTCAGTATAACTCTTTGGGACTTGTCTATATAAGATAAGGGAGCCCTAACATTGGTATTATTTCATTTCCATAAGAGAGATAAGAGCCAAAGAGACCCATGAAAATTCTAATCGCCGAAACGCACGTAAATCTTCGGCTCATATCCAGGCGCGGGAGATAGGGTCATTGAGTGGAGAGTTAATTGGCCTTTCTATTTATTGGTTTTCTTTCATTGCATTTAAAGTCATTCCGTGGAAGTAGTAGGCATTGTTTTTTCCACATTGCATTAAAAGTCATATGAGTAAGAGATAGAAGAAGGTTTTATTTTATTGCCTAAAAAGAATGATTGGGGGAGAGATTCCTCATTGCTGATATGTGCTTAATGTGGCTCCAGAAAAATCCAAATTTGAGCATTTTTGTTTCAACTGCTATCCAATCTCAATGATATGTAAATACGAAACTTCAGATATAAATATCACGATATTTTACTGTGCAAAGTGTTCTTCACAATAACCAGTTTGAGCCACACTTTTGTGCGTCTTGCACAACTTGTCATACATGGGGCATCTATGTTTAATAGATTCCCAAACCAGTCTTTCCAATTGGGTGTAGTTTCAGATTCCCACCAATGAAAAAGTGATATTTGGCTATTTTAGGAAACAAACACATTCAGTTGATAAGATGGAGAGAAATGTCAGATTTGCAGTTGCCTGAAGAAGAATCTCATTTCAATTAAAGTTACCTGCACCAACAAATAACTAATATTTCAGATGTGATCTATCTAATAGTAGGTTTAACTCTGATCAGTAAATTAAGATAAGCACCAAGCTTCTCAAGAGCATGTGGTGATTACATTGAGAGAGGAAAATTGAAAATTCTACTCGAAACTAATTAAAAAGATGTACTGTAGCTTTAGATATCCATGTCTTCTTGAGCAAGTTAATTTTTATTATGTTTTGAAACAGAAGAGCAAAATCTCTCCAAACATATCACATATTGCTTGTTATGCATTACAACTGAAGGGGGCCACTCAGATGTTTTTCTATCAAAAATGCAGAGATGGCATACAGAAAGGTCTCCTTTTGAACAGGGAGACAAAAAATTAGACCCACCATATTATCATAGCCCTTGATTTAAAGCCTTAGGGTATGTTTCTTTACTTGAGTTTTTTTTTTTTTTAATAGGAATTTACCATTTTTTTTAAAGATGACGTGACATCTTATCTCTTGGCATTTGCAAATGCCATGCTATTTCACAAACATTTCAAAATTCTAGCCAAATAAAAGGTCTCAAATGACCTTTGAAAATTCAGGAATTTCAACCCCTTTGCTTTTGGTGAAATTTTGCTCAATTACTAGGGAGCATTCGGGAATTCCATAATGTTTGAGAATTTCAAAATTCTCCAAGAAAGAATTCCATGAATTCCACTCAAGAAACAAGCCCTTAATGTTGCATATGCAAATGATACCTACGTAAAACACATTGTCATATTTGTCAAAATTATAATTTTCACATGAGTAAATGACGTGTTTGGATCTTTTGGGCAATTTTCACAAAGTTCTCAATATGTGAGGGGAATTAGGATATGAAACTTTACGTCTTGATGTTCACCATAAAAGCATATTGAATGGTAGATCACCATAAAGATGTATTGGAAGTTTATCAATCGTCTGCGGGCCAGCACTTCAATCTCAGGAAAAGTCATGTCCTCTTCGGCAATAGCAGGCAGTCCTTCAAAGTCAGAGTTTTAAGATCCTTAGGCATTTCTCAAGCTTTCTTCCCGGTTAAATACCTGGGAGTTTCTCTCTTCATTGGCAGCCCCAAAGCTCATTATTTTGAGAGTTTGAAGGATTCCTTTAGGCAAAGGCTCTCTGGCTGGAAAAAGAATCTGCTCTCCTTTGCTGGGAGAGTCATTCTTGTCAAACATGTGCTTTAAAGTCTCTCTATGCACATCCTGCTTGTTCTCCCCATCCCTAGCCCAGTCTTCAACTTCCTTGAGAAATGGATGAGGAATTTTCTTTGGTCTGGGGGCCCTAATCATTCTAAGATAAGCCCCCTTAATTGGAATTCTGTTTGTTAGCCAAAGTCTGAAGGAGGGCTGGGCCTTCGTCCCTTTAGGGACCTGATCCATGCCAATTCAGTCAAGTTAGGCTGGGCGGCTCTCTCCTCTTCTTCCTTGTGGGCTACCTGGTTTAAAGCAAAATACTTCAAAGGCTTCTCTCCCAGGCACCCTTGCTCCCTCTCCTCTGGCTCTTGCATCTGGAGACCTATAAAGAGGAATTCGCAATTTCTTTTTCATAACAGCCTTTGGGTTTTAGGAGATGGGAAAAGTGTTGGCTTCTGGCATGACAAATGGCATGGCCCCCTTTCTTTGGCGCAGATCTTCCCTGAGATTCATTTTCCTTGGGCTAGTTCTATCCATGAATTCTTCTCTAACAACCAGAGGCTTTTGAGCCTCTCTCCCCACAGCAGGTGGCCTCATTCTCCTACTCTCTCCTTACCTCCTTCTTCCTGGCTGCTGAGCCAGATTTGCTGGTTTGGTCTAGCACGAACTCCAGCCACCTCTCCTTTACTGCTGCCTGAGAGTCCATCAGATTCAGACGCCCCCCGCTCCCTAGTATAAGTTTGCCTGGAACAGCCTCCTAAAGCCTTATACGGCTTGTTTTGCTTGGAAGCTGTTCCATAACAAACTCCCAACTAATGCCTGGGCCCAATCTATTGGTGTGCAGTTGGCGTCCTCCTGTTACCTCTGTGGCTCTCTCACCAAGAATCTACTTTCTCTATGTTCTTCCTTCGTCCTTTCATTGCCTCCTTCTGGGATTGGCTTCAGGCTAAAGGAAATTTCAAGTTTGGCCCTTCAAGCTCTGTCTCCTCCAAGTGGGACACCTTCTTTGCCAATTCCTGTCACAAAGCCAAGAAGGGCTTGGGAGCCCTCTTCATCATTGCCATCTTCAGCATTTGGAAGGTCAAGAAGTAGGTTGTCTTCAATAGTAAGTCTCCTTCTCTTGACTCTGTTGTTAACTTCTTTTTGATGGATGTAGCTACTTTTCTGAGGAATATGTCTACCCCTTTTATTAGCAACACTTTACATTCCTTTTTTCTCTTATGTAAATAGCCCTATCATCCTGTAAGATAGTGCTTGGTTCTCTTTATTTTGTGTTTTTCTTTGCCCTATTTGGCCTCCTTCTGGTTGTTTTTTGGCTTTTTTTGTGGTTGTTGTTTCTCTTCCCTTTTTTCTTCTTAATTTAATTTTACAATTCAGAAAAAAAAAATGGTAGATCAAGAATTGGAGTGTCCAGAAATTAGATATATAGATTGGGACAATTGGGACTATTTTACAAATTTACTCAAAGTCTATGGAGATTTAAGATGATCAACTTAAAGATTTTTGGGTTAATTAGTTTAATAAACAAATTGAACGGTTTGTATTACAAATATGGGGCCCACAAGAATGTGACCCTCCGCACGCAAAAAAATGAATTTCCCATGATCTTCCTCCTCTCTTTCCCAAACCCAATGTGGTTTTTAACTCAAACTAGGCTTCATCAGATCTGAATTTTTTTTTTTTTTTTAACTTCTGAAACTTGAAGAAATGTGGCTTGAGGAGATTTGTAGGATTCTGGTTTGGGATGAAGAAAAAGGACATTGAAATCCACATTTTATCTAAAATATACCCTAATCTCCAAACCGAAATGGCCTTTTCTTTCTCTTGATTATTGTGTTCTTTCCTAGGAGAAATGAAAGAAAAAAAAAAAAAAAAAAAAAAACCTATATTAGGATGCAATAAAGTGAAGAAGATTTGGCTATAAAAACCAACTTCAGATTTTCTTTTGATATTTGATTTGTAACTTGTATTAGGGATGTGACACACTCGAAGATATTAGGCTACAAAAACTCATTTTAGGTTTTCATTTGTTCTTCCCCATTGGGTTTGGGGAAGAGAGGTCGAGGAAGATGATGGAAAACTATTTTTTTTCCACGTGCGGACGGTGGATATCGACCTCCCCTGTTAGGGAAGGTCTATGTCTACGCAGATCTCATTTCACATAAAAAGACGGGAAGTACAGGAGAAATTAAGAGGGCTTTTTCGATGTTATTCTGTATCTAAGGTATTTGTTTTGGTAAAATTCTCAAATTTTAAAGCTAACTCAAAAGGCAGACTTGCAAAATACAAACACAAAACTCTAAAAAGAATTTAAAAGTTCAAAATTAAGGGCCGAGATCATTTGATCAAATTTGTCTTGACATTGCACTTACATCTTGTTTTATGTTCAAAACCATCCATCATCAAGTGGGCCTCACATGGAAGTAGACCCAGATGAAGGTGGTAGTACTCTTTCTACTGTGAGTGGGGGCAAAAGGGCAGAAACATTATCAGCAAACAATATTAAAAAGAGAGAAAGGAAAGATGGATGTAGAATGGAAGAAGCCTCGCAGGTCACGAGCAGGTGTAAGCTATTGGTTGGTGGGTTGGGTATAAGAGAATCATTGGGTGAGGCCAATGTGGGTGTCATTTTCTCTATATAGAAATCTGGTACCTATAGATTCCTAATGGGATCCATACACTGCCAAAACATGGTCCCAAGTGGCAGACCAATACAAACATGTCTTCTAGTGTCTGCCCCATGTCAGTCATTTACGATTCTTGGAAGTTATCATGTCTAGCTCACATTGATAGATATGGCCATTTGCGATGTAAATATAAGCTTGCAACAAAGGCATCTATCGCTAAGCCCTAGCCAAGAAATATATATATATATATATATAAATATATATATATATATATATAATAATATAATTGTTTGTGTTTTCTTTATAATACCATTGATAAAAATAAATAAATTACTAAGTGCTTGTTGTGCGCGTGCGTGCAGAAGCGAATACCTGCGATCGATCAATCAATCAAGCCACACAAGAGAGAGACGAGAATTTTACGTGATTCGGCAGAATGCCTACGTCCACACCAAAGAAAGTACAGAATCACATCTTGACTCTCTTCAGAGTTTAGGATTACAGATTACATGGTATACATAATCTCCGCTTTCTTGGCCCCCCAAAAAAACTCTCGTACAATGACCAAAATACCCTTGACCCTAAACCCGGTCATTGGCTAACACAATGAACCAATCCGGCGAACCCGAAATACAAAACATAAACCCAACAAAGTGCTAATAAAAAAAAATACACCGAACAATAGGCCCCCCGTGAAGCCCCGGCAAGAAAAAAAATATAAGCAATAGTAAAAACATATAAATGGCTCATACCAAAATGAAATCCCCTTTAATTTATTCAGAAAAATACTGAAATATTATTTTAAATATGTAAATTTCATCTTCAAAATCTTAGTCAATCTTGGAGAGAGAGATGTTTTCTGTTTCTACCTTTTAAGTTGGCATGTGTGAAACAGTGGCCAGGAGATTTGTGGGATAAGCAGTTGACAATTGATAGAATAATTGTCTCCCAAGCATACCATCAACTTTTTGCCTTTTCAATACGATAAGCAAAAAAGACTATTTCCCATAAATTCCTAGAAGTTAAGAAAAGGCCTATATTTATTAAGAATCAACAACAAAAATAAAGCGTAGTAATATTATTCGAAATTAGGTACCTATAGTAGTTTTCATATTTGTTAAGGTTATTGGAACCCACAAAGATGTTGGTAATACCTACACATGAACATCTAGATCCTACGCCAACAAATTAACACCAGATGGAGCCCCTCCTACCAAGCTTGTTTGTATTGGTTGCACCCCTGGGCTCAGTTTCTATATATATGGGTCCATGTACTATACTCAAATGCTCAGACAAACTAGCATCTCTCTCTCTCTCTCTCTCTCTCTCTCTCTCTCTCTCTCTCTCTCTCTCTCTCTCTCTCTCTCTCTCTCTCTCATATTTTGCATTTTGATTTTGCAAGTCATAAGTGGGTTTTGCTATTGGGTCCTTAACAGGCATTGAGTTCATTGTTGATTTTTGGGCCAGCACACCCAGATTAACATTAGATTTAGCTAAGTTTCATTGTATTTTAGAGATAGATTGGTTGTTAACCTGTTGTTGACTTCGTCCAGCCAGGTGGATAGCGAAAAATGCCTCAGAAAAAAGCAACATTGTAATGTGCTACATGTGACCAGTGACATGGAATATAGGAAAGAAAAATATTTAAAGGATAGAAAATAAGAGATTTGAATTGGGACAAATCAAGTATTTGCCCAAGTTGTGGGGTCCACTTAGGGTTGACTTGGACTAGGTCTTTGTGTGTTAGCAATAGGTCTTTTAACCTACACACAAATCTTCTCTTCTTTTGTTACAATAGGGATTTAGACATACACTCTACATATACACCCATGTTCCTAACCAGTTAGGCTACAACTAAGTTGAGTCGAGTTTAATTAAAAGTTCGAACTTGTCCCCAACATGCACAACTCAAAATTGGTTTTCGTTTGAGTTAAGACATGCAGGTTCGGACTTGCCGTACACCAATCCATTTTCACTATGGATCTACCCAAACTCGCCTTGTTTCCCTCCAGATCAGGAGAGAGACTAGGCTACAAATTGCTTTTGTTTGGACACTGGATGTAGCTCAGATGGTTAGGGTTAGATAAAATCAACTGCACCCTAACACAGACAAGTGTATTTGAATTTGAGCTTTCCATGGAGGAAAAAAATAAATAAAAATAGAAAAAGAAAAGTAAAGAAAAAAAAAGAATTAGTTGGGTTGGGTCAAGTCGTTACAGACAGGGTGTGGAGTGTGATCCAATTTAGTACATCCAGACCAGATTTAATCAACTCTGGTCAGGCCCATTGTTAGATCCACTTGATATTTTGGCAGCATATCATTTTAGTTGGAGATAGAAATGGACCCGAATTTTTTTTAAAAAGAGAGTAAAAGTTAAAAAAAAATTGGACATGGTTACAAGATTTGGGCCCATTTTTCTTTCGGGTCAAGGTCCACTGGGTTGACCCGAATAAATTTGGGTCTTTGTCTGTGTTTTCTAAGGACCTGAATCTCCATGCCACCTTCATCTATTTAAGTATTTGGGCCTCGAGTGGTTTTCTTTTACATTTCTTTGTTACCCCAGCTTTGTGGGGCTGGGGTAAGAGAGCCCACACAAGTGGGAAGAGGAAGCCCATACGGGTGGGAAGAGAAGCCACAGAGTGAGAAAAGTGGCATATTCAGGGATCAAATCTTGGAACTAATCCAATGGTGGGTAAAAAATGGATTGGGTTAATTATAACCAATTATAAGAGCATATATTGATTGATATTATAATCGATTTCAAATTAATGAAATGTATATGCTTTATACTCATAAAAATGAATTTATGTAAGGTTACTCTCACCGACTAAATGTACTACAATAATTATCAATGCTACAATCGTTAGAGAAAAATAAGTCTAAGCCTTTTGAAATATGCATATAAGAGTAAAGAGACTCACAATAGTTTTTTTTTTTTTTTTTTTTTGAAGACTTCTTTCATTTCACTTTCAAAACTTACGATGGTTGGAGGACTACTGATTTTGAGGACATGAAAAGTAATGAAATGAAAAAGTGCATGATGTATCAATAAATATTCAAACCACGCGGACCTATTTACAAACCCTACAAACATTCGGTGGATATTAAATAAAAAAAAAAAAAAAAAACAAGGATAAAGCCCACCCAACTGATTGTACATTGGCGAGGCGAACTCAACTATAAATCCAACTCATTATTTATAAATCTTAGAAACCTTAGGGGACATTATACTTAAAAAAAAAAAAAAAAAATGAAAGATAAACCCGACCCAACTGATTGTACTTTGACCAGGCCAATTCGACCATAATTCAACCCAGTAAGTTCGGGCTCAGGTTGAGACTTATATTGATTAAGTCATACTGTGGGCGGGTACTATGATACCACTACATCTAAGGTGCTTTCTTAAAGACAATGATTTCCTTAATATTGGAGGTGGACTAATAAAAAAGCTTGTTCCCAGATGGAATGCCTCTAGCAATGTCTTAATGGGTCCAAACATCAAAGAGATGTCAAACCAAATGTCCAAACGTCTTGCTGGACATTGCTGGCTGCCCATCAAAGGGAATTTAGGGATCACAGTTTTAGTCTTCACTTACATAGTTTTGTAAGAACTGCCAATGGGCCAAGAGTCTCTTTAACATGAGAAGTGAAGTGGATAAGTGGGTTGATGTTGAGGTAGAGTGCTTCAATTCACACTTGGTCTGAATCAACTTTTATTCAAGGCAAGAGGAGTATTTGTGATTGACTTGAAATGGACATACGCGTGCCCGACAACAGTACTTCATTTGTTGGGCCAACTCATCCAAACAAGGAAGGGGAGAAAACTTAAACCGTTAGGGCCCATTTAACTTCACTTTACTCTATTTTTTGCCTAACCAAATAGGCTCTAGAAAGAAAAATAATTAAAGGCAATCGTCCTTGATTCAAGAATTGAAGCTAAAGTTCCCAAAATCTAATGCATTTGTTATGATTGGGATTAAACTCAAGAATTCTATGTGTGGTTCTAAAAAATCCTCTTGATTGATAGGCAGCTGCTTCAACAATTAATCAATTATCTACTAATTCTTTCTCATTTAATGTGCAGTAAGTCTTCCAATAGTGGATATAGAAGACAAATAGAAGATGCTATAGGTTGTGGAGGGTGGGCTGTTCTTGCTTCTTGGGTTGGCCATGGTTTCTGCAGACAAATCTCTTTGAGAGACCTGCTTTACTAGCAATTTATATGAGGAAGGAGATGGTGAAGTACCAAAAACTCCAAGGGGTAGCTCAGTTGGTCTAGGACCACGGTTTGCACTCGGAGGTTGTAGGTTCGAAACTGCACTACCACACTGGGGCTACAGGGGAGTTTACCCGGCTTCCCTCTGGGCCCGGAGGGATTAGTCCAGCCCAAAGGGTTGA
This sequence comes from Umbellularia californica, assembly GCA_028538565.1. Classification (NCBI taxonomy): domain Eukaryota; kingdom Viridiplantae; phylum Streptophyta; class Magnoliopsida; order Laurales; family Lauraceae; genus Umbellularia; species Umbellularia californica. Next base: position 19,051,739 of record JAPQWN010000002.1, read on the forward strand.
GAACCCTCCGATAGCAAAAAAAAAAAAAGTACCAAAGTGATTTTTTATTTTTTGGGTGATTAAGGAAGATATATAGATTGCTTCATACAAGAGATTTTAAAAAATGGGTTTGGCTCATTAGTAGGGATTGCAATTCCTGAAACTCTAATTCTAATTTGAAAATTCACAGTCCACAGTTCTACACTTATTCTAATTTGAAAGTTCATTACGGCAGGATCAGTTAATCCAGTTTTCTATTCGTTTGATTCGATTTGAAATTTGAGTTCAATGAGTTCAATGCACTGATTCAAATATATATAATGCAATGCAGTTTGGCAATGATTTATATGAATTCTAGGCATAATTTAACAAATATGTCATTTGAAAATATAGAGACTTTTACTAGAGTTCTAAGATTTACAAACTACTAAATATATATATATATATATGAAGAGAAACAAATACATATTTAAAATAACCTTTACAAAAAATTGTCAATCATGAACTGAAAAAATTCAAATATTTAACCTCCGTTTTAGAATAAAATAAAGGCAAGGCACTCCTCAACTAAAGCTTCGCGCTTGTGAGGCGCACTCTTGGTCCATCCAAATGGATGGAAAACAAGAGCCCCCTAAATTGCACATGTCCACCAACTTTTGGACAGATCCAAATTTACTGGACCGTTGGATCGATTGTGTACCGATCCGAATGAACTGTTGACCATTAAAGATTTGGGGCCCAGATGGAGATGATAGATACCACGGTTAGGGTTGATTTTTTTCGCAAAGATGAGAGTTCCAGGAAGTCCTTGAAATCCCCCATCCCCACCCCCACCCCCACCCCCACCCCCACGTGAGTCCTCAGGTGGGCCCCACCACAAATTTGAGCTTACCTCAGCTTACCTTAGCCTAGGAGAGCCGCCCCAATTCAATTAACAGTTTGTCTATATGGACAAACTCATGGACAAAATTTTGGACAAACTGTCTACATGGCGTAATGTGATTGAGACAATGCATTTCAACTTTTGAGAGAGCCCAATCACGATGCACCACGTGGACAGTTTGTCCCAAATTCTGTTCATAGAGTTTGTCCAAATAGACTTTTTGTTCAATTAAATGAACAAGAGTTTGTCCAAATAGACTTTTTGTTCAATTAAATGAACAATAGAATTCTGGACCCCACATATTTCCATTCACATGTGAGAGTGAACCACTATCTCACTACCTTCCCTTTCAGAAATGGAAATCCTCCTTATCACATAAAATCATTTCATCCTTTTTTTCATGCAATAAGTATTGCCATACAGCAAATTCTATCGCGAAACCCTATAATTAAATGAAAATGCTCTTATTCTGTCTCCTTTCCCCTAAAAGCCTAAAAAACCAGGTCCAACATACAGACACATGCCCAAGTGTTGCCAACCAGTTCCATTTTCTAACTGATACCAAGTCATTTAGATTGAGAATAGCCAAAATATAATAAATGTAACATGGTTACACAACCTCTACATCTTGGCTACCAATCCTCTTCCACTCAGAGAGTTTTTCAAGTATCACAAGGATATTACAATTACTAGTAACATTACTTTTATTTTGTATCAGTACTTGATGTTGCAAAAACTAGAGTCTTGTGTCTAAGAGAAGACAATTTGCTCTACAGATATCTGCAATCATTTATAGAATATCTAGATAGTTCAGCACTCATACCATCCATCCTGGTATGAAAGTGGTGGCATTTTGTGCTGGGGTTGCAATGCTAGTTTGTTCAGCGCTGACTGGATGATATCTGCAGCAGACAAAAAAGAAAAAAGCATGAACACAGCGTGAACAGAGGTCTATGGGGCCAGAACTGAATGCATGATTGACAGGGAGACCATTTGTAGCAGCCTACTGGGCCAATATAGAAGAAGGCTCAACCATTGATGCCTTGAATGTGTGCCATTGGCTGTTTTGTTACTTCATATAAAAAAAAATGTGGTGTATAACATGGGGCCTGCTCTGCTAACAGTTCTGAGCAGACAATGAATGGAGTCTATAGCTTGCAGACCCACTGGACTGGGCCAGAACCGCAAATCAGCAATCACATGACGTTTGTTTGCTCGGTATTGAATTCTTTGGAACTCATGGTAAATTGAGTTCTGATGAAAGAACATGAAAGAGGTGAGTAGAGATACTAGGTGGCACTTTTCTAAATTTGATTTATTAGGGTGATGGCAAAGTAATCATTTTCAACCAAAGGAGTGAGCATTTGATGGGAATTTGTGGATCTTTACCCTTACTTCTTTTAACATTGAGCCCCTCCGAAAGGAAGACATTGCATAGAATTCCTAGAAAATTAATACCCACCAAAAATATGGGCTCTGGTGTAGAAGTAGAAAATCTTGGTAATCAAACAATATTATTAACCATAGATTATTTATTCTTCTTATATATATACTATTAGCAGATAGCCAGTGAAGTTGAATGCATAGAAGACATGATGTAGTCTTACCTTATTTGTGGTGCAGGATCACTTTCTAACGGTTGGAAGAAAGTCTCTGTCTGAGTGGGTTGGCGGCTGCAGGGTATGTTCTGTCCACTATTTTCCCATGAGAGCTGAAGGATATTTCCAGTTTCAAATTCCTCCAACTGACAAGAATGAAACTCTTAATCCCACTTCATTGATGACTCAAACATCATGAAATTGAAGATGCAGTAGAATTTAAGTAAAAAAAGAAAAACGGATGATACCATTATATGAAAATGTGACAATTGTAAAATGTGGAACTGAAGAGGTCAATATAAGGTAAAGATCAACGAGCCATTGCCTAATAATCTATCCTTTATTAGGGAATGATTACCTACACATTATCCTAATAAATTAAATGTTTGGAAAGTGATAATTCCATTTAGATTTTCACCTCATACCCTTCATTTCTCACCTCTTTAATACTCCATCAATTAATCTTGGGAACTTAACACCAAATAGGAAAAATGGTTAAATGGGCCATGAATGAAATCTTAGGAATTTAATATCAAATAGGAAAATGGGCTCTTATCTTCTTTCTTTGAACTCAAGTTCTTTACATGTATGCAACTTCCACAACATGATATGATGTTTGGACAAGAAGAGTTACTCGGCCTACTGTTCTTATCAAATATAAGAGAGCTTTGAGGATTAATTGCAAAATTAAGAGGGCTAATCTAAAATAATTACACTCATTGAAAGTTTTCAACCAGAAGTGTTGGCATGCAAAAAACCACAAATGCACCCCAATTAGGTCAACTTTAATCAAAGGGAAGCATGAAGGTCCGCATTACAAGCAAGGGGCAAAGAATTCACAATGGATGTGTTCTTCAAAGTTCCAGAGCAATCCCAAGTCATTTGGGTCTCCAAACCCTAGCTCTTAGACATAGACTGAAATTCTACCCTCGATCAATCCCCAATGGTCAAATCACTTTGAAGAGGTGAAACACATGCTTCCAAGTCAATCAAGAGACAATTGATCTCAAAGTCCAAGCACAGAACAACTGAAGGTCCGCATTACAAGCAAGGACTCAGAGATACTTCATTCAGTTGAAAGAATCTCAAAAGAGGCTCCAGAAGTCATTAGAAGCTCAAATAAAGGCTTAGCACTGAAAATCAATTCTACATCTGAGAGCTTCACAAATGCTCAGGCATAGACCCGAATGACAGTGGTTTAACTATTCCAAAGAGTCTGATCAAGGTGAATTCTTCTCTAGGGGCAAAGAATTCACATTGGAGGTGTTCTTCAAAGTTTCGGAGCAATCCCAAGTCATTTGGGGCTCCAAACCCTAGCTCGCAAACATAGACTGAAATTCTACCCTCGGTCAATCCCCAATGGTCAAATCACTTTGAAGAGGTCAAACACATGCTTCGAAGTCAATCAAGAGACAATTGATCTCAAAGTCTAAGCACAGAACAACTGAAGCCAACCTTAAGTCAAATTGTGTAGACATAGAGGGGTGAGATCCATTCTAACTAACTCCCACAACAAAATCCACTCCAAAGCCCAACGATAAGTTGTAGATGTATTTTCCTAGGATTTGGAGGCAATTTGAGGTCATTTGGACCCATTTCTTAGACATTGTCCCTTTATGTTTGGCAAGTGTCAAACATAACCTACTATGATCCAAATTGACTCACTTCTGAAGGTCAAATCATGATGGAATTTTCACTGATGATCAATGACAGGTTCAAAAGAAGTTTCCCACAGTTACAAAGCTATCAGAGACCATTTGGACCGAGACCTAGTTCAAGGCAAAAGCGAAGAGTCATAGAGGCTAAAGGTCACTTCCATAGGTCAAATGACAGTGAAACCTTCCTCGGATTATAGTAATTAGCCGAAGAAGGGTTCCTCAATGTTTCAGATCAATCGGAGATCATTTGGGCCCACTTTCCACATATTGGCTCCCTTTGTCTGACAAAAACACTGTTTGTTGGACATAGCCCCACAGAGTGTGTTTTGGTGCACTTTTTGAATTGTCTCCCTGGAACCGCTGCAACTTCCTTCCAGGTCTATAAATAACCCTCATGGTCGTCCATTCAAGGGATTCCACACTTCCCAGAATTCCATTTCTTCCAGACTCACTTCAGACTTAAAGTTTTTAAGTAAGTTATCTTCTCCTTTCAAGTCTCTCTTATAGAAAGTGAGATTTTGTTTGGAAGTGCTTCCACAGATACACTTAGCCTCTCAAATCTAGTCCTTAACCCTTTGAAGTGTTCCTCCAGGCAAGGGTGGACCGACATGTAGGCTTGCGGGCATGGCCCCCCTTAAGTTTTCAAAATAAAATTTTTTGCCACTAAATTTTTTGTAATTTTTTATTTTGACCTCTAAATTGTTAAAATTTTCTTTTAATAATTTTCATTTGGTCCCCCCTAGTTCCATTTTCGGGGTCCGCCCCAACCTCCAGGAAAGAGACTGAACTGTAACGTGGCCTTCCCACCCCTTGTCAACACCCAAATTAACGACTGTTCAATCCTCTTTTGTCCTTCTCACTCAAAGGAATAAGTGTGTCTCTGTTTAAGGCTCGGTTGTGCAAGCCCTTTCTTGGCTTTATTCTGGTTCTCCGTATTGGTATGGCCCAGAATGACACAACCTTGAATCCCCACTAGTATACATACCAGTGACTCCCTTGGACTGCACATATACAGTCCTTGATAAATGAGTGATGATCTTCAAAGATTAATGTTAGTTAAAACCAGTTTCTAACTGTCCTAACACTCAGTAAGGTCATCCTAAACCCATGACAGATGCATTATCTTAGTGGCTTGGGGAAGAAATAGAAGGAGAGATATAAGGCCCCGTCCCGAGTTAATCAAGATTAACTCTAGTTAATTGAAGTTAATGCTAGTTAATCATGTTTAACTAGACTAATGATGGTTAATGATTAAATCCAATGAAATTAGTCTCAAATGAACTTAATAAAGTGATAATGAAGAGATTGAATAAATTGAATGAGAGTTAGGCTTGAACTAAGAGGATAAGACCTTTTTCGTAAATACGGATTTATACGTATTTTGTCGAATACGGAAACTCTTAATACCAACGCACGTATCTTGACTAGTACGTCAACTTTCGTAATAAACTCGAAGTCGTTTGATGAGAATCCAGTCAAATGACCCTCCATTTGACTCAAAGTGTAAATAACCTTGATTGGGTGGACTTTAATGCAAAAAGAGGGCTTATATAATAGAGATGGGCTCCTTTGAGTTCATTTCACCTAAAATCCATTGCAGAGAAAAACCCTAGACAGTCTTCATCTTCTTTTCTCCTTTCTCCTTCCATTTCTCTCCATCTAGAGTGAAGATTGGAGGCTTGACACGTAGTTGGAGTGAAGCTTCTTCCTTCTTCATCTTCTTCCTCATCTTGTTTCCTTCCTTGGAGTGTCAAAACTCAGGAAATAACTCAAGAATTCCTTCTTGGAGCTACAAGGCTTGGAGTTTGGGGGTTTCTCATCTCAAGTTCAAGCTAAGTAAGGATTTCTAGCCAAAAGACTTCAAAAGGCAAGTATAAATACCTATTTATGATTGAAATGCTAGATTACAAGTTTTCTTGAATGGTAGGAGATGGGTTCTCAACCCATTCTTTGTTATAGAATGGAAATGACTGATGGCTACTCTAAATGAGTGAGTTTTCTTGGGTTCTTTAAGTTATTGAAGAAGTTTAAGTTTGAGAAACTCAATTTCAGAAACTTGCTTCAGAAGTTCTGAAGCTCGAAAATGTCATTCTGGGCGAATTTCGGCTAACCGCGAAGCCAACCGTCGAAACTTGTAAAATGGGCGAGCGTCTGGAAAGCTAACCGCCAATTTTCGGTTAGCCGAAATTTGAATTTCAGCTAGCCGCTAGGTAACCGTGAGGTAACCGAAATTGAGTTAGAATTTCTATCAAAAATGCCAGCTTCTGGAAAGCTGACTGTAAGCTAACCGCGAAATGACAGTTAATCGAAATTGAAATTTCGGCTAGCCGCCAGCCACATTCCGGCTAGCCGTCGACCAAATTTCGGCTAGCCGCCGGCCAAGTTCCGGCTAACCACCAGTAGACCTGATACTGGCCAAATATTAATTGTGAGTGAAAATTTGGCTAATCGATCGGACCTAACAGTCCGATCGATCGGGGGACTCAAATTGAGTCCAGTGGATTTTGAAATCGTGGGTGAAAACTTTAGGAACTAAATGCACACATTAAACATATAAATGTGATGTTCATCGATAATAACACGTACATTTGGTAACCAATATTCACACCTAATTAGTGGTCTAGATGTGAAGGAAAATTGAGTTGAAACGGAATTAGATAGGGAATTTCTAAACACAGTGTAATGATTAATGATACAATGAAATAATGAACAGTTACTAAAGGTAACAATGTACTGATTAATGATACAACGAACAGTTACTAAAGGTAACAATGTAATGAATAAATGCAATGAACTAATGAATAATCCTGCTGCAGCAGATGATTGGGGTGTTCCGGAGCTTCGTAGTGATGCCAGTGATCTTTGATCAAGACACTGGTAGATCCCACACATAGACTGAAAAGTCAATGATTTGATAAGCCATGTAATGAAAAGTGAAATACATCGGACTGAAGAGTCCCATAAGCCACTTAATGAACGAAATGAACGAAATGAATGAACACTGAATGAAATGAACTGAATAACACTTCCTTTGGGAAGAAACTGAATTGAATGATGATAATACTACTATTGTAGTTGAAATTAGTCATTGATTATTGATTAGCTGCACTGTACAGGATTTTATACTGTTCTAGATTTAATTGTCTAGAGTTATTGCATTGAGAAATGAACATGCTTAGCATGATTTATCATAGATTGTTTATACATTGCTGAAACATCGTGTTCATAGTGTTATTGATGGCATTACAGGCCCAGTTGCCCTTGCCGGTCTTGCAGAGGCCGCGCCGCCTGCGGAGGAGGCCCATCCGTTCCTCCAGGAGGATTAGCGGAGTGGGCATAGTTCGGAGGGCATTGGTTTTGAATATTTTGGATTTGTTTTGGGAATTATTTTGATAGATACTTTTGTAAATCATTTTTGAGATGTAATTAAATGTCCCCTGCATTGTATTGTGAATATGCAGTGGTGGACTTTATTGGACTATAATTTTGTATATGTGAACTTTACTATTAATGTAAAGTTACTTGTTGTCAATGTATACATGTATTTCGCAAAATGTACATTTGACAGGTATGTAGGTTAGATCCCTTGTAAGTCTTGTCTTAACTTCGGTTAATTCAGGATTTGCGGGAGTAAGTATGAAGACATCGCGATCCGGATTAGCCCCGATCTCGGGCTCAGGTCGTGACAAGAGAAGAACACAAGAAGCCAAGAGACTCTGTTCGACCAAGTTCTGTCTGGTTGGACTAGGGGTTGTAGAAATTAATGTGTAAGCAACCTGCTTCCACGAGGCTTGAAATGCGAACCCATGCAATATAAATTAGAGGAATGAATATAAAACTTCTCTTATTTTCTGTGTTAGAATTTTGTGGACAACACTCTAAAATTGTTTTCACAATCTTCTACCAACAGTAACATCTAAATAAAGACTTAAAATGGATGACAAGTGGCAGCATGCAATGAACCTAATTAACTTATTTGTAGATTAATATTCTCATATCTCTTATATATATATATTTCATAGTATTCTTAATATATTTATATTTCAATTTTTTTTTATTTTTCTAAATAAAACTCATAGGACTCAAATGCCACAGATGCCACAGGGCCTAAAATATTCTAGTGTAAAGCCAAATTGAAAAGGGTTCAAAATGCGATTGGATACAATGGGTAGAGCTAATGAAAACACCAATAATGCACTGGATCAAATGAAAAACATAGGATAAAAATTGTTAAACATTGGCTTTAAAATTAATCATCATCATCAAAGCCTTGTCCCAAATACATTAGGGTAGCTTTAAAATAAAAAAGAAGAAGAAAAAATTGGAATGGAAAATATTTTAGAAGGAAAAAAATTGTTACCTTCCTTTTTATAGCTCGATTTGCTTCTACCAGCATTCGTTCCTACAACAACATAACGACTAATCAGCAAAAGAAACAATAACAAAGTTTCAAGACAAATCCATATAGAAAACGGGGATAAATACAAATTAAATGATTTGTTCCCAAATCCAAATTACCTTTCTTCTAAGATCAGAAATCTCATCAAGCATGAACTGGATCTGCAAGACATGTTGAGAGACACTTAGAAGCATGATGAGAACCACATGTCAAAACACTTTCTGTTTTGAAACGGTAACGATAAATCTCATTAATGGAAACCACATAACAAGGAAAACAAAAGGAACAAAACAAGGGGGTGGTGAAAGGGCAAGAGAGATGCGTCAACCCAACCTCAAGAGGAATAAAAACACCCCAATTACATAATCGCATCAACCAAACGAAAAAACCTATCAACCCCTTGCTTAGCTAATTCATGAATTAGCGAATCTAACCTCATGAAAAAATGGAACATCGATGCCAGGTGAAACCTCCTAAATCTCATAAAGTGGGATTGAAAATTCCATGGCTTAGCCTTCCGCTTAAAATCCCAAGTGACCGCATTAGATGAATTCCTCCCTACAACCACCTGGGGACCACTATATCTTTTACAAAATAATTTAAGGCCTTCTAAGATAGCTAACACCTCTGTTTCATTTGAATCGCACAGACCAACATATTTGGAAAACATGAGCACTCCCTCTCACTTACTATTGCGATGCACTCCTCCAATCCCCGTTGGGACAAGCTAACCCCAAGAAGATCCATCTACATGATAAACTTCAAGACACCATAAGAAGAGGGGGACACCAAAGGATGGATCTCCTCTTCTTCAAAGGACTACACTCCATTTACATTCTCCAATTAGAATGGTTTGAGAACTCTTTTCTAGCCAAAGCCCATTTTGCAATCTTTAAGGCCAATTTAGAGTTCAACTCTTATGTCGAAGAAAAAGCACCCTTGAAAATCCTATCATTTCTTTTCTTCTAAAACTTATAAAAACCAACAAAACTAAGAAGGATTGGGGTAGCTCGTTCAAGTTTGGTAATGAGTCAATGCATAGGATGGGGATAGGGTATGTAACCATAAATAACCTGAGTTGAACCGAACCTTCCTCGGCTTGAGCCTAGCATGAACACATATTGAGCAGAGCATAGATGAGCTTGACAAACTTAAATTGAATTCCAATAGCAATTGGGGTGAGTCAATTACACAACATTGAGGTTGCCCTTGATCACTCAATGCAAACTTAGGGCAAGTTTGGCAATAGGTAAGCGGTTTATGAGGAATCCACAAATTTCAAAGTTCCTCACCATTGCAGATATGGGGATTTGTATGGTTGAGGATTTCACATAGTTATCATTGCCTCTCGGTGCATATAGTTGAGAAAAATTGGTAAGTGTGTAAATCCACAAAGAAAAGAATATTTAAAATCCTACATGGGTGTTCAGACCTAAAAATCCTCAATTTTTGAATGTCCACTGGCCAAGATTCTTGAGGACTTACGGTTGCCAAATATTGATTTTCTAAATCCTTTGGAAAAACCAATGAGATATCCTCGAGGATTTGGTTGCCATATGCAAGGCCCCGTCCCTTACTTGCCTTAGTTGTTTGTTAATTATATCTAATTATATCTAATCATGCTAATTAGTAAGGCTTAGTAATGGTAGTTTGGTCTTTTCCTAGGAATTAGGTCTAGTATAGTAGATTAGGGGTCTTTGAGAGATTTATAGAACTGTTAGGAGGTTAGATGTATTTTGGGTAGAGTTAGTTGGTTAGAGGCCCTATAGATGTAATTTTTAAGTTAGATAGGGATTTTCCTTAGAGAATTGTGCAGCAAACCTAAAATAACCTAAATACCCTTAAGTTTATCCATCAAACAAGCTTCCATAAGAGGGAAATTTAGTCAATTGGTCTAACCCAAATCCTATAAATATAAAACCATCCCATATCCCACGTCATTTCCATCTCTCCTTCTCCCATTTAATTTCATTTCCCTCTCTTCCTCCTCTTATCCAATTCAATTTCCCTCCATCTCTCTTCTTCCTCCTTCAAAATTAGGGTTTCCTACCTAGATCCAAGGCATTCTCTATCGAAGATCAAATGGTCCCTCCTAGCTACAACCCTCTTCAAACAAGGATCATCTTCTCCTTCTCTAGATCTTCTTCTTCTCTACAATTTAAGGTAATTTCCACTCCCTAGCTTAATGTCCATGTAGATCTAGCATTTTCTCTTAAAATTTCCCTTCCTTTTGTATTTGCCCCCTTAGGAGTGGGAGTAGGTGTTAGATTGTATGGTCACAATCCATCAAATAATGTAACAAATTGATTTATTTCTTTATTTATCAATATTAATCATGCTTTTCTTTCATGAGATGAATGGTGTTTTGTTACTTGCTTGCACATAACCAATACAAATGATATGATGGGTCATGAGATGAACCAAAGTCTGCGAGTATATTAGATGTAATACATGTGTATGGATGAGATCCACATATGGGAGACATGTGTCGCAAGTCTTATACTTAAATAGCTTCACAACCAGTGATGAGATTGGGCATCTCATCTGACAAGGTTGCAGCACTTTGATTATTATGAGATAGTGTGATTTGTCTTGATCATCAGAATCTAAGATTCTAGATCATGGTGCTGGTACATTGGATATATTGAAGGACCATGAGAAGCACCTTATGAAACACTGTCTATACTTTAAGGTCTACTCTCATAATTCCCTAGCAATAGACTCATAATCTTGAGACATTAATGAACCCAAGTTTTTGTCTATTCATTTGCTTTGAGTCACCAATGAGCGAGGCCAATTGTACGTCAACATATCGGTGTCTTAGGTTCGTGGTACTAGAACTGTGGGAACATTCAATGGTCAAGATGAAATCTATCCTCATTATCCCCTTGTGCCAATTATTGGATTTATCATTGGTAAGTGCGCACCAATCTCAATTAAGAGTTAATTGGATAGGTACCGATGATCAATAAAATTAATTGGGTCTTAAAGATAATAAGATATGGATACAATTTGGTGGACAAGACCAATTGATCCATGAATATGGATGGAAGGGTCTACTTGTGGTCATAGGAAAGTTTAGGTCTTCTTGTAATTTATTCCTAAGACTGGAGTTCAATTGCATTCATATAGTGGAATTATTTACAATTAATTATGGGCCCGGATTGTATATGTGATAAGGGGTCGGGGTGTCCTAGTTGGAGCCAGTTTTCTATGGAATCTCTAGTGGTCCCAACACTAGCCGAAGTTATTAGAAAGTTACCAATTCTACTTGAACTATAAAAAGAAAGGAAATATGAAGTTACTAATCATACTTGAAGTGGGACTTCTAATAGTGATATAGTAAGTTACTAATTCTTAATGGAAGTAAGAGTTTTATTTTAATTAGTAAAGAGGAGGTGGCTTAAGTGTTATAAATATATGAGAAGAGGGTTGAACGTCCACTACTATTACTAAAGAGGAGTTCACACCCAGCCCCAAGTGCAAAAGTTGCACGTTTTCACACCTCTTCTCCTTCTTTATTCTAGTTTCTCTTTCGGTTTCCTTAAGAACTTCTAGTAGTTTCTTTTGGAGATCCCACCCATCTCTTTGAGAAAAGAGATCTGATACGGCATATAGTGTGTAAGACGATTGGGTCTTGGAGATTCTAATTTGATTCGTGAAAGAATTCATCATCAAAGAAGGAGATCAACCGAGCTTCACAGGTATAATCTACTTCTTTACATGTAGTAGATTTCGTGGTTGCTTGTTAGGTACTATTTGTATATTCTAGATAGAGTTTACTACTGTACATGGTTGATAGGTTTGAGGACTTGGATCCTGGATTGGGTTTTGTAGCCTTATGGATAGTTGATCCTTGCGTCGAATGGGTCAAATTTTTTTTGAAACCTAGCCACGAGGCCCACCTACTTCCAATAGTAGGGGTCTAGATCTTGAGAGATTTGTAGATCTTTGGGTTGATTACATTTTTGGAAACCTTAGAGCTTAGATCTTGAAGATCAAGCAAGAAGACCATCTTAGTAGAACAAAGGTAAGTGCAATATACACTTATCATCGAATATATGCTCTCTTTTCCTTGATTTCTGCAATGGATAGCTTAATTGATGATGGATCTATAGATTTCTCTTCCTCTAACCTTTATTTTGTGGTTTTTGGCTATTGATCGATGGGAATCCCTATTTGGAAGATAAATGGCCCATTTGTGATGAGCTTATAATGGATGAATGTGGTTTTATGTTTGGTGTTGATTATGTATGAGTTGGGATGGAGATTATGGATTTGGATGAAAAATCAGATAAAAATGGAAAAAGGCAGAAATTGGGTATTTAGGACTCTGGCTGTACTCAGTCGACCGGCATATCTGTCGTGGTCAATAGTGTACATTGCAGAATCCCAGCCTTGGAGCTGCCTATCAAGTTGTCTGTAATTCTCTATGTAATCGGTTGACCGACAACACTGCATTCTGTAACCCAGGTCTATCAGACAGAATTCTATTTTGTAGTATGTTCGGCCGACCTGCTTCATTCGTGGTTGATTGAGTACACTGCAGACAGAGATTTTTAGAACTTGTTTTTGTTATAATTTAATCTTAATTAGGCCATTGACTTTCCATTTGGACTCTTATTATTGGACTAACCATGAGTCAAGGGCTGAGGTTAACCTTGACCCATGTAGGCATCCAGGGTCTAATGTTGTAAAATGGAACTCAGTTTGGTGCTTAAGGGTGGTGTTGGATGTCTTATACCTTTAGAGCACCAAATATACCTTTGATTACATTTGAGGCCCCGTTAACTACTATTTTGGGTGATGTGGGACCTTCACCTCAAAGCGTGCATGGACTTAGGATGGATCACTCGATTATATATCTCTATTGATTGTTATTGATGTCACATGCTTTATGCGCATTCTCTCTATTGTTCATTGCTATTATTATCATTGTCAACCTGATTAATAAATGGAAAAGAGGACCTTGACCTAGGGTTGACCTAGAAGTGACCTTGGATGTGTATGGAGGACACTTGACTCGGGTATGTGGCTAGGCAGGTAATTTTATGGCCCAATGGATGGATGGATGGATGGGATACAGTGGAGCAGATGGATTATGTGCATGTACTAGGTACCGATTTATGGATGGATTATGTTTTGGATTTTAAATGGATAGCATGATAATGGATTATGGTATGGATATATGGGCATCATGATGGATGTATGGCTTATATGGAAGATGATATAGATTGGACCTTTGATTTCGGACCTTGTACGGACTTATGAGGCCTTGCTATAGAAAACCAGTTCTGCAGAAAATTTCCTCTTCTAAGGGAAAGAATTCCCGACCCCTCTTAGGAGTTTACTTTCCAAGGAATCTTAGAAAAAATAGCTCATCTTTTAGCTTTTCCGTAAAAAAAAGTGGCTGCACCAAGCATGGAAAACTATTTTTGCAATCATTACTTTTTGTACAGATAAACAGCTACACAAACGTGCCCAAGTTTTAACTCAAACCTCATATGAAATGTACTTAATACATTGGGTACGTGACATTTCATACCTCCCATGGATTTCCTCCTAAAATATGCACACTTCCAATGGAGTCACCTATATGGGTAATAACCAAGTGGAGCATGTTGATGAAGAGGTTTGGATGTGTATTATGGAAACAGGAAATTGCCAACATTGAGTTTACGTAAACAATTTCAAATGGACCTCAATAAAAAGCACTAGACTTGTGCACGTGTGAGTTAATTTACTTACATTCTTACTTAATTTTTTTTTTTTTGATACATTTACCTTTGTTAATCTGATTTGATGCAAGGACTTCTCTAGCTGCTCCTCCAGCTGCTCCAGCTCATTTGTATTTAATGGTTCCAAGTCTTCTCCGAGAAGGTTTCTGCACATATATGATAGGAGGATTCCATCAATGAATTATTTTAAACAGTAAGGGTGTGTTTTAGTAGTTGGAACAATTCACTCCTGATATCGCAACTGTTTTCGCAATAGAAAAATCAGAAGCCCCAAAAATCAAGCAAATTCTGTCAGCTCTACAAAGGACACAAATGCTACTGCAAACTAAGTTGAAGGATACTGAAGCCACTGGAATGTGTGGGTCAGAAAGCTTACCTTTGAGAACGTTGAAGAAACTCAACCCTTGCTTTCAAGCTTAAATATTCATCAAAGGTACCCTGCATGAGTACACTGGTAGATGAGATATGGAATAGATGGACGAAATTCATCCACAAGTGTTTGGGGACTTCACCAATGGAATCGTGTGAAGTAGAGATTATTTTGAAGAAAGAAGAAAATATAAGTAGATTATGATAGTATTTTATTTTTAGTTATTTCTATGTAATCTTTTATTACTCTTTATATAGAAAAGTATATTTTTTTTGTCTTTTAGTGGGGAAAGGGGTTGCTTTTTTACTCCTTTTTTTTTTTTTTTTTGAAAAATATGGTGAAAAATCAAAATTAAAGTTCTTTGGATGTAACCCTTTTTTTTTTTTTTTCTGAAAAGTGGGGGCTTCACTTTACTTGACTTTATTGGTAGAGTTCCAAACAAGGGGTGTATATAGAGCGCTAACAATATTTAGGATTTTTCTAGTCACTAACTTAACCGTTGAAACCTAACTATAATTATCCTTAATTCCTACAATCCTCCTCCTAAGGTTTAAATCAATCAATGCCACCCGTTTTCTTGCCCTACTCTTAACAGAAAATGTTATAAGCAACCTGAATTTGTCATCTTCTTCTCAATATTTATGAACTAGATACTATTGCCTGTCAAAGCACTGATTTTTCAAGAAGCCAATCTTAGATTTTAGACATATATTATGATCTTATTTCTCAAACTTTAAGACTTTCTAGCAGTCTATGTACTTTCTTTTTTGTTCTTAAAATGATTGGGTGAGACTTGGTTTGAAAGGACGAGTCACTGACTCAAGGCTGAAACTGCTCTAATTCTTAATTTTTTGCTGGATAAACATTTTGTTAAATGCTCTGCTTTCTCAATGATATAAGAAGGAATGCAGATAATAGTTATAATAAGGGTCTGATTGTTTGCATGGAATAAATAGAAATTGATTACAAGGAAAATCAAGGACAAATGAGTCACGCCACAAGTTTGTTAAAGACGTGGAGGCCTGGAGAAGGATATACGGTGAGTGGTGTAGGATATAATGTACCAATGTAGATGCAACTCTCTCTTTCCTAAGATTTGAATTAGGAGAGTGGTTGGGTATTCATTTCCCACACCCCCATGATTCATTTTTCATTAGAGGAGAGACAATTCTATGGTCATTTTTGGAAACTCATGATTGTTTCTTCAATTTTAACCAATTTTGAAAATAGAAGCTTTACAATTCCTAAGTATTCAATTACATGATACAGGGAATGGTTTAGCTTGCATCCAAGTATTTTCATCATGGCTAAGAACACCATATAGATCAGGGCTATCATTCTAAGACACAGGGTGTCGAACTGATGTTTCCCAAAATGTGTGAACAGTGCCTTTGGAGGTGCTATCCCAAAGTCCAAAATGGACTGTCAATGTCCTACAAGCAATATGATAAAAATAATGGCCCAACCAAATTAAGTCTACTTTGAACGAATGTGGTGTTAGTCTGCTCCAGGTTGATGGAAAAAGGATTTAGCAGATAATGATGACCAACACTGCCGAGGTAACTCATGACATTAGAAAAAAAAAAAAAAAAAATTTCCTGGTAAATCTTACATTAGAACTTGTTGTGCTCCAAAGATAAAACAAAACTGATAGATGTTTATTTAATTTATAGATGGAATGTACTTTCATTAAGAAAAAAAAATTAATAAAATGTATTATAATTTATAAGTTTCAAGAATTTTCAAAGATGATAGTCTCCCAAGTCATGTTCATATATATATATATTTTTTTTCTCTCTTCTTTAATGATAACTTTAACCTTAAGCAAAAAGAAAAGAAAAAGAAAGAAAAAAGGGCTACTACAAAGATTGAGAAGGCAATAAATCAAGTTACCTGCGACTCCCTAGACAGAATGCCATATTCCAATTGACTGCACCGCTGATACCTATCAAGGGTCTTGAGCATGCTGTGGAGAATGGTAAAAATAAACCATTAGATGTGCACCCAAGGGTGTGGACAGCAATCTATCCTACAAGACATTTTTAATTCTAGCCTAATACGTTTTTTTTTTTTTTAAAGTAAATTGACTGAGAACCCTTACCCAACAATGTTGCAATTTTCACACACACACACACACACACAAGATGGAACGACCTACCTAGTCCAGCATCTGGGCCCAATAAGGATTGAAGGCAGAACGATTGAGTGTCTTGACTCTAGGCTTTGACATGAATCCTAGATGGCTAGACCTCATGTCCAAGCCCGCATGAGAAACATAGAATGCCAGAGCCTGTTCGTTTAAGGCGGCCCAAGTTCTTGGCCCAATTGGTTAAAGGTTAAAAATAAAAAAAAATAAAAAAAAAAACCCTCAAAGAGCTCTCTTAATACCATTTAACTAATTATTTAAAAAGTATATTTGCATGCCTACTTACAGACATATTAAGCATATATATAATTATAACTCAAGGGGGTCGTGTGTTTGGTCCATTTGGATAGACCAAGGGTGGGCCCCACAAGTGTGAGCTTACGGGATTTTATCCTAAGCTTAACCTTAAGAGAGCCTTGCTTTATATATATATATATATATATATATATATATTTTGGCCTACTCAATAAATCAACCCAATAGTATGCAAAAACATTAATCTACGCAGCGGAAAATAAACTCAAAGAGCACACACCATAAAGACACTAAATATAACGTGGAAAACCGTAACCGAGTAAAAACCACTTATCTGAACTGGATCAACAATCAAATACTATAAATCTCACAATTACAAGAAACTCAGATTTCCTCCTTAGATATCCCCTACCTAAGGACTGAAGTCACTTTGTGTTGTTTCAAGCTTTAACGATTTCACACCGTTGATCGCAACAGGCTTAATCCAGCGCTTGACTCCTCAAATATTCTAGGCAAGAAGATAATCTTCTACAGGGGATACAGAAGAACGTGACTCTCTACAATACTTGGCAGCACAACTCCTTCATAAATCTCTAGAGAAGATTTCTCTTAATTTAATCTCTAACTCAGTACTTTGAAAGGCGAGGTGTCTCTTTTGAATAGCCCTTGAGTCCTTTAAATAGCCTTTGAGATGTGCTTAAGGACTCCTAAGTTGATTAGGATTAAAATAAGCAGTTTAAACACAATTGAAAAGAAGATTCTAATTTATCTTGGACTCTGCCTCATTGTCCGTTTGAGCGGACCTTCCATCCGCTCGAGTGGATGAAGTTCTGTCTCAGCGCAAATACAACTTCTGTTAGGCGTTTGGTTTTCTGACTCATGTCCGCTCGAGCGGATCATGCGGTCGTTCGAGTGGACCCCATTTTTGTTGATCCGGAATTTCAGCACGTTTTTTTTTTTTTTTTTTTCTAGCTTTCTTCATCTAATCCAAACTTCTATATTCAGAGTCCTTTTCTAAAAATAAAAGTTAAAACTCAAAAGATCCAGAGTTTTGTCCAGCCCATTAATTAGCCAATAAACAAAAACCTAACATATATATATATATATATATATCCATACACTGATGCTCAAATATATTATATCATACTATATAGGATGATATCATCATGTGCTTAGGTTTCCTTATTTATCTGACTCTACTTTATGTATAGTTGTTACATATTATTCTCAATAAAGATAGAATGATATTAATATAGCCTTTTGAAGTCTTTTGTTTCTCAGAGTCATGGTCGGTTATGATCCAACGATTAGTCCAGCCATAGTCAATAAGTGTTGCAATGGAGTGCACCTTAGGGTGTTTTATTTATTTATTTTTTTCCCTTTCTGGTCAAAGAGAGAACTCATTCACCAAGAAGCAGGAAACACAAAACAGAAGCTACAAAGTAAAAGATAACAACTAGAACATGAGATATCAAGAACACAAAACTATAAAAAGACATTGCGCCCCAAATCCTATTGATGAAAGAAAGAGTAAGAGATGTGGTGGAAAGGATAATAAGAGAACAATGTAATGATAAGGTTTCTCTTTGGCTAAGACATCTGCAGTTCTATTGGGGTCCCTATTACATATAGAATTGACCCGTCCATTGATGGAAACTCTCAAGACGTTCAGAAATTCTCTTCCATAATTACGTTAACTCCCAGAAGAAACATTCTGATCGTTCAAGTGTATCAATATAATCGCTCTCTAAGCCCTAGTTCTATCTCTTTTTTACTTTTCCCACTTTGTCCAATTAAGCCTAGCTTTCCTTCGACTACACAACCAAGTAAATATTGAAGTCGTTGCCTGCCAACTCACATGTGGTGGGGTCAAGGTGTTCTATTAAACATAATACATAAAACGTCACTTTGAGAAAAGAAAATAAAAAAACCCTAAAACCACGAAGTTGCATAGTAAAATTAAGGGTAAATTAGCGAGAGATCCCTGAGTATTGTGTTATAAAGTCTCTAGTACAAATTATTATCGTTTAAGGCCTACAGTCCCTAGTGCATGGGATTAATACAAGCGGAGGTCCCTTAGCATGCACATCAGACATTTTCATGACTAATTTGCCCTTTCAATTGTTTAAGCATACATTTTAAATTTTAAAATTTCAAATCTTCCATTCCCTTTCAATTTTAGGGTAAAGTTCTTTCTCATTTCTCTCATTCTCTATTTGTAGAAGATCAAAGTGCAGGAGGTTCTTGGTTTCACTTGACTGAATCCGTGTTGGTCGTTGCAGCCGTAGTCGGTGTTGCTCCATCACCGACAAAGATAAAGACAGTAGACTGTCGTCTCTTGGTCACTGCTACATAGGCCATAACAAGAGGAGGTCTAGGGCTTTGCTATGGTGCACGATCTCCAATGAGGAAGACACAGATCTTAGTTTGTGGAGAAGACGAGACGAACGAAAGTGGTAGAGAAAATTAGAGTTGAGGTAGAGGCACTGAAGATCTTAGACAATTTCTGGTTTCACACCGTTGCCGAAGAAAGAGGGCAGTCTTTGTCTAGAGACCTCTGCATATCTGAGTTTTAATGAAATTTATATGAGTTACTGTGAAACTTATTTGAGTTTTTTTTTTAAATTTATCTGAGTTATTGCGGAACTTATCTAAGTTTTTTTTTTTTTTTTTTGAAATTTATCTAAGTTTTTGCGAAATTTATCTGAGTTTTTGTGAAATTTTTCTGAGTTTTTATGAAATTTATCTAAGTTTTTGCAAAATTTATCTAAGTTTTGTCAAATTTATCCAAGTTTTTTTTAAATTTATCTAAGTTTTATTAAACTTATCAGGCGAGCGTGTTGGCAACCTTCTTCGGTGGGACGATTGTGATTCCAATTGGCTGGAGCTGCAACTTCTTCTTTTCCTTTAATCGATCCGATTCGGCATAGGCCCTTTTTGATCACCGAGATCTATTTGGATTCTCTGACTCAAGACTCTTCTGCAACTTCAGAGAATCCTCTTTAAATTTTGATATTTTGAATTTCAAATCTTCAAAGAGGATCCGAATTCAAAATTTAGAAATTCTGAAATCTATTTGTGTCTTTGAATTTTGTTTGTCTTTTGAAATGGCAGTTGACTATTATTAATGGCATATCCCTCTAATCATGGGATATGATTTATCTTTAAATAAATAAGAACTTTTAAAGAAAGGATAACTTGGACATTTTAGGTCTTTAAATTTGAAAAAAGGACCTACACACTATGAAAAAGATTATGGATCTAAGGCTAAAAAATGAAATGTTCAGGACTTGTCGCCAAATGCCCCTAAAATTTAAACGCTCTTATTCCTCCACGCCACTTTCTTCCTCCCTCTAATCTCCATTACAATCTGGCTCATACTCTCCTATTCTGTGACTCGGACTATGACGTTTGTTTGTAATTGGTGTTTTTTTCTTATTAGGATATGGAATCATTAGGGATTAGGGATTTGACAATGGGATTATTAGTTTAAAAAAAAGCTCAACAAAAATGTTTGTTTTCAATAATATTTTTTTCTAATCCATAAAATCATCAGTGATTTGACACTAGGGCTTCGTTATTTCTTAAATCTTAAAAAATAAAAAATAATAAAAAATTTCGAGTCATTTCCTTTCCATTTGAACAAATGTTTCATCATTGGGGCTTAGCACAACACTGATCTAAGACATCTCAGCCGCTCCACTGAGATAAATTTTACAAGACTCTAACATGACTCTTTTTTTTTTTTTTTTTTTGATATGTTAATATGACTCTATAGTTGAAAATTTTATATAAAAAAAAAAAAGTTCTACCATTTTTAGTTCAATTTTCCAATTGGCTCCAATGCCTTAATTTATTTTTTTATTGTACCTTGAAACAAAATAAATAGAAAAGATTTAATAACATAAAGTATAAAATCTATTCATGAACTTAATGGATTAGCTTTTATATAATAGAGGATTTAACCGGAAAAAACATTTAATGCGGACGTGTTACGCAATGAAACACTTTAGCCATTGGTGCACCAATTAGAGCAATTGGGCTCGATTTTCATTTTTTTTTACCAATTTGTCACATCGTCGGTGCCGACCTTATTTACACTGAATAAGGTCGGCGATGACCCTGTCCGCAAACTCACTATCTACTAACACTCTTTCTCTGCTGGGTTTTTTTCATCCCAATAGGAAGAATTTCTTTAATCCCCAAATGGACAAATCCTTAGAAACCAACTCCAAATCTCCCAATTCCTGCGCCTCTTCTTCCATCCTCGGAATCCAAAACCCAAACGACCTTCGCATGGTTTTTGAAAAATTCGACTCGGATGGAGATGGGAAGATGTCATCTTCAGAGCTGGGATCCATGCTGCAGGGCCTGGGGCGCCAGGGTTCTCTGAAGGAGGTGGAGTTGATGATGAGGGCGGTCGATTTGGACGGAGATGGGTGCATCATCTTGGAGGAGTTCTTGTCTGTGACAACTAGAGAGGGATCCGGAGTCTTGTTTGGAGGATTTAAGGGGTGCTTTTGGCGTCTTTGATCGAGACAGGAACGGTTTGATCTCTACTAAAGAGCTGCACAGCGTGCTGGGGGAGATTGGGGAGAGTGCTTCCTCGGCAGATTGTAGGGTGATGATAGATGTTATTGATCAGAGGGTGATGGGGCTGTGAATTTTGATGAGTTTGTGACAATGATGATCCGATCATCACCATAGTCAAATTGAGTCTTCTCCTTTGATTTCTGTCACATTTTTTTTTATTTTACAGTAGTAGTAGTATGTTGTTTAGACTGTAAAAATTGAAGTGAATAAATGCATTCCTGTCTGGGTTTTTTGAGTTTTTGCAGTAATGCAAGATTTTAAAGTTCCAATAATATAAGATCATCAACCACTCACATACACAGAGAGATCAGATCAGACCAGACCAGAGTCTTCTCCTTTTCCACATTCTCCTTCAACTCAAAAGGTACATGCCCATTTCATATGGCCCAAATCAAATCAATCTTCTTCTCCTCCTCCTTCCTTCTTCTACTTCTTCTCTTAGTACTCTCATCACCGTGCATCAATGTGGCCCAGCACCCCACTTTCAATCTCAGCCCTTCAGATCGCCAAGCCCTTCTCAAGATCAAGACCGACCTCACTGACCTCCCAGGCTCCGACTTCTTCTCCACTTGGGACGTTTCCTCTCCTAACCCCTGCACGTCGTTTGCAAGCGTCTTCTGTGCTCCCGATCCAGATCCAACGTCTCCTGCTCTTCTACGTATCTTTTCTCTCACTCTTGGAACTGGCCTCGCGGACTCCCCGGGTCTCGGTGGGTCCCTCTTCGCTGCCATTGCTAATCTCACTGCTCTGGCCCAGCTGGTCGTCCATCCTGGCCGTATATCTGGCCTCATCCCTCCTCAAATTGGTAATCTCCACCGTCTGAGCTTTCTCTCCATAACCAACAACCTCATCTCGGGTCCCATCCCAGACTCTCTCTCAGCTCTCCCTTTTCTCCACACTCTCGATTTGGGCCATAATCGGATCTTCGACCCAATCCCTCCTGACATTACACAAATACCGAGTCTGAAAGTGCCGATCCTCGTATCTAATCGGATCTCGGGCCGGGTCCCACCGATCCGATCCCCGCTCCTCCACCTCGACCTCCGCAGCAACGCCCTTGGAATCTTCGACCCAATGACCCTTTATTCTTCTTCTTCTCCCTCCTCCTCTTTGAAAAGTTACAACTTTTGGTAGAAAAAAGAGAAAGCTGCGTCGGTGATGACCTTATTTTATAAAAGGTTAGGTCATCGCCGACCCGTACTTGGAATTTTTGCCATAAGCCTCTTTGAAAAGTTACAAGTTTTGGTAAAAAAAAAATAGAAACCTGCGTCGATGATGACCTTATTTTACAAAAGCTAAGGTCATAGAGTTCGCGGACAGGGTCATCGTCGACCTTATTCAGTGTAAATTAGGTCGGCGCCGACGATGTGACAAATTGGTAAAAAAAAAAAATGAAAATCGGGCCCAATTGCTCTAATTGTCGCACCAATGGCTAAAGTGTTTCATTGCGTAACATGTCCGCATTAAGTGTTTTTTCCGGTTAAATCCTCTATATAATAATCTAACTATCCAAACATAAGGAAAAGTAGAGGCTTGAGGAGCCATAGTTCATCAGAGTAGGACTATGCATAGTCTAAAGGCCTATTTCAATCATATAAAGAGACATCAAGGAATAAATCCATCCATCCCTGTTTGTACAACTTATTCTTAGGAGTTCTTGAAAGTTACCAAACTTACGAGAATGGGTGCTAGTTTCCATAAACCAATGCACAGCGGAAGTAAAGAACAAATAAAAGTGAACAAGCAATTATATCTACCAAGCAATCAACACAAGAAGGTATAAACAAATTTAACATGGAAATCCTTTTAGGGAGAAAAACCACGATAAAAAAAATCAATCACTATTTAATGGTTACAAGATATATTCACAGCTCATTTATCCCAGTCAGTACATCGACCTAAGAACTATAGTTGCTCTTTCACAACTCTTCACTACCCTGACTACTCACCACGTACCACTCCCTGTGCTTGATCCTCCTTCAACACCTTGAGAACAAGATGCACAATCTCTATAAAAAAAGTAGAAGCTTCAGACATTCTAGAGCAGTTTTGCAGAACAATCTCTCCATGGCACTAGAGAATAATACTCTCTCGTAGATATCTCTTACTCAGAATAATGAGAGAGATGGTAGATACCTTTGGGTTGAGAGAAACACCCAATATATAGCCCAAATTCCGTGCAAGAGACTTCTAATGATAATACAATCGGAATAGAGAGTCATCTCAAACTCTTACATAGAGTCTGGATCCAACTAGGCTTGGTCCGCCTCGCTCACAACAGCCATAAAAAGGCCAAGCTGGGGGAAAAGAAATCCATAAAAGGAAGAGAAGCAAAGCACTATCTTATAGGATGATATGGCTGGTTACATAAGAGGAAAAAGGATTGTAAAGTAGAACTAATAAAAGAGGTAGACATTTTCCTCAGAGAAGCGAAGCATCCAACAAGAAGAAGTTAACAGCAGAGCCAAGAGAAGGAGACTTACTGATGCAGACACGCTGGTTCCTAACCTTCTAAATGCTGAAGATGGCAATGATGAAGAGGGCTCCCAAGCCCCTCTTGGCTTTATGACTACCTCCAGTTGACTTGCATACAACCGGACTGGGCCTCCTCTGCCAGCTATGGACTAGTCATGGGCCCAATGTATCAGGGCCCGACTCATTTGTCTTTAGCTAGATCTGACCCATTTTGTAGGGATGGCAGTTCCTTTGAGCTGCATCAAGTTTGACCAGTAAGCAAGGAAATATCCTCCCAGTTGATCTTGGATCCTTTTTTGTTGATCCTGGTCGTCCATTTTGGGAGCTAATTCCCGCTCATCTTTTCCTAGTCCTCTCTTTATACAATTTCCATTTTAGTAAAAAAACAAGAAGGAGAAATCCTCCAATGAGAAGGAAAAACCACAGAAAAGTCTTTTTTTTGGACCTCCAAAAAAAAAAAGAGTGAAGAGTACAAAGAAAATATTGGAGCTCACCATTATACTTGGGTTCC
The DNA here is from genome assembly GCA_028538565.1 of Umbellularia californica. Taxonomy (NCBI): domain Eukaryota; kingdom Viridiplantae; phylum Streptophyta; class Magnoliopsida; order Laurales; family Lauraceae; genus Umbellularia; species Umbellularia californica. Next base: position 19,076,344 of record JAPQWN010000002.1, read on the forward strand.
CAAAGAAAATAGTGGAACTCTCCATTATACTTGGATACCCACATTTTTCTTCCAACGATTGTAATGGCTTCTTCTTTGATGGTGTTACACCACAGCTCTCATGAAACCTTCCTTTTCTTCTTTGATGGTGTTACACCACATCTCTCAAGAAACCTTCCTTTTCCTTCATATGTCAAAGCCCCTCTCTCTCTCTCTCTCTCTCTCTCTCCTCTATTCATGTACTTTTCGACTCACGCCAGGATGGTACTTTCTTTCTTTTTCAGAAATGCCTCATCCTTTGAAGGGTACCTGGCAGCGAGAAAAGCTAAGTGGAGCAGAAACTCCACTATTTGTTGACTTATAATTAATACTGTCTACGGACATGTTTGAAAAAAGATAGATTCTTGAAGAGCCAACAGTAGCAAAACTGTTGGGGGACTCCAAATACCACATTCATGGATTCTCAAAGAACCAACGGTAGCAAACTATTACTCTAAATATGATGTTAGACAAGTGGTGGGGGACTCCAAATGTCACATTCTTGGGTGTCGTATTTGTTAGTAGTACTGGGCCTATGTGATCCACTTAGGATAACCCATTTTAATTAAAGTTTCCTCATTGTTTTGTTTTATTATATTAAGTATGGACTTAGAAAATTAAAGTTGATGCTAGCTTGCTAAATAATAATGACCCATAAGTTCCATGATAGGAAGGGAACTATGACAGTGATGAATATATATAAATAAGGGGTCCAAAGGTAACATGTGGCACTTGAACATACTGCATGTATCACGGAGCAAGCCAGGAAAATGCAAAAAGGCATTCAATTCCTTGAAGCAAAGTCCATTCGCATTTTGATAATTTAGGAACCAAAACCTCAGACCAAATTTTCCTTTTTCCTTGGAATTAATTTAGGAATTTATCTCGAAAGCAATGCAATTTAGTCTTTTCGCCCGAGTGGATATGACACCCTACTAACCATGGTTTAAAATCTTGGTTTCGATCGCGGTTATCGGTCCATCGCGGTTGTTGCGGTTTGAAATTTTTTTTAATCCAAATTTTCTTTTCAAAAATATCCAAAAAATCAAGAATATTAGAAAATGCTACAAAACAATATTTTTTTTCCATTAGTAATAACAATAAATCAAAATATCGGTCACCTTATGTTATGAGTCTTGTCTGTATTGTAGTTCGCTGTCTTCTCCAGTATTTCATATAATGTAACAATTATTGATGCCCATGGTCAATTTATTAGTATAAAATATAAGAAAATAAAGATAATATATCAATCATCATTTAATAATAACTCAATCAACAAATAGGTTGTGAAATTCAAGATCTATAAAAAAAATTTCTACACCCAAAATCATATGATATATACGAGTAGATCTAGCAAAAAAGTATGTACGTCTAACTTCTAAGTGTAGAACACAATACATGTGACAAACCCAATAATATTTACATTCATTTCTATGCTTTATCTTAAAAATAAAATAAAAAACACATAATAGTAGAATTAAGGGAGTTAAGTTGATTTTCTCTTACTAAATAAAATATTTTCTTGAAGAAATAGTGATGGAGATGAGCTATGGAGTATGGATGGCTGCTGCTACTCAAAAGAGATAAGAGGAGAGGAGAAGAAGATGGGGAAAAAGTAAGAAAAATAGGGTTCTTGTCAACCATACAATATCTCGGCCGATATTTTGGTAATACTGATATGATCTTCATCTCGGCCGATATTGACCGAGATTTTGGGGATATTTTGCTGATACCTATTTATCGGCAAAATATCGGTTCGATATCGGCCGATACCGGTTCATATCGGTTGATATAAACCGGTATCGGCCGATTTTTTAAACCACGCTACTAACATCACTATTCTCACGGGTAGAGATAGTAGCTAGATTCTATTTATTTTTGAAAACCTCGCTGTTGAGCGAGCAACAAGTTTATACATGTGATGGCATGCTCCAAGGCCCTATTCAACTCTATTGGGATTTCAACTCTGACATGGGGCGACTGCCTAGATCACACTAACGCAGGCCACTCTTGCTCCAATGCCATGCTAAAACTTAATGGGGATTTTAATCCTGACGTGGGGCGACCGCCACAGGTTCCACCAATGTAGGTTTGCCCGTGACAGTCCATATGCAATTAAAGGACTACCAATGGCAGGCTCAGGATTTTTATTTGGGTAGTGACTAAGTCAAATAATAAAATAAAATTTTCATATACTATTAAAGGAGTTTCTCAAATTACCTGTGTATGACCACTTGGGTCTGCCCCTATGCCCCACTGTGAACTCATGCTCATATATCTACTAGACTTGATTATTAAGTCAGTTAGTTCCACGATCAAGCCCCATCCACAAGCGAGTAAGTTGTAACTCCCGCGAAGAAGAACTTTGTGCTGTGATCGAAATTAGTTTGTGTTATTTAAATCTGAGTCCTATGAATGTTGAACCTGTGCGGTGAATTGAACAAATTAAGTTCCAACAAGTAATTCGTTTGGACAATGTATGCGATCTCGACTTCCAAGAGATATCTACTACTGCAACCTGCAGATTGCTTTAAGACCAGTGACTCTTGAGAGGAGATCCAACTCAGTATACTCATTGTGAAAACTTTGCGCACTACATTTTCCCGAATATTATGTGGTAATTTTAGTGAAAATATTGAATGACTATTTATAGAGTACAATTAAAGATATTGGCTCAAATTAGAAAAACCTAATCGAACTAAAAATGGATTTCTAATCTTACTCTTGAGGAGAATAACTCAAAATTCAAACTAATAACTCAAGATTCAAACTAACCCTAATCAATATAACCTAAATCTAATCTAAAATGCGATTAACTCATTCCTTCCAAATCCAACCTTCTCTTAAATATTCTCTAATAGCCATCTTTATTAAACTAACATTAACTTGCGAAAACAGTGCCATGCCTACAGTAGGAGAAGCATCACTGAGAAATGGGTACCTCCCAAAGTTCTAGAAATTTGCCAAAACTAACTCTTATTGCCCTATATCTGGTAGTTCTAGCCAAGATCTTAACATTTTTGTATCAATTTAGTGCAAAAGCTAAAAGATAATGGAAGTTCATTCATCCTGACCACCTTTATATTATGTTTTGTTAGTTCATTTACTTCCAGAACACACTAGAAGCAATTAAGAGTGAATATTTCTCATCTTTTAAATTTTAATAACCATTTTGTAGAACTTTATGTGTTAAAAAATAGCTGTGATTAGGAGCGAAAACATAAACAAACTGAGATATCATTTCAGCTAGTTCTAGTTTATGGTTCACTGAAGCCAGTTTCAGAAGAGGGTCACAAGACATATCACAATCTCAAATACCCATGTCCTAAAGCTTCCAAAAAATGAAGATAAAAAAGAAAAATATATATATCCATATTGATATGGATGTACTGCACACCTTATCTAACAATAAGAACAAGGTGAAGATTAAGTTTAGAAATATGACCATATCTATCCTTCTATTCAAAGGTTATCCAAATCAGAAGCATAAGAAAAACCAAAGAAACACAACCATTTATATATCCATATTGATATGGGTGTAATGTACACCTTATCTAACAATAAGAACAAGGTGAAGATTAAGTTTAGAAATATGACCATATCTATCCTTCTATTCAAAGGTTATCCAAATCAGAAGCATAAGAAAAACCAAAGAAACACAACCATTTATAGCATCTACAGGACAACAACAAACCAAGCAACAAAACACTCACAACATAATCCACCTAATTTGAAGAAATGACAAAGAAACAACTGTAATAACTTCCAGTTAAAACTTAGAGTAGGAGAGCAAAGAGAGAATCTAAAGGTGTTGAATGGTAATAATAATCATGATACTAATGAGAACTAACTACATGAAATAAGCAAAACTACTGAAAAAACAAAAGGACCTGGTGTCAGATCTGTTCTAAGTAAAATCTACAAGTAACTAGTAAAAAAAAAAAAAAAAAAGCTGCAATAGAGAGAGAACTAAGTACATAAAAATTGAAAACAACGAAGAACAAAAAAAGCTGCAATAGAAGGAGGAACAAAGTACATGAAAAGTAAAACGCCAAAGAGAGATTAGAGACAAAATTGCAAACTAGACAAAATGAAAATCGAGAGAGCAGAAAATATAAAAAGATTCATATGAGCATGATCAATGAATCTGAGAGGGGAAATTTTACAAAAGAAAAGGCACAATGATCCAGCAAGACGGGACGTCAAAAAAGAGAGAGAGAGAGAGAGAGAACATATGGCCGATAAATCTAGGCAAAGAAGATCGAACTAAAGGGAATCTCATAAGAAAAAGTCCCAGTCTTGATAATCTTCAAAGACTTGGATATCAAAACGACTTTTGAGAGAGAGGGAGTTTCTTAGAAATCACTGACAATCTTCAAAAGGGAAAAACCAAACTGACGAAGATTGAGAAACTAACGACGTGGATCCATAATTTCAACGACAGATGCAGAAGGAATCCCCATAAAATCCAAGAAACCTCAATGTTGAAGATCTAGAGAAGCTAATATTATATAATAGAATCCAGACTCGGAAGATCTCGAGACAAGTGACGAAATGATAAGAGAGAGGGAGAGGGAGAGGAAATCTGCAGAAACTCGATAAAAAGAGAATTAAAGGCATAGATAGATAGTACAAAGCTATAGTTGCTACAGAACTCACAGATCTTCTTCTACATAAATATATACATACATATATATATATATATATATATATATATAGAGAGAGAGAGAGAGAGAGAGAGAGAGAGAGAGAGAATTCACGAAGAAACCCAAGAAATCATACCAGACAGGAGAAGTAGATCTGGGTCTGACCTTAAGTAATTTTCAAAAAAAAAAAATTGTAATGTTTACAAAAAAAAAAAAAATCAAAGAAGGACGAAATAACACAAGATTTCAATGAGAGAGACCTAGAGAGATAGAGGTAGAGATAGAGACAGAGAATCTGACAAGAGAGATAAAAAAGAAAAGAGTAAACAGTAGATAGTAGAGATCGCATAGAGAAGAGAGGAGAAGAGAAGAGAGAGGTGTGTGTGTCTGAGAGAGAGATAGAGAGAGAGAGAGAGAGAGAGAGAGAACATACTTAGAGCTGCTACAGAACTCATAAAGCTTTCCTCTATTGGAGAAGATGATGAGAGCGATCTCAGCGTCACAGAGGACAGACAGCTCATAAGCCTTCTTGAGCAACCCATTCCTTCTCTTGGCAAATGTCACCTGCCTGTTTATCTTGTTCTCTATCCTCTTCAGAACAACTCTACCTCTCCCCATCTCCTTCACCTCTGTTTTCTTTCTTTCCTTTTTTTCTCACTGGTTTTCCAATTACAGCAATCTGCACTCTTCCTTTCCTTCCTTCCTTTAATTAAATATAGAGCAGAAGTAATGCACCTTTTTCCCCTCAGGCTATTCTTCCATTCTTAGGGCAAAAAAGTGTTGGGTTGGTTTTTTTATGGGAAATATGCATGTACCCACCTGCATTTCCTGACAATTGCAAATAGCCATCTATATTCCCTTCCATTTTTTCTTTTTTCTTTTCTAATTTTTTTTTTTATTTTGCAAACACCAGCCTATTACATGTTTGAATGTATTAGGTGGTGGTTGTTTTCCTGATTAGGGAAATTTCCTGATGGAGAGAGTTCTAAATTACCCAATGAAGTCTTCTGCAGGTTTTTTTTTAATCATTTTGTACACCAACAGCATAAGGATGTTAGAATTTGGCAGATTTGAAAGACAAAATAAGAATAACAACAATAAATAATTATTTGAAAGGCTGAAAATTTGAAATACCACTGATCAAATAAGAAGTTCCAAGGATTCCAAGGATTATTTGTTTGTAGGGGTTTAATTAAATCATGCTGAGGAGAATTCTAAATTCTCCAAATGTTGTACTCTTGTCTAATTAGCGCTTATTTCTTTTAGCGGTATTCACAAGAATTAGTCACGTTGATGAATTTCTGACCATAAGATGAACTGTCCCCTTGGCATTTATAAATGCAGTGTTTCTTTCATAATTTCAACCACCTAAAACGTCATTTATAATTTTTAAAAATTTCAAAATTATGGGGCCTATTTTGCATCATTCCAGGAGTGTTTCATTTCAAGAATGAATGAAAAAGGACTTGTTTGAAAAACACTTTCACTTCATTTCTCTATAGCTATAAAATAACTCTCTTTCTATCTCTCTAGATTTTTCTCTCACAATATCTGCTAAACATGTTTTACTTTATTCATTCTCAATATGAGAAATTTCCATAATGATGCCAAATAGGTCTAACCTCATTAGCTTTTCTGAATTCTCTAGTGGAGAGAAGGATTTGGAAATTCCATGTAGGGTGATCGGCATTTGGAGAACTTTCAAATTATTCTCCATCCAAGAATCCTAAAAATTATATACGCTAAAGAAGCAAGTTCTTAGCTAGGATTTAGAATGTTGGAGTTCATAGAAATTGAAAAACCAAAATAAACATTTCAAAGTCTTTTTTTTTTTTTAATTCCAAATGCTCCACAAACAAGGAATTCCAAATGATTCATAAACAACAATGAAAATTATACAAGGTTTTTATTAAAAAAAAAAAAAAAAAAAACCTCCAAAACAAACACCCCTAAATAATGTTGTTATGTATAGTACTCACACACTCAGAATTTCAATTAAAAATTCTTACAAACAAATGCCACTTACTGAACTACCCTAACTCTGGGCATGAGGCTCATTTTTTATTAGATTTATGGCTTCTAATGTATTTTCCTAACATGTGGTTGAAATTTTTTTTTAGATCTTATTTTTTTCAAAATAAATTGAGGTTGCTGACTTGACTCTTTACAGAATCAAGTTTGGTTTAATGGATTTCTCTCCCTAATGTGCATCCATGAGTTTAGTCTAAGGGATTTAGATCTAAGGGCTCATTTCTTTCAATAAAATCGAATTCCCAATATTTCATTAAAAACCGGCTCCAATAGAGGATTATTAAGTAAGTGAGAATACAGTATTGGATATAAGGTGGAGAAGAGTTTTCTCCTAGTAGACTTCCTTTAATGCAAGGGTTTGTCTGTCGCACAAGGTGAATAATTAGAGTTCGATTGAAAAGTAGACGTTAGATATTCAATTTTCATATTCTTCAATTAATTTTTCATGAAGAGGAATGTTGTTTGATGCCATGAGTAGATTTTCTCCTTTGCTTCTTAAATACATTTCACTAAGATTGCATGCATTTTGTTAGAACTTGTAGGGATTTAATTCCATGCCAAGAAATAGGCCCTAAAATAAACTTGATTATTTGATGCACAGTTGAATATATATGGTTAAATTATTTCATTCATTTTTTTTTTGGACAAAATATAAATGTGGTTAGTGTGAGAATTCTAAATTCTAAAAGGGGGTTAAACGTAGTTGTAGAAAATGAAAGGGAGTAAAGTGTAAAATAATTATTTAGATGCAATTCGTTGGGGGTCATTCAATGTGAGGACAAGGACTGCGACAAGACCTGTCCTGTAGTCGTAGGACGCACCCACACTTCCAAAAATTTACGTGTCAAGTTCACAGCACCCGAACTAAATACCCTGCCACATAACACTTGCCGAGGACTGAATGCTGCAAACCACGTGTCGAGTTGTCATCGGCTCTATTTCCAAAATGATGGAAGTCCCCAAACCTATGATGGGTTAGATTTTGGAACTCATGGATTCTACTGTACAGTATTAATAAGGGCTTGTTTCTCTAACCCCCACCAAGAATTTAAGAGGACGGAGGGAACCTAAACTAATCAAGTTAGCAAATTTTATTGAAGAAATGGAAATCTCGAAAAGGAATTTTAGTGGAATTTAGAAATTTATGTTTAGTGCGAATTTTTTTCTTGCTGAATTGTTGCTGATGTAGTTTAGTGCGGTTTTGGATTCATTATTGTAAATCAGATGAGCCATTACGAAAATAATACTCATTACAAAAATAATCATCATGCATACACCCAACTAATCAAAGAAAACAGAACTATAATGAAATGGTTAGCGAAGATAGGGTTTTGGGTTGAATTGGAAAATATGAGAAAATGAGATTTCCAGCATGCATTATTAGCAAGGAAAATGCTAACAAGGCAAGAAAGAGTTTCCGCGGAATTCTTCCGCACCAAACGCATGAAAAACGGATTTTCCCCGGAAAACCATCCGCTTTTATCCATAAAAGCTTGACACAAACATGCCCTAAACTCTTGACATTCTAGTAAAGAAACGGGCAAAAATAATAATAGAAAAGGTTTACAATATCTTTAAATTCTCATTTGATTGAAATCTCATTGGAAAATAAACTAATAGTTTGGGCCATTTGTTTCAAGGAAGTAAATTCCTAAAAATCCTGAGAAACACACTATCAGAAAGTGGTAAGAAATTAGAAAAACAAAGGTAAAGATACGTAAAATAGTTGACAATTGATTTCTTCTTTAATAGAACAGCCAAATCATCTAAGATATCATGAGATTTGAATCTAAAATAAAATTTATGATTCTTTGAATTTGTATTTCTCGGGATTTTATTGGCAAAATCTCCTAAAAACTAAAATAATTGCAAATTGATATAAATTTTGAGAAATGCATTATCAAAAAGTAGTAAAAATTGAAGAAACAAAGATGAAGATGCATATATCAACCATCAATTAATTCCCTCTTTATATGCCTGCTGTCAATCAGTGGGTATTAGTCTTGCTTCCAGGTATTCTCTTTGCAAATCAAACGGTGAGACAGCTCACCATCTCCTCTTCACTTGCCCTTTTGCAATTGAGCTATCATTGGTCTTGGGTTCCAAGAGATCTTGGTCTCTACATGCCCCTTTCTCTTTATGTTGCTTCTTACCGGCGAGCTTTTTCAGCTGGCAGAGATGTGTCCACAAGAATGATTATAGTTTTGGTCTTCTTTAACCTCAACTCCTCCTTTTGGTTCACCTGGAATGAAGCTACCTTCAATGGCAATCTTCGTTCCCCAACCAAGTTTCAATATATGTTCCTTCAACGAATGAAAGAAAAATCCATTGTGAAGAACTTCGCTAGACCTGATGCTCTTATCCACCATCTCCCTAACTCTGATTTTTTGTCATAGCTTTTGTTTTATTTTCTGTAAATGTTTGCTCTCTCCTTCTTATGCTTTTTTGCTCCAAGTGAACCTGTAACCCTAGTCTATTTTTCTTTTGGGGGCAATTAGCTCTTTTTTTTTTTTTCATTCTCTTAATACAAATCTTGTCTTTCAGAGAGTAATAATAATGATAATAATAATAATTTCTCTTTAACAAAATTTCAGCTTTTAGCATTTCACAATTTTCCTATTTGTTTTGACATTGTCATGATTTTTATGATTTTCTCACTTTTGACCACATTTGAAAATATAATTATCAAAAAATGTTTTTGAGTAAATTTCATGATAATATCTAGATAATTTCAATATAGTGGTGAAGTTTATGCCAGTGATTCTAGCAGTTGGACCCACTTTTAAGCTCAATATCATCCTTTGTTAACTCTATACCAAACTTCACTCCAACCTGAGATAATTGACTGTGAAATTGATCAATTGAGAAACATGTGGTTAAATGATCAAGAGGAGTCAAATTATGTATTATGCATGCGATTAATTTCATAACTGACCTCATCTCAAGTTAAATTTGGCTGAGAGCTAATATAAGAGTACAGTCGCCCACATATCAAATCCAATTGCTCTATATCAATCTCATCCACTCATCTGTCTAGAGCTAAATTTCCTCAAATAAGAAAATCTCCCATAGTCAACCAAGTGTAAGACATTGACTAAATTATAAAGACAGAATAGAGTTAATCACATGTTTTCCATAAGACCAATCTACCAGTAATTGCTGCTTCAACATCATCATCATCATCATCATCATCATCATCATCTTCTTCTTCTTCTTCTTCTTCTTCTTCTTCGTCTTTATTGATAGATATAGAGGTTACATTTAGTATTGAGAAAGACCAGGGGATGCTACATTTTGAGCAGATTGGATTTTAATGGGGTGGGTGCACACGGTGGAATCACTAGCCTCTATATCTATTAGTTCCCTGCTAGCTAGGGAGATCAAACATTTTGCTCGTGGTCCTAGTTCATCAAGATTCTTGATCTTATAAAGGATTTTTTTGACGTTCTAGTATTTACTTAGAGTGATTGAATAAAGAAAACTTAGCGTGTGCCAGCTGTGCTCACCATATGCACTAAAAAAAGCAAAGAAAAGAAAAAAGGGATACATTCCACCCACATATGACCTACACGCCCGACCCTATAAAAATAATAAGTTTTTAGTTTTAACTTTCTTAAACTCTTATTTTATGATTTAGAACTTAACTGTATAAGTAGAGAAATTGGTAAATCTCTATTTATAGTTGTGTGGACTGCTTCTACCGAAACCGATGTTGTAATCCTCCGGTAACAGCGCCAATCAGGAAGGGCCTTAACCCCCTTCTCTCCGACATAAGCAGCGTCTCAGCCTTTGTCGAGGTGGGACTGGTCCCGGTAGAAGTACCGACCATGTCCTTCCGAACTCGGCCTCACGCTGGCATCTCAGTCCGATCTCGGGTATAGCTGACCCCGGCACCTTCTCCAGTTCGGCCCCTCTGCCGAGGTGAACACCGGGCTTCCAGTTCCCGTTATGAGATGGGACGGGTACTTTGTAGGGAGTCCCTGTCAGGTAGGGCGGCCACCGGCCAAGGATAAGGGCTCGTTCCTATCAACAGATCACATCTACATTTATGTGAGGGATTTGAGGGGAGGTTTGATGGGACAAGTATCCTCACCTACCCCCACTAAAGATCCCAGGTGTGGGCTGATGGGACAAGTATCCTCACCTACCTCCACTATGGAACCTTCCACTCTCCTCTATATATGCCTGCATGAAGAGTCATGAACAGGTACATGCAAGATACAGCTCGCACTGTTACTCTGCTAAAACATCTCTTCTTCTCCACTTCACCCTAGTTCAGTGACTGCACTAACTCAGGCGTCGGAGTGCCTTTGGCTGATAGCAGCCTCGGGCCCTGACTGCTTTTTTCTCTTCCCTTTCAGGTTTCAGATCAGCAGAGACACTCTTGTTCAGCTAAACAACCTCTCTGTAAATCCTCATCATCAGTTAAACCTAAGTCCGTAATAATTAGGCACGCACAATTTGGCGCCGTCTGTGGGGACGATCTGAAAATTCCATATTTTCATCCTAACAGCTATGCCTCCTAAGGCTCAGAAGGGAAAGAGCGTTGCTAGGCCGTCTGGGTCTAAGCAACCAGAAACATTTCTGCCTCTCATGCCACCTCCACTGGTGACAGACCAGGCAGGAGCGTTGGTGACGAGCTCGCGAAGAGATACCAGGCAAGCACCACCCAACCCTCCTCCGAAAGGAGTGGGAGGAGAACCTGGTATGCGGAGTGTAGGTTCACCCGTCACGGTGACACACTCGTCGTCAAGAGGAGCAGCAGCGTCTTCTCGGCGCGATCCTGTATTAGAACGGGCTCGGACGAATATATCTCGGGCGGAGCGTCCGCGCCTGGAAGTTGTTCTCAACGACGTTCCTCCTCAAGAACGGCCCTTACGAAGCGGGGCTCCTGTGCAGCCTCCTCCTCCTCGGTCTTCTCACGGGGACCACATGGAAGAGGATCACGTCCACCTCGGTGATGAAGGTGACGACGACATGGTCCTAGAGGACGATGTTGAGGCCCAAGTCGAAGCCATCAAGGCTCAAAATCTCATCATCGAAGAAAAGAAAGAGCAGATCCTCCAGCTTCAGCGGCAGCTTGATACAAAGAGCCAATTACCTCCCGAAGCCTCTCACACGCCTCCCCCTAAGCAACGAGCTCGTCTAGGTCTTCGGGGTCGACCAGATCTGAGAGATCAACTGAATGAAAGGCGCGCCCGAGCTCGCGAAGAGGGCTCGAGTAACACTCATGCTAGTGCCGACCAGCAGCAGCGCCATAAACAAAGGCGGGAGACAAGGCCGACCCCGAGACGGCTGACTACATTGATCAACAGATTAAGCTGGCCGTACAGCAGAGCCTGGAGCAGGCCGGCCTCGCTCGAGGTCGGTTAACTACCAAACACGGTGACATCCATGGCACGTCTCCATTTTCTCGGGAAATCAGAGATCACCCCCTTCCTGATAAGTTCAGCGTCCCACGTTTCAATCTCTATGACGGGACGTCGGACCCCGAGGCTCATCTTCGGCACTTCACCCAGAAGATGACGGTATTCAGCGGCGACGGCGACCTTGATTGTAAGGTTTTCTCCTCCAGTTTGGGCGACCTCCCGCTTCGGTGGTTCTGTGCGCTTCCCGAGGGATCGATTTCGAGCTGGCCACAGCTCCGAAACTCCTTCGTCGAAAAGTTTCAAGCCCACCGAGTCATCCCAAAAACTGATGCGGACCTGATCTCGATCAAGATGAGGCCGACCGAGACTCTCACTCAGTTCGCCAAGCGATTCTGGACCATCTATAGCGTGATTGAAAATTCCAACGACGACGTAGCCGTTACTGCCTTCCAACAAGCTTTGCTGCCTGGCAATGAGCTTCGGAAGAAATTGGTACGTCATCCTGCGCCTTCGGTAAAGGCTCTGATGGTCCGGGTGAACCAGTATGTCGAGCAAGAAGACGACGACGTCCGAGCTCGAGAAAGCCATAATTTCTGACCAGAGGGCCGACAGGAGGGCCGTCCCACGAGAAGAGAGAGGAGGCTTGCTAAGAAAGAGGCGGATCGGAATAGAGAGCCATCCAGCTCGGCAGTACGCCCTGCTCCCACCTCGGGAGGCAGTACGAGGCCGAAACCAAGCAGCGCCTCTTATAGAGCCGTCAATACCATCTTCAAGGAGCCTATCTACAAGCTCCTCGGCAAAATCCAGGCCCAGCCCTTCTTCAAATGGCCTCAGCCTATAAGAAGTGACTCCTCCTCCCGAGATCAGAGCAAGTTTTGTGCCTACCACAAAGATAGAGGACACAGAACCGAAGACTGCTACGCCTTCAAGGCGCACCTTGAAAAGCTCGTAAAAGACGGGCATCTCAGAGACCATGTCAGGGAAGAAGGCAGAGTGAACAATACTCAGCAACGCCTCCCCGACGACCAAGGCAGCGGTGAGCCTGCAGGGACCATCGACGTCATTCACCTGGCTCCTGCCCCCCGAGGCAGTGACCGAGCCCGTGCTGAGGCCAGGAAAGCCCAGCACAGCAGGCATGTGATGACGGCCGAGCTCGGTCCCTCGGCAAAGAAAGCACGTTTGGAGAGGCCAAAAATCTGGTTATCTGATAAAGACTTGGCCGGGGTCCAGCTACCCCACAATGATCCTCTTCTTCTGACTATGAGGTTACACAACTTCAATGTCAAAAGGATCCTAGTGGACCCCGGGAGCTCCTCAGAAATCCTCTACTTGGATTGCTTCAGGAAGATGGGCCTGAAAGAGGAGGACCTGCAAGAAGCCCGCACCCCGCTGGTGGGTTTCAGCTCCAAGACGGTATATCCCAAAGGGAAAATTTCCCTTAAGGTCGAGGTCGGAGGGGCCTCCACAACGGCAGACTTCCTGGTGGTGGATGCACAATCTCCATACAATGCCATCATGGGGAGAACCTGGCTCCATAACCTGGAGGCCGTTCCCTCGACCCATCACCAGAAGCTCAAGTTTCCTTTACAGAACAAGGATGGGAGCTTCGAAGTTATCATAGTCCGCGGCGACCAAGACATGGCCAAAGAATGCCTCTTGGCCGTGGTCCCCGGAGATACACAGCCACAGCAAGTCCACATGACCGAGCTGGAAGCTGAGCTCGACACTGTGGGCCGGACTCCCGAACAGAAGAGTATTGAGGACCTCACCCAGGTCGGGATCGATCCCAGCGATCCAGAAAGGTTCTTCCTGCTCGGTAGCCAACTCGCTGACGAGGAGAGGGCTAGGATGCTTGACTTCCTGTTACAAAATAGGGAGGTCTTCGCCTGGACCCCATACGAAATGTCCGGCATCAGCCCCGAGGTCATAAGCCACAAGCTGAATGTAGATCCCCAGCATAAACCTGTTGTCCAAAGGATTCGCAGGTCGGGCACCCAACAGGCAGAGGCTGTGACCAAGGAGGTCAACAAATTACTGGACGCTGAGGCTATCCGCGAAGTCCACTACCCCGTGTGGTTGGCCAACACGGTTGTGGTAAAAAAGAAGGATGGGAGCTGGCGGGTCTGTGTAGACTTCACCGACCTCAACAAAGCCTGTCCCAAAGACAGCTTCCCTCTACCGAAGATAGACCAGCTGATCGACGCCACTGCCGGCCATGAGAGGATGAGTTTCCTCGATGCCTACCGAGGTTACCATCAAATCCCAATGTATGAGCCTGATCAAGAAAAAACCGCGTTCATAACACCTAGGGGCACCTACTGTTACAAAGTAATGCCCTTCGGGTTAAAAAACGCTGGTGCCACTTACCAGAGGCTGGTGACCAAGATGTTTCAGGACCAGCTCGGCAGGACGATCGAGGTCTATATTGATGATATGGTCGTTAAGTCTAAGCGGTCACAGGACCACTTGACTGACTTACATCAAACTTTCTCCATCCTCAAGAAATACCAGCTCAAGTTGAACGCCTCCAAATGTGCATTTGGCGTCGGCTCGGGCAAGTTCCTTGGCAGCCTGGTTACGAGGCGAGGAATCGAGGCCAATCCCGATCAGATCTCGGCACTCAGAGCCCTGCAGAGTCCGAACTCGATAAAACAGGTTCAGAGACTTACCGGGATGGCGGCAGCACTGAACCGCTTCATCCGCCGAGCCTCGGATAAATGCCATCCCTTCTTCCAGCTCTTGAAAAAGAGCTCCGGGTTCAAATGGACCCCGGAATGCGAGAGCACTCTCCAGGAGCTCAAAGTGTACCTTTCCTCCCCTCCTTTGCTTTCCACCCCGGTACGGGGTGAGGTTTTGTACCTATATCTGGCAGTTTCGGACCATGCAGTAAGCTCTGTACTCGTAAGAGAAGATGACAGGCTGCAAAGACCCATCTATTACACAAGCAAAATCCTGCTGGATGCCGAGACCAGATATCTGCCACTGGAAAAGCTAGCGTTAGCGCTCGTTAGCGCTTCGCGCAAGCTCTCCCACTACTTCCTGACATATTCTATAGTGGTTGTGACCGAACACCCACTCAAGTCCCTCTTCAGGAGAGCAGACTTCTCAGGAAGAGTGTCCAAATGGGCTGTCGAACTCGGGCAATACGATATCCAGTATCAGCCCAGAACGGCCATCAAAGCCCAAGTACTGGCTGACTTCATTGTGGAATTCACCTCTCCTAGTTCGGCACCGAGCCATCTCGACACCGAACTGGGGGGCAAGGAGGCAAGGACTCGGCAGAAACCGAGCAGGATCGGTCCTGGAAACAGTTCCTCGACTCATCTTGGAAAGTCTTCGTCGATGGCTCCTCCACCTCCAAAAGGGCTGGCGCTGGCGTAGTCCTTCAATCTCCGGAGGGCCTCGTTATTGAGCAAGCCGTGACTCTTGACTTCAAAGCTTCTAACAATGAAGCTGAGTATGAAGCATTAATTGCAGGGCTGGGCAGCGCAAAAACCCTGGGGGCACAACAACTGGTGATCTTCAGCGACTCACAGCTGGTCACCAGCCAACTCAATGGAGATTACCAAGCCCGAGATGACAGGATGGCAGCCTACCTGGCCCACACCAAGCAACTCCTATCTCAGTTCCAAAAAGCTGAAGTCAGGCAGATAGGCAGAGACTCCAACTCTCACGCCGACGCTCTTGCAAATTTAGCCTCTGCTGTCGAGGCAGGAAGAAAAAGAACTGTCGAAGTGGAAGCACTGGACAAACCAAGCATACAACTTCAACCGCCTCGACAGATTATGTGCATTGACCTCGGTCCTAGCTGGATGGATGAACTTATCTCCTATCTTAAGAATGACCAGCTACCCGAGAACAAGAACCAAGCCCACAAAATCAGGCTGAAGGCAGCCCGATTTTGGCTCTCTCCGGACGATAAACTCTACAAAAAGTCCTACAATGGCCCTTACCTCCGGTGCGTTCATCCAAGCAAAGTCGAAGACTTCCTTTATGAAATCCATGAAGGGATCTGCGGCAGCCACATCGGAGGTCGGTCACTCGCCTACCGAGCTATCAGCCAGGGGTACTGGTGGCCCTATATGCAGAAGGATGCACAGGTCTACGCCAGGAAATGTGAGAAGTGCCAGAAGTTCTCTCACTCTCTCCATCAGCCAGCACACGACCTGAGCCCTCTTTCCAGCCCTTGGCCCTTCGCCCAATGGGGACTGGACCTCGTGGGACCACTCCACCGAGCTCCAGGGAACAAAAGATGGTTGATCGTAGCAACTGACTACTTCACCAAGTGGATAGAAGCCGAAACACTCTCCTCCATCACTGAGAAGGATACCAAAAACTTCGTGTGGAGAAGCATTGTAACTAGATTCGGAGTACCTCGGACCTTGGTCACGGACAACGGGACCCAGTTCGACTCCAATTTCTTCAGAAGGTTCTGTCAAGACCTTGGCATCAGGAACTACTATTCTACCCCGGCCTACCCCCAGAGCAATGGGCAGGCTGAAATTTCAAACAAAGTGGTGCTTGACGGACTCAAAAAGAGACTAGATCGAGCCAAAGGGAGATGGGTAGAGGAACTTCCAAGTGTCCTATGGGCATACAGGACTACCCCGAGGCGCTCGACCTCGGAAACTCCTTTCTCCCTAGCCTACGGAATGGAAGCTGTAATTCCACTTGAGGTCGGCCTCCCCACCCTCAGGTCGGAACTGTTCGACCGAGGCCAAAATGATGCAAACCTCGCCACAGAGCTCGACTTGGCTGAGGAGCGAAGGGATGCCGCAGCCATCCGTCTCGCTTCCTACCAGCGACAGTTGGCTAGAGGGTATAATCAAAGGGTCAGAGAGCGAAAGTTCTCCCCTGGAGAGTTGGTCTTGAAAAAGACTCTTCCAGCAGACAGGAATCCCAGCGAAGGAAAGTTTGCACCGAACTGGCATGGACCATTTAAGGTGACTTCGGTTGCTGGGCAGTCTGCATATAGGCTTGAGGACATGGAGGGCAGAGAGCTGCCACGCCCATGGAATGCCACTCACCTCAAGAAATTCTATTTTTGAGATGTAATCAGATTCGGGAAGTTAATAAACTATTTCTTTTTATAGAATACGTTTACGTTCCAAGCTGTCCCCTATTCTCGAAAAAATGGCCAAGTTATGGAACTCGGCATATACCTACAGCTCGGTTACAGAACCGACTTGTATTCTTTGTTCGGTTATCTTAGTTAGCTACTTTGGCCTGGTCAATGGACCAGTCAAGTTCTGATTATAAACCAGACTTAGCTTTGGTCATGGGACCAAGCGCCCTCAGTTTTACCGAGATCGATGCTTGTTATGGTTGCAAAATCAATACAGCACCTCGGGTTACAACTACTACAAATTCGGTTTCTACCGAACTCGTTTACTTTGTCTTTTTTTCTATTATTTATTCTGGTTGTTAAGCCAAATGCATAAAGAAAGGAAAAAAGAAGAAAAATTCGCCACAAATGTTCAAAATTGCAAAGCAAAGCCAATTTCATTTCACGAATGAAAGTTACAATTTTTCCAACAAAAAGAAATACAAGATTTACCCCCAGTACAAAAAAAAAAAATAAAAACAAAATTACATCTTTTTCAAGCCACGGCCCCCTCGGCGCCATCAGCAGCAGCATCTTCCACGACTTCGACAACCACTTGTCCGGCGTCGACGTCCGCGACAAGTACAGGGGCAGGGTCTTCGGTTTCCCTGACCGGGACCTCAGGAACTTGGTTCGGTGCGGGCTGAGGAGGAGGAAACTGGGGGATCTCTGTATACACAGGGCTGTCCTCGGGGACCCCTGCTGCTCTCAACGAGCTTGTCCATCCCAGCCTCCAGGCCTTCAGGCTGACTTTCTTGACTTGGGCAATGTATTGTTCTGTGGCCTCTGCCACCCCTTCGTCGAAAGCCTTGTCGACGTCAGCCCGTAGTCTGTCGGCATCAGCTCGGAGTTCAGCCTCTGCCGCCTCCCACCTTTTTTCAAGTTCGGCCGTGGCCTGAACTTGGTTTTCCAGTTCCGCCCTGACCTTATCAAGCTCGTCTCTGAGGCCCATGACGCTCGTTTCCTGCTCGGCTGCCTTCTGTTTTATCAGGCTGAGCTCGGCCTCGAGTTCCAGTTCCCTCTTCTCAGCCCTCTCTGCCCGAGCGGTGCTCTATTGGGCTTTGTCCGCCGACACCAGCACCCTTTGCAGGATCTGAGGAAACAAGTGTTAAGCCGACGTCAATATCAGAAGTACAGAAATCAAAGAAGAAATGCAAAGTTCAAAGGAGAGAATTACCCTGAGGGCGTCGGCCATTTGAGCCACATCCAGCTCCACCTCGCTCCTCTTCATATGTTTTGCCATGTCTCCAGGCAGAGCGCAGGCGTGCGCAAGGGCACTGACAACAGATGTGCCATCACCCAGCCGGCCGTCCGACGACAGCGACTGGCCATCCTCCAGCAGGAAACTGGGGTTCCAGATCGGAGGGCCGAGCAGCGGCGAGTGCTGAGAGGCAAAGTTGGGCTCGTCCCCCACAGGGTCCGCAACCCTGGGCCTTTTCCCCAGCCGAACCGAATCCCGACGAGATTTGGTGGAGCGCTCGGTCGCTGCTGAAGGCTGAGGAGATTGAACTGGGGGAGAGACTACTCTATCCTCCAAGTTCGGTGGGGGAACGGTCCCCGAGGTGGGCGAGTCTCCGAAGATGACTTCATCGAGACTGACAAGGGCCGCACGACGTCGCCCCATCTCGGTCTCTTCGTCCGATTCAGAAGATGGGAGAATCACAAGCTGCTCTTGCGGAACCCCCTCGGACTCGCCCTCCGACTGACTCTCCTCCTCGGAGTCGGTCTCTGCTGCGGTCTGAACATACGAAGGACCGGCTTCGGCTGAAGCTCCAGAAGGTATGATCTCGGGGGGCACTTGCGCAGGCCCTGCTGCTGGAGCTGTTTGCTCCTCGGCTTCGGCAAGAGTTAGGACTTGCTCCCCCCTGAGGTTCTCGTGCCGTCTTCTTATAAAAGATCGGTACACGGGTTCGTATCCGAGGAGTGCTGAGGCAGATCGGGTCCGGTGACCCTTGTAGCTATAAATCCTTTTTAACCAGCCGACGTTTCGTCGCCACCCGGAGTTCTTCCTCTGCCGTTTCCTCTCCGCGTGACCTGCACGACAAGCAATTAGGCATCAGTTCGGCAGAATGAAACTACATCAGAAGTTCAGAAATTGAGATATTTACTCGGTGGTTCTCCGAGACGACCGGGTACGTGGTTCACCCTGGGCTCTCCCGGGGCATACTCCCAGTTCCCGGTGACGTAAAGGCAGTCCTCCCCGGCGTATTTTGTGTTGTCTTCGAGCTCGTTGATTATGGGAATCTCCTTCGGCCGAACTCGCAAGTAGTATGCGTCGTCCTTTGGAGATCGACAGAGGTTATACACATCCTCAATGTCCTCGACGCCAAGGTCGGTTCCCAATATCCTATTCAGTTCGGCTATACCCATGATTATCTTATAACCATTGGGCATTAGTTGGCACGGGGTAAGGTTCCACCTCCTGAGACAAGCTCTCAGGAGGGGATGGACTGGGAATCTCACTCAGCCCTCGATTATGGCTACTAGAGGGAATGGCATCCATCCCTCTACAAGAACCCGTGGTCGGCTTCGGTCACCATCCCCATCCGCCCTAATCTGGACGTTCTCTGGTATCTGGTATTGTTTCCTAAGCTCGGCTAGGGCAAGCTCTGTGTCTATCCAATGTCTAAAAACCCCCATCTTCCCTAGCCTAGACCGGAATACAGGTGACGGCGACGGAGAAGAAAGACAGTAGACACCCCCAAAAAAGAAAAAGAACCCAGAGAAGGAAAAATGTCAGAGGCAGAAGGGAACTCACTAAGACACAGGGCCGGAAGGAGTGTAGGGAAAACGGGAAACTCTAAACTTCAGGAGACGAACGGAAGGGCTTCTCGGACGATGAGGCTCCAGGCAACTCTCAGGCGAAAGCTCCAAGCACAGTGACAGCAAAAGTGGTCCTCCTTCCAGGACCGGGGTTTTTATACAGGGATGGAGATCTCTTCGTATCCCGACAGGCATGTGCAGACACCGCCTCGAGCACGCCACCCGTCTCCTCGATAAGACGCAATGGCCATCAGGGACCTGACACATGGCGGCGTCACAGCGCCCTCATGATGATATGGTTGGGCTATTAAAACCGCCTCCAGACAGCCTGGCGCTATTAAAAGCGCCTCGGAAAGCGAAGCGGCACCCCACGCCTTTGTGTAAACTACAGGATCGGTTTCGGGAAAGTCCATCCTATCACTCCTAACCCCGTGGTCTCCTTGACCCCCCGAAGTCAGGAGCAGGGGGCAATTGTGTGGACTGCTTCTACCGAAACCGATGTTGTAATCCTCCGGTAACAGCGCCAATCAGGAAGGGCCTTAACCCCCTTCTCTCCGACATAAGCAGCGTCTGAGTCTTTGTCGAGGTGGGACTGGTCCCGGTAGAAGTACCGACCATGTCCTACCGAACTCGGCCTCACGCTGGCATCTCAGTCCGATCTCGGGTATAGCTGACCCTGGCACCTTCTCCAGTTCGGCCCCTCTGCCGAGGTGAACACCGGGCTTCCAGTTCCCGTTATGAGATGGGACGGGTACTTTGTAGGGAGTCCCTGTCAGGTAGGGCGGCCACCGGCCAAGGATAAGGGCTCGTTCCTATCAACAGATCACATCCACATTTATGTGAGGGATTTGAGGGGAGGTTTGATGGGACAAGTATCCTCACCTACCCCCACTAAAGATCCCAGGTGTGGGCTGATGGGACAAGTATCCTCACCTACCTCCACTATGGAACCTTCCACTCTCCTCTATATATGCCTGCATGAAGAGTCATGAACAGGTACATGCAAGATACAGCTCGCACTGTTACTCTGCTAAAACATCTCTTCTTCTCCACTTCACCCTAGTTCAGTGACTGCACTAACTCAGGCGTCGGAGTGCCTTTGGCTGATAGCAGCCTCGGGCCCTGACTGCTTTTTTCTCTTCCCTTTCAGGTTTCAGATCAGCAGAGACACTCTTGTTCAGCTAAACAACCTCTCTGTAAATCCTCATCATCAGTTAAACCTAAGTCCGTAATAATTAGGCACGCACAATAGTTATAGCTTTTAGAGCTTATTTATAAATTAGAGTTTGTGGCTCTAAAAATAAAAGTGGGCTGCTTTTTTCTACAGAGCTTTTTCAGATAAAGTGGATGGTGGTTGATAATGCAATACGAACAAATTAGAGCATTTGATAAGCCTCTAATTATAAACATTGTAGGGGGGTCGCCCCCACAGGAGATAGGCGGGGCCCAGAGCCCCGGGCCTATTGTATACACTTCAGGCGATCAGGGAGTAGCCCCTAGCCCTAATCATGCATTTGTCCCCAGCTGCTGTCAGCCAGGGGGCCTCCCCAGGACTCGAACCCGGAACCTCTTGTATAAGAGAATTCCGGGGAGGCTCCTGGTACCACTTGAGCTACTAGCCAAGTGGTACCGGGTGCCTCACTCAACCGAGAGGTTTCGAGTTCGAGTCCCGGGGAGGCCCCCTCTCCCGCCATGCGGGATCGAGGGACAAACGCATGATTAGGGCTAGGGGCCATGCGCCTTCGATCGCCTGAAGTGTATACAATTGGCTGTGGGGGCGACCCCCCTGCATTAAAAGGCCGGCCTTTTTGTAGGGGGGTCGCCCCCACAGGAGATAGGCGGGGCCCAGAGCCCCGGGCCTATTGTATACACTTCAGGCGATCGAAGGCCCAAGTGGTACCAGGAGCCTCACCCCACCGAGAGGTTGCGGGTTCGAGTCCTGGGGAGGCCCCCTGGTGACGAGCCAGGGACAAATGCATGAATAGGGCTAGGGGCCATGCGCCTTCGATCGCCTGAAGTGTATACAATAGGCCCGGGGCTCTGGGCCCCGCCTATCTCCTGTGGGGGCGACCCCCCTACAAACATAATCTTTAGAGATTATTTATAAATTAGTGCTTTTGGCTCTAAAAATAAAAGCGGGTTGTCTTTTTTTTTTTTTTTTAAAGAGTTTTTAGTTAAAGTGGATGGTGGTTGATCGACAATGCAGTACGTTCAAATGTTTTAGAAAAAATACCCTCATAAACACCAGCTAGCGGAGCCGGCCGGGGGCCAAAATTTCAATAAATCCCTTCAATTCTAACTAAACTTCAAGCTATTTTTATGTATGGCTGCTCGAAAGTTTTCCTTATTTTACATAGTGGCCCCTCCTCCATGGAAAGTTTTCTAGGGCCGCCCCTACTCATAAAATTTTCGAAATGACATGAATGATGGATTCTATATTAAACCTTTTTGAAAAGTGGATGCCAATTAGCACAAAGCCTAAAGAGGGGCCTAATTAGCTCGTGACATAATAATGTTTTTTTTTTACTAGATAGACTAATTGCAAATCATAACCTGAGAATTAGAGCCTCACACACACATTAATGTATTTGATTGATGTTTTGAATTGTTTTGATTGGCTCTTTCTTCAAAGAAAAAAAAAATACAATGGAAAAAACCGACAAGTTGTTCATCTTTAATTTTTCTACAAATATCACTGCATTGGCAGCTATTTCTGCTGCTTTTTTGTCCTTTTTAGCAGCGGAAATTTATTATCTTTCAAATGAAATGTTCTAAAATTGGACTAGGGATTGAACCACTCAAGGGTTAAGGTTAAGGTTCAACATGACGCAGTCCAAACCATGGTTCTTTTCAGTTAAGACATGACATCGGGACCATATTTAATCACATGGAAAAAGTGAAAGTTTTAGGGTCCGAGATCTCTAGATTGGTCTACTCAGACAATCAACCCAAAAGTATGCAAAAATAAACTATATGCAGCGGAAATAAAATCAACAAGTACACACCACAAGGATATCAAATTTAAGGTGGAAAATCCTAACCGAGTGAAAAACCACTGATCCGAACTGGACCAAATCAAACACTATGAATCTCACAATTACAAGAAACTCAAATTTCTTCCCCAGATATACCCTACCGAAGGACTGAAGTTACTTTGTGTCGCTTTACGCTTCAATGACTTCACGCCGTTGATTGTAACAAATTCAATCCAGCGCTTAACTTCTCAAGTCTTCTCGCAAGAAGATAATCTTCTACAAAGGATGTAGAAGAACTAGCTCTAGAGAACTTGGCCGCACAACTTTATAAAAATCTCTAGAGAAGAATTCTCTCAATAATAATCTTTAACTCAAAATTTTGAGAGGAGAGAGTCTTGTCTTTGAAATAGCCCTTGAGTCCTTTAAATAGCCCTTAGTACGTGCTTAAGGTTGCCTAACTTAATTAGGATTAAAACAAGCAGTTTGAGCACAATTAGAAAAGCAGCTTCTAATTTTCCTGGGACTCCGTCGCCTTGTCCACTCGAGCGAATGAGATTCTGTTTCAACGCTGGGCCATTCTGACTCTATTCGCTCGAGCGGATGATGTGGTCGCTCGAGCGGACCCCATTCTAGTTGATCCGGAATTTTAGCTCTTTTTCTCCAACTTTCTTCTTCTAATTCTTTCAAACTTTTTTCTTCTGAGTCCTTCCAATCTTCTATCTTCAAAGTCGTTTTCTAAAAAAGAATTACAACTCAAAAGACACAGAGTTTTGTCCAACCCATGAGTTTTTCCAACACTCAAAATCCTAACAATCTCACCATTTGGCAATTCATGGATAAAACTCCCTAAGACAATACAATTTGATCTACCCAAAATGAAACCCATAATACATTAAATTTAAAAGGATAGCAATCAACACAAAAAAAAAAAAAAAAAAAAAAAAAAAAAAAAACAATAATCAAAATGTAGATTTGCATTGTTTCTGATTCAGTCTGAACTTCCTATTCTCCCCTTGATCTGTCACCTTTCTCCCTCTTTTTGTCCATGATTTGATAAAGCTAAAAATAAGAACATGTAACTTTCTTGTCAATTAGGATCAATAGCTCCCCCTCAATAGCAACTCCCCCTGAATGTATCTTCGTAGCAGCGCTGGGGGTGAGAGCTTAATATTTTTTTATCAGGGTTTGTTACATGTAGCCACCCACACATGTGTAGTTTGATCTTTCAGTAGAGTGTGAGCAAATTCCTTCGGTAAATCAAACATTCTTACCCAAATTATAGTCGTCTTGGGTTGAGAAAAATTCTTCTGCCATTGCTTGGTCTTAGCTAGACTTTGTAACTTCTTGCAATGGGGACGAATGTGTCCTTTTAATCCACAATGATGACAAGTGGATGTGTGTGCAGCGCGTGACACATTTTTTTTCTTGAAACTACTCAACACATTATTCGAAAGTGTAGTATGTGGAGTAGCATGTGCAGCACTTGAAACAAAAATTGTTTTACCTATAGCATTTAAAGTGGATGCACCAAGATCATAACCAAGACCGCTTTTGTCAAAAGGAGACTTCTGATTATACAAGATGTTTGTAGTCTTCGAACCAGCGTTCATCTTTTTTAAAAAAGCTTGCTTGATTTCAAGCTCAGATAGAGTGATCTTCAGTCTTCCTTGTAGGTCTTGATTTTCAGCTTTCAATATTACTATGTCTTACTTCATATGCATTACTTCTTTTTCAGCCTTTTCAAGTTTTTGACCATCAGTAGTCAAATTTTCAGCCAAACAGCTTTTCTGGTTTTTCAAGAAATGAACCTTTTTAAGTGCTTGCTCTAATTCAATTTTTAGTACATAATTTTCTTCTTGAGTAGCCTTGTACTTGATAGTGATCTTTTTACCATACTTGGTCATCTTGACACAATCAGCATATGTAGTATGGTATAGTTCTTCCCAATCTTTCTCTTAGTCTGACGGCTCATCTTCATTATCTTCATCAGTATCAATGTCAGATACAGACGCTGCCATGAATGCCACAAACTTGCAATTCACATTGTCAGAATGATCATCCTCACGTCCTTTTGCTTTTTCCTTTTCTTCTTTAGAAAATTCGTCATCCCAAGTGATGTTGAGAGCCTTTATCTTTGTACCATTTTTCTTGTTGGCACATTCATTAGCATAGTGACCATATCCTTGGCACTCAAAACACTTTATCCCTTTTGCATGATCCTTCTTCTCAGATTTGGAATTCTTTCTATTGGCTCGTTTTGTCTTCATGTATTTTTTGAAACATTTTATAAACTTAGCTATATCATCTTCAGCCTCAGATTCAGAATCGGACTCAATTTTCTTTGCAGGCTTCATTCTTGATTCTGAGATGGCTTTCAAAGCAATATATTTCTCTTTTAATTTTCCTTTATTTAAACGGTTTTCTTCAAACGTCTGAAGATTTCTAATCAATTCATTTAACTTGAGGGTATCCAGATTCTTATTTTCTTCAATAGCATCAACTTTAGAATCGAACTTTGAAGGTAGAGACCTCAAAATTTTATTGACAATCTTGTGTTCTGGTATTTCCTCCCCCAGAATGAAAGAAGAATTGACAATATCATTCAGCTTTGCATTAAATTGATCAATGGTCTCATCTTCTTCCATCACGACGGTTTCAAATTCTTTATTCAACCATTTCAATTTGGCTTGCTTCACCGTGTTTGTACCCGCATAAACTGTCTGTAAGACTTCCCATGCTTCTTTTCCAGTTTTGCAGGTGGAAATCCTTTGAAACTCATCAGCAGACACTCCATTATATATGCAATTCACAACCTTGTTATTACAATTGGATCTATACTTCTTATCCTTAGTCTATTGGGCTTTAAGTTTAGGAACAATTTGTCCATTAACCATAATTATAGGTATGGAGTAACCCTCTTCAACAATATCCCAAACATCATTATCAATGAACTTAAGGAACCTAATCATTCTTTACTTCTAATATGCATAATTAGAACAATCATGAAAGTGATTTCTACCTTAAAACAGGCAGAGGTCCCGCTTACTAAATCTCGATTGGATATCCAACTACTGTGATAAAACTAGTGATTAACCCTAATTCCAATTTAACAAAGCAATCAAACCACAAATAGAGAAAGACACGAGAATTATACGTGGAAAACCCTAACAGGGAGAAAAACCATAGGCCTTATCGTCTAGGCCAATAGACAACCAAGCACTATATAAACTTGAAGAATACAGGACACTTACAACCCTTTTCCCAGTTGTTGACTCAACCTAAGGACTGCATCAAATCTTGCTGACATCACGTCACGAATCTTCACCGTACTTGTACAGAACCTCCTTCAAGAAGGGGATGGAAACTTGACCCAAAACTCTTAATCTTCAGCACAGCAGCAGCTTGAAGTTTTGGGGGGAAAGAAGATGGATCTCTCAAACTCTTTATCTCTGGAATTTAATCTTAATCAGTATCTCCAATAGGTTTAGAGATGAAGCCTTTAAATAGTCTTCAATTCGTGCTTGAGATGCTCTAGGAGTAGAAAGTTGCATCTTGGTAGAATTAGAAACATCAGTTCAGATAGGAATGGAAAGTCCTAGGTTCGCTCGAGCGACAGTGGGAGTTCGCTCGAGTGAACTACTCTCTAGAAATTCAAACTGCAGACAGTCTTCTAGTCGCTCGAGCGATCTCAGGTTCGCTCGAGCGAACCAGTCTCTGTCTCCAAAATCTCCAAGACAGAACATTGG
This sequence comes from Umbellularia californica, assembly GCA_028538565.1. Taxonomy (NCBI): domain Eukaryota; kingdom Viridiplantae; phylum Streptophyta; class Magnoliopsida; order Laurales; family Lauraceae; genus Umbellularia; species Umbellularia californica. Next base: position 19,102,996 of record JAPQWN010000002.1, read on the forward strand.
TGGGTCGAGCGCACAACAGGTTGTGTCGAGCGAAGGTGCCCTGGGATGGGTTAGCTCGAACGAATGTGGGTTCGCTCGAGCGACCCATAGAATCCTCTAAAACTTGGAATCTTTAGTCTTTTTGGAACCAGATCTTTGACAGTCCGAAAACTAAGAGAAATACATATGTAGAAGCCCCAATTTTGTCCGGATTCTATGAATTAGCCAACTTAACACATCAAATAAAAGAGACTTGGAAGTTGATGCCCCTTCTCTATTGAGCACCATTCTAGAAATCTTGCAGGATCAGACACAACAAGATAGGGCAACTTGCTCCTATACCAATTGAAAGTTTTAGGGTTCGAGATCTCTAGATTGGTCTACTCAGACAATCAATCCAAAAGTATGCAAAAATAAACTATATGCAGCGGAAATAAAATCAACAAGCACACACCACAATGACACTAAATTTAAGGTGGAAAACCCTAACATAGTGAAAAACCACCGATCTGAATTAGATCAAATGAAACACTATGAATTTCACAATTACAAGAAACTTAAATCTCTTCCCCAGATATCCCCTACCCAAGGACTGAAGTTATCTTGTGTCGCTTCACGCTTCAACGACTTCACACCGTTGATTACAAAAGATTCAATCCAGCGCTTGACTCCTCAAATCTTCTAGCAAGAAGACAATTTTCTATAAAGAATGTAGAAGAACTGGCTCTAGAGAACTTGACAGCACAACTTTATAAAAATCTTTAGAAAAAAATTCTCTCAATAATAATCTCTAACTCAGAACTTTGAGAGGAGAGGGTCTTGTCTTTGAAATAGCCCTTGAGTCCTTTTAATAGCCCTTAGTACGTGCATAAGGTTGCCTAACTTGATTATGATTAAAACAAGCAGTTTGAGCAGAATTAGAAAAGCAATTTCTAATTTTCCTCGGACTCTGCCACCTTGTCTCCACGAGCGAACCCACCATCCACTCGAGCGGATGAGGTTCTGTTTCAGTACTGGGTCATTCTGACTCTGTCCGCTCGAGCAAACCCCATTCTAGTTGATCCGGAATTTCAGCTCTTTTCTTCCAGCTTTCTTTTTCTAATTCTCTCAGACTTTCTTCTTCTGAGTCCTTCCAATCTTCTATCTTCAGAGTCCTTTTCTAAAAAAGAATTACAACTCAAAAGACACAGAGTTTTGTCCAACCCATGAATTTAGTCAACACTCAAAATCCTAACCAAAAGCCTTGAAAAAAAAAAAAAAAAAGAACAAAGAGATGCTTAAAATGTGAGATTTTTAAAGAATAGTGCGGATTTTCAATTTCTGCCGACAAAAGTAGGGCCACATGCTAGGCGAAAATACTCTCACTGAGAATGTAATCCAAAGTATTTAATGAAATTAATGAACCAAGTATGTGTGTTTGGGTTTTACAGCATTTTATAACGGGTATGGAGGTCAAAATTTCCTTCATACCCCCTCCCACAATTTTATTACTGTTAAGTGATTCTTACAAGGGCATTATAGTATATATATTTACACATATAAATACCTATTATATAGAATAAAGAAAAGTAGGAGGGCATACCATGAGTTGGACATTTTCTTCGTTACCCAATTCTATTGTCTTCGTTACCCAATCTTCAATAACTATCATGAATCTAGTTGAGTACCACGAGTTGACATTCTCTAAAGAAAAACATGTAGGCGCTATTTGGTTATGTGAAAAAAGTTGAGCAAAGTCTAGCAAAGTTCTTTTCTTCAAATGCTTAGTCCATCAAACTTTTAGCCCTACACAAACAAAAATCCTGGGATCCGCCACTGGTGCAGACTATGTGGAAAAAAAGTCTTGAGATTCCATATGTGAAAAATGCATTAGGTTTTAAAAAATTATTAGAGGTTTTTAGAATATTCTTTTGTGAAGGCCTTTTCCCTCCTTTGTCCCCTAGTTTTGCATCCATATAAAAGAGAAAAAAAATACTCAAGGGCTTGTTTGTTTGCATTAATTATAATATATATGAATTGAATAAATAGATTTCATAACATAAGTCGTTTAAAATGAAGATTGAATTTATGTGTATCTTTAAAAATGAGCATCAAATGACTCTTCTTTTTAAGGAAATAGAATTAAAAGAAGATGAAAATAAACATACCGGCCATCACCTTAGTCGTTCATATTCTATCTTCTTTTGAATATATTTCCCTAAAAGAAAAGATTATTTGATGCTTGTTTAAAAAAATTATATAAACTTTAATCTTTATTTTTAACTACTAATAGTATGAATCATATGAGTTTTAATGCAAACAAAAATGCCCTAAAAGTAGGTATGTAAATCAGTCCCCAATTTTCTGACTATCCGGATATTCTGACATATTAAAAACCGAGTTTGAGTCCTTATTTATGCCCCGATAAGTAAATGGTTCCGGGTACAGGTCCTTTTGAACCCATGACCTAAACGGGTCTGAGTCTGGTTCCACCTTGGTTCTAACCCAAGACCCGATATATGACCTCAATTTTTCAGAATCTCTCCTAAGAACTAGGTTATTTTTAATATTAATCTCTACCTAGACCTGGACCCAGACCTGTCTTATATATGGTTTTAGTTCCAATTCCAGTTCCATCTTCTCATTAACAGTTTCGTTTCGAGAACCAAGAAACCGATTCTGAAATAGTTCTGATTCCACCTCCTCATTAACGATTCCGGTTCCGTGTCCACCATGGACCTGAACTGGAACTGGGCCTTTTACATCCCTACCTAAAAGAAACAGTAAATTTTGGAAATTTCAATCCTTCATTTTCTTGTGCTTATCAAAATAACTAAAATAGATGAGGGGCTTCAACAGTCATCTAAGGGTTTCAATATAGCCATAATGAGAATAAAAAGTAAAAAATAAAGACAGGTAAAGTTGAAACTTATGCTTGGTGTTGTTCAACAAGGCTGCGTAATTCGTGCTGCCACCAAATTCAGTAAAATACCAATTGAAATGCAAAAATACCACCACTGATAGAACCGAACATAACAATGAAGCTAAAAAAGGACACCTATGGCTGAGGCATGCCGGATGATGTTCTCTTTAGACTTTAGGACAAGTTGTACTACCAGGTTTGTTCAACCATCTTTTGCGGAAAAGGCAAGAAAAAATTGGACGCTTCTGTGCTTGTGTATTGTGAGAGATGGGAGATTTTGTGTGGCTGCTTTTATGTGAAAAAAAAGAACAAAAACAAGCTAAATATTTTTCAATTTCACGGAAAAGCGTTGCTATTATAAGGGTATAATTTTTTCTCTTTTACCTCTTCCTACATAAGAGAAAAAGTACGCGGGACCTATTTTTGTGGATGCTATACAAACATGCCCTCATTGATGTTTGGATGTATGGTAAATTAAAGTAAAGTGAGGTAAATCATAAAATCAAGATAAAATAAAATATAGGGGGTTATGATAGACTTTTATTTTTAGCTGCTTGATAGATGATATTTTTTACTTTTTGGGTAAAAAGATGATTTTTTTTTTTTTTTTTGCCATTTATTGGAGAAAGTAGGTTGATTATTTTTTTTTAAAAAGAAGGAGATTTTGAATTTTTATAATTTTGATTTGACCCTTTGTCTTTCATTATTTCGATAACGGAGGTCTTACCTCATCTCACTTCGATTCACCTCATATCCAAACAACTCCGAGGAAAATCAAAGCTAGTGATGCTGGCAACACACTCATAATTGAGTGGTATAGGCACCTCAGTGTCACACAATGCTAAGGGATCAAATGATTAATCCCTCAATCCTTGGATCTTCAAGTTGACATTTTCAACCCTAGCCAGGGCCAAGCTGGCAACAGCAAAAAGAGAAGGAAAAGCACAAAAAAAAAAAAAGGTCACACTCGGAACTAGGCAAGGAATCCGATATAACTTGATATTGATGTCCTCGTCAGTAAAAACTGAGTCATATCGACAATGACATTGCTGTGGATGACCAATACCAATGAGAAACCCTGGTTCCAACCATGCATGCCATGTGCATTATTTTGCTCTGGAATATCTATATCTAAGGGCATGTAAAAGATCAGAAACAGCATGTAAATAAGAGTGATAAACTGATGATGCAACACAAATAATTATGAGAATGGAGTAAATGGACAGAGAAAACAAGCAATAGAAATGGGATCTATATACAAAAGAGATGAACATGGTAACATTTTTTTCCCATTTTTCTGTACCTGCTATATAATTAGATCGTTGGTACAGTAGTGTGAATCTAACCTAAGATAACAGGGTTCTATATAGTAGCACCATTCTATAGGATATAGCAGGATGGATGGCAAGCATGTCCTTGTAAACTGACCATAGTGGTCTCTTCTATTTAAAATGTAAAGTTCTCAATTTCTAGTTGTTTTTTTAGAACAATCTAATGGTGTGTATCATGTTATATTATGTTAACTCTTAAAATTTTTCAGCTAGCCATTTCTACCAAAACCTCGAGACGTTAAAAGAGACATCATAAATACTTTTCAATACTCCTCCTCTGGTGGAACCCACTCCTTAGCACTCCCCCTCTAGTGGAACTTGGTCGTTCCACCTGGAATTCGAACTTGCGACCGTTGGGCTCTGACTAGCCATTGCTATCAAAACCTGAAGGCGTTAGTCGAGGAAGCATAAATACTTTTCAATATTAACCTCTGACTAACATTTACAAATGAATTCCAATTTCCATCTAAATGAATGTTTTCAGTCATACAAAGGGAAAATGACGGTGCATTTTCCAGGTGCCCGACATGAATGTCTCTATTTTTGTTATAAAAAAAAAAAAAACGCATGATTAATCTTAAAATGCTGTACTAACTAGCGACGTTTTGAATGTTATCATTCCAACTAGCATTTAACGAATTTAGGGGCTGAGGCCAAAGGGTCAAGGTTTTTTTTTTTTTTTTTTTTTTTTTTTTCCTTCTTTTTTTACGGTAACAGTAAATTAGATTAAAGATTAAAAAGTATAAAATAAAGATCAAAGCACAAGAACAAACACGTGAAGGCATAAGAGCTAAATACCAATGCAAAAAAATACAAATTACAAAGGAGGAAAAAAAAAGGAACATTTCTCTCTACTTCTGACTTTACCAAAGCATCTGCTATGCGATTTGTTGATCGATACACATGATGAAACCCAACATTCATAGATGAAGATAAGGTCTTGATTTCATTGAAAATGAATTGAAATTTCCAAGGACTATTATCTAAAGAAGAAATCCACGATATTGCATTTGAAGAGTCGCTTTCCACCAATATATTTTGATATATGTGAGATGTGCAAATCCTTATGGCTTCTAAAATAGGCAACACTTCCACCTCATTGGAATCTTTAATGCCTACATTTTTTGAGAACATAAATAACACCTCTCCCTTTTAGTTCCTTAAGACGCCACCAACACTTGCAACACCGGGCTTTCCTCTTGGCGCACCATCCACATTAAATTTAAGAACATTTTGAGAAGAGGAAGACCAAGCAACTTTAAGTTTCTTCTTAGCATGACTACACCCCAAATAAACTTCCCAATTATTAAAGATATTATCCATACTCAAGTGCTTTAACTCTTTTCTAATGCTTGCCCATTTTGCTATCGTAAGAAAGATAGAGAAGATAATATCCTCCTCAGTCTTTGACTCGCCTTTGAGGATCTTATTGTTTCTCTCCTTCCAAATGGACCAAAGAATAGAGAAGGAGATCCCGCCCCACCCCCCCCCCCCCCCCCCCAAAAAAAAAAGAACTTGAGCATTTCTTCATATATAAGAAAATCTCCAAACATCATAAGCGAAGTCACAATGCACGAACAAGTGATTGATAGATTCTTCTTCCTTCCCACATAAAACACAAATGACTGAAATGACTTCTAAAAATATGCCTCGTCTTCTAAGATTATCCACAGTAGAGATTTTGCCAATAGCCGTCAGCCGGAAGAAAACCTCAACCCTTAGGGGAACCATGCCACACCACACAAGATATAGATGAGTTGGATTCCCCGAATCCAAGGAGGAAATCTCATAAAAATATCTAACAGAGAGACTCCCGAAAGGGCAAGGCTTCCAAATATGAATGTCTTCCTCATCCCTGCACAAAAAAACGTTAGCAAGAATACTTAATAATGACTTTTACTCCAATGCCTTGGACTGACGCAACACACTCCTACAAGAAACATGCCAAGACACCTTAGAGCCATCCCAAAGATAACAATCTTTCACATATGCCACTTTATTAGACACAACTCTAAACAGCCTAGGGAGAAGAGACCGTAATTGCCCTACCACGGCCCAATCACCAAACCAAAATGAACACTTTTGCCCTCCCCAACTCTAAAACCCACACCCTTATTGAAAAAAAAAAAAAAAAAAGGCACTTACCATAGTCTCCTGGTATCTGAAATGGTCTTCAAGAAATCACCTCTTTCGGAGTCCTCGTTAGGCCCGTAGACTTTAAACATAGCGCAAACCAAACCATCTACAATACTTTCAATTTAATAGCTATAGTTCTTTGAGACTTAAAGACATCTTTCAAATCAAACATATCTGCATCTCATACTGATATCAAGCCCCTAGTAGCACCTACGGGCTGCACCCATTCCCAATTAGCACAAGTAGAATCCAAAATATTATGACTGCACAAAAAATCCGGTATCACCGCAAAACCGAACCGAACCGACGAACCGGGTGGTTCAGATCAATTTATAGTCTATTGGTTCGGTTAATGGTTTGAAAATCGTAGAAACTGCTTGCATCGGTTGGTTATCGGTTTGAGCCCACGGTTAATTGCTTAAACCGAACCAACCATATGCAGTAATTTAAGTATTGATTTTTTACTATTTTAACCATAGGGTTTCGTTTTTAATTATTTTTAAAGTTACATTCCACAACGCCATTCTTACATGAACTCAACCGACAACACTACCTCAGTGCATCTCCTCTAATATCTCAAATGCTGTTTTGATACTTCATTACAGATAAAGGGATTACTGTACATGGTGTTTTCCTTCCATCATAATTCCTACATCGTTTCAACGAAGTTTTTATTAGAAGGCTTCACTCTTGAGAATGCTAGAAAAGCCAGTATAGCCTAGCCTTTTGATGGTTGGTTTTGGTCTCACCTAACCAATGTGTTAATAAACCTTCATTTCTAAAAAATACAGTGGGTTCTGATACAAATTCCGTTTGTGTGTGACTTTTCTTAACATGAATTATTATTCTATTATAATTCCAAATGGTATCACGTGGAATGAATGTTTTACTGCAAGTTTGTTATTATTATTGTTATTTTTTTGAGCGCTTGCGTTTAGTCCAAACTCTCTTTTTAGAGTATAATTATTTTTTATATGCGTTTAGTCCAGTATGGAATGTTGGATTATTATGTTTACACTAAACATTGGAAATAAATGCAAAGGACAGGGTATCATCATTTTGAGATTTTCAATGTCTAATTTTCAAAAAACTATAATAAAAAACAACGATTTAACCGACGGAACCGTTTGGTTCGGTTCGGTTCGGTTTAAACCCTCTCAATTGGTCGGATCGGATCGGTTAATGACAAAACCGACAGGTTTGATTTGGTTGTTGATTTTAGTATTAAACCAATCCGAACTACCCATGTACAGCCCTACAAAGTATCTCATATTACTGTATTAATATCCTTCGATATTTTAGGCTCTTGAAGAAGCAAAATATCAGTTTCATGCTTTTTAATTAACTTTCTTACCGAAACTACATTACCACACTGGGGCTACAGGGGAGTTTACTCGGCTTCCCTCTGAGCCCAGAGGGATTAGTCCAACCCAAAGGGTTGGGAACCCTCTGATAGCATAAAAAAAAAAAACCATTAATTTTCTCACCTCTAATATTTGTTTAGGCCACCCCAATCCTCTGATGTTCCAACTTACAATAATCATAATTAAAATTATGGACAGAAGCCCCCACTGGGACCAACCCATTAATTTCACGATCCTGAAGAATCCTCCCCATTATCCTTGTGTCTTCTCCTAGTTTTCTCAGCGTTGTTTTTCTCTTCCTTTTCCTCTAGATGCATCTCTCTTGTGGCTATTTCTGGTTCATGATTTCCAAAAGCTTCCCCACTTCAGTAACTTTTGTGCCTTCGTTTTCTTTCCTGACACTGACATATGGTGTGCTTAGTCCTGCCCCTTCCACTCGCCCTATTATAATGGAATGGAAATTCCACAGCAGTACCCCACCTATTGAAAATCCAAATGTCTAAAAGATGAAGGCATGCCAAAATTCTCCCTCTCAGGTGGATTCAATGGGTTCCAGCCCCCTTAGCTCAGGTACTGAAAAAAAAAAAGGGGTATAGTTTGTTATCAATCCCATAAAATCCGACCTTGACTCACACTTGTCCTGAACTGCATTTAACCGACACATGACATGTTTATGATTTGGTGTAATCACATGTCATGGTTTGGGTCGAATTAATTGATTCTCAGTTTTCAGTTTGGGACTATCAATAATAAACATTTAAGGGGTTTTTACAAGAAGAAAAACCACTTATATATATGCATGGATACAAAGGCCTTGTGGCCAAACATTTGATATTAAACCCCTCTCTTTTTTTCCTTTTTGACCTTTGTACCCATATACGTCGATTTTAATGTATTTTTGAATATAAAACCATCCCCATAGAAGCAGGGCTCTTTCTCCACTTTTTGAAAAGCAGATCAGTAAGCCTATGGGCCCAACTTTAGAAAAATTGACATGATGCAGGCCCAAACCCAACACAGGTCGTAAGAAGTAAAGCCCAAGCCTGCCCATTTAGTCAATTGAGCCTGCCCTAACTGAGCTTTCTACCAATTGTTTGGATAAAATTAACCAGAGTTACAAGCACTCATTAGTCAGGCCAGCTTTGGGCTTGCTGTCACTTAATCCAAACATGGCCCAATTAATGAATGGGCAAGCCAAGCCCGAATTGGGCTCAGGCTCATGGGCGGCGCCATGTTGTTTACAGTGGGGTCAATTGACCCCACTGAGATCTGAAAACATATTCATAAAAATTTTGTGAACCTTTGAGTGGGAAGCTTTTGATCCACTGAGATCTAAAAAAAAACATCTATGGGAAGTTGTAACCCCACTGAAATCTAAAAATAATCTTATGGGAAGATTTTGAACCAACTTAATTTAAGAGTTTGACATGAAGGAGAGAAAATGGCTTATAAATTTTTTACCCTTTTGTAACATCCAATTAAGATAAACCGTGTCTTTTTGTGTCATGGGCAGCCCAATAATTTTGAATGGCTTATAAATTTAAATGGATATGTCTTAACTCATAGGAAGCTCAAATAGTGTTTTTTTTTTTTTTTTTTTTTTTTTTTTTTAATCTCAGGTCCTTTTATTTTTATCCTATTTCTCTCATTTTTCTAATACTAAGTATTTGAAGGTAGGGTAACAGCCTAAAAATTACAGCCCCCATGTGAAAGTCGAAAGTTTTTGCTCAATTAAGCCCGGTCCGCAAATGAGAGAGTAGGATAAGAGCTTAACCTCGGCCCCGACCTGGGTCCGACCCTTTGATAGCCCTAGTGGCAGGATTACAGATGATACGTATTTTTTAACCCCACTGACTTGAATTCCTTGAGCCGCTTAGGCTGACCCGGGCCATGAGTACCCCTAGGTAGGCCTTTTTATTTTTCTGAACTTTGGCTAGGTTGTTTGGACAAGTATACCACGTATCTTCTTGCAACTACTCTCACTTTTATTCATCTGTCTTCTTCTCAAATGGGTTTAATGACACATGTCAAGAAATGTGTTCTTTTCTCCAAAATACTGTAGCATGAAGGGTTTAAAGCCAAAAACACATTATAGAAATGTAGTAAACTAAGTGTTATTTGCAGCATGCGTTGATATTGCCATATTCCAAAGTAGCACACTGTTATCCTAGAGCTTACTGTAAGACAGAATATAAATTTTCCAATATCTAATTCTTCAAAATGAGTTTTTCATGAAAATATCCAGTTCCTTATACAGCAATCATTGAGCAAATTCAAGGAAAGTTCTCACTTTCCCTGAGAAATGCTCCTCACATCAGATGATATGTCACATTTGGAAAAATGAATTTTCCAAGTAAAGTGTGAATATTCCCTAATTGGGCTCAATGAATGATGTCTAGAAATGTATTTTTCTCTCCAAAAAAAAAAAAAACCTATTGCATTTAGGTTTAATTAAAAAAATACATTCTAGAATATCCCTTTTTGTGTGTTATCTATATTATACAGTTTTGGACATCAGTCATACTCAGTAGGGGAGAATTTCACTTTCCCTATAAAATGCTTTTCACATCTGACAAGGTCATCGTTTGGGAACAATAAACAAAATGAAATATTGAGCTATTTGAGAATGTCAAGGTCTGTACCAGCTGCACTCGTTCTTTTTTTTACATCATATACATTCACAACTACAACAGAGCATCTCCATCATCACCATTCACAACCATCCATCTCAATTCATGTCCATCACAATAAGATGGAGTAGGGGAACCATGACTTCTCGCGTGTGCAGGTTTTCCTTTCCGTTTGAACGGGTTGTCTTTCCGTGTGTGTGGAGGCTCTCACTTGGATCCCAGCCCCCTTGGCTGGGTTACCCAAAAAACCCAATTGGATGAAAAATATTTAGGTCGAAAACCAACCTGAACCGGTTAACCCGACTAGTGTCGTCTATTAAGAAGCAGTAGAAGTTGTATCAATGCGAGGTTGACAATTGTTTTACTACACATGATTCACTTTCAATGTCGCTCAAAATCACCTGACATGGAGTGATCATAGCGTTTACGTTAACCCGAAGTTGTGATTCTGGCTGTTAATCAAGAGCCTTGGTCATTTAGGCATGAGTTAGGAGCAATTTTAGTTAACTTGAATACAGGGGCCTTCGTGATGTCAACTGGGAATATAGGGACCCTTAGGGCCTATTTGGATAAAAAAAAATAGAGTAGAGTGAAGTTAAATGGGCCATAACAGTCTAAAATCTCAACGCTACCCCGTTTGGATGAGTATGGCGTGGTAGATGAAGTAATGTTGTGAGCCACATGTTCTCCATTTCACTTCAACTCTAAATGCTTCAATTTCCTTGAATAAAAGTAGATTATACTCCAAACCTTAACTTCAAAATAAGCATCCAAATAAAGTGAAGTGAATTGCTCTACTTTAACTTCAACCTACTTCTCTTCACTCCAGTCCACATGTGAAATCCACTTCATTTTACTCCGCTCCTCATTTATTCAAACAAACCCTTATGCTAGAAAACCCTTTTATTAAATTTGCCAATATTTTCAAAATTCAAAACTTTGAGCAAAGTTGCAATATTTGTCATAAGAATATTGAGATAAGACAAGTTAGAGTGCAGTTATGTGACCAGAGGTTTCCTTGGTAGACATGAATAGTTTTTTGATTTTCCATGCAAGCAACTATTCTATTTGTTTCAAGTCATGGTAGACAATTATTCTTCTCCTTTTTTTTTTTTTTTTTGGGTAAAGGTGATATTACTATATATCCTTGCATCAAGTGTTGTCTAAAACCTGACCCATAAATCAGACCCGTATTTGACCTGTCAGGCCTGAACCATATAAACCATGGGTCAGTCACAAGTCAAGTTTCCTGACCTGCATAAAAACGGGTTGAGTTATGGTTAACCCACTTAACTTGTGTGTCCCCATATTTGACCTGCAAAATGGTTTAATTTGTAAAGTTCTTGAAAGGAAGTTGAGCTTGGACTAACCATTTATACATGGACTAGAAATTAGAGTACAATGGATGGGCTGAAAGAGCTTTAATGGACTTTGGACAAACTTTTTACAATGGAAAAACTCGGTAATTGATCACATATCGTTCTTGAACTGAAGAAGATGGGGCTGCTGAGGCCGAACTGTTCCAAGTCGGGTTAACTTGTTTGACCCACAAAGTTTCAGCAGATCATGCTGGGTTGAGCCACAGTAGGAGTAGGTTGGGGATCTCTAACCCACCGTAAAAATGGGTTGGAGGGATATTTGACCCATTATAAAAGCAGGCCGGATAAGGGTTGGACTCTAGACTGTAGACATTCACATGTTGGTACTGTAGGCTAATCTCTTTTGAGAAAGAGCCAACTCGTAGAACTGTTTGAAATAGGCTATTCCAAGTATACCATATAAATAAGCTGTTTAGTATGTTGATTCAATTAGAAAAAGTAGACTTATAGAATCTCATTAGCTTTCTAATCAAATGAAAAAAACTTTGTCGGTAACATGTAATGACAGTGAAACAACAGTTCATGAAGTCATTGCCTTCAACCAATGGACAGGTGTAATGTACTTCAACCTGTTTTTCACTTACAAGTGAATATGGCCAAACAGTAAGTACCAACCAAATGTATCAATCTTTTGAGTAAAGATTGATAGGTATCGAGTAGATTGGTGCAAGTAGGTCTCATGATTAAGGCCAAAAGTGTAGGCAACAGTCTTTACAGTATGCAACCTGATAAGAATAATTGCATTGCATGTAGATGTAGCCACGAAATGGTACGAACCGTGAATGTCGTGCCGAGCTCCCGTGGAAAAGCTGGAACTCTAACTGTTGAGATGGCACAGGAATATTTGTGGCAGGCGTACGCGTTCGTACTGTCGACGTAGACGTAGATACGTGTCGAGATTTTGGCAACGAAAGCGTCCTCTTGGCCGTCCAATGCGGACACACTGACAAGGGCTTGCTTGGTCAGGATAATTTTAGGGTCCCTTTGGATGTACGGTGAATTAAAGTATGGTGAAGTAAAATATCAAATCAAGAGAGAATAAGATAGAAGATGTTATGATGGTATTTTATTTTTAGTTGTTTGGTATGAAATTTTTTTGACTTTTTGTATAAAAAAATATAGCTTTTTTGTTTTTTAGTGGAGAAAGGAGGTTGCTTTTTTTACTTTTTTTAAAAAAGATTGAGGGAATTTTGAAATTATGTACTTTTGATATGACCCATTGTCTTTTCTTGTCTGGATAATGGAGGCTTTACCTCACCTAACCTCACTTCACCAGACATCCAAACACGCCCTTGGGGTTAACTACTTAAAGTGAAGTTTTGTGAATTCATGACCATGGGTCATATTAGAAATACATAATTTTAAGATCTTTTTTCCAAATTTTTTTAATAATGTAAAAAAAGCAACGTCCTTTCTCCACTAAAAAAGATAAAGAAATTCCACTTTCTTATATAAAAAATAAAAAAGATTCCATACCAGACAACTAAAAACAAAACACCATCATTAACACCTTATGTTTTATTCTCAACATGCAAAGTTTTGAACTACCCAAATACTTTTTCCCTCATTTATCCGTGCACATTTGGTTGCAAGCATTTTTTATAGTTGATTGTATAGTAAATAGAGGTGACAAAATCCAATTCAACCTGCTAATGCTGCTTACATTTGACTCGTCAAACTTAATCAGGATAAAAAAGGCTTGACTCTCGATCAGGTTTTCTGATCCGTTAAAAAGCGGAGTTAGGGTTAAGATTAATTTGTCTAACTCGCTTGGCCCACATATATGGCCTTAGTTTTATGTTTGTGCTTTGTATAAAAAAATGTATATATAAATATGAAAAGTTAGGAGATTCGATTCTCCGCATAATCCCCAAGGTTTTGTATTCTTTTCAAAATAAATTTCTATGATTTAGTCCATATCAAGGTTTTATATATACTTTATCTTCACAATTCTAGGCATGTGGTGTGATGACTTTATCTTCACCACTATGGGAATGTGCTACGATGTCGTGATTTCTTCACTGTGCCGAGGTTCATACACATGTGGAAACTCCTTTTGCAGTTTGACCAACCGATCCCAAAAAATAAATTAAATACAAGAAACCTTTTCCTTTCTTTTTAATGTTTTTCTCCTTGGAGAAAGACATCCTGAAATCTCAAGCTCTCATGATATACACAACTGTAAGGGGTGAACACCCCCCACAGGGAGATAGGCGGGGCCCAGAGCCTCGGGCCTATTGTATACACTTCAGGCGTCAGGGAGTTGCCCCTAGCCCTATTCATGCATTTGTCCCTGGCTCGTCACCAGGGGGCCTCCCCGGGTTTCGATCCCGTGATCACTCCCTTAAGAGGATTTTAGGGAGAAACCCGGTACCACTTGAGCTACTAGCCGAGTGGTACCCGGGGTTCACTCCAACCGAAAGGTTGCGGGTTCGAATCCCCGGAGAGGCCCCCTGTTGAAATCCATACAGGGACAAATAAACAATAGGCTTCTGACACCCCGGGGCGCTCCCCACGGGGGCTGTGATAGCACAACCCTACAAAAAGGCCGGCCTTTTTGTAAGGGGTGAACACCCCCCACAGGGAGATAGGCGGGGCCCAGAGCCCCGGGCCTATTGTATACACTTCAGGCGTCAGGGAGTTGCCCCTAGCGGGTTTCTCCCTAAAATCCTCTTAAGGGAGTGATCACGGGATCGAAACCCGGGGAGGCCCCCTGGTGACGAGCCAGGGACAAATGCATGAATAGGGCTAGGGGCAACTCCCTGACGCCTGAAGTGTATACAATAGGCCCGGGTCTCTGGGCCCCGCCTATCTCTCTGTGGGGGGTGTTCACCCCTTACAACAACTAATGTTTCTTTCTTTTGTTTTATTCTGGTCACTGATCCACTAGGAGCATATACAATTAATCGAAGCCAAAGTTATATTTTGGATTTCTATTGAAGAGTGGGCTCCATCTGAGATGGAGCATTGACTTATTTGCGCCTCGGAATTTTATTAGGAATAGTTAGTGTGCGTGCCTAAAAATTACGGACTTGGTTTAGATGATAATGAGAGAGTTTAAAGATAAGCTCTTTAGCTGAGCAGGAACGTCTCTGATGGTCTGGAACCTAAAAGGGAGAAGAGAACAGAAGTCAGGACCCGAGGCTGCTGTCAACCAAAGGCACTCCGACGCCTGAGTTAGTACAGTCACTGAACTAGGGTGAAGTGAGGAAGAAGATGTGAGCAAAATAGACAGAGTATGTACTGTCTCTTGCGTACCTGTTCATGTCTTACCATACAGGTATATATAGAGGAGAGTGGAAGGTTCCACAGTGGAGGTAGGTGAGGATACTTGTCCCATCAGCCCACACCTGGGATCCTCAGTGGGGGTAGGTGAGGATACTTGTCCCATCAGACCTTCCCTCAAATCCCTCAAATAAATGTGGATGTGATCTGTGGATAGGAACAAGCCCTTATCAATGGTCGGTGGCCACCCTATTTGTCAGGGACTCCCTATAAAGTAGCCGTCCCATCTCATAATGGAGATTAAGACGCCCAGTGCTCACCTCGGCCCTTGGCCGAACTGGAGGGCCGGACTGGAGAAGACACCAAGGCCGAGAGCGCCACCTCGGGAGTTTACTGCTGAAATATGAGATGCCGAACGCCAAGGAAGCATGCTCGGTTACTATTACCGAGGTTAGACCGGGTCTCGATGCTTGCTGGCACTATTACCGAGCTGACGGAGACCGGGCCCAGAGCATGCCCCGATCGGTACTTCTACCGAACTGGGAGGTAATTATCTGGATTACGGAAATACCCCACACAGTTAGTTAATGAAACTTAATATGGTATCAAAGTCAATCATCTAGTTACGAGTTCAAATCCCAAGAGGAATATTGACTTGACAATTCAAAATATGTGTTGCCAAAAGTGCTCTGACAAGATTCCACCTTAGGCGAGAGTGTTAAAGAGTGGGCTCCACCCGAAGGATAGTATTTTAAAGTATTTATGATGCCTCTACTAATATCTTGCGATTTAGTATGAATGATTAGCTAAGGAAACTTAATACTTTCTAAAGCTATTTCATACCTCCAAGTTTCACTAGGGTCACTGTGCCCAACCAGTTCACTAGGGCTCACTAGATACTCTCTGTTTTCATGATTTCATCATCCGTGAAGGCAAATGACCTGCCTGATTATCAATCCTAGGAGTGAGTGAAAATATATTCTTAGTGAATTTAGCACCCTGAGATTTAAGTATTGTGTTATTATCGAAAACACTACTAGATTTCCAACCTATATATAGGCTTTACTGTTTAGAGCGTAACCAAAAACGATGCATTCATTGACTCTTTGACCCCGGCCATCTTGGTCTTTAGGACCCAAGAGCCTACATAAACCCATACACCCCCAACCCCCTTCTTTAAGGTAACTGATGTTTCACTTTCTATCTTCCCATGTTTCATAGGGTGTAATATTATGAAGTCTATTTAGAATATAATTGGCTGTCAAAATAGGATCGCGCCTATGAATATAAATGGGTCTTTGTTTCTCCTATTACCCAGAGGTTCTGACCTGTTAAAAATCGGGTTTCGATCCTTATTTAGACCCCAATAAATAAATAGGTCCGGGTCCTTTTTGGACCCAGGCCTAGACCTATCCCATATGTGGAATCGATTCCAGTTCCATATTCTCATTAAAAATTTTAGTTTGAGAACGAGGCAACTTGTTCGAACCGGTTCTAGTTCCATATTCTCATTAACAATTTTAGTTCAAGAACCAGGAAACTGGTTCGAACCGGTTCCAGTTTCATTTCCATCTTCTCATTAATGATTCCAGTTTTGGGTCCACTATGGGCCCAGACCAGAACTAACCCACTAAATTCCCTAATCGCACCATTGGCTAAGCTCTAAACTAGAAAAAAATCACATGATATAACTCATATCCATATTAATAAACAATCATTATCATCATGAGCCATAATGATAAAAATAAAAAATAAAAAATAAAAAAAATAAAAAATAAAACCATCGAAAAAAATAAAAAATAAAACCATAGACGATTTTAATCCATAACAAAAATAGACAAGTTTTGCCAAACCCATAATCCAATTATATATGAGCAAGGCTCTCCTAAGCTCAAGCTTAGGATAGAATCTTGTAAGCTCATGCTTGTGGGGCCCACCTTTGGTCCATCCAAATGGACCAAACACATGACCCCTCTAAATTACATATGTCCACCAACTTTCGGTCAAATCCGAATTTACTGGACCGTTGGATTGACTATGTATTGATCCGAATGGAATATTAACCATTAAACTTTTGGGCACATATGGAGATGATAGAAATCACGGTTGGGGCTGATTTTTTACACAAAGGAAGATCCCAGAGAGTCCTTGAAATACCCCCCACCCCCATCTCCACATGAGTCCCCAGGTGGGCCCCACCACACACTTGAGCTTATCTTATCATAAGCTTGAGCTTAGGAGAGCCTTGCTCATTATATAAATCCTACTAAGAAGTTGTATATTAAAAGAATGGCCTACTACACCCTGAAATACTGTGTTAAATATTCAAGAACCAATTTTTATCACATCATTAGGCCTTGCCCATAACAAAAGAATGCCTAATGAGGCTCATCCACATGCAAAATTTGTGATTTTAGGGTAGAAAACACTTGGGCAATCATACCACAGTTCCATTCTCCAGCTTAGATTCAGAAATTCATGAACAAGCCTCAAAAGGAAAGGAGCATGAACTTGGTTAAAATAGGCCCAACACTCTCCCACCAACATTAGCATTTTTAGAGAGCCCATAGGTGTTAAAAATTAATATACTTAGGTACTACTGAAAAACTGAAGAGTCCAAACAGCCCCGTGGACTTTTTCTTAATGAAAACCAAAATATGGTCCTATCGTGCAAACAGCTCAGGCCCAAAGTACATATTGTCTAACAAAAGCCTATGGCTATTGTACCGGCAGTCACAATGCATGTGCTGATCAACGCACCAAATGTGATCATGCATGCACTGTCAACGAGCCAAGAGAATATCCACAAAATCTCACAAATTTTGCCCTAATTAACAGGCATAAAATGTTTTAAGAGAGTCCGGATCACCTATCGTATTCGTTACACTTTTACTGTGAGTAAACCAATAACAGTTCTCTACGTCATCAAAAAATTTAAGTGATTTTATGTCATTGATTTAAACTTTTCTAAAATTCAAAATCACCTAAATTTTTGGATGATAAAATCACCTAAATTTTTGGTTAACGTAGCGGACTGTTATTGGTCCATTCACGGTAAAGGTGTAATATTTGTGATAGGTGATCCGGACTCGTTTTAAGATGGTTGGAGTTTGCTTTAGGCTGAAAATATATTGAGGGCGACAATCCCCGTAAGATCTTTATTCCATTAGAGGATAAGTTCTCTTATAACATGAATTGTTTCATATGTGGAGTAAAGAATGATTCGATCGAACATGCTTTATTCCATTGCAACTTTGCAAGGGCTGTTTAGTTCTCATTACCTCCTGGTCTTCGATCAAGTAATATTCCGAAAAATGGGATGTCCGATTGGTGGAAGAATTGTAACGAACTGAAAGATATGACATCTTTTGGCCGTGAGCATGTGTTGAAAATATGAATATTGGCAAATTGGTGGGCCATGTGGAATGCTTGAAATGAGGTCATTTCAAGGGAGCATCTCTAAACACATTCCAAATAATTTCAAGAGCAAAAAAAATTATGCTCCATCCCATGGCTTGAAGCGACACTGACAATTTAAATTTATGCGAAGTTAACCCTCTTACCGCCCATGGTAGGGCTGCACAAAAATCACCGTAACCCGCCAACCGGCCCGCTCTGCTCCGCTCCGCCCTACCCCGCTCAGCTACAAGTGAATATACGTCAAAACTGCCTTTAGGAGGGCGGGGCGGTTTCAATCCGTACTAATGAGCGAGCGGTTACGGTTTGACATTTGAGTAGGCGGTTTCAAACCGCCCCGCCCGCTCATTTCCGAATTTTAATTTTTATAAATTTTTATTATATTTTATAATAAAAATTATAAACTGATAAGAGTTATATTCCTTTACAGATAGCACTTCTACTCGTATGGGTCCCCCCACTCCTCATGATCTTAGTGCAACTCCAATACAAGTCTAGATTATATTGTATAACAATTTGATGACCTTACAATTTTATCACTAAACTAAACATTGATGTTTATTATCTTTTATCAATTATTATTCTAACTGTGATTTTTTTTTTTTTTTTGTTGCAGGATTACTTCAAATTATATATCGATCTTTACGAACTTAAAGTTTAGATTTTGAATTTCTTTTAGCATTTGGACATTGAATTTTGAAATTTGGAGGTTTATTTATTGAAATTTAGACATTGAATTTTCAAATTTAGATGTTTCTTTATTAGATTTTTTACTTTTGGACGTTAGATTATATAAGTGATTGTATTTATTAATGGGAAGTGCTCTTATGAGAGAAACTCTCACCAACTTTATGAGAGATGGGTGGGAGCCCTCACTTCCATATTCACTCTCACCAACTTAAATGCAAGGACCCCCAACTTAAATGTGAGGGCCCCCACCCATCTCTCACCAAATTGGTGAGAGTGTCTCTCATAGGAGCACTTCCCTTTTTTAATTTTGGTGATGCCTTTGGACTTTAATTTTACATTGATATACTTAGTTGAAAATTTTGTTTATTACTGAATTATTGATTTTTATTAAAAATCATGTTTAATTTTTATTCTTTATGTTAAGTACTTTGAAACTTTAGCTACATTCTATTAAAAATAAAAATGAAAAAAGAGAGAGATAGGTACAAATACCAAACCGCCCAACATGCTGCCCAAGTCGCCCACTAAAAAAACAGCCCAAACTGCCTATACTTTGGGTAGTTACAGTTTCTACTTTTTACAAACCTCCATAAAACAAAACCGCATAAACCGCCCAATAACCGCCTAAGCCGCCCGCCGTACACCCTTAGCCCATGGTCACTAATGATGAGTTCAAGATCTTCACAAATGCTTCCTTTTTAAAAAATGATGGAAAGACATATTAGTAACGCTATGCTTTCTAAGAGCAATCTTGTGGATGCATTTGCTTCCAAAGGCTTGAAGATGCAATGGGTATCGGCTACTAGGATACTATCAAGCCCAATTAAAGCTGATGTTAATCTTTTGTTCTCTGACCTAGTAGACTAATAAGGACCCAATAGATCTTTTGATGCAAAAAAGAGAGATGATTGCTTATTAATTTAATGAGATTTTTTGGAATTTCTAGGTTTTAGGTTTTCAAATGTCCATTGGATTTGTTTACTACTCAAGATGACCTGTTTGGAATTAGATAAGAAGAGCCATTTGGACAATAACCATCATTGGTAGTTAATTGTTAGCGCCGAGTACATTCAGTAATAGTTCAGTGTTTAGAAGACAGATCTGAACACAGTGAATTTAACAAGTAGGAAATACAATAAGAAGCCACTCACTGTTTGAAGACAGAAACAGGGTGTTGCTGCAGAAGTTTTGAAGTTCTGTAAATCACAGAAGCTTGGTGATCAAGGCTAGTGCGCAGCACTATTTCCTTAAGACAAAAATCGCCCCCGCAATGGTGCTTACGAGCTCTATAGCGTCTGTCTCGCAGGATACAGTGATCAATCACACACAGTTGCAGCACTACAAACTGAGTGTCCGGCGAACCAAAGGTGTGGCAATACTCTCTGTTCACAATGATGACTCGAGTGCAATGCAACAGCAGCGAAAATTGGATGCCAAAAAGCATATACAAGATGCATTTAAATAGCTTAAACAGGTCTTTTCAATGGGGGTTGCATCTGTTCACTGAACAGTCAGAACAGTGACTGTTCAGTGAACAGATGCATCTTCCTTCTTTGGACACACCCTTTCAGATGCGAAAGGACACACATCACTTAGGGACACATCCCACACATCCCATTTGCAAAAAAGGAATTTTATTAAATAAAATTTCTCAAAAAAAATTAAACGGGTAGTGGGCCAAGCCGAGGCCCAACTCGCGCGTAAAGCCCAAGCCCAAGCCTGGCCCGGTTCGGTGCGGGGCGGGCGGCGCGCGCGTGTGGTGGTGACCCAACCTTGATCTAAGTCCTCCCTCCCCCACAAAAGTGGGGTGCCCCTTGGGGCTTATTTTATACTACCAAAGTAAGTATATTTATACCCAATGAATGTTTTGCTCCCAAGCAATGTAGGATGCAAGTTCACTACTTCCTTTGTTTCCATGTTTAACATGTTCAAGTAGTGGTGTTTAGGAGGTAATTTCTCATTCACTCCTTAATGGATTAGAGCAACCCAATACGTGTAATTACTCTACTCATGGAGTAGAGTACATTCCCATGTATTCCCACCAAAAAGGATTAGTGGGTCCCACTTAGTTTTTGGCTCAAACTTTGACAAAAGTAATGGTGCTCTAGCCATTTTTCCAACAATCCCCCACATGAATGAAATTGACTGTAAGCAATGAAATTGATATGCAGACACACAGAGAGAGAGTACAATTGGAAATCATCTGTATAGAGAAAGGTAGCTTGTGGCCTTGAACATTCCCTTGTGAAGTACTATCGGATTTACTGGTTGAATAGTGAACATGATGTCTTGAACTGCTCAGCCTTTTACGTAAACCAAGACAATAGAGTTCACACAGAATCTTCCCTGACACATTTGGTTCTCATGATTGTGTTCATTTTGGCCCTGAACAATGCCTGATTTTATGAGTGCTTTAGAGAATGTAGCCTTATCATTCTCATAGAATTGGCCCAGTTCACACCCACATAGGTGATTCTTATTAAGAGTATCCTGCTATACCCCATCTGATTATCCAAGATATAAGAATCATTAAAAGCTTACTTATCTTATTTACCGCTGTAGGTATCACTATTAATATCATAGGAATGAGCAGGAGATGTTATCTCCATAGTGATATCGTTAAGTCACACACAATTCGGTTGTCCCTTTGAACCTAGATCTTGGGATCTCCAGTCAACTAGGTAGGGTTTCCATTATGGCGACTTTTCATACATAGGCTTTAAGCCCATTCCCCTCGATGAACGATTTACTTGCTCTCTTGCTAATCCTTTTGTAAGAGGACCCGCAATGTTATCAATGGACCTTATGTACTGAATTGTCATAATGCCATTAGAGAGCAGTTGTCTCACGGTATTATGCCGTCGACGAATGTGTCGAGACTTACCGTTATACATTTTACTTTGTGCCCTCCCAATTGTTGATTGACTATCGCAATGAACGCAGATAGGAGGCACAGGTTTTAACCACATCGGAATATCTTCTAAGAATTGACGAAGCCACTCAGCTTCTTCGCCAGCTTTATCCAATGCAATAAACTCAGATTCCATAGTGGATTTAGCAATGCAAGTTTGCGTAGAAGATTTCCATGATACCGCTGCACTACCAAGTGTAAATAAATATCCACTTGTGGAGTTTGAATTTTTTATATCGGATATCCAGTTGGCATCACAATAGCCTTCAAGTACAACTGGATATTTAGAGTAATGCAGTCCATAGTTTTGGGTGTATTTTAAATATCTTAAAACCCGAACTAAGGCCTTCCAGTGATCTGCTCCTGGGTTACTTGTGTATTTACTCAATTTACTAACCGCATATGCAATGTCTGGACGAGTACAATTCATTACATATATGAGGCTGCCAATAATTTGCGCATATTCTCGTTGTGATATACCTTTTCCATTATTCTTGGATAAATGGATACTAATATCTATAGGTGTCCTTGCTGGACTGCTATTAACTTGATTATATTTCTTGAGTATTTTCTCAATATAATGTGATTGAGATAATATCAGTCCATCCGATGTTTTAAAAACCTTAATTCCTAATATGACATCAGCAACACCCAAATCTTTTATATCAAACTTATTGTTCAACATCCTCTTGGTAGCTTGAATGATTGCATTATTGCTACCCATAATGAGTAAATCATCAACATATAAGAAAATTATGACACAGTCATTGTTAGTGTTCTTGACATACACACACTTGTCACATTCATTGATCTTAAACCCATTTGACATCATTAAATTGTCAAATTTTTCTTGCCACTGTTTTGGTGCTTGTTTTAATCCATATAAAGATTTGACAAGCCGACAAACTTTCTTAGTTTGACCTTGAACATTAAACTCTTCTGGTTGTTCCATATAGATTTCCTCATCTAAGTCACCATTTAAGAAAGCGGTCTTTACATCCATTTGATGTATCTCGAAATTGTATATAGCCGCAATGGCTATTAACATTCGAATTGATGTTATTCGCGTTACTGGTGAATAAGTATCGAAATAGTCCAAGCCTTCCTTTTGTCTGTACCCTTTAACAACAAGCCTGGCCTTGTACTTTTCAATTGATCCATCTGCTTTCATCTTTCTCTTGAATATCCACTTACATCCAAGAGATTTGCAACCTTGTGGAAGATCCACTAATTCCCATGTATGATTTTGCAAAATGGATTCAATTTCACTATGGATTGCCTCTTTCCAATATGGTGCTTCGGGACTGGAAACTGCTTCTTTAAAGCTTTGAGGCTCATCTTCTAACAAAAATGTTAGAAAATCTGAACCAAACGTTTTTTATGTTCTAACCCTCTTACTTCATCTAGGTTCATCAATCTCTTGTTGTTTTTGATTACTGCTACTAGCAGTATCATGAGTTCTTTTGAGAGAACTCGATTCCTGCGATGGTTTGGAAGGAAAGACATGTTCAAAGAACGATGCATTCCTTGACTCAATAATAGTATTAGGATGCATATCGGGAATCTCAGACTTGTGAATTAGAAACCGTTACGCACTGCTATTATGAGCATACCCTATGAATACACAGTCAACTGTTTTTGGTCCTATTTTAACCTTTTTAGGTGTAGGAACCGCCACTTTAGCCAAACACCCCCACACTTTCAAATATTTGTAGGTAGGCATTCTGCCTTTCCACAATTCGTAGGGAGTCTTATTGGTTTTCTTTTGAGGTATTCGATTGAGAATATAATTTGCGGAAAGGATAGCATCCCCCCACAAATTCTGAGGTAATCCAGAGCTGATTAACATAGCATTCATCATTTCTTTTAAAGTTCTGTTTTTCCTTTCAGCAACACCATTTTGCTGAGGGGAATAAGGAGCAGTAGTTTGGTGTATAATTCCATGCTGTGAACAAAATTCACCAAAAGGTGATTCATATTCACCCCCTCTATCACTTCTTATCACCTTGATTTTCTTATCAAGTTGATTCTCAACCTCATTCTTGTAATGTATGAACATTTCCAAGGCCTCATCTTTACTTCTCAGTAAGTAAACATAACAGTATCTTGTGCAGTCATCAATGAATGTAAGAAAATATTTCTTACTACCTTTAGTTTGAACAAACTTTAGATCACAGATATCAGAATGAATTAACTGAAGAGGTTCAGAAGTTCGTTCAATTGAATGAAATGAAGTTCTAGTAAGCTTAGCTTCTACACATGTTTCACATTTGATAGTTGAATCAAAAGTACATTTAGGCAAACATTCCATATTAACTAATTTACGCAAAGATCATAGTTAACATGACCTAATCTACCATGCCACACATTAGAAGACTCAAGCATATAAGCAGAAGAATTTTTCTTATTAGGTACAATGGTCATTATATTCATTTTAAAGAACCCATCGCTCATGTACCCTTTGCCCACGTACATCCCAGATTTAGTGAGGACAAACCTATCCGACTCAAATACAAGTTTAAAACCCTTCTTGCTCAGTAGTGAACCTGATACAAGATTCTTGCGTATATCAGGTACATACAGCACATTATTGAGGGTGAGTTAATTTCCAGAAGTCATCTTTAATACCACCTGTCCTTGGCCTTCAACCTTAGAGGTGGCAGAATTGCCCATGAAGAGTTGTTCTCCGGTTGTCGCATGATAAGTGGAGAACATCTCTCTAATGGAGCAAACATGTCGAGTGGCCCCAGTGTCCACCCACCATTCTCTGGTGTTACCGACCAGATTGACTTCCGAGACCACAGCAGAAAGATTGATGTCTGAAACATCAGTGGAGAGAGTGTCCAATTCTGTCATGTGGGCTTGTGCTGGTTTCTTTCTTGTTTTGCCATGGTCATTGCGTTTACGACAGTCTTTAGTACGATGGCCTGGTTTGTCGCACACATAGCACTTCCCTTTGAACTTCTTGTTATCATTGGGACCCTGCTGTTTTGGACCATTGGGATTGTTCTTCCTCTTCTTGGGATTCTGCCCATGTTCCACTACATTGGCCTTAGCTTCGATGAACGTTTTCCCTGCTTTCTTTTCAGATGTACGATTGTCTTCCTCTATCCTCAATCTGACAATCAGGTCTTCAAGTTTCATCTCCTTTCGCTTATGCTTAAGGTAGTTCTTAAAATCCTTCCAAAGTGGTGGCAATTTTTCAATGATGGCTGCCACTTGGAAAGACTCACTAAGAGACATTCCTTCTGCATGAATTTCATGTAGAGTTACTTGAAGTTCCTGAACTTGATTGATTACTGCTTTGGAATCTATCATCTTGTAGTCAAGGAATCTGCCCACAACAAATTTCTTCATTCCGGCATCTTCAGTCTTGTACTTTTTATCAAGAGAATCCTATAATTCCTTAGCAGTCTTCAATGAACAGTACACATTATATAATGTGTTGTCTAGTCCATTGAGGATATAATTGCGACAGAGGAAGTCAGCATGCTTCCAGGCATCAACAGCAGCAACCACTTGCTTATCTGTTTCACCTTCTGTTAAAGCAGGAGCTTTTTCATGGAGGAACCTAGCCAAGTTTAAGGTAGTGAGATAGAACAACATCTTCTGTTGCCATCTCTTAAACTCAGTACCATTAAACTTTTCAGGTCCACATTGCTCACCATAACAGGGGCAGGGGTACTAACTGGAGTATTCTTCTCAATACCCATTACTGTGAATGAACAGAAGCAAAAGAAAACAGAGAGTATACTGAGAGTTAACAACTAACAGTACTGTAAAAACAAATCAACTGAGAGACCAATAAAATAAGTTACAGGACACACTGAAGTTCTGTAATAAAAGAAATAAAAGATAGAAACAGAGTTTTACACTACTGGTTTCAGTAACAGAAGACTTATAAACCAGTAGTAAAACTGACAGAAACTGAAACCAGAATACTGAAGTAAAACTGATAACAAAGTGTACTCAGAACATCAAAAAAATTTGTCTTAAGATTGTTAGCGCCGAGTACATTCAGTAATAGTTCAGTGTTTAGAAGACAGATCTGAACACAGTGAATTTAACAAGTAGGAAATACAATAAGAAGCCACTCACTGTTTGAAGACAGAAACAGGGTGTTGCTGCAGAAGTTTTGAAGTTCTGTAAATCACAGAAGCTTGGTGATCAAGGCTAGTGCGCAGCACTATTTCCTTAAGACAAAAATCGCCCCCGCAATGGTGCTTACGAGCTCTATAGCGTCTGTCTCGCAGGATACAGTGATCAATCACACACAGTTGCAGCACTACAAACTGAGTGTCCGGCGAACCAAAGGTGTGGCAATACTCTCTGTTCACAATGATGACTCGAGTGCAATGCAACAGCAGCGAAAATTGGATGCCAAAAAGCATGTACAAGATGCATTTAAATAGCTTAAACAGGTCTCTTCAATGGGGGTTGCATCTGTTCAGAACAGTGACTGTTCAGTGAACAGATGCATCTTCCTTCTTTGGACACACCCTTTCAGATGCGAAAGGACACACATCACTTAGGGACACATCCCATTTGCAAAAAAGGAATTTTATTAAATAAAATTTCTCCAAAAGGCCCGGTTCGGTGCGGGGCGGCGCGCGCGTGTGGTGGTGACCCAACCTTGATCTAAGTCCTCCCTCCCCCACAAAAGTGGGGTGCCCCTTGGGGCTTATTTTATACTACCAAAGTAAGTATATTTATACCCAATGACTGTTTTGCTCCCAAGCAATGTGGGATGCAAGTTCACTACTTCCTTTGTTTCCATGTTTAACATGTTCAAGTAGTGGTGTTTAGGAGGCAATTTCTCATTCACTCCTTAATGGATTAGAGCAACCCAATACATGTAATTACTCTACTCATGGAGTAGAGTACATTCCCATCTATTCCCACCAAAAAGGATTAGTAGGTCCCACTTAGTTTTTGGCTCAAACTTTGACAAAAGTAATGGTGCTCTAGCCATTTTTCCAACAAATAACACCCTCTATGCCCACAAGGAGTAAACCTACCTGGGTCAGAAGCAAATCTTAACCAGCTCACCCCAACTTGAGAATAGGTCGACTTGGGTTATGCCCAATAAAAGGCTCTTCAATTTAGCCTTAAAACTTCGAGCCCAAGCCACCAGTTAGGGTCCCAACTCCCAAGTCTAGTAAAATAACATGTTTTTGTTAAGCAATCTTTTATAAATTCCTATTTTTCACTCCTCTTATCTAATATATATCGGGCTCTATATAAAAAGAAGTCGAGAAAAGAAAAGTATTCAAACAAGAAATGAGTTCTCAAAATGGCTCTTTTTGATGAGTTATTCAACACTTTCCTGACATGGGTGATGCATGATTATGAAAAGGGGTATTATATTCTAATAAACCAAAATCCAAATATTGGACAGTGATGCACTGTGGTTGATAGTGCTACCCAGTGAGGATGCACCTTTACAGTTTTTGCATCCAAAATTGATACTCCCTTTCTTGATAGTGTACCATGGTGGATTGTGCAATGTGTGGAGGATTCAACTTCAAGTTGTGCATCCAAATACATACACTGGCCCTTTTCATGGTGCAGTGCACTATGCTTTATAGTGCTCAGTCTAGATGATGGGCTGAGCAGGGCCCAGTAACGCTTGGTAGCCCATCACTTCTTCAGCTTTTGAGGACCATTTATCGCGGCCCTGACTTGGTAGCATTCACTCGAACTTTTGAACCTACTTCAAAAACCTTGCAGGTCGGCCCATTAAACTTGCAGTGCCATTTTACACGCATATAATTTAACAACAACAACAAGAAGAAGAAGCTGTCAAACGTTCTCAGAGTCCAAATCTTAGTATGAGCCTGATGGAAACTTGGACCTGGATCCAAGCCCATCCGAGGAAAGTGATGGGAGGCAATATCTGCCAGATGATGCTCAAGTCTTGTAAGTGCCTCACTCCATAAACGCCAGATAACTAAAGAACTATATGCTCTGGGCTTAGAATATATTCTAGCTAGCAGACACCATATGCTCCGGATTAGTAATCTAGGCTAGTGCTCAACTCTGAAACTATATGCTTGTAGAGTTGTAGTGTTTCAGGCACCAAAGGGAGATCATGATTGGCCTGTTAGTCATATTGTTTGGCCTCTTTATTTAGTTGTGTGGATTTTTCTTTAAGGTTTTGGCATCTTAGTCCTCCTTAAATTCGGTTTCTCTAATTTCATAACCAAAATTCAGATAATGTTGCTATAATCGCTTGACTCTAATCAATATCTTTTTCAAGACCTTTTGCCCTAGATCCCATGATATAATGGGAATAGTATATGTCACAGAAACTAATAAATCCCGTAGCATCATGCACGACTATCCCATGGTTTCAGAAAAAAAAAAATCCTAAATGATAAAACATAAGAAATGGTGATCAAATGTGTATTTACTTCTCACAAAATGTCATTTTTTGTGTTCTGTAAAAAATGAATTCGCTTGCTGGTTGCAGAAAATGTACGATATGAAACTAATAAATCCCAGACATCATGGGATATGGTGCAAAAAAATAAAAATAAAATAAAAATTGTTGACCAAAGTCAAGTGACTCTAATGACATTATTTGAAGAATTTTGGTCATGAAATTCGGAAAACTGAATTTAAGAACCTAATATGTCCAAACCCACTTTTTCTTTTATCCCTTAGTGCTTCAATGGTCAAGCATACTAATCTCTGTTATTCAATTAGTCAAGGTCATGTTGTATGGCAGGGGGCACTTGAATACCAATAAGTAAGATACCCTGTACCCGTTCTGATACCATTTAAGATATCATGTGCTAACCTAAAAGCTTAAGGTAATAGGTGGAAAGCCAAATAAGTATGTGAAGCCCTATCTAACCCATTACTTAGGCGATGTGGGCTGTGAGACTTCCCAACATGACAATCAGCGAATGCAGAATAAATGTAGGATGGGCCCAGCCGAAACTCTAATCGGGCTTCAAAATGTAGGATGGGCTCATATGTGTCAAAAGGATGGGAAAATTGCGTTTTCCTAACAGGTTGGGACAATTGGGCTTGCGCTGGCGAAGTTGCAAGCTCACAAGCATCTTGTGCTTACTTAACACATGGATTACAAACTGCTTTTCCCTTTCAACGCTGGCTTCAATTCATCTCCCTACTAGAAAATATCAAGTGAAGAGTGATAGAGATGTAAGTGGCCCTTCTCTCTCTCTCTTCAGTATCCCTTTTGCAAGAACAAATGCAAAAGGACGACATGAAAAGCTTCTGCTCTTTCGTGAAAAGGGTGGTGTTTGGATAAGCAAGAGACATGAATGGAAGCCATCTATATAGAATAATGATAGTTGAGCATGGAGATGAACATGGCTTGTTTCCATTCCTACCTATTCGGAATTATCTCTAACACATATAAAGAATTAGAGAACAAAAAAAAGGAGGGTTCTTGGGTTCTAGAGCATTACATGCAACTTATGAAAGCCATATTTTGACAGGGACATCAGAGCACATTTGATGGCTCCATCAGTAGACAGAACATTACTTTCTGTGACTGAAATGATATGAAGCTCAGCAAAAAGCAAAATATCCTCTCTCTATGACTTTTTTTACATTTTGACTCGGTCAAGACTGGCTGAATTTTTGAACTATGAACAGGGTTACCTTCATTGCCAGAACACCCTGCCATTTATGATCTAGGACAGAATAAGTGGTAGATCCAAGATTTTAGTTTGAGGGATGCGGACCTTTCTAGGTTATTTGGTTTAAGGGGCGAATTGAGGATTTTCATGTGGATTTTGAGGGTGAACTTACAATTTTTTGTAGCGCACGCAGTTTAACGGGTGCGACTGCACCCACATGTTTGTGTTTGGGTCTGCCCCTAGGCAGAATGATCCAAAACGTGGGCCAGTTCTTTATGGAAGCAATATCAAATCATCTACATGATTTTGCATAGAAATTCAATTGGAATTGTGTCGGGACCTGCCACCATCCTGCATGTCCTGAAATCATCCGAAAAGGAACAGTTATATCATGTTGGAATGTAAACGAGCTGAGCTGAGCTGAACTGGGCTTGGGTCCTCTTGAGCCTTGCTTGATCACAAATTGGGTGAGCCAAGCCAGGCTAAGCTCGACAGAGTTAAATTAAGCTTGATCTCAATTCTCATATTTGATTATAAATTGAGCTGAGCTCAGCTTGGCTTGACAACAGGCTCAAGTCAACCAAATGTCATATGTTACGAAATATACCTATCTTATGTGCATATATAATATTTTACACATCGCTTATGTAATCACCATTAGGGTACTACTCTTCATTGATATATCTGGGCCTCAAGTCATTGATATATACTATTATACCATCCACCAACCGTTTGGGTTTTTGGTGTTTCTGATTATTAACAAGGTAAGAGAGCCGGAGGTCGCGAGTTTGAAACCCTACGAGGCATGTTACTTTCATCTAGGAGCTAACACCCCTTATTTAAGATTTTAAAATGTTTTATTTTAGTTCTGTGTGGTATGAGGTAGTAAGCAATGTCAATATTTTAAATGTTATTCTATTATTAACGTTATTATGTTATACAGCTATTGCTATTTTTAAGAAAAATAAATAGGTTGTAGTCTAAACTATAATGAGTATGTGTATATACATGCAATTGTGGATCTAAGATTTTTATTTGAGTGGTGTGGACAATAGTCAATTTAATAAGTCAGTTAACAAAAAAAAGATTTTAAGGTATTATTTAAAGACTTTCTCGAATCAAGCAGTGCGATACATCGTTACACTTAGGTCCGCCATTGTATACATGTTCATATATATATTATATATCAATCTGGCTCGAGCTTAAGCTCGAGGCGCCAAACCTCGTTAACAAGCTGAGTTGGAACTACGCAGGGCATAGCTTGAGCTTGGCTCATGAAACAACCAAACCGAACCAAAATTAACCCCGATTGAGCTGGGGTGGACCAGCTCCTAGCCAGCTCTTGTTTACCTCTTTAGTACATGCCAGAAATCACAAACTATAAATTGTATCCCCAAACCCCTAACAAACCAGATTATTGATATTAACCAAACTGCGACCCAGAGATTCCATCCAGGAAAGGGAGCCAGATCAACCTCTCTAGGAATGACACAAACCATGAAACCCACATGTCATTCGGCAAGCATCTGTAGAATGCACCTATACCATAAACACAAACCTCTTGTCAAGCCACCATCATGGGGGAACAAAGGTGCCACTTCAACTCCAGATATAAATGGTCCACTCTTCAGACCCTTGTTAACCAAATACCAAACTCAGTTGACCCCACCGGTCACCACTAGTACTCCCTTGTAGCCTGTACCAAGACATACATGACTGGCAAGGGATCCATAAGCTATGGATGGTCTCTAATATCTGGGCAATGCCTCTAAACAAGAAGTCCATGACAACCCTCCTTCCCTTCCCAT
The DNA here is from genome assembly GCA_028538565.1 of Umbellularia californica. Lineage (NCBI taxonomy): Eukaryota > Viridiplantae > Streptophyta > Magnoliopsida > Laurales > Lauraceae > Umbellularia > Umbellularia californica. Next base: position 19,134,381 of record JAPQWN010000002.1, read on the forward strand.
CTACAGAAAGAGGCGCACAAAAGATAAATACAAGGTGTAAGTGCCTAAATTATTACGGACTTAGTTTAAGTGATGAAGGGGATTAGGAAAATCCTGCTCAGCTGATCGGAGAAGTCACCGACGGCCTGAATCCTGAAAAGAGGGAAGAAAGAACAGTCAGGGCCCGAGGCTGCTGTCAGCCAAAGGCACTCCGACGCCTGAGTTAGTGCAGTCACTGAACTAGGGTGAAGTGAGGGAGAAGATGTGGGTGAAATAAACAGGATGTAGAATGTATATTGCTTACCTCTTATGGGGCTCCCATGCAGGTATATGTAGGAGAGAATAGAAGGTTCCATAGTGGAGGTAGGTGAGGATACTTGTCCCATTAGCCCACTCCTAGGATGGTAGGTGAGGATACTTGTCCCATCGGACGTCCCCTCAACCGCCTTACATAAATGTGGAAGTGATAGGAAAGGTCCCTTATCAGTACTTGGCCACCTTCTGTCAGGGAGGCTCTGCCATGTAGCCGTCCCATCTCATAAATGGAGATCGAGACGGGCATCCATCTCGGTCAAGTAGACCGAGATGGGAATTACCGAGATCAGGGGATGCAGGAGGTCGGGCATTGGTACCGAGGCCCTCGGGGCAAAGCCCGTAATGAACGAGGCCGGTAGGCAGACCGAATCCAACTCCAACTTGATGACAGCTGGCACTCTTGCCGAATTGGAATAAATCAGGCCGGAGTAACCCCTAATTGGTATTTTAGTGCCGAGGCAGGAGATTACCTCGGTATTTCGTAAGCACTCCACACAATTGCCCCTCAGCTGTCGAGCTTGTCAGCTCGGGGCTGGAACGAGGTCGGGAGCTGGAGACGTGGAAGCTTATACGAATACCAAGCTGGCACACTTTTTATAACCGGCTGCGGATGTCACGGTCTTCATTATGACTTCTTTTAAGAGTTCCATCAATCCGTCGCCAGCCTGTCCGCTGGGAAGCGCCAAAATCGCTGCGCCTGCCCGAGAAAATTAATCATTCTGACGGCGTTTACTGCGGAAACCGCCCTGATCTTGACACGTGACGCCATCTGGTTTATAGTACCGTAAACTGAAGCGACGTGTGCGCCTTTTGAGGCGGTGTAATGAGGGCGTGCTTTTGGTTTTCGAGGAGACGTCTTGCTGCCCTATAAAAGCAGCATTTCCTTCTTCCTTCGTCCACCTTTCTGCTCTGAATCTGGGGGAGACTCTGCCTGCGTGATTCTCAGACCATCTCTGTATCTTTCCCACCTTTCTGTCCTTCTGCGTCTAGTTTACTGTAAGTCTTCTTCTCCCTGATCTTTCCTTTGAGCACCTCTCTTCCAGTTTCTTTCTTCAGTTAGGGCTTTTCGTTCACCCATCTTAGTCTTCAAAACATGGGAAAAGGGGTTTACCGTTGTCTAGCCGATACCCCTGATGCTTTGTTTAGGTTTAGGGCGACCTACGATATTCTGGACGACGTCCGGATTAGGCTGGACGACCCAGAGAATCCCTGGGACAGTGATGTCTACCGAGATGGGGCGATGCCCTTCCCATTGGTCTCGGTAGTGGAAGGGGGAGTAAGGTTCCCCGTCCACCCGTTGCTCAGGCGTTGTCTGGCAGCGTGGCATCTTGCCCCTTGCCAATTAATGCCGAACAGCTACAAGATCATAATGGGGACGGTAGCATTGAATAGGATTTTAGGCATCCAGCTCGGTGTCCACGACATTGAGGAAGCATATGATATTAGCAAGTCCACCGGGGTGGTCGACGACCGTTATTACCTCCGGAGTAAGCCGAAGATGGTCTCGTTCGTAAATGCCCTGGAGGACTCAATGCGCCACGCCGGGACCGATAGGTTGTTTGTTACCGGCAACTAGGAGATCGGTGCGAACGAAACCAAGGCAGAGAAGAGGTACCGGGTAGCTCGTCACTTTGGGCGCCTCCCAAGTAAAGCACCGAGCTCAAATAGCTTAACTTATTATCCTGCTATCTTCCTGCCGAACTGACACACGCTGATCTGTTCTTTGTGCAGGCATTGCTGAGAGGAGACAAGCGGCCATTCGTGACGGCTGGAAGAAGAACGGAGGTTGGTTCGAAAAAGTCCAGCACTACCAGGGGCATAAAGGCCGGGCTGCCTGGTGTCTCATAGGCTACCTGCCGAGATACAGGCATTACAACAAAAGGCTGGGGTCAGAAATCCTTGAGGTCGGGCCTAGCTACGCACCAGAGGCGGTTGGGCAAGAGCGGCCGATCTCACCCCTTACCGACCCGGAAGAAGCCTCTGAGGAGAATCGGCCCGGTACCGAGATGGGTCAAGATCCTCCTATCACCAACCTCCGGGAGAAACTCCTAGGAAAATGGCCATCTTCATCGTCGAGGTCGGCACATTCTTCTTCTTCCAAGGACGCCCATCCGGCTCCCCCATCCAGCTCCTCCCGAGATGAGTCAACTGCGGGTAGGGAGGAGAGGCAGACGAAGAGGGCGAAGGGCGAGGAGCCGCGCCAAACCAGGGCCCGAAAGGAGAGGGCTAGTCGGAAAAGTCCGCCGGAGGAGGTGGAGGAAGAGCCGCGGGCGGAGGAACAACCTCTGGTTCGCCGAGGGAGGCAGGAAGAGAGGATGCCGGTGATGCCCGGAAGAGAGGGCCCATCCCGGCAAGACCCTGTCCAGCCCTCGGCGTCTCGCGCCCCTTTGGATGAGCCCTGGAGGCCATCCTTCCTTCTGGCGCCAGGGACGCCACTGACCTCGGGACACCATTTACAAGGCTGTCCGGCAGTGGCGGCCGTGCTGGCTGGGGCGTGCTCGCTTCCCCTGGACGTTGAGCGCTTCAGGAGAATGGAGGAGGCTACGCTGCATCAGGCCAACCTTTCATCAGCCCTGATGGTGAGCATTACTCTTTGTATATAAAGATTTGGAGACATGCTGTGTTGCTTCTAACTTGTTCCTGCTGTCCAGGTGGTGCAGAGGTCTGTAGTGGCTTTGGAAAAATGCCAGCAGAGCCGCGCCGAGATCCAATCTTTACAGGCTGACAGACAGAAACTTGCTGCAGCCCTGGAAGGGAGCTCGGAGGAGCTGAGGAGGTCCGAGGAGGCATACGCCAAGCTGAACGCGGAGAACGAGGCTGCTATGGAGGCAATCACCAAGAAGAGCGCCGAAAACTATGGGCTCCAGGCAGCTGCGTATGAAATGGAGAAGAGGGCCAAAGAGAGGGAGGCCGAAATGGAGGTCCTAAAGAAGGAGAAGGCCAAGGCCGAAGCTCTGCTGAGAGCCGAGCAGGAAGCCTTAGTCAAACTGAAGGCTGACTTCGAGGCTTCTCGGGAAGCAGAGCTCGAGGCCTCCCTCCAGAAGGGGGTGGCGCAGGCGACAAGGCTTTATGAAAAGCAACTCGTTCCGCTGGGAGAGGAGCTTTTCGAGATGGGATGTCTGGCCGTGCTGAGAGAAATGGGGGTTCCCGAGGACCACCCCATCCGTCAAGGCCTGCCCAAGCTCCCGCGTGCAGAACCCGAGTCGCCAGCCCCTCCTTTCTCCGAGGCCCCTTTAAACCACATAGATGATGAGCCACAAGCCTCAGAAGCTCTCCAAGCTCCAGCCACCGAGATCACCACTGCCGATCCCGGGCCTGTTGCGACCGAGGCCCCTCTTGCTCCTGCCGGTGATGGTGAAGTCGAAGATGTGTCCATTATTGACATAGATCGGCTGCCATGATATTTCTGTTTTTCTTGTGCCCATTTGGGGAGATACATGTAATTTTTTGATGATTATGAAACCTTCGCTTTGTACAGGACATTGAAGTGAATGGAATTTTCTGGACTGGGGGAAGATTTAAATGTTTTGTTTTCAGAAGAAATTTGTAATCAGTCTTCACTTTTTGGAATAGAATTGGTTCTGCTTCCGATTTTGAATATCCGTGGTGAATGTTTCTTGTCTTGTTCTTTCTCTCTTTATGCGTTTGGCTGAACAACCAGAATTCTCCAGGGGAGAATTTTCGTTCTTTGACCCTTTGATTGTACCCTCTAGCCAATTGTCGTTGGTAAGAAGCGAGGTGGATGGCTGCAGTATCCCTTCGTTCCTCAGCCAAGTCGAGCTCTGTGGCGAGGTTTGTATCATTTTGGCCTTTGTAGAATAGTTCCGACCTGAGGGTCGGGAGACCGACCTCAAGTGGAATTACAGCTTCCATTCCGTAAGCTAGGGAGAAGGGAGTTGCCGAGGTCGAGCGCCTTGGGGTAGTCCTGTATGCCCAGAGGACACTTGGAAGTTCCTCTACCCATCTGCCTTTGGCTCGATCTAGTCTCTTTTTAAGTCCGTCAAGCACCACTTTGTTCGAAATTTTAGCCTGTCCATTACTCTGGGGGTATGCCGGGGTAGAATAGTAGTTCCTGATGCCAAGGTCTTGACAGAAGCTTCTGAAGAAGTTGGAGTCGAACTGGGTCCCGTTATCCGTGACCAAGGCTCGGGGCACTCCGAATCTGGTTACGATGTTCCTCCACACGAAGTTTTTGGTATCCTTCTCAGTGATGGAGGACAACGCTTCAGCTTCTATCCATTTGGTAAAATAGTCAGTAGCTACCAACAACCATCTTTTGTTTCCTGGAGTTCGATGGAGTGGTCCCACGAGGTCCAGTCCCCATTGAGCAAAGGGCCAGGGGCTGGAAAGAGGACTTAGGTCATGTGCTGGCTGATGGAGAGAGTGGGAGAACTTCTGGCACTTCTCACATTTCCTAGCGTAGACCTGTGCGTCCTTCTGCATATAGGGCCACCAGTATCCCTGACTGATAGCTCGGTAAGCCAGTGACCGACCTCCGATGTGGCTGCCGCAGATCCCTTCGTGAATTTCATAAAGGAAGTCCTCGACTCTGCTCGGGTGTACACACTGGAGGTAAGGGCCATTGTAGGACTTTTTGTAGAGTTTGCCATCCGGAGAGAGCCAGAATCGGGCTGCCTTTAGCCTGATTTTGTGGGCCTGGTTCTTGTCTTCGGGCAGCTGGTCATTCTTGAGATAGGAGATGAGTTCATCCATCCAGCTCGGGCCGAGATCAACACACATGGGCTGCCGAGGTGGTTGAAGTTGTATACTCGGTCTGTCTAGTGCTTCCACTTCGACAGTTCTTTTTTTTCCTGTCTCGACAGCAGAGGCCAGGTTTGCAAGGGCATCGGCATGAGAGTTGGAGTCCCTGCCTATCTGCCTGACTTCAGCCTTTTGGAACTGAGATAGAAGTTGCTTGGTGTGGGCTAGGTAAGCTGTCATCCTTTCATCACGGGCCTGGTAATCCCCATTGAGTTGGCTTGTAACCAGCTGTGAGTCGCTGAAGATCACCAGTTGTTGTGCCCCCAGGATTTTTGCGCTGCCCAGCCCTGCAATTAGTGCTTCATACTCAGCTTCATTGTTAGATGCTTTGAAGTCAAGAGTCAGGGCTTGCTCAATGACGAGGCCCTCTGGAGATTGAAGGACTACGCCAGCGCCAGCCCTTTTGGAGGTGGAGGACCCATCGACGAAGACTTTCCAGGATGAGGCGAGGAACTGTTTCCAGGACCGCTCCTGTTTGGTCTCGGCAGAAGTTCTCGCCTCCTTGCCCCCCAGTTCGGTGTCGAGAGGGCTCGGTGCCGAACTAGGAGAGGTGAATTCTACAATGAAGTTTGCCAGTACTTGGGCTTTAATGGCCGTCCTGGGCTGATAATTGATATCATATTGCCCGAGTTCGACCACCCATTTAGACACTCTGCCTGAGAAGTCTGCTCTCCTAAAGAGGGACTTGAGCGGGTGTTCTGTCACAACCGCTATCGAATATGTCAGGAAGTAGTGGGAGAGCTTGCGGGATGCACTGACGAGTGCAAATGCGAGCTTCTCCAATGGCAGGTATCTCGTTTCGGCGTCCAGCAGGATTTTGCTTGTGTAATAGTTGGGCTTTTGCTGCCTGTCATCTTCTCGTACGAGTACAGAGCTTACTGCATGGTTCGAAACCGCCAGATATAGGTATAAGACCTCACCCCGAACCGGGGTGGAAAGCAGAGGAGGGGAAGAAAGGTATTCTTTGAGTTCCTGGAGAGCACTTTCGCATTCCGGGGTCCATTGGAAGCCGGAGCTCTTTTTCAAGAGCTGGAAGAAGGGATGGCATTTATCTGAGGCTCGACTGATGAAGCGGTTCAGTGCTGCTGCCATCCCGGTAAGTCTCTGAACCTGTTTTGTCGAGGTCGGACTTTGTAGGGCTCTGATTGCCGAGATCTGATCGGGATTGGCCTCGATTCCGCGCCTAGTAACCAGGCTGCCCAGGAATTTGCCCGAGCTGACGCCAAATGTACATTTGGAGGCGTTTAGCTTGAGCTTGTACTGTTTGAGGATGGAGAAGGTCTCATGTAAGTCAGTCAAGTGGTCCTGTGACCGTTTTGACTTGACGACCATGTCATCGATATATACCTCGACCGTCCTGCCGAACTGGTCTTGAGTAAGTGGCACCGGCGTTTTTTAACCCGAAGGGCATTACTTTGTAACAGTAGGTGCCCCTGGGTGTTATGAACGCGGTTTTTTCTTGATCAGGCTCATGCATTGGAATTTGATGGTAACCTCGGTAGGCATCGAGGAAACTCATCCTTTCATGCCCGGCAGTGGCGTCGATCAGCTGGTCTATCTTTGGTAGAGGGAAGCTGTCTTTGGGGCAGGCTTTGTTCAGGTCGGTGAAGTCTACGCAGACCCTCCAGCTCCCATCCTTCTTTTTCACCACAACCGTGTTGGCTAACCACACAGGGTAGTGGACTTCTCTAATGGCTTTAGCTTCCAATAACTTGTTGACCTCCTTGGTCACAGCCTCGGCCTGTTGGGTACCCGACCTTCGAATCTTTTGGGCAACAGGTTTATGCTGAGGGTCTACATTTAGCTTGTGGCTCATGACCTCCGAGCTGATGACAGACATTTCATATGGGGTCCATGCGAAGACCTCTCTATTTTGCAACAGGAAGTCGAGAATCCTGGCCCTTTCCTTGTCAGTAAGTTGACTACCGAGCAGGAAGAACCTCTCTGGATCGCTGGGGTCGATCCCGACCTGGGTGAGGTCCTCAATGCTCTTCTGCTCGGGAGTCCGGCCCACAGCGTCGAGCTCGGCTTCGAGCTCGGTCATGTGGACTCGCTGAGGCTCTCCGGGGACCACGGCCATGAGACATTCTTTGGCCATGTCTTGGTCGCCGCGGACTATGATGACTTTGAAACTCCCGTCCTTGTTCTGTAACGGGAACTTGAGCTTCTGGTGATGGGTCGAGGGTACAGCCTCCATATTATGAAGCCAGGTTCTCCCCATGATCGCATTGTAAGGAGATTGTGCATCCACTACTAGGAAGTCTGCCATCATGGGGGCTCCTCCGACCTCGACCTTGAGGGAGATCTTCCCTTTGGGATATACCGCCTTGGAGCTGAATCCTACTAAAGGGGTGCGAGCTTCCAGCAGATCCTTTTCCTTCAGACCCATTCTTTTGAAGCAGTCGAAATAGAGGATTTCTGAGGAGCTCCCGAGGTCCAGTAGGATCCTTTTGACGTTGAAGTTTTGTAACCTCATAGTCAAAAGAAGAGGATCATTGTGGGGTAGCTGAACCCCGGCCAAATCTTTGTCTGAGAACCAAATCTTTAGCCCCTCTATGCGGGCCTTCTTTACAGAGGGACCGAGCTCGGCCGCCATCACATGTTTGTCGTGCTGGGCCCTCCTGGCCTCGGCGCGCGCTTGGTCACTGCCTCTGGGAGCGGGGGCCAGGTGAATGACATCGATGGTCCCTATAGGCCTGGGCTTGGTTTACCCTTCCCTCCTCTTTGATATGATCTCTGAGGTGCCCATCTTTTACAAGCCTTTCAAGGTGATTCTTGAAGGAGTAGCAATCCTCGGTTCTGTGTCCTCTATCTTTGTGGTAGGCACAGAACTTGCTCTGATCTCGTAAGGCAGCGTCACCTTTCATAGGCTGGGGCCATTTGAAGAAAGGCTGGGCTTGGATCTTGCCGAGGAGTTTGTAGATGGGCTCCTTGAAGATGGTGTTTACAGCTTTGTGAGGGGCGCCAGTTGGCTTTGGCTTTGCGTTGCCTCCCGAAGTGGGAGCAGAACGCGCTACCGAGCTGGATGGTTCTCTACTTCGGTCCGCCTCCCTCTTAGCAAGCCTCTTGTCCCTCCTTGAAGGTCGGCCTCCCGAAGGTCGGCCCTCAGAAGGTTGACCCTCTGGAAGTGGGGGCCAAAGATTATGGCTCTCCCGAGCCCGGAGCTCATCTTCTTCTTGCTCAACATACTGGTTCACCCGGGCCATGAGTGCCTTCACTGAATCCGCTGGGCGACGCACCAATTTCTTCCGAAGCTCATTTCCTGGTAGCAAAGCCTGTTGAAAGGCTGTGACGGCTACATCGTCATTGGAATTCTCGATTACGCTGTAGACGGTCCAGAACCTTTTGGCGAATCAAGTGATATTCTCGGTCGGCCTCATCTTCATAGAGATTAGGTCGGCGTCAGTCTTCGGGATGACCCGATGTGCTTGAAACTTCTCGACGAAGGAGTTTCGGAGCTGTCGCCAGCTCGAAATCGATCCCTCAGAGAGTGCACAGAACCACCGAAGCGGGAGGTCACCTAAGCTGGAGGAGAAAACCTTGCAGTCGAGGTTGCCGTCGCCACTGAATACCGACATCTTCTGGGTGAAGTGTCGGAGGTGAGCTTCGGGGTCTGACGTCCCGTCATAAAGATTGAAGCGTGGGACGCTGAATTTATCAGGAAGAAGATGGTCTGTGATTTCCCGAGTAAATGGGGAGGTGCCGTGGATGTCGCCATATCTGGTAACCAACCGACCTCGAGCGAGGCCGGCGTGCTCCAGGTTCTGCTGCACGGCCAGCTTAATTTGCTGATCAATATAAGCGGCCATGTCGGGGTCGGCCCTGGTCTCCCGCTTTTGCTTCTGGCGCTGACGCTGGTCGGCGCTGGCGTGAGTGTTACTCGAGCCCTCTTCCCGAGCTCGGGCACGTCTCTCGTTTAGCTGCTCCCTTAGGTCTGGCTGACCCTCAGGGCCCCGCCGAGCTTTCCGCTGAGGTGGAGGCGTGTGAGAGGCTTCGGGCAGGGGTTCGTCCTTGACCTCCAGCTGTTGCTGGAGCTGGAGGATCTGCGCCTTCTGTTCCTCAACGACGAGGTTCTGAGCCTTGATTGCTTCAGCTTGGGCTTCAACATCGTCCTCTAGGGCCGTGTCGTCGTCACTTTCGTCACCGAGGTGGATATGGTCCTCCTCCATTTGGTCTTCGTGATGAGACCGAAGAGGTTGAGATTGCTCAGGAGCTCTACCTCGTTGGGACTGTTCCTGAGGAGGAACGTCCTTGCGGGGTGCTTGGGTGAAAACAACCTCCAGGCGTGGACGTTCCGCCTGGGAGGATGTTGTCCGGGTCCGTACTGCTACGGGACCGCTCCGACGAGACGCTGGTACACCTCTCGACGATGATTGTGTCACCGTGACGGGTGACCCTACGCTTCGAACACCAGGATCCCCTTCCGCTCTTTTCAACTGAGGGTTGGGTGGTGTTTGCCTGACATCTCTTTGCTGTCTTGTCACTAATGCCCCTGCCTGGTTCGCCACCAGTGGAGGCGGCATGAGAGGCAAGAATGTCTCTGGCTGGCTGGACATGGATGGTCCAACAACGCTCTTTCCCTTCTTAGCCTTAGGAGGCATGGCTATTAGGATGAAAGTATGGATTTTTCAGATCGTTTCCCACAGACGGCGCCAATTGTAAGTGCCTAAATTATTACGGACTTAGTTTAAGTGATGAAGGGGATTAGGAAAATCCTGCTCAGCTGATCGGAGAAGTCACCGACGGCCTGAATCCTGAAAAGAGGGAAGAAAGAACAGTCAGGGCCCGAGGCTGCTGTCAGCCAAAGGCACTCCGACGCCTGAGTTAATGCAGTCACTGAACTAGGGTGAAGTGAGGGAGAAGATGTGGGTGAAATAAACAGGATGTAGACTGTATATTGCTTACCTCTTATGGGGCTCCCATGCAGGTATATGTAGGAGAGAATAGAAGGTTCCATAGTGGAGGTAGGTGAGGATACTTGTCCCATCAGCCCACTCCTAGGATGGTAGGTGAGGATACTTGTCCCATCGGACGTCCCCTCAACCCCCTTACATAAATGTGGAAGTGATAGGGAAGGTCCCTTATCAGTACTTGGCCACCTTCTGTCAGGGAGGCTCTGCCATGTAGCCGTCCCATCTCATAAATGGAGATCGAGACGGGCATCCATCTCGGTCAAGTAGACCGAGATGGGAATTACCGAGATCAGGGGATGCAGGAGGTCGGGCATTGGTACCGAGGCCCTCGGGGCAAAGCCCGTAATGAACGAGGCCGGTAGGCAGACCGAATCCAACTCCAACTTGATGACAACTGGCACTCTTGCCGAACTGGAATAAATCAGGCCAGAGTAACCCCTAATTGGTATTTTAGTGCCGAAGCAGGAGATTACCTCGGTATTTCGTAAGCACTCCACACACAAGGCATGGATGGGACAATTGAGAGGAAGAGAACCATGCATTTTAACTTTAGAATGCATGGTCCTTAGTAAAAGGAAGTGAGGAAACAAATGTCCCACACTGTTTAGGATCCAATGCTAGTCAGGTGCTTACAGTTAGTTGGATATTTAATTAAATACTTATTAAATAGCTTTGTTTTGAAAAACTGACTTTCTAATAAATCTAGATATCATATAAAAGCTTCTGTGCAAAAAAAAAAACCGGGCCAATTTTCCTTTTACCCATGTGATAGGAAAATGGATTTTATATATGCAAATGTCACGTATGCAAATGTTAAACATATTACCATATATTTCAAAATCAGCAATTTTATGTGAGTAAATGAGTACAACCAATGATTTATAATGTATTTGGATTTTGTGATTTTCGCCAACTTTTCAAAATCTGCAAAGAATTAAGATAGGAAACTAAACATTGGATGTTTTTTGCAAGTTATTCAGAATCCTCGAAGAATTAAGATATGAAACTAAACATCCTTATATTTATCAATAATAGAAAAAAAATATTGCACAGTTTAGACGGGCCCGACAAGAATTAGAAAAAATAGAGGTGGTTGGTGGGGCCCACAAGACTGCAAACACCATGTAAAAGACTATACTAGCACCGTTTTGGAAGGGGTCTATTCACTTTCACACTTATTCAAGTGAAGATTAAGGTTTGTAAATGTCATATTTGCATACAATTTTCACACCTCATTTATGCACTACATACCTAAATTATTAAGCACATTAATTTGTGCAAATACCTTATTTATTTGCACACCATTTTTACACCTCATTTATGAGTCCAGATCCCTTGTTTCGTAGAAATAGGGAGATATTGTTTAATCCAATCCACATTTGTCAACTCTGCAGAATCTCTTCCTTGATTTTTTTTCATTCCAAGAAAGCAATTGAGAGGGTGCATGAGCTTTCATAATATTTTACACGGTTGACGAATATGGATTGGATGAAATAGTATCTCCTTGTTTCTACAAAACGGAGGATCCGGACTCCTCATTTATACACTGCATACTTAAATTATGAACCCATTTTTGCAAATGCCTTATTTGCACACCCATTTGTGCAATGCCTTATGTGGTGCATAAATGAGTTGACCTACATACCTCATGTATTACTTTATTAGAAGCAAAAGACACTGCTAATTGGGTTGGGCAGTTCAGGTTGGGTTGACCCACATCTGCTCTAGGCTGGAGGTATCTGGCCCATTTATATATGAGTTGGATAAGGTTTGAGACTCAACATGCACACCCCATCCGAGTTCAAAGCTCTCACATCCAAGATGCTAGAGGGTCCCACACATTATGGGGACCATCCCACTCGAAAGGATGGGGATCTAAGTAGGGCCCTATGGTGATCCCAAATAAAGGTGATCTCATTATATTCTCGGATGCAGCCTATTAGGCTAAGGAGGGATAGGCTTCCTTTGGTTGTATCATGAAGTTAAACATTGTTATTGTGGACATAGAGGCTATCCAAGGACCCAGAGTCACCTCTTCAAAAGAGGCTGAAACAAGGGCGGTCTTAGCAGCTTTGGAAAAGGCAAAGAAAAATAGTTATGAAAGAATTCGTGTTCTGACGGATGCTAATTGAAGGGTGATAGAGATTGGTCCATAAATCCCGTTATTTTGGATATCAAAGCTCTAGCTTCTTCTTTTTGCTTTGTAGGCTTTGATTATATTTCTAGATTCTTAAATGGACAGTCTCACATGCTTGCTAAGTTTTTTTTTCCCTCAAGACGGAATGTAAGTTGGAAAAGGGCTTCCATCATGCTTTTGCTTGAGGGCTGATTTTTTTTTTTTTTCTTTTTCTTTTGTGTCCTCAGTTGCTCTGGTTCCTGCTTTTTTTTTTTTTTTTTCAAATGAAATTCCTATTCAACCAAAGGGGAAAAAAAAAAAAAAAGAGCTCTCACATCGCAAGGACTACAAGACAAGGGCCAAGCCCAAACTAATACGGACCAGCCACCATTTTAAATTATGGAATTTGTATCATTTATCAATGATGAATAGATTTTTTTTGACAAGAAATCTTATACACCTACTCATGGTCATGGATAAGATTTTGGCAAAGAGTAGAGATATTTGATACAAAGACAACATGTAGTGACATGTCAATTCATTTAACTCCTTTTTTGAGATTTAAAAATATCCTTTCTTCATGTGGGGCCATTTTTGTGTGTGCGTAAAGACTTGAACTCACGCATACGGACTCTTTTAGCCCAGTGTCTCTAATCAAATGAGCTGCATCTCCAGATCATGTGCAGCCTCTGTGATGCAGCCTCTGTGATGGGCCTACCTTTGAAATGATTCAAAATCGTTCTCCACACTCCACACCAGTGTTCTTTTGTTATTATTTATACAACACCCTAGTGTTGGTGATGGCCAAAGTTTCACTCAAGTTGGATTAAGACCAATTGTCAAATTAATTACATGTAAAACGTATGATTAAACACAAAATTTGAAGGAAAATATTAACTACGTACGATGGTTGTGTCAATAACGGGTGAAGTTGTTCTTAAGGGATTAAACACTCCCAGAAGATTAAACATTAAGTATTTTTTGCACTGGATTATTGGCAAATCTGCCTCCATAAAAAAAAAAAAAAAAAAAAAAACAGAAGCTTTGTTTGTTGGACTGCATTTTGTAAACGAAAAATCTATCCAGAACAGACTAAGCATGCAGGATGGAACAGGGCCCTGTTTACATAGACCACAAAAGGCCTATATAGGCTACAATAGGTGAAGAGTTCAATTGATTTAACCTATTTTCACAACAATGCAGCTGTAACATAAAAAAATAAAAATAAAAAGGAGAGAAGAAGAAAAAAGAGAATGGGTGAAGAGTTCAGACCCATATCTTGCTTTATTAAGAAAGTGAATTAACTTGCTAAGAATTTAACTAATGCAACACATGCTATAAAAGACAGAAAAGAAGCACTGGCTAATTGCAAGTTTTCTCGAAATATAAAACCAACAAACTCAACTTCAATTGAAATGAATATGGTTATGGGCAGAACCATGCTTTTCTTGTAGTGGGGCAAGCAATGGTGAAAAGTCCACAGTAGATATTTATATTTTCTTGGCTAGGATCAGATTTTTTTTTTTAACAGAAGTTTTCGAGATAATATCCAAAGAGTCTAATTTTAAAATGGCCCAGCAATTTTCAAGACATATTTTGTCCTCGTTTTAGCACTGACTCTCTCCAATCAAAGGTCTCATGCCAGATTAATCACATGTGAATGAATCCAACAATAATTAAATAATTAATATTTGTTGATTGATTAATTGTGATTTGTGATCATTTGATGGGCCATAATGCTATGACAGTAAGAAATAGTTGAAAGAGCAACATTGAAAGCCATTTACCAAGTCATGAAAAGTTGAACCATTTATGAAGATGTAAATGATAATATAATGCGAAGTTAAAAATCTGAATCCTCTAAGTGTCTCACTCAAGCTTCACGTAAGGGGTGCGAAACTCCACAATAGAACTTGCCTATTGAAATATGAAACGCACAGCTCTCTTTGAGGGGTGTCAAACTCCACAAAGGGACCCATCCATGGAAAATCTGAACCGCAACTCCCTAACTAGTGGGCTTTCCTCAAATTTTGATTTTACAAGAGTTGTGGACAATCACTAAAGATGAAGACCTTTATTTTGAGCGGTTTGAATTTTCAGTAGGTAAGTCCCACTATAGAGTTTTATAGGACTCATTGCAAGGTGCGCAAGATACTGAAATGATACCATGATTTGACCGTGCTGAATTTAAGGCCGGTTGCACCTAGGAAATTGGAAAGAATTATTTGGAGTGAAGAGCTATAACTACACGCACACTTATTTCAAATAATCAAACACTCATGCAAGGTAGGAAAACTTCCTAGAGTTAACTTATGACTCAGTCAAAAGCACCTTATTTTGATAAAGGACCAAGTCAAATATAAGAGGAGCTAAAGAGCCCTAAAATCGACCTAAATTAGGTTGACTCGGCCAGAGGCGGACCCACATGCAACTCATATGGGGCGGCCGCCCCAGGTGGGTTTTACATTTCCCTTGTAAATACTATTGGGCCCATGGCCCACGCCCCACATGTTATGCAAGAATTGCCCCATGTCAAAACTCAAAAGGGTTGAATGAAAAAACCCTTCCCACTCTTCACTCGTCTCTTGCAGACTTGCAGTCTTGTTTCCATCCTTCTTCAACCTCAGCCGGACAACCCTTTCCTTCTTGGCGTACGGCTTCGTTCGACAATCGTCGTGCTCCTCGTCGGACGTCTACGCCTACACTCCAGGTAAATCTCTTTCTCCTTCTCTCTGACTCTCTCTATCACCTCTCTTTCCCTCACTCAGTCACTCTCATTCTCTGTTTTTCGTATCTATGCCATTGTTAGTTTGTCTCCTCTCTTCCTCTCCCCCATTTCTTTGATTTCATTCGTGAATCATCATTTTAGGCATTTCATTCATCATTTTAGGTGCCGCAGCCTGCACAAAGAAATTAGGGTTCTTAGTTTCAATTGTTTGATTTCTGTTTCATCGTTAGGGTTTGCGTTTTTTTTTTATTTAGGGCTTTCTATTTGTGATATTCTTTGTTACATTAGTTGATTTTAGGGTTGTTTTGATTTAGGGTATTCTCTGTAACTCTGTTTCATGGGCTGGTTTGGTTTTGTTTTTTGCCTGGCTGTTGGGTAAATGGTAATTGGTAATTGCTTGTTTTGGCTGGCCCGGTCTGTGGCCCAAAACAGCATACTGAAGACATGCATCTTAGCACTCCAAACACACAAAAGGCACCAACAAATCCACCCACAAATTATAAATGAGAGACCAACACCCTTAAATCTCAACGTAATGGGGTTCATGATTTGTTAGTTGTTACCAGACCTTTGTCTATAGAATACATAAGAGATCACATAATGCAGAAACAAAAAATCCTACTTACCTTGAGCCGAGCCCCAAGTACATGAGATCCAAGATAACTTAATTGGTCTTTATTTCAGTGCCCCTGAAAATATGCAGGTTTAATCCTCCCATGACGATGCCACAGCCACTTGGGTAGTTGGGTTAGATGTAAGAAAGACCAGCACTTTGGTGGATGGTGTTTCACAAGGCTTCTGTAGGAAGAGAAAGCCACAAGCCCAATTTATACACACTCTAATCAGTCCCCTACCAATCTGTGGGCTCTCTTTGTTCTGCCTTTTTAAGTCTAGGCAGTGGCTTAGCTCCCCTTTTGGTTGTTCCTCAAACTTTCTGCAGAGTTTCAAGTGTCATGGAGCTTCTCCCAATTCTTTTTTAGGACTTTATCTATTCTTGCCTTCAGAATATATTCTCATCTTTCCAGAAAAAAATTTGTGTCAAACTAAAATGAGAAGCTATGTAGCCCACGCATAGCATGGACATGATGGAGACACTACGCATTTTGGAAGGACACAGATTTTACACATGATATTCTTATGAGACTTGCAATTTTGAGTTGTACAGTCCAATCCATATTCATCTACCATGTATAGATACAGAGAAAGATATCATGCACAATGCACACAAGGTCTGGAACCAATTTAATTGCTAAAAAAATTGCCTCACTTTTGGATCATTAAATAAAAAAAGAGGTGATCAGATGTGCTGTGTTTAGACAAGTAATATATCAAAGTTGACATGAAAATGAACCCCACAACCAAAAAAAAAAAAGGCAGCGCGCTGACCTTGCAAATCATTAAACACAGTAAAAGAATTGAAGAAATATAAAGAGATATCTACATGTTCGATCCGTGTGCTTTTTCTTTTTAAATTTTTTTTTCTTGGCCCATAATATGATGTTTATGATTATGCTAATGATGTTCATTTATAAATATAGGTGCTCTCCTGTCTCATAGTCTCATTTGGATTCATATGTTAAAGGAATTGTTTGGAGCTTAAGGAAAGAATAAAAAGGTACTAATTTTTATATGTTAATGTGTATTACTTATTTAGAGTTCTTTATTATTGTTGTAGTTTGCTTATCAATTGATGTGCTAATTTCTTGAGGATTCGCAATTTGGGTGTCATATTTTGAAAGTTTATTCATAAATTAGGTATTGGTAGTAGGGTTCCTTATAAAAATAAAAAATTATTTAAAATCATGCCTTTAACCTATGCTATAAATGGTGATTATTGGTGGTTGGCGAGGATTTTGATGTAATTGACCTTATCTTTGAATCAGATATGGAAAAATATTACAAAAAGCAATCAACTACCAATTCACCATCTCCGACTTTAAAGAATGATAAGAATGATGAAATACCATCATCCGCGAAGAAAGGGCGTGTAGAAGTTAACTTGACAGATCTTCCTGCAGATCCTGGGTTACGGAATCCAATCTCAAGCTATCATCCTACGGATAGGGACCAAGTCCGAAGAGCGTATCTACAAAAGGGCCCTTGTCAGCCTCGTGACCATAAGTTTCCTTATACGGGGTGTGGACAAGATAAGAGGCGATTTAATCCTGTTTGGTTTAAGGATTACGGTAGTTGGTTGGAGTACAGCATAGAAAAAGATGCTGCATTTTGCCTTTGTTGTTATCTTTTTGGAGAGGAAACGCGTTATGATGCTTTTATAACTCAAGGATTTAAGAGTTGGAGGAAAAAAGAAAGAATTGAAAATCATGTGGGAGGACCGAATAGTGTTCATAATCAAGCATATGAAAAGTGTCGAAACTTATTGAATCAGGAGCAACACATTGAAACGGTTATTGTCAAGCAGTCAAATCAAGCTCGAACAGATTATCGAATCCGTTTGAAGGCAACGCTTGCTTCTATTCGATTTCTTCTACGCCAAGGATTGCCTTTTCGTGGTCATGATGAATCTGAAGATTCAAACAATATGGGTAACTTCCTTGAGCTTTTGCAAGTACTTGCCAATCAGAATGAAGCTATTAAAAGAGTCGTATTGGAAAATGCTCCTGAGAATCTAAAATTGACCTCCCCTAAGATTCAAAAAGACATTGTGAATGCGGCTGCCACAGAAACTGCTCAAGCTATCATTTACGAGCTTGGAGATGCACCATTTGCCCTTTTGGTGGATGAATCTAGGGATATTTCTATTAAAGAGCAAATGGCTGTTGTTATACGCTTTGTGGATAAACGGGGATGTGTGATTGAGCGGTTTTTAGCCATAGAACATGTTACAAACACTAAAGCTCAATCACTTAAAATGGCCATCGAAGCGATATTTTCCAAGCATGGATTGAGCATCTCAAGTTTGCGTGGGCAAGGTTATGATGGGGCTGCTAATATGAAGGGTGAGTTCAATGGCCTCCAAAGGCTCATTCAAAATGAGAATTCAACTGCATTTTATGTTCATTGTTTTGCACATCAGCTTCAGTTGACACTCGTTGCTGTTGCAAAAGATAACAAACCAATCGCTGCTTTCTTCGACTCGGTTTCTATGGTGTTGAATGTTGTTGGAGGCTCTTGCAAACGCCATGATATGCTCCAAAATATACAAGCTACTAAAGTCGTGGATGCTCTCAATTCTGGTGAACTTGAAAGTGGACAGGGTTTGAATCAGAAGACTAGTCTCAAGAGGCCGGGAGATACACGCTGGGGCTCTCATTTTGATACATTGATTAACTTGAGACTCATGTTCTCCTCTGTGGTTGATGTGCTTGAAATTATTTCAGATGATAATATGAGCGAACACAAGGGCTCTGCCACTAACTTATTGTGTGTATTGGGTGAATTTGATTTTGCATTTAAAATGCATTTGATGATAGATATCTTGGGGATCACCAATGAATTATCAAAGTTATTGCAGCGAAAAGATCAAAATATTATCACTGCCATGGAACTCGTGAGAGTGTCGAAGCAACGACTGCAAATGATGAGAGATGATGGGTGGGATTCTCTCCTATTTGAAGTACATTCATTTTGTGATAAATATGAAATCATCATTCCCAATATGAATGATATGTTTGTTGAACGAAAGCGATCACGACGTAAAGCTGAATTGACAAATCTCCATCATTTTCAAGTCGACATATTCTATGCTACTATTGACTTGCAACTTCAAGAGCTCAATCGCCGCTTCAATGTGGTGAACACCGAGTTGCTTCTTTGTGTGGCATGCTTGGATCCTAGTGATTCATTCTCTGCTTTTGATAAGGAAAAATTGATCCGCCTTTCTCAGTTATATCCAAATGATTTTTCAGACTCAGATCGAGCGAGACTTGATATTCAGCTTGCTACTTATATCGTTGATATGCGCACCAATAGTAAGTTTTTCGGAGTGAAAGGAATTAGCGGCCTTGCTCAGAAGATGGTTGAAACAGAAAGGGACATTGCATACCCTTTAGTTTATTTGCTCTTGAAATTAGCACTAACCCTACCAGTTGCTACTGCTACTGTTGAGAGGGTATTTTCTGCTATGAAAATCGTCAAGAATCGACTGCGCAATCGAATGGAAGATGAGTGGATGAATGATTGTTTGCTTGCATATATCGAAAAGGACATATTCAATAGCATTGATGATGAAACAATCATGCAACGCTTTCAAAACATGAAGAATCGTAGAGGGCAGTTGTAAAAACTTTGTTTTGGAGTTGGGATGACTTTTGATGAGAGAAGTATATGTTAGTTGATGTCTAATCGTTAATATGTACTTCTTTCTTCGGGTTGATACTCAAATTTTTTTGGAAGTTGTCAACCCTTTCTTTTTGGGGATGATTGAATTGCCCATGTTTTTTGGGGGTTTTTCTTTTGTTTTCAGTATAATTCTCTTATATTGTAAATTTTGGAGAAATGAATATAGTCATCATTTCAAACAAAAAATATGTTACTTTATGAAGTTAACTATTTTTGCATCTATTTAAATGGAATATAGTTTCTCTTTGGCTTTTGTTAATGTGAAAAAATTCTAGCAAAAGTTTAGCCCCACCTAAACGAAAATCCTGGGTCCGCCTCTGGACTCGGCCAAGTTTCTATGCAACAAGTTGACTTTGTGAAGGTTGACTTGGTGAAGTTGGACTACAAAATTATATATTAATTGATATGCAAGAAGAAGAACTAAAAAAGAAGAGACCTTTCATGTTAAATAATACATAATTTTAAGTCAAGACATCAACGAGTTTTCCTACATGATCATAGAAAGATAAAAAAATAAAAAAGAAAATAATGTTTGTTGCTTCATCCAACTTCATAAAGTCTAATTAAGTTCGTGATATTCTGTCTCAGCTATAAGTAACTAACTGAAATCTAAGTAGTAGTTGTTGGGATCACATGTATATGGTCATGATTTCCAACGAACTCAACTCTCTGGCATGATCGAATCAACATATTCGATTTTTGTTTCAGGCTAATGGGTCAACTCTAATCCAAGATGTGACTGTATTGCTTTTACAGCCATGTGAAATCCAATCCACAAGATAATTTGTAGGTAAGTTCATAATTCCAAAGATATCATTACCAGAGTTGGAAAATGTCAAACTTAGGATAAGATAAGCTCAAGCGTGTGGTGGGGCCCACTTAGGGACCCACATGGGGATGGTGGGGGGGGGGGGGGGGGGGGGGGGGGCGGGGATTTCAAGGATTCTCTTGGATATTTCTTTCTGCAAAAAATCAGCCCCAACCGTGATTTCTATCATTCTCATATAGGTTCAAAAGTTTCATGGTCAATAGTCCATTCGAATCGATACATAATTGAACCAACAGTCCAGTAAATTCGAATTTGGCCAAAAGCTAGTAAACATATGCAATTTAGAGGGGTCATGTGTTTGGTTCATTTAAGGTTAGCCCCACAAGCATGAACATACGAAATTTTATCCTAAGCTTGAGCTTAAGAGAGCTTTGCTCTCTCTCTTTATATATATATATGAGTGACACTACAAAATTCCCCGGGCATTTTTCACAAAAAAAAATGCCCCTCTTTTAGCCAATGAAAGTGTGACACTTGAAATCAATGGTACACTTATCCATTCTCTCTCCTAAATATTATCCTAAAACTGTCGATATTTTATAGATTCTCTTAAATCATTGGCTAATAGATAGAGGCAAAAACTCCCATTTTGAGATAGGGGAGTTTTTGAAAATTTCCATATATATATATATATATATATATAAAAGCTTATACATTGTAAAATTAATTTTTGAACGAACAAAAAAATACATGAATATAGAATATTTCCTATAAGCATGAATTCAAATTCCATATCTAGAGCCAAATCTTTTTCCAAATTTAAATTTAGGATTCATAACAGCTTTTCTTGGATGCATTGACATCTTTACTGTCCTGATTGACACAATAGCTGGTGGCAAAAGCCACTAGTGTCAATAATGGATAATAATTGAAGCAGCTTAGTCAACAGGGTCATGATGATTGTAGGTGGGATCACATTACTCAAACCATGTTTTATCAATGAGCACAAGATAGGGAAGCTCACTTGATATGATGATTAGACTTTTCAAATGGTTCTTCTTACAAACTGTAGCTGATGTGCTTTTAGGGCCATACTAAACTGATTCTGATCACTCATATCATGCTCCCATGCTGTCTGAAAGCACAATTTCATGCACTACAAAAAGTCAATGATTATAGAAGCCCCGCCCTCTAACAAACTTTCATGGGCTTCTTGTAGAAATGTTCCTCAGATATGATCTAATTAGAGAGCTACCACCTGTGGAGAACAAAGAGTTGTTCAGTTAATTGATCTCGCGGGATTGATCCCCGGTCTCCCCCACTCCTCGCTTGTGCGGGTTCTCTCCTTGCGTGTGTGCCGATACTCTAATGGGCCTCAGCCCCCTTAACTGGGCTATCAAAAACATAAAAGTTAGAGAGCACCTGTGACCTATTGGTAATAGCATTATTATCTTTTGATTGGAAAATACTCTATTGGAATGTCACAGTCACATCACAGGGTTTAAGGCTAAGGTGCTCATGGTCCTGGTTAGGGCGGCCGATGCTTTTCCAAGACTGATTCATTCAGTAATCGGGTCTACTATTATGACCCAGATCAAGCCCAGGAGCCTGAAAGTTTTGCAGAAGCACAGCCCTTAATTTGCAAAATACACGTACCCCACTTTCTTAAAGGGCTTGAATACAAAGTGCCCGGACAATTGGACTCACCTAGATGCATGACAATCGAGAAGGAAGGCATGTGAGAAAAAAATTTCGGACCTAGATGAGGAGATATAGGATATTCGGGCAATGAAATTATCTTGGTCCTTAATTTTAAAGCCCTGGAGTTTAAATGCTATACATCATGCTGTGACAAATCCAACAATAAATAATGTCGAAACAATGTAAAATTTGGAATTGTGCCAATTCAAAAGGGGCGGCAATGTGTGTAAAATGATTGGATTGATAAGTGGTGGGCCCTAACCTTCCTAATACGAAAAAATGGGTATAGGAAAAGTGGTTTATTTATAGAACTCCACTTTGTTAAGTATGAAGAGCGGGGTCAGATGTTTAAGCATATATAACCTAGGCCAGCCTTTTCAAATATTGGGCCAGAAAATTAGGCTTGGGTCCAGCCCACGTGCACATCCTAAATCACTGGACTAGTCTATGAGGGCCACCTGTTAAGAGAGCTGATTCAATGATGATTTTTTATGTCTTTTTTAATTTGCTTATTGCTTTCAAAACTATAAAACCTTTGGGACTTTTATAATAAAGAAAAGAGAAAAAAAGAAAAAATAATAAAGAAAATTATTGTTTTTATTTCAATGGGGGGCCAATCTTTTTGAAACAAGTGTATGTAACTTGATCTTTTTTTTTTTTTTTTGCTTGTTCTGCCATTTGCCCTAAACTGGTAAGCATTTTCTTCTACTATCAAAGATTAATTGTTGATCAGCTCAATAAGGAACAAGTGTCTTACCATTGATCCAACGGTATATTGATACAAGGGGTTGCTCAATTGGTTGGGAACCCAAGGATGGGTCCCTAGATAGTCTGCGAGAACGGGTCTTATATTTGGGAAGTAATTTTTTACCACTCAGCTAGGGTTTAAAAACAACAGTAGATTCGCACGATCAACTCAGTTTACACGTAAATCTGATTCAAGCATTTGAATAACCAGAGTTACCTGAAAGTCTTAGTTGTTCTCTTCTTCTTTTTCTTCAGGCAAGAGAGGTTTTTAAATTAAGCAAGAGCTCTTAATAGGCCTAGACAGTTCACTGCCTTTTTAGGCCCTCACATGCCTTAATAATGGGCCCGTTTAATAATTGGGCTAGGCTTCGATTAATTGAAAGAAAGCCCCAAGCCTGGCCCGTATAAGGGGTGCATATAATTCAATTTAATTATGCAAACATTTGCTAGAAA
Organism: Umbellularia californica; assembly: GCA_028538565.1. NCBI lineage: Eukaryota > Viridiplantae > Streptophyta > Magnoliopsida > Laurales > Lauraceae > Umbellularia > Umbellularia californica. The sequence continues at coordinate 19,157,165 of JAPQWN010000002.1, forward strand.
GCTCACGAAAATGATCAAAAGCCTGATTCAGTCCGGCCCAGTTGACTAAAAGGGCAGGCTTGGGCCTGACTTTATTGCCTGTTTCGGACTTGGGCAAGGCCTAGATATGCTTAAGCCCGGATCGGCCCATGAACACCCCTAATTATGCCTGATATTTTGAAAAGGACAGGCTTGGACAAACTACAGTGGCCTGACCTAGCCCATGACTACTCCTATTTCTTACTCTGATGGTTTGTTTGAATAAACTCATGATTTAACTCATTGAGATTTTTTGTCAAATGTAATTCAAGTTTTACAGCATTATTCCTGATCACAATCATTAATAAACAAGCAAGCATTTCAATATACCAACTGTAAAAGTATGAAGCCAGTGATTATCATATAACCAACCTATTGAAAGAAAACATTAACAATTAGGGCTGCCAATGGGCCATAGTCAGGCAAAACTCACATGGGCCAAGATCTAGGCCCAAGAAACTCTTATGGGCCCAAACCCATCAGAGACCTTAGGACCAATGTTCAAGCCTGTCTGGTTCAACTGGTAAAGGCTCGACCCCAATAAGGCCCTGAGTTCATTAATGGTTATACTTAGGACTAGTGTTGCAGAATCGTCGATATTAAGAATTAATCTTGATAATTTTGTTATATTTTCTTGAAAATATCTCATTGCGCTCATATTTCAATATACTCGGTTTTTTATTTTTATCATGAATTAATTTATCACAATAGTATCCCGATATTATCATGATAAAGAAATGTGATAAGAAACATACTAATTTTTCTTTATATCTACATATAGATTTCTAGTATCTTAACTTTATCTTACTTGCAAATATTAGAATGCTATCTTATTTTCAACAATTGTCATGATATTATCTCACACCAACCTGATAACAATATTTCAATTTGGACCCCTGATTCTAGACTCCAAGCCCAACCCAACGAAAAGTCGAAGCCCGGTGTTAGCTCATTCGGGCTTGGGCACATCCGTGCCGGACCCAGATCCATTAACAGAGCTATCTATCACAGTTGAAAGTAGGGTATTTTGTTCAAGGTGTTACTATATACCGTACAGCTTTTGTTTGGCTGATTGCCTCTGTTTAAGGAGAAGAAGGATGGTTGAGATTCTCATGCTGGCAGTATAGCAGACAAGAGGAAGATAAAGTAAAAACAAGAGACACCTTTAAAATCGTTTTCATGGCCCTGATTATATTACTTTGTCTAAGGACAACTCTACTTTAAGCACATTTTTCTACCCAAGGATAAAGTTTGAAATTGAGACAGGTATATTAACAAGTCTTCCACACACCATTAATCATACATATATGCTCCACATTGATCATCTTTCAGATTATAATCATACATGCCTCCCATTATTAATCTTTCAAATTATTGTCCTAAATTATATTTAATCAAGTGGGGTACCAATTTCATTAGGCATACCCATTATTGCGAATTTCGTTTTGGGAAATCGCCCTCTCAGGAAAAATGTCAGATGTTTTCAAATTATGATTTTTCTCAAAGGATCTGTCAAGAACAAATTAATTTTGAATCATAATATAAAATCTTATTTTAGAAATTTTTTGTGCATTTTCCAGTTTTTTATTTTCTTGACCATGATTGTGGATTTTCTCAGATAATGTAAATTTCAATAGTTCTTTAAATATTTCACTAAATTTGAATAGCTATACTTTCTATAGCTAGTTCTAGGACTTGATTATCCTTAATTTGGTCTTACTGGGTTAGTAGTTCTAGAAAATGCCTGGGTGCTTTTCTTATGTGGACCAAGTTTAACAAAAGTGGAGCTCCTATATGAAAAACACAAAAGGAAAACCAGTAAAAGGGGCTGTTAAAAGAGCATTTGTCATATTTTATGTTAAAACCTAAATAACATATAAATTCAGTAGATATATGAATCGTATAAATAACCACCTATTTTTCATCATAAAAAACGCTCACCTTTTTTTTTTTCTCGAGATAACCACATCTATTACTTTGACAATATCAATCAACCACCTTGAACAACAACCAAGCATTGAATTTTGATTTTTTTTTTCTCCTTTTTTTGTCAAGAAAATACTCGCACTCACAGACACAACATTCTCTAGTCCCTCACCATCAGGCTGATGCTATAGCCAAGGATTGGCCCTAGTTGTTTTTATAGAGGTGATTCGACAATTTAATAAAATCTATTGAATCTTGTTTTAGAAGGATGAAAATCTCCTTACATTTGACCTAATTTAGATTAAATCTATGCATTAATAAGAAGTTCATTAAATCCAAGTTAACTGACCTAATGTTCTAATATTGTTTTAAACCAAGTTTTGTTTTAACCGTATTTTCATCCGTTTATATCCAAATATGTCCAATTTCATCGAGTAGCTGAAAATCTGCAAATGCTGGTCTAGGTGATTGACTGAGATTGTTTGGATAAAAAAAAAAAAAAACACACAAGTGATTATTTGTAACAGTCAAAAGATTTACTTGTTAATTCATCCATAAAAAAGCCCATCATTAGAACATTTGGGTCTTACTTGGATTCACTGTGCCATTTAGCCATGACCCAGACCCGGCCGATCAGTTGGTTCAATCTATTCACACCCTTGGTCTTGTCCATCACATCCAATTTAACAACCTTGGTCTTGTCCATATCTGTCCCTCTCTAACACACACCCACACGCCCACATGCCCACCCACACACTTTTAAAGCATCAAAGTAAGTGGTGAGAAAGTGACCCACACCACCCAAGTGAATGGATTTCTCTGTCCAAACCCAAAGACCCATATAGAAGGTAAAACAATAACTTCGTCCAAGTAAACTAGTAAAGCATTTTGTCATATTGTCTAGTACTACTATTTATTGAATGGTACCCATATGGTTGCATATCACAACCTATTTCCACTGTCCCACAAGCAGAGCTGAAGAATCCAATGACAAATTGTCCTCACCACCCACAATAGCAAGTCAAGGCTAAGAGTCTCTTGACAGTAAAAGAAAGGATAATTACATTGTTTTTCTCTTCCCTCTCTCCTGTTAGAAAAGAAGATGACTTTCATGTGGGTCTCTCTCCATAAAAGCAAAAACACTCCACATTGTAAGTCACTCTGCTCACTATTATTATAGTGGAGCAATAGATTATAAAAACCAAGTGCCTTGCCACCACTCTCAATCATTTCATTTCAGTCCTTACTATCTACAATCCTTCTCCCTCTGAAATTCCCTCTCCCTTCTCTTCCCATAAGTACTAAACACCCCATGTAAGAAAAGCCTCAAACAAAACTCTCTCGGCTTCTTATAACTTTCCACACAAAACTTCAAACCATGTCTACCATGGCTTTTGGAGACACCAACAAGATCACAAAGAAGCCAACCTATAGATGGAATGACTCTGGCGAACTCGACGTCTTCGAAGCGGCGAGGTACTTCTCCGGTGGGACCGAAACCGGGGGTTGTGCTGGTGCAGCTCTCTCTCAGAAGGCCATGAGAGAAGAGAAGATGGGTTGGGTAAAAGCAAGGAAGAGCTTAGACATGCCAATGAGAAATCAGCTTCAGTTTCAGCCTCATAGGGTTGAAAAGCACACCAAAGACAAGAAAAGCAAGCAACCTATCTCCCCAGGTGGCAGATTGGCCAGCTTCTTGAATTCTCTCTTCAGTCAGACCTCTTCCAAGAAGAAGGCAAAGTCTACCACCCAATCAATGAAAGATGAAGAGGAGAGCCCTGGTGGAAGGAGGAAAAGGAGGAGCAGCATCAGCCTCTTCCAGGGGTTCAACAACACTGATGCAAAATCCCTCTACTCTTCTTCAGGCTCTGGTTTTAGAACACCTCCCCCATATTCCCACACCCCCACAAAGGTAATTAAGGACTTCCTAAGCCATTCAGATCACAAACAAGTTGGGTCTCTGCCAAAATGCAACGGGCCGCAAAGGTCAGTGTCCTTCTGCTTAAAAAATGATGGTTTGGATGACAAGAGATTGGAATGTTTGGATGAGACATTCAAATCAAATGTGGAGAAGAATAAGATTTCTAACAATGGGTTGTTGGGGGATAGGAATCATGGTCATGGTCTCTTAGAGAAAGATGGCATTTGGGGTGACGTGTTTGCATCAAAGGAGAAGAATCTCAACAACAGGAAAGGTGTGAAAGTTGAAGATAGTGCAGATAGTGACACAAGCTCTGATCTGTTTGAGCTTCAGAACTATGACTTGGGTGTGTACTCAAATGGCCTGCCTGTTTATGAGACCACACATATGGAGAGCATCAAGAGAGGACAAGCCATTGCAAATGCAGCTTTCTAACACATTTGTCTTTTTCGTTTGTTACAATTTCGATTGCCTTTGAGTACTACTGGTTGTTGTGATTTGTGAATCTAAGTTACCATAATGTGTAAGTGGTTAAGGTTAGTGGTTAGTCTTGCTTTGCTTTCTTAAAGTGGGTGGTTTTGTTTGTATGCATACTTTTTTGATGTTTCAAGCTTCTATCCTTTTTCAATTTCATGATGGATCCAGATTGTGGTCGAATTCTCCCATACCATGTAGTGCCCACTGTCCACTTTTTTCAAGAGGAGTTTGGGATCCAGTCATCTAAATCACCTCAGATTCACTGGTGTTGTTGGGTTTCCGAACTATTTGATCATGATATTAGCTAGATTAGACAGCTGATATTATCTAATGAACCTTATATTTGGTAGCTAGAGGTACATGAATGATAAATCCCAATACCCTAAACTCTACTGTGTGTCCTGTTTTGAAATGCAGCAGAGAGATTCCGACTTTGGAAACTTCAGAGGATCCAAATCCTGAATTTATGCTGTGAAGACTCTTGAGTTTGTGCATGTGGGCCTGTCGTTTGGCGCTTGGACCAATACACAACCAAAATCATACAAAATATTGGAATGATAGCCAATTCATATTGGTGGCACCATGAAGAAATCTTAATGACAAATCCAATCCCAATAACTCTAGCTGAAGAGGATGTGATTGCTAACTATAACAAAAGTCCTTTAGGCCTAGAATAAAGAGCCAGGCCAGTGGTTGGGAGGGGTGCTCTCGCTTAATTGTCTAATGGTGTTCTCACCCCTATGTCTACTTTTCGATCCCTTAATCATCTTTCCTGCATTTGCAAAGCGGTCACTTTTCTTGTATCTGGTGATTTTCTTTCAACGTATATTAGGGATTTAGTTGACTCCCGTGTCGGTCGGGTCCTCTCAACGACCAGCCACCTTGGCTAGTGCCACAAGGCATAAACCAAAAAAAAGGCCTTTTAAGGTCCCCTGGTGTGTTTGTATGGATTTGAATAAGGATTATTAAAGAGATTCGGGGCGAAAGATAAAAGGGGGAGATATTGATGAGATCTTTGATTTTTAGCATTTGAATTATTAGGATGATGGTTGTATATTCAAGTTCTAATCTGTTATTCAACTTGATGTCTTTAACTATTTTAGAAATACAAACCTTAAATACCTAGGAATTGTTAGAGAATATTGAGTTGTTAGAGGATTGTTAGAGAATTGTTACGATTAGGATAAGAGAGTTAGTTTGAAATTGAATTTGAAATATCTTTGTGTATAAATTATGAGGACTTCCTCTTATGAAACTTATGGTGAAAATTATGGAAATGGAGTGATTTTTGAGATTCTAGATACATTCTGATGATAACTTTGGTAGCAACCAAAATATGGCCTTCTTGGGTCAACTTTATCAAACTATGACCTGATGATAACCAAGAAAATCTCATTTGACAATTTGTAATTCAGATGACCTGTATCATAGATATGCATGATGTAGTGAGGAGGAAGGGGCCAGGATAGATTACTCCCTCTCCCAATTTAATAAATCAAGAGATTTCACTAGGAAAATAATTATTTCACAAATTTAGGAAGCAAAATGGATGGATTCTTTTGATGTCCATTTATAATATATACTCTTTAATGACTGAAATGATATATAAACTGAGATTTGACTAAAGTATTGAAATTCAAAACTTAACTAGAAATAGTTATTGGGCTAAAACCGCAAATTTGCCTCTAAAAAAATGTAGAATTTTTATATGGAATAAATAATGGGCACTTGAAACCATCATTCAGATTGGTGATATGTTGGACCAGATGCTAGATAATGATCTGAGAACAACCTAGATTAAGAAAGCCGGCTATTTGACATTTTTGTTTCATGCATACTTGTATGCAATAATTTATAACATGGTTTTGCATGTAACATTAGAAGCCAAATGGATCTTGATATATGCATTCAACTAGACAGAATTAGCACTTTAGATTGGAAGCGTAACTTGCACCATCGATGCAGATGATGAAGCTTGATGGTGATAGTATTTCCCTTGCATCTTGTACAAACGGTTCAGATTGGGATGTTAGAGCATCTCCAAGAGATATTTTAAATTTGGATATGCCTTTTTCAAAATAAAGGCTTATGTGGCAAAAAAAGAGGCATATGTAAATTTGGCATCTCATTTGGACAACTCCAAGAGAGATGTCAAATTATTATTTTATTATTATTTTTATTTCACCCTTATTTGCTTTATTACATATATACCAACATTCACATAACATTACCATTATTTTATTTAAAAAGTAAGAAAAGGCGGCTCGCTTAATGGTATGCCAAATTTGGCATACCATCTCATACTTCAAATCCATGTAGGATATGAAGTAACTATTGGAATCTCTCTCATATGCCAATTAGAGCAAAAGGAGGATGACATGGCCAAAAGAAGTGTCCGTTAGAGTTGCTCTAAATATCAAAAATATTCAAAATGAACAACTATGATCAAATGGGCATCTAATTGCTCTCTCCTACTTGATCCATGAACGATGATGGAATATCACACTTGATGTGTTGGTTGGAGAGAGTGATCAAGAGCCGTGTGTTTATAAGAGATTTTGGCCTCACTCAATCAAAGAGGCCCCTTATATTTGTCTCGGTCCTTTGTGAAAATGAGATGACTTTGAGAGTCGAGAGTCACCTTAGGGAGTTTTTTTTTTTTTTTTTTTTTTCCAGCCTTGCTAATGGCATCAAACATAAAACTGGAAAAGGTTGAAGTTTCATCTTTTTAAGATTTAATTTGATTCAAGTGAAACAAAGGGCATTAATCTTGATTAGATTGACTCGAACTTGATTAAATTCGCTGGAATTCCACATTCCCAGAAGCCATACATGCTAGAGGGTGGGGTGGGATTCACAAATCCCTCTGTTTTTAAGCATTTTGAAATTCTGAGAATCCAAAATCCTGTGAATTTTGCTAAAGAACAAGAGAATTCCTGTATGGCACTAAAATTCCAATAAACCTAAATTTTATTTACTTACCAACATGGCTAACAATGGCCTGGGGACTGGTATGGATTAAACCTAAATTTTCAACAGAGCAGCCTGATTACTTTGAATCTGGCCCATTTTGGGAACCCTTTTCATAACAGTTCATTGCAGGTCAAAATGGTCCTATACTAGAAACTTTTACCTATCCATGTCTACCTTTTGATCATTCATTTCCATGGACATGGCAACAAGATCAAATCAAACAATCCAAACTCTATGGGACACCATAGATGTTGTAGGGCCAAGGAATCAGATTGATCAGACAAGCCAGTGAATATCTTTTTATTCAAAATAGGCCTGCTTGTCCACCCATTTTAACCGTTGCCAAACTACTATACTGTGTTCCCTTAGGTTAAGCCCAAGAACAATGGGGCCCATGATCTAGATGGTTTCAAGTGCCTACTTGTAAAATGATGTGTGCATACATTCCTTCATCAGATGGATCAAATGAAGACTTAAAGTAAGGCCTTACTATTGCAGGAAAGGAAAAAAAAAATGAGGCCCAATGACCCAAAACCGATGTATCGGTGAAAGGCACTGGTGTTGTGAACTGGGCTTCTGCCGATCAGAGGACAGCCCAGTCTGAGCCCATTTATGTTCATGTCAGAAATGCAGGTTCAGGATCATCTATGGGCATCAGTGTTAGGCTCAAGCCCAACACTTGAACACGCGTACAGACAACAAACATACCTCTTAAATGGATTGGGTTTTTCTTCTTAAATGGATTTGAGTTTTTCTTTCAATTTAAATGAAATCATACTGCTACATGATACACCAAAGTTTTATCTGCCACCCAAGACATTGTCTCTAATATTGAAACTCGAATCCGATATCATTAATGGGTCGAAAACTCTGCCCAAGCCTGGTCAAAATTGGGATGGGCTTTAGGGCCTAAGAGGACACCCAGCCTAAATATAGGCCCAAAAGACGTATGTAATTATCGGTTATCTGGTGATTGAAATGCAATACAAACTTTGGTGGTGAATCCTCACAATAAGGTGCTTTTTAAGTAGACCCAGACATCACAATAAGGTAGTTTATAAGTAGACCCGGACAATTGGGTTTGTTGTTTGGGTAAATGATGATTGGGATTTGATAGTAGTGAAAGGCTATAATCTTATTGAAGAGAATCAACATGGAAGAAGAAAGCTTTTCCTTTTTACTTACTACGAGGAGAAACATGGGCCAAGATGAGGTCAAGTAAAGATAGATTAAAGCATAAAAAAATACACAAATCAGTACTTTTTTGATAAGTCATTTGAGGTAAAGTTGTATTGCATGGACCTCAAAGCTGGAAACAAATTCGAGAATGCACGGACTAGTATTTTCTCATACATGGTAATGTGTGTTCTTCAGAGAGAGAGAGAGAGAGAGAGAGAGAGAGAGAGAGAATTGCTAATGGGATTCCAAATTGCTAGTGGGTCATCCCGAGCCCAACCAGAAAAACCCGAATTACTATGATCAAGCCCAAACCCCAAGCCCAGCTGGTACATACACGTGATATTTATAATACGGCCCAGCACAGGTAAACCATCCTCTCGTTGCTCACCTGGTGCCGCCTCTGGGGCATGCTAATCATAAGCGAAGTGAGAGATCGAAAGATTTAAATGGAACCTACACGTGTGCGAAATTTCAACCCAAATTACAACATTCTAACCCCTTGGCTTCATGACCCTCAAGTTGTTTGTAATAGAAAGGCATCACTCCTTTAGGATTTCAATAAAATGGTGAGTAAGGTTTGGATGAATATCAAATCTGGTATTGTGCCAATTCAAGAGAAAGTAGTGTGTACGAGGAGGTTTGATTGATCATAGGGGTCCCATGTACTTAAAAAAGAATCCGCGTGTGTCTTTCATGAGCAACATCTTAGAGAGGGAGAGATTGAGATTGAGATTGAGATTCTCATGCAAAGCATATACCCATAATACAGTGTGAGGACACTTATGAGGCCCACCAAAGGCCCTCTCTCTCTATCTATCTGACCTAAAGGGTGTGCAAAATACCAAATATATTAGATCATCCTAGCCACTTGATCTATACGGATTTTGAGTTTAATGGTTTATAAAAGGCATCATTGTTCTGGATTTCAATCCAACAAAGGCACGTACTTGCTCATAGGTGGGCCACGTGTCCAAGAAAATAAGATGAACGCATGCCGGTTCTCATCTAAATGTTTGTGTCATGCATATGAACTGTGTTATCCTAAGAAATAAGTAATACCCGGCCCAATTTGGTTTCTAAGGCTTGAGCCCAAAACTCAGGTTCGAGCCCAAACAAGCCCAGCTTGAACCGGGTTTCATGAGGGCAAGGATACACAGCCAAGGCTTCACCTGGTCCAAGTTGCACCCTTTCTTCCTAATTGTGTACTTGCCTCAGATGGCAGGCAGGAAGTGATCAGAGTTACTGGTGAATTTGTTAGGTGCAAGATCCTCCCAATGGTTTGTGATTGATTGCACATGGCCCGTTAAATCGGTTGGTGGTTTACCACTTGGGTTCTTGTCATCTAAGCTAGCTATCATCGTTCTATGCTAATGTAGAATGACTTTGATTAAGGCCTAAGATTATAGACTAAATTGTTGAAATTTGTGACGGGGCCCACTTGAGCTTACATGTGGGTGGACCCCACTCACAAAGAGACACCCCTCACAAGGAATCTCATGGTTGGTGATATAGATAAGAATAGTTTGATCAGTTTTATCAACTCTCAATGCTTATTATATCTCCATTCAAATTCGCTATTCTTATTCATATCTCCATTCAAATTCAAATTGAGAGAGTTTGATCCAACCTATTATCCTTATTATCTCTCAATTCAAATTCGAATAGAGATCTTATCACTCATTAGCCAAAGGGCTATATATCTATATATGCACATCAAAGATATCAATTGAGAGATATGAATTGGCACAACTTTTAACACTCATCTTCCTTCTACTAGATCTACAATTCTCCATCATCATCTTCTACATCTAGGGATCTAGGGTGTCCATCCTTGTCCTTGGATCTTAAAGAGTGAATCATACATAACTGATTTCTCGTAGACAATCACAAATCTCCACACCAGTGCCTGATTCAGATATCAACAATGTATTAGATTTTGATGAAACTAAAAGAGATATATGTGATTCACATATGAAATGGGAAATATATATCAGTGGCACGGACCAATGATATGGAATTCTACAGGTAATAGAACCATGTTTAAAATGAGAGTCATCCATTTCCAAGTGTGGCTTAAAGTTTTTAATGGGGGTTGTTTGTCTCTATAGTTTGACTATGTGGCTATAGGGGTGGCCCAGTCATATTGTCACTGAGTATCTATGACTAAAATACACTCTCCCATGTGAGGAATAAAAAGAAATTTGTAAAGAGTATACTTCCATGAGCTTAATGGGATCGGAGATTATTATTTTTACACCCAGCTCAATGGGTTTGAGGTCCTAGCCCTAGCCCTTAGATGAGGGAAGTAGATCTCGGATGAGGTAAGATAGCCCTCGGGTGAGGGAAGATGGCATGTCCAAAGTTCGAACCTTGGACAGTAAAATAAGAACTTACACTTGATGTCACGTACCTCTGGAATCAGAGTTGAGGAGACCCCCTCCAGAAGCGGATAACAAAGGGGTAAAAACTATCTTATTGATTGGAGTTCGGCTATTCAATGGAACAAGACCAACCTACATGATAGCACGATTGTGATGATGATGATGATGATGTCAATGAACAAACATGATAGCATACAAATACATGTAGGCCTCATGGATGGATTTATTGAGCTGAATGTCACAAATTCTCCTGAGTCTTGCCATTGAAGAATTGGAACTTTGCATTCTAAATCGCTCTAAAGAAAAGAAAAGTATACAAGAAAGTAAGTCCTCAACTCACATCAAACAAAAGAGTATAACACAAAGCCCATTTCCATCCTCAAGCTTCAATGCCAGGTATGAAAACTTTGGGCAGTTTTCTTTTCGAAGAAATAAAATTTAGGAAATATATCTACATCAAATATATTACAGTTTGGGAGAATTTCAAAAAATTCCTAAAGTTTCGGCCTTATTTCAAAAAGGGACACTAGTTTCAAAACTTTTTAAATTAGTCCCTAAGTTTTTTAGAAAGTTTTTAATTAAGGACATCCATCTATTTAAAGTTATTTTTTGGCAACTTTTTTTCTTTTTTTTAAATACTCAAGTTACCCTTCATTGTAATAAAACTCTCCTTCACTTCCTCTACATTCTCCTCGTTTTCTTCGCTGGCGTTCTCACTGTGATCAAGGACACCCAGTATTCCTACAGCGATTGGCTGCATGTAGTGGCTGCCGAAACCATTTCATGACTTTCAATGAAGGGTAATTTGGGTATTTTTAAAATACTGAGGGAAAAGGTCACCAGAAAATACCTTTAAATGGCCGAATGTTCTTAATTAAAAATTTACTAGAAAGCTTAGAGACTAATTTGAAAAGTTTCAAAACTTGTGTCCTTTTTTGAAATTAGGCAAAAACTTAAGGCCATATTTGAAAATTTCCCATTATTAGTTTATATATTATGTTTCACATATTCATTAATTATAACCGTTCATCATACAATCCACACTTTTTTTTATTGTCACACCTCATAGTGGGGGCCATTTGATGGTCCATCTAAATGGACCACTCATAGGGACCCCTCCTGATAGTCATTGGGCCCCTGGGGTTTGCACCCACTCAAATAGATCGGACTGTTAGATCGACTGTGCAACCATTTTTAACGGTGAAAGCTCAAAAAAAAATAATAATAATAATAATAAAAAAGAAGAAACGGTGAAAGCTCATGGGCTGTTAACCAAGGTGTTAGGATGATCAAATGGGGTCAATTTTTTGTACATTAGTAAGCTCTAACATTATCTTTCAGTCTGCTTAACCCCATCTCCATGCAGGCTGCGTGCATAGGATCACGCCTGATATTTTACTAATCCATATTATATCATTTAATGATTTCAGAGGGCCTTAGAGCTCTCTATTTCGAAATAGAGCCTTTCATGCAATGCCACATCACCATCCATCCATGTGGGAAGCACGTATTGAGACACTAAGCCAATACTAGCACGAAAGCCCCTGCAATGTAGGATTAAATATAATCCAAATGAACTAGTTAACTAATATTAATATTAAAATTAATTATCAATCCAGAAAAATAAACAGTAATCATTCAATAAAAATGAAAAAGCCATGTGCGATGCACGGTTAAGTCTTGCATAAATTAATTTATAAGTTAAAACCAATATCTAAAATAATTAATAATTAATAAAGAGTTTAAGGCACACCCGAATTTAGTTTTGCCCAGGTGAAATATTAATTTTATTCAATAACCCAAAAGGCACATACCCAACCCAATTCAATTGCTAAAAGTATTAACCTCTGCATCCACCATAATTAAAAAAAGAGACTAAATTTTGAATTTTAATAAGAATTCTATTATAGTTCCACAGCTATATCACAAGTTAGAAGAGCATATATATGAAATTAACCAAAAATCGTATGAGAAAAATCAACCAAATTCTTTTATCTTTTACAACACTTTGAAGAAAATTTAGAAATATGAAATTCCCCTTAAAATCAAAGTAAAAATAAAGAAGAAGAAAATGCTCTTAGACAATGTGCTTATGAAAATACTGCATTTCTACTCATTTTGAAAACTATATAAAAACTTAAGATCACCTTAATTTATAGAGTTGGAAGGCATCATGACTTCATTGCTCTGTGTTTTGTGGTAGTGTTTGCTTTCTTGTTTTAATTTTATTGTCTTATGTGAGACAGCCACTGATTCATAATGTTAGAAAAAAAGAAAGTGATAATAGGATTCTCATTCTGTTGTAGTGTGAATGTAATATTTTTTAAATGAAATATTACCATGTTCATCTGTATTGCAATTATTTTAAAGATAACGAATTATTTCCGCTTGTGCAAGCCTCCTTCCTACTTGAGTGGGCTACCTTCCCGTGTGTATGCGGGCTCGGTCTCGGATCTCAGTCCCCTTGGCTGGGGTACCAAAAAAAAGAGGATAACAAATTGTTTGCACTTCTGGGAAATCAGGATCGGCCTTTTCCCTTCTTTTTTTAAATCATTCAATGATTAAAGGTGTATTAAGGCCTCTTGGATCAAAGAGGGATACAAATCTTTTTTTCTTTTTTTTTTTTTTTTTTCAAGAGGATCAGAGGGGATTTAGGGCTGATGTCAGGAACCCAGTGCTGACAACAGCACATGTTATTCAAACCATAGTTGGGTTTCATGTAATTATGAATTTACGCAGTTTCATGTAATTCTGAATTTAAGCAGAACTCATTGCACGCCCTGCATGGGAGGTAGGAGGGAGAGTTTTGTACAGTATGTCAATTCATCGTCATGTCAAAATTACTCATGCGTTTACTAAACAATTCTCAACTTTGCAGAAAAAGAATTTGAATCTGGCATACTTGTTTTTGTACTTGCTAAAATGAGAGATCCTAAGCAGGACCAAATATTTGAAATACAGAGAGGGGAGTGAAGATTAGAAAGGGAGAGAAAGCAAGAGCCGGGAGAGAGAGGAGAAGAGGAGGTTAGATAGAGAGAAAAAAGAAAGGCATGCTTTTGAGTTGTGAAGAGGATAAAAGAGTCATCCATTCAACGAGTTGTTTCAAAATGAGGTAGTTCTTTTTTTTTATTTAATTCAAAATTGAGATGTATTAATTAGGTCGCACTTCCATATGCTAATGTGGCTAATGGTGGATTGATTTAAACTAAAAAAATGTATCTCAACTGCACCAACCATTTTCTAGTTTTCAAGAGAAAGAATGCCCCCCTAACCAATCCATATCTTGGAAGATCTCTCCCAAAAAAAAAAAAAACCTTCTGAGAATTCTGAACTCATGTCATCACGTCTACCAATCCCAATTTCATAGCATCCACAAATCCGACTTCTAACTCTTAATACCCCTCTAACGATATCGTCACCGATTTTACCATTTCCGAAACCTACAACTCCACTCTCTTACTCTCCTCATCTAGATCATTTGGTGAGGATGTGGAAGATGAAGAGATTTAGAAAGATAGACAGATGTGGTGAGGGTGATGAGATGGATTTGATGGATCAAATTAGTGGGGAAGAAGAGGAGGAAGAAGAAAAAAAGGAGAATGAGACAGTGATGGTGGCTGAAAGACGAGACTATGGGTAGTGAGTTGCAGGTATTTGGTTGGAGAACTTAAACATTGGGATGATGTCAAACAAGACCTAAAACCTCGAAAGTAGAATAGGCAAATAAGGAAGAATAAGAAGAACAATTGGAATGTGATAAAAGAAAGTGCGGAATGGATCAAACCCATAAATGATACTCACCTACCCATTCAAACCCACCAAACCCAACTAGGCTATTCAAACACACAATCACCCTTCATCAATCGACCCACACAACAACCGCTGTACAACACCAACCCTATCTCCTTCATCACAACATACCATCACCCTCCCACACCCTAATCACCTACTCTAGTAGTTTCTTAACCTTCTCTCATAATCCACACCCTCACCAAATGACCTAAATGAGGAGAGGTGAGGGAAAAGTTGCAAGTTTCAATAAAAATAATGAATGGGTGATGATATCGTGTTAGGGGTGATGATATCGTTAGAGCTCTAATCCATCATTTTTATGTTTTTATACACTTATTAACTTAACTAGTGTTTAAGCATAATTCTAGTCAGTTTAAAGTGTTCGTAAAACTTATAAATAATACAGTTTGCTTATTTCTATTATTTTCTATAATTCATTTAAAAGGTTTCCGTTTTAAGAATTAATTACTTTTTCCCAAAAAAAAAAAGAATTAATTACTTTTGTTACTAGGCACAGGCTTGCTCGGCTAGTATTTATAAATAAAGTGGGTGCTCGGGCTTAATATGGGTATCTGAAGCCCGAATCCGAATCCGAACAAGGTCAACGCATGCGGGTTTTCAAATTCAGTTTGTCTATATGGACAAACTCATTGACAGAATTTGGGACAAACTGTCCTCGTGGCGCAACGTGATTTGGACAATGCATTTCAACTTTTGAGAGAGTCCAATCACGTTGCGCCATGTGGACAGTTTATCCCAAATTCTGTCCATAAAATTTGTCCAAATAGACTTTTTATTTCAAATTTCAGACTCGAGCCAGACCCAAACGCAAATCACTTTTATTCAGGTGAGGTTCACATTTGACCCGACCCAAGTAGGGTCTCTGGGCACATTACATGTAGGCTGGCTGGCAATCCTTGCAAGTTGAAACCAACCAACCAGAACAGACATTACACTTAAAAGATGTGCCAGATCCAAGCCATCATCATAACTATGGAGCACCAACTTGACTATTTGTATCTCAATGTTGACTAGAATCCTAGCCTGATTGCAAGTTGAAACTGACATTTCCACCGTGATCAGCGGCTTAAATCAGGTGGTCCTGACTCTACCCAAACTCTTGACAAGACAAAAAAAACCCTACCCAAACTGACGTGACCCACTGCCTACAAACTGGGATAATCCAAGGAACAAGTGTGGGTGACCACAAAAGGAGGTACAAGTACAACGCCTCGTGTTCGGGCCCACCAAAACGCATGGACAACGGGAGTTCATTAGATTTATAAGGGTGTAGAAATGATCCTAGCTCTTGATTTCAGACTTCAAAGTTTAATTGTTGTCCACTTGAAAGACATTTTGATTTTCCACTGGCAGAGAATAACTTGGATCAGAGTCACTTTTGGGCTACTACCAATCCATGGAGGCTACCTGAAAGTGGAGGTTTGAAAAATGGGTGACCAGTCTTAATATAGGCATAAAAAATTCTATAAGTTTTTTTTTTTTTTTTAAATGAGTTAGATTCATTTCCTTTACGTCTTTGGATTCTGCCTTGTTAGTGCAATCAGTTTATAACTCTTGAGGACCTGTAACAAATTAGAGTTAACTTACATGTGCGTAACTCAGGGACAATGATATCCAATGAGCTAACAGGTCATGCGGCACACTTAGATACATATCTGGCACACTTAGATACATATCTATCATTGAAAGAAGGCGAGATGAAAAGGTCTCCTTAGGAAGGGGAAGCAAAAAACCAGCCCGACCAAGTTCTTAGCTCTTTATTTACCAGCCCTAAACTATACAGGTATCTTAACAGTAGATTCTTAGTGTCAAATCAGCTGCACTGATGCCAACACACTCATGGGAGAGTGGTAACACCACCTTAGCTTCACACACGCTCAGGATCGATCCCTAGGTCTTCAAGTCTAGAGTAATACTCTTGAGTCCTGATCAGTACCAAAACTGCAGCACCGATCAAGAATTGACCCAAGTTGGCTCATAGGAGAAAATCCTCCATTAACTTGGTTATCCAAATGCATGAACCTCTATTTACACAAACTGCTTAACCTGCACTTGATTTAGGAAGATCCAAAAGCATTTGACCAAAGAGGCAATGAACCTGAACTTTGAGTGAACACAGGTAAATTAAATTTAAACCTATGTTGGGAAAGATGCTCCTTAGTCGATTTTGAAAAATGGGTAAAAGCCAAAGTGTTAGTGAGGCCCATGTCCAGCAGGAGACTGTCTCCCTCATTGTGTCATCTTCAATTTGAATACTTGCTTCATGGAAAAAGATTGAGAAGAAAAAGTTGACAACTCAAATCACAGGAAAGCCATCCAACCATTTTCAAAATTCAAATCCAAACATGCCCATCAATAATTAGTTATCAAAAGCACCCTTCTCAGAAGGCGTACACAATCTAACAATGGCCTACCAGTCTAATCATAGCAACAATAGCAGAACCCAACCATTAGACAAAGATCTTTTCTTATTGATTGATAACTCCCAGTGAGATAAATACCACTACATTCCACCTATCTGCAAAATTGCCCTCAACTTTCCACGCAATCAACTCACAGCTACAAGACCCCATGTCAAAAACCTAAAAGAGAGAAAGAACCTAATAACACCCCACCCCACAAATCATCACAAACCAATGGTGATGATCTTTTATTGCTACCTAGACTACATGATAGATAAATAACACTACATCCCCATACACCTGCAAAAGCAACAACCCCAATAATCCAGCCAAAAGCTCAGAGAGTAAATCAGCAACAGAGTTACAGTAAATAGACGAGTCCATCCGTCAGACTTGCATGAACCTACGCTTTGGCAGGGCCATTGGGTGCCTCGGCTGCAGCATTTCCGGAGGGGTTGAGCTCATCCCAAGCTTCAATCCATGTGACCATGGCATCTGCTAGCTTGACGAAATAAGGATCCACCTTCCCGAGCTTGTCTTTTACCTGTTCTGAGATTGCAATGTAGCATTTTTGAACACTGGTGCATTCCTTGGGAAGGGTTACAGATTGGAAGAATGGAATCAGCTCTTCCTGCCAGTAGATTCCCTTGTATTCCTTCTTCAGGTTCACAAATGGGTTGCTCGCTTTGCTGTGCCAAATGTAAGGCAGACCCGTCTTAACTCCCCAACCTAAGTGATCACAGATAACCTGAAAAGTAAATGATAGGATATCAGCATTTCTCATATAAAATCAGGTTACTTTACTTTTCCATAGTTGATACAACCCAAAAGCAGCTCATAAAAGCAGCCTAAAGGAACAAAATAAAAGGCACCGAATTATTCTAGGGGCAGAGATCCTCAGTATATCTATACTCTCCTAGGTGTTTCATTTTAGGCACTAAATTATTCCAGGGGCAGAGATCCTTAATATCACATATTATATTTGTAAGACACGTCTCAAAAATCATGTTTGGGTTATGACAATTTTACAAAGCGGGATTGTTGAAGTGGAGATTTGAACAGCATGAGATACGAGATTCTTTCTATTATCTTATCTCTATAATTAGTAAGATGGGGAGATTGATAAAGATGTCAAACATAGGATAAAAGTAAGATGGATGAAGTGGAGACTTGCTTTTGGAGTGTTTTGTGATCGAGGAATGCCAACAAGATTGAAAGAAAGATTTTACGTAATAACAATTAGACCAGTTATGACCTAGGGAGTAGAATGTTAGTCAATCAAGAAGCAACATATGTACAAAATAGATATTGCAGAGATAAGAATGTTGAAATTGATGTGTGTGGAAAAACTAAAGGGGATAAAATTAGAAATGAGGGCTTTTGAGGGCATTTAGGGTTAGCATCAATAAGGGATAAAATTAGAAAAACCAATTTGAGATGGTTTGGGGGCAAGTCCAACACAGGCCAGGAACGGCACCTGTAAGAAAAGGTTTGGCTATGAAGGTTGATAGCCTACCAAGGGAAAGGGATGAGTCAAAGAGGATGTGGATGGGGTAGTAAAAATAGATTTGAGAAGTGCAACTTATCTAAGGATTTGGCTCATGATACATTGGAAAGGAGAAACAAAATTTGTGTAGCCGACCCCAACGCATGTCTCCTTAAATTGCTCGATCTATCTTTAATTGAAGGAGGTAGATTAGCAGATCTGCACACTGGCATTGATGGAGATGCATCAAATGTCAAGCTGAACAGAAGATCCTTAACTCTTCTATTGTGTTACAAATATATGGTAAGTAAACAACATGGCAATCACGTGGATCATGACAAATATATTGGAGCCTTTCAAATATATGGAACGCAAAACCATCAATCATGCTATATTTAGTGAGGCAAAAACTCAAAAAATAAAGGATATTGGATGCAGTAAATGATATTGGAAAGAGTTCAAACAGGAACAGGAGTATCACCAAAAAAATCATCATGAGATTAGTTCCTGTATGATTTCATGTTTTCATATAAAGTCCAAATTTGAAAAAAAAAAAGTTTTAAGCAAATAGATGGTGCAACAGATGTACAGGACTGAAGGAGCTGTAGCAAACCTTGCAACACCAGCCAGCCCACATGTCATCGTAGCGTCCGATTGGTTGGCCATCACCCATTAGTCCAAAGTACATTGCTGGGCCAATCAGTTCCCGGTTGAACCCTAGATTCATCCCACACATTGGGAACAAGGTTCCCTTAGGAATCGTTAGAACAGCATCAACATACCTGCCATGGGTAAGATGAAATTCACAACGTAAGCACCCTAATATTAAGTTTGAAAGCACATATAGGAGCTTTCTACAGGGAAAAAGATCTGCCGCTACCTGGTATTTCTCTCACGAGGCTTGACAAGCTGGGTCGGTGCATCGTAGTCTGGAATGTTGAGCCAAAGGCCATGAGAAATAGCTGTAGGAGCTCCTTCCCGTAGACTAAAAGGGTATCCACGAACAAAATCAGCACCTTCCCGGTATGGGTCATACAGAGTATTGAAGAAAAAGGGGGATGACGGGGAAAGAAGGTTCTTTATGTGCTGCTCAAGAGCATTGATCTCCTTCCCAGATGGGTCTTTCGCAACCTATGCCATATCATCAAGTTGTTAGTTTAGAGCCGAAAAAACTCAAATAAGAAGTAAACCTAGTGGATTTAAGTTTTATCTAAATCAACTAAGTTACCAAGAAGTTCTCACTAAAATAGTTAAAGAGTCATGCTATCAATTGATATTGTTAATGCTTTTACCACAATTGACAAACAGTCAGCCCAGAATGACCAGCAAGATGGAAAACAATCACATGAATTACACATAAAAACACAGATTCGTTTAAAAAGGAAAATCATAAAATAAAATAAAATAAAAAGAGTTTAAGGAAACAGTAATTCAAGTTTCCCAAGTACTACACACTGCTCTCTTCCCTTGCAGCCAAACGTTTAGAGATGGCACAGGTATGCCAGATTCAAGCCATGCACTGTCTAAACCTCCGAGACCAAAACATCAGCAAAATCCTCTCCTCATTAGGTAGGAACTAGATGTATGAGAATATGGGACATCACAAATGTGACACCCGCATCATTACATGTGGGTCCCCACCAGTGAGCTTAGATGTCAGACCCCTTGACAGGGAGACTGATTAATTATTAGAATGGTGTGCCCACACCAAGCTCTGCTTCAAAGAAGCAGACATGCATTGCAATTTTACATGAAGAACCAAGAAGATGGACGTGGAAAATAGTGGCATAGAATACTAATGAACCTTCTTTGACTCAATAATTTCTTCTCCTTGTCTCTTTTTTTTCTTTTTACTTTTTTTTTCTTTGAATGTTAATGAACCTTCTTTGACTCTATGAACTATAAATATGTCCAAATAGATGGGATAAGCATTTGATGATAATGACAATGCAAGTAGATGATTTACAAGAGTTTCAATTTCACCAACCATAAACCAAAATGACCTCGAGTTCATTTCGCTTTCAAACAATGGGATCCCGAAGCCAGGGATCCAATCAAATCTTGATCAAGAAAAAGGTAATAACTATAATCTAGATCACTCTGATCTGACACATAACACAACAATACTACAGAGGTCGAGTTGCTGATCAGTATTTCGCAGAAAATAAGCCAGATTTCAGCATTGGAGATAGACAAGATCTCATAGCCGTAGCTTTGCAAATATCCTGAGAAGGCTATTACTGAACCAGATGGCTCATGCATTGTTAAATCCCGGAAAGCAGACACTGAATCATTTAAAAACTTGTTGATCTAACATCAGTCAAACTCAAAATGAACAGCAATTTAAAATTAAGTAGACCCAGAAAACTGCAAAACTTAAACCTCACAACAATTCGGATTACCAAAGACATTGAGTTCTTATCAACTTAATAAATCATAGATGATGGGCCTCACACAAATTAAACCAGCAATAGCTCAAAAAAAAAAAATCATTAGTGTCAATGCAAGCTCAACAAGCTAGGATAGAGAACAGGCAGATCCAAGTATCCAACACCTGTATAATTTTTCTTCCAGTGGATATAAGCATTGTGGATATAAGCATTTTAACACTATCACATATACATCATGTCAACTGACCATCTGAAATCCAAAAGAATGCAGCTGAATGGAAGTCATTATATGATTACTAGAGCTAGATATGTCAAGGAAACAAGAAAACAAAACAACATAGACCCGAATAAAATCATAAACGAAACAAATTCAAGTAAACCCCCAAAAAATCGAAGTAAAATCATAAAGATCGAAAGATCCATTTATAATAATGGTAATAACTGTAATAGAAGAAGATATCTAGTGCCCAAAGATCCCAAAGTTTCAGATTTGATTTGCAATACTATACCAATTCCTCCACTTCCAGAAACCCACCAAGTTAAATAAAATAAAGAAACCACACCACCCCAACTCAGATCTTCTAATAAAATCAAATCCTCAATACACAAAAACTCAAACTCCTTTTCCTCAAAACCCCACAAATAGTAGAACCTACCCACACAAACATTCCCCCAAATCCAATCTCTCATCCCAAAACAAAAACAAAAAAAAGCCAGATCCAAAACCCCACAAAAACAACAAAAAGAAAAACCCAGAATAAAAAATAGATATCCTTCTTGGAGATCTGGAGATCATGTATTCTAGATATCAGCAAGTAAAAACAAATCTCCCCCCAAAAAATAGACAAACCATCCCAAAATCAGATCTTTCTACCAAAAATAAGTCCAATCGCCCTAAAAACTCAAACCATTCTTCTCTCACTAACCACCCACCCCACAAAAAATCCCAAAACCGAAGACCCAGCAGCACAAACATTCCCCCAAACCCAATGTCTCATCCCCAAACCAAAAACCCAGATCTAAAACACCATAAAAACAAAAACCCAATGTAACCCAGATCTAAAACACCATAAAAACAAAAACCCAATGTAACCCAGATCTAAAACACCATAAAAACAAAAACACAAAACCCAAAAACCAAAGAAAAAAAAACACACACACACTTACAAAGCAGTCGTCGTCGATCGTGTAGATATATTTCTTCTTGGAGACCATGTAACCGAAGCATCGGCAAGCAGAATCCTTGAAAGAGATGCAGGCGGCCTTTGGACCCAAGATCCGGTTAATATCATTGCGATTGTAGAGTTCATAGTCGAACCCTTCTGGAACATGGATCTTCTTCGACGGATCCCCATCTTGCACGATGATCAGATGGTAGGGTTGAAAGAATGGCCTCCACATCTCCAAGAAATCCAAGTTTCTGATGGTTGGGATAACGATATCGAGCTCATCTTTCAAGATTGGAGTCAAAGGTGCTGATGAATTGGCCATGGCTGCAGAGAAATATATCACAGTATGATAGGAGAGAGCAGAGGGAGGGTTTAGGTCGTTTATATAGTTAAAAATTGAAGGCAGATTTTCAAATAAAACCTCAACTTTTTGCCTTATTTTAAAAAAATACACAAGTTTTAAAACTTTTTAAATTAGTCCCTAAATGTTTTAAGAAGTTTTTAGTTTAAGGACATCCGTCCATTTAAAGCTATTTTTCGACAACTTTTTCCCTCGATTTTATAATAATACCAAATTACCTTTTATTGAAATAAAACTCTCTTCACTTTTTCTATATATATATTTCTTCAATGGTATCCTCACATTGATCAATAACAATCAAGCGACTTCAGGGAGATTAACTGCATGTAGTGGCTGTCGGAATAATGTAATGGCTTTAAATGAAGGTCAATTTGGTTGATGTCTTTAATAGAAAATTTACTAAAAATCTTAAGAGACTAGTTTAGAATATTTTTCTTGTGTACTTTTTTAAAATAAAGAAAGAATTTAAGACCTTATTTGAAATCTTTCCAAAAATTAAATACAAGTGTGTGGGAGGAGGGAGTGCAGCACGTGCGAGGGTGCGTGTGGGGTGGGACTGGAGACTTATTCAAACTTTTTGGCTCTTTTGAAAAGTCGGGTCGTGTTGGATGGGTCGATTCTCATCCCTTCTATTCTATGCGTGTGGGGCCCACTAGATGCTGTGATCACATCCATTTAGCTTTGAATTTTGATGATCCTAGACAGCCAGAAAATTACACGATGATATTATTTTCTAATGAAATTAGTGATACGAAGTGATTAAAAGTGGTAAAAAATCGAAGGTGTAAGGTTAATATTCAAAAGTGTCCAATCAAAAAAAGACGTAAAATAAATATTCACTCCTTACCCTAATAATTCAATGTCTAAGAATGTCATGGTCCCGTCTATTTCTCCACTTTATAGTTTTTTACCCTTTCGTTTATGTCATGTACACCTCACCTGATCTTTAACTATCTTTCAATCGATCTCTTGTGAGATGAGTTTTTATTTTTAAGATTCCTATGTAAAACTAGGATAGAGTGTTAAAGATGAGACATTAGCATGTATTGGCCCATTGATGATATGTAATATTTGTCATGGTAATATAGGTGTTAATTGTGTATCATGATGACACTTTATAAGATTTTATTGTGGAAACAATCTACACATAATTCTTGAGTAAACTCTCTTATAGGGCCCTCTTGGGCCATGCCAATCATGATGAGGAGATGGAAAGTTTAGTGGTGTTATGGTTGGAGTGGGTCCATTGCATGGTAATATAGATGTGTATTGTGTATCATGGTGATGCTGATTTGGAATGAATCTTGCCTCTTTTACCAAAATAAAAATAAAACCATATACACAATGTTAATGAATTTTTATTTACAAACTCTCCTGTGGAGGGAGCTCAACTAGGGCCATGCCAAATTGCCAATCATATGAGCCAAAAGTGGTCAGATCTCAATGCATTTTAGGTTCTCCTACATGTCAACTCTACAAGATTATCAATTTTTTCTTTCAATTCAACAGAGAATAACAATTAAATGAGTTTAAAATTTAGACCTAGCAATTCGCGAGCACGGTAGCAGATATGAGAGGATAACTTAGATAGGCCAAATTACCGATTCTATTGATTTCAATTCCATCTGTAAATAAATAAAAAGGTCGAAAATAACGTTGGACTTTAATCTCAATGATTTGAATTTGACCTTTTTTTATTTTTTTGAAAAAAAAAACTTGAATTTGAGTAAAAAGAAGTACCGGCCATCTCCTTTAAACATAAAAAGGTAAATTGGTTATCATGTTCATGCCCATACTTTTGTTCTTTCCAAAAAAAGAAATCAGCAGGATGTGGGCCAAGCAAATAAGTGACAGCCCAACATTTAGAACCATCTCATTTGCTTATTTTTGTTGTGGGTTCCTTGCTGTCTATTTGTGGGGGGTCCTTTGATTGAAGAATTGGCATATTCCTTTTATATCCATTGATCAATGGAATTCTGGCTATGGGTTTTGGCGGTTCATGGAAATGGAATTGAACTGAATTAGGTGAGAGAATCACCAAGTGTACTTAAACCTAATGTGATTTCTAAATTCAAGTCAAAAACTAGCCCAAGAATGGTGGGTTTTAACCAGACGAGTAGGGCTGCTTGTCCTAGTCCTGACCACAGACCATAGTCAAAAAACACGTTTTGTTGGCCTGGTCAAGGTGAGTTGACCCAGTTCATTAGAACTCCCTGATTATGCCGTCGGTGGGACTGACTAAGATGGGTCTAAAGTCTAAACAGATCTGAACGAGTCTTCAACCAGGATCTGAACGAGTCATCAATCAGGATCCGCAGATATATTCAATTGCATGACTTTCCAAGCGAAGTCAAGTTTCTTGTTTGAAACCTAGTTCGTCGTGTTAGGGGCTGGGGGTGGATTTGGAAGAGTAGTGTTGGCACTTGTGAGTTGTGACTTAGCATGTGGTCTGGAATGTCAGGGTCTGGCCTGTCAAGTCAAAATATCTTTGGACAGAATTTTTTTCCCTTTATTTTAGCCGAGATTTTAGGGCCCAGGCATGGATGGGACCAGCACGTAGGTCATATAGTCCCATGGCAGCACATGTTTCCCTCCTAGGCATGCATTTTTTTTTTTTTAACTAATGTTTGGGATTCAGGTGTTATACGAGTCAAGATAGGTTTTACCCTAGGGTGACTGTGGGTGAACCAATTACAGTCCATCAATCACCACAGGCAGCCTACTTGCTTGTCCAAGGCAGGAGCTACCCATGATGTTGTGGTGGACCAATCAGAGTGTTTGTTGCCATATGACTTTATATGCAAGGGATCCGATTCGGTGTGATACTAATTATACTTGGAACCAGGATCGAAACCGGCATATGTTATCATACAATGGTGCCCACATACAACGGCGCCAACACTGCTCAACCATGAGTGTGTGTCGGCAAGTTTCCATGTGTGTCCAAAGAAGGCTTTCAGGAAAAAAAAATTCAAAACTAGTTTGTGTAATAAGAGGATTAAATTTTTCCCAATTTCTCGCTCTACACCTACCTCTCCTGTATATGAAGTTGAAATCTCCTCCAATGAAAAAAAATTGTTCATTTCTTTTTACTTTTATGCATGAAAAATGTGTCGCATGAAACAAAATAACAGTGGATTATATGAAAAATTGATGTAGATCAATTTCCATAACTTAACAAGGATAAAGAAAAACAATGATTACACGCTATAGGATGTGGACACAATTGTAGGCCTCAAACAGTACCCAAATATTTAAGAAAATCAATTGACAGGGGCTCTTTAAATATAACAGTAAATATGAGGGGCTACTTTGCAATATCCAGAGGATTCGTTATAGAAACAGAGCATTCACGTTGCTGGATTTTGGGCAGCAGGTTTATGGGTCAAATCCGGCCCAACTCATGAGAGACATGCACCACTGGGAGTTGTCTTTCAGATTGTGGGGGCCTTGTGATCAAAGAGTGGGCCATGTGGGGTCCACATCCAGTCTACTCCAAAGTATCTTTGACGACCAGATCTGATTTCAGCACTGATTTTGTTTATTTATTTATTTTTAGATTTGATTCCTTTTTTTGTTTAGAAATTATATGAAAATACTTCTATTAGTGATAGGACTCTAATTAGTAAGAGGTTTTAGGGCTTTATGTAGGTTTTGAGTGATATTTAAGCACTACGGTGGTCGTCGGCACTGTTCCTCTCCCTTTGTCGGACTACAGGTGATTGAGAAGACTCTTTAAGGTGAGTTTGGTGATTTTTCAGCATTGTTCCTTTACCACTAAAATTTTGGATTATTGTTTTTCTTCACTGCATATTAGTGCAGTAGCCGGATATTTTCTGGATTTTATGTATTTGGGCCCTAGGCAGTCCGATTGCATCATGTCGGGACTATGTCAAAAATTAAAATAACTTTTCTTTGTATCATGGAATTCTTTATCATACAAATGCACCATGAAGACTTGTTTGTGAAATGGGGGAATTCTGCAAGCTCCACAAATCTTTGTTTCCGAACGAGGAATAATACATTCCTATCCCTCCAATAGGGAGTCAAATCCTCTCTATTAAGGTAAATTAGTTCATTTTTTAACTTTTGCATGAGAAAAATGTGTTGCACCCAACAATCAAATAGTGGATTGTATGAAAAGTCAGAAAGAATTCTCTCTGTACCATGGAGTCATCTTGTTGCGCGAACTCACTCTAAAAGGTAATTATTTATATTTTATTGTTGAAATAAGGTGATATGGATGAAAACCTGAGAAGACTTTATAAGTGCACCTTTTTTCTTAAGTGAGGAAATGTGAGAAATCCACAAATCCGAGAATTCGTTTATATCCTTGGAATAGGGATTCCTCGTTGACAACATGTATGGCTAAAAATTTCACATTGATATCAATGCACATTGATGATTATAGCCGATAAAATTGGTTTCAATGTGTAAATACACAAAATGAGGATTTGATCTGAAAATCCCCGAGTGGTTTAGATCTTCCGGAATTTACAATTGCAAAGCATGGTTTTCACAACTTTATGGAAAACGAAAAATATTTTTCTTGGGGATTTGGTTGCCAAACATTACCTTAAGACTAATATATATAAGCCTCTCAATTTTTATTAGTGAAAATTTAAACTTAGGTCTTTTTTTATATTTTGGACTTTTCTCATATAAATATTATATAATAGTTTTTTTTCACATCTATTTGGGTTGGCTTTCTGAGTTTTATTATGAACTCTTGTGAAGTATAGGGTTTTTTTTTTTTTAAGTAGAATTGGAACAAATCTTTATCAAATTAATATGTCGACTGTTTTTTTACCCCCTTTCCTTTAAGACTCAAACTCAGTCGCTCTACCCCCTTAATGGGGGGCGTTTAGTGTCCCTAAGTGGCCAACCGCCACTAAAGTACCCCCTAATCTGAAATTGGCATGTAAAAAGGTATAAATATTTGGTGGAGGACATACACATGATGGTAATATTTTTCCATATCTTGTAGCCTATTGTGTTTTTTTCGTTATATGATTATATAAAATGATGATAATGATGATGATGATGATGATGATGATGATGGGGGTTATGAAATGTACAGTGTGTCTAATATTAATGGCATTAATTTAAGAGATATTAATATGATGATGATAATTGTATTATTTATATGTAATTTTAGATCTTAAGAGTGCCTTTTGTTCCCTTAATAAGGAATCTTTGAACCGGCATTAAGAATGGATTTGATAGTGAACGGATTGAACACACTTCATTATGCAATTTGTGAAAGACTTGTCAAACCCTTCTTTGATGCATTCATCAGCTCCTTTCGATTTCTCTTCATTTATTTGAGATATATATTCATCTTCCGCCAAATTTTATTATCATCCCCTTCAAACTTAAGCAGTTAGGTATGGAAACTATCGAAAAAGAAGAAAGGTCTAAAAAGAAGAAGAAGAAAAGTTACAGGAGGTTGACGATATCATCAACTAGGGTAATTTCGTCTAAAAACATGTATAAACCATTATCTCGTCATTTCATGGTTTTTCTTCATAAAACCTTTAATTATGATTTAAACTTGATTTTCTCGCAAAAATCCCAAAATAATTATTGATGAGTGTAAGTAGGATAAAAAAATGTTAGATTTCAAAAAAGTATAAAACTTTTGGCTAATTTTCAAAAAAGTACATGAAGATTTGAATATCTCAAATAAGTATAAAAGTTTTACACAATTCTTTCAATCAAGTCCTTTAGATAAAAAAACATTTTAAAAATAAAATTAAATTAAAAAAAAAAAACACTTCCCCTTATGACAGGTTTTTATCTTTTATTAACATTTCTCCTCCCCAAAACCAACTATTTTGATGTGTTGAAGTGGGCCCACTTGGTCATTTGTGTTAGACTTCATCATTTTTCTTAAATGATTTACAAAAGAAATTAAAAAATAGAATAAGGTTATTTTCATCATTTTTTAAACTTTTGTCCAGGTAGGTACTTGATTGAAAGATATAGAATATCTTTATACTCTTTTGAAATATTCAGCCTTTCATGTGCTTTTCTAAAATGAGGTAAAAGTTTTACACGTTTCAAAAAATTTTCCTTAACAAATGGATGCTCTCCCAAAATATCACATTCTGCCCCCACCCCCAATGTGCCTTGTCCTATATATGATACCAAACTAAATTGTAATAGGTATAGGTCGGTTTGGGTCTCCCATACACCTATTGTATTTAAAAGAAATATAATATAGATAGGTTGTAACTTGAACCCGACTCGAGTTGAAATCTAATGAGCTTATGGTCATCCTATATCCATGAAAGCAAAGGTCGTCATATTAGACTTGTAAGTGTGTAACAATTGAATTATCATCCCATGGTCCCCTCTCACACTAACTAATGGCTCATCATGAATACTAAATTTTATTGTTGTGTTTTATCCCAAAGGAAATATTAGGTTTATAGAGCTAGATATAAGATATGGCTCGACTTTTGTATTCCTGCAACTATATTTACCTGGATCCTTGTCTTATTATTATGATCCGACTTTCATCCATGTGAGTGACCTGTTTGTTTGTATGTTTATTTATTCACTCATTAATCTGTCATTTTGGAGAGGCTATCAGCTTAAGATTATACTATAAGCATGAAAGCTTCAGAGATTGAGCAGAGAGCTTTACAATGATAATACAAGAAACAAAGGAAATGAGGAAAATGATACCTTAACCTACATCCTCTATCATCTATTTTTCTTAAGACCCAAGTCCTAACTCTGAATTAGTAAATACCTAATAAAATCGCAACTCTTGAGACCTAAATAGACATATGAATCATCTCATCCTGGGTGCCTTTGTCTCATGCTTTTGGGTACTAATTTTAATTCATTACCTAATTCGCATGAAATCAACAGGCCGGTG
Source organism: Umbellularia californica (assembly GCA_028538565.1). NCBI lineage: Eukaryota > Viridiplantae > Streptophyta > Magnoliopsida > Laurales > Lauraceae > Umbellularia > Umbellularia californica. The sequence goes on from JAPQWN010000002.1 coordinate 19,186,547, forward strand.
CATCACTTGGGCTTTATGATATTGTCTCTAAAAATGATCGTAAATGGTACATACTACTAGGGTTGCAAACGGAACGGTTCCGAATTAGAACCATAGTGGACACGGACTCATTTTTAAATAACGGTTTTGGATCCGGTTTTGACTCAAAACCTGTTTTGTTGGTTCCAGACCCGATTTTGATAGGAAAACCGGGATTTGGTTCCAAAACCGGGTCAACTTAGAGGACTGGATTCTAGTTCCAAAATTGATTCTAATTTCTCTTTATTCTTCATTTTTCTTAAAATAAACATATCATTAAACTTACAACAGTGCATCAAATCTACTATCTCTAATTTTATACATAAAAATGTCAAAAAAAAAAAAAAAGAGAGTTAATTTTGAGGTACAATTTGAAATATCAAAGGATCATATGCCAAGTCTCGAGTCCACTGGTCGGAACCTATATGGACCCGGAACTGGACCCATTTATCAATCGGAACCTAAATTAGGTTCCAGACCCTGACTCCTTTATGAATCAGAACCTAAAATAGTTTCCGGACCCGGGTTTTTATGAGTCAGAACTTTCAGGTAATCGGAGAATCGGATACCCATTTGGAACCCTACATACTACATATAGATTCAATCACCTCATTTGAACCCCTCTTAGATGTTATGCTTGAAAACAAAGGGAGATATATGGAATAATAGAATAAGGGGTGGGCACAATGTCAATCCGATAAAATGATTCTATGACGATATATGACACAAACTTCTTATGAATAAAATTTTCAATGAACAGGCGATGCTGTATTTGAAAACAAAGGAGATACATGGAATATTAGAATTGGGTATGGATAAGGTGTGGGCTCAATATCAATCCAATAAAATGATGCAACTTTTATACGACAAAAACTTCATGTGAATCAAATCAACAGTGAATAATGGTTGGATCAATTTAAATTAAAACTAATTAACTCCAATCAAAAGGAGGATGTTTGGTTGAAGTTTGGCTCATCAATTAGTTCAAAACACTTAGCTTTCTGGGTTAGCTTCATACTAATTCGGGTCTTCTTTTTTCTTGAGTGGGTTGCTTCTATTGGCCAGTTGAAAGGTCCCCCGGTTTGTGGACTTTTTGGGGTGGTCTTGGCCTGTGTTTTTTTCTCCTCTTCCTTCTTGAAGGGAGTTTCTTCCCTTTTTTTGTTCATCTTTGCTGGCTAGCTCTTTTTTCCTATGCGTCCCGTTGTGGGGTGCAAAAGTGTCCAAGAGCTAGTCAATTCGGTTACACATAGTGGTGGAGCCAGGAGTTTATTGCAGGGAAATTAAGCAAGTTGATCAACCAGTAATATTAGTTGACTTGTAAAATATCTGAGTCATTGAAAAAGACCCATTTCCTTAGGTTTTATAACATTTTCGTTTAAATGTTCTATGGTAACTTTCGAAGAAATTTGAAAACTACTAAAAATATAATTTTTTGTTGAGATCAATTTGACAATAGGCGTGTACTGTATTTGAATGAAGGGAAAACTTCTTTTGTGGCTTACTAATGATTTTGAGGCCCCATTATTACTTTACATGTAGCTTAGATAGGGGAAAAGAAGAGAAAATACTGAATCCTAGAAGAATTTCATAGTGGGGCACACTTATTAAACATCTATATCAATGAAATAACGGTCTTCATATGTAGTGAATTCTCCCCACCAAATTTCATTCAAATGACCCATTTTTGTATCAATAATTCTTAATTAGAACACTTAGATGAAATATTATAAATAATGCAAATGTCTCATATAAACCAATTTGATGTTGGGCCTAGATTTATTGTTTTTTCATAGAGAATTAGGCTTTTCTACTTTAAGCTTTAGATTATATCTCTAAGGGTCGTCCCACTTAGGAGATCAAAATTGAGGATCCTCATTCTAGGCCTATTTTCATTTAAGCAGCCCCACTCGAGCATAATGAAACTTGACTTGAAAGGATTAAAAAAAAAAAAAAAAAAGGCTATATGAAAGAATCGTTGCAACATAGGATTCCGAAGGATGTGAAAATTTTGTTACATGTATATCCTTCATGAAAAAAGCACGGGAAGAAAGGTGAAAAGGAGATGGAGAGAGACATAGAGGAAGGTAGACAATAAAAACAACATATTAACAAATTTCCTGTAATTGTTCTTCGAGGGTAGCTCACCAATGTTTTCGGGGAGATTTTCTTATCTGGATCTCTCTTTTCTCCCTCAGAGATCGGCACAGTACAAGTATTTTGAATCGCCCATCTATTCTTCTTCTATTTCCTACATTGATGATGATCTAAGATCTTCAATAGTGTTGGAGAAAAATACAAGCCTTGAAAAACCAATGGAGAGGATTTAAAGGGCAGAGAAAAGGTAGGATTAGATTTAAGACATGTCAGAATCAAATTGAGAGTCAAAATCAGGTCTGATCTCTCAAACTTGTCAGTTTGATATATTATAATTGTAGAGGTGAGGTGAACATAGTTCAAAAGTGCCAAAAAAAAACACCATTCTAGAAAAAGAAACTGTAGAGCATTTATAGGTAGCTTCTGTGGTTCTTATGGTTAGCCATACACCTAATCCCTGAAAATTGAACCCTGACTTTGTTAGTTTTCCCAATTCACTTTTTTGAATCTGCAAGTTGGTTTGAGGGCTTTAAGGGTCAATCCTTGGTTAGTCATGGAGTCCATTTTACCAGAATAGGTTGGCACATTATGGAGAATATGGCTTGATGATACATGCCCTTTTAAGACTTGATCTTCTGCTCTTCACTTCATCTTCCTTGATGAGGCTAGCAGAGGCAAGGTCTTAGCCCTTGACTATGACGCTAACATTATTAGTTTGGCGATACACATTGGTGCATTTGCTGCATCACAATGATTTCATTTTTATTTTAAAAATCATAGCAACTATTTGTTACAAAGGAAACTCAAAGAGAAAAAAATCATTTGTATACATTTTATAGTAGTGGACATACCATACAATCATTAAGTTCTTGTATAAGGTTCTGTGAAGTTATACCAAGCAGTTACCAAACTGTTCGACTTGAGTAACATCTACTGGACAAGATACCCTGTTCTTCTTCATAAGAATATGCTATTCATTTGGTGATCATTGAAATTCAATATTTGACCATTCTAATCCTCATTTCATATTGGCAAGGGATAAGGGAATGGAGAAGAAACTAATAAGTGTGAGGACCACTCATATTATGAAAGAAAGTGATAAAATTTGGAGTATCTTTTTTTTTTGCTATCGGAGGGTTCCCAACCCTTTGGGCTGGACTAATCCCTCCGGGCCCAGAGGGAAGCCGGGTAAATTCCCTTGTAGCCCCAGTGTGGTAGTGCAGTTTCGAACCCACAACCTCCAGGTGCAAACCATGGTCCTAGGCCAACTGAGCTACCCCTTGGGGTTAAAATTCGGAGTACCTCAGCCAACTAATCAACCCCACATGCCATCATGACAATGCAATTCATCACATGCATGGACAAAATGAGAAGGTGTAAAACCTTTGTATCCCCCTTCTTGTTTAATTTATTACGAAGACCCACCCCTTGCCATCAACATTAACATATTAGCTTTTTTGCAATATTAATTAAATATGATGTATTTCATGGGACACTTGATGAGTGAATGTAATGTTTTTAATATATCATTTGTTACCTATAGAATTATAGTTGGTATGCAAAAACTAACATAAACAAAAACAAGTTTTATTCCATGAAGAAAGACGTGTAGATTATAGTCATGTGATTAAAAAAAAAAAAAATCGAATGCAACAATCATCAAATCGTCATGACACTGAGATATAATAACTAATGCAAATGTAAATCTTGCCACAAATAACAATGAATCTCTAAATAGAACATCAAGTCAACAACCAAATCGCATAAATTCAACATATCTGCAGCCACTTAACATATTAGAAGAAAAAGGTGAGAATCAGATAAAGCGCATAACCGAAAATTTTAAACCCACTATTCCATGGGTGTCAATTAGTAGATTCGTTCATTTAAGCACAATTGAAAATAAAAGTTGTAAGAGAAGCCCGCCAAGTTTTGAAAATATTGTCACCTGATGTATGGTTCTCCATGAAAAACCAGGTGCTATCAACAAGGGCAAAAACCTTCCTCTTCATTGGTGCTACAATAGTGTAGAGTACTTCATGAACACCCTCAACACCTGCTCCCTGTGATTCCAAAGTTTAGGGATGTAAATCAGTACCCGATTCTCCAATTATCCGGAATTCTGACCTATTAAAAACCGTATCTGGGTCCTTATTTAGGCTCCGATAAGTAAATGGATCCGGGTCCAGTTCCACCTTGGTTCAGACCCGTGGACTCAAGACCCGACATATTACTTCAATTTTCGAAAATATATCTTAAAAACCATATTTTTTTAATATGATTCTCTACCTAGACCCAGACCCGGATCCAGACCCGTCTCATATATAGTTTTGGTTTCGGTTCTGGAGCCAAGAAATTGGTTCCGAAACGGTTCCGGGTCAAGATCTAGTTCCACATTTTTCTTAATGGTTCCGGTTCCGGGTCCACCATGGACCCGGATCGGAACCGACCCGTTTACAACCCTACCAAAATTAGTGCAAATTAATTCCTATTGCACTTATAAATTATCATCAATCTATGCCTGAAAAAAGAACTCTTTCCTATTTCTTTCTCTTTGTTTCTCTTATATTGAACAAGGGCTTCTCATACACCAACTTGAGAACCGTTGACATCCAAGGTAAATAGAGAAAAAAAAATTCTTAATTAATGGCTTGATTGATGGAAAATTTTTCTATGAGACTAGCTTTCTGCCATAATCAATCTCAAATACACCTCTTGTAAGGCCTAGTGAGACAGTTTTAAGGTGAGCTTTGCCGATCTCCTAACATCAACACCAATGGAGTTGACTCTGACACCGACGACAATGGTGACAGAGGGGCTTCTGCATGTTGTGTAGTGGCCTTATTTGTGATTTGTATAGATGTAATGAGAGAAATAAGATGGTTTTGAACTTGGGAGGATAGACGTGTTGAATTCGTGAGTTTTACTTTGTTCTGCTTTGGGAGGGTTTGATTGTGTTGTTATCTGATTTAGATATATGATTGGAACTTAGAAGTTCTTTGATTAAATGCTGAGGAGTGTTCTGGGCTGTCTATGTTTTGAGATTATGCTGGGGATGTGGGTTGGATGCTCGGAATGATTTGGTGATGATTGAGGCATGTGCTTTGGTTAAGCCTAAGTCAATTGTTCTAGAGATATATTGTGGTGTTAGAATGGATTTCTTACATGTGGCTAGCAGGAAAAAATATCTTAGGCACTTATTGTGGTGTTAACCAAAGTTTTGTTGATTTTTAATGTTTATCTGAAAAGATTCCAAATGAAGGTGTATAATTGTCTATTCAACTTAAACTATGTTTTGTTTCCATTTATTTGTAGTTTCATAAGATCTTTATACAAATGGTACTTGTGTTAGAATAGAATAATTGTTGCATCAACAGAAAGCTAAAGATTCTATGACATCAGGTTTTTTGATTAACTAAAATAATCAAGTATTTGTTATTGACACTATTGTGGAAAGACTTTTCTGGTACATCTATTGAGCCCTGTCTGAACTTCTGACCATAAGAATATTGCATTTTAGGTACATGAAAATTCCTAGTAAGAAAAATGCTCCTGAAGCCCCCTAGAACATGGCCCATTGAACCAGTCGTGCCATTTGCAAAGAAAAATTTTACCATTTCACCACTGTATTTAGTAGAAAGAATCTGAGAAAAAGCTAAAAAAAAGTGTTTTCTTGTTGTTTATGGTATTTTCAAGACAAATGGTCAATCTGCATATAATATGAGAACAGTGTCACTTTCCATTCAGAGTCTCTTGAGAGTATAGTTATCAATTCCGTTCCGTTCCACCCGAAATTGACTGGAACGTTTCGGATGAATTAGCCTTAGACAGAACGAAATTAA